>JACGCM010001059.1:0-600000 GCA_014058105.1 Kingdonia uniflora | reverse complement strand
AGCTAAGAATATTGATAAAATGCTAAGTATGAGCAAAAATGGTGCTAACAAAAGGGAACTTGGATTTGATGAGCAAAATGCTAAGTCTACTGCACCTCAAATCATCAAGTTTGTCAAAGCTACTCCAGCAGCATCTTTGCCGAAACAAAGTGTTACTAATGCTCCTCATAAGCAGACTAAAAAGCCTTCTGTCTTTCGTGTGCTTTATTATCAAGCTTGTGGTCGAAAGGGTCATCTTGCTCCCTATTGCAGATATGTTCCTGAATTCTATGATATGAATGAATTTTCCAGGGAAAGAGGAAAACTTTATCGATCATATGCCCAATCGTTTGCTAATTCCTCTTTTGTCCAAAAGTCTTTTAATGGTTTCTAGAATTTGACTCAAGTAACAGAACGAAAGAAAGTGAGATTCGTTTGGGTTCAGAAGAAGGATCTTCTATCACAATTACGGTGTAATGTTACAGTAATGGCTCAAAATGAGATGGTGAAGAGTGTGTGCTATGAGACGGTGAAAGATGCTTTATCTGATAAATCCTGGATTAGTACCATTGGTGTCTGTTCTATTGAGTAAATCGTTTCAGTCATCCTGCCTATTTGTATCACTATTTTGTGAACATCGTCAGGTATGTATTGTTTCTATTGTTCTTATTGGTTATTTCCTCTGATTTTTGCATTACAGTCTATCTTAGCTATGCATGTGCATGATTTGGGATTTATTTATTTGTCATATATTCATCTAATGCTTGAGCTACTTGGCATTACTTATTCATCACTAGTTCCAACTATTCCTGACTCTAAGTTGTAAGTAGAAACCTTGAGGATAAATGTAGAGACTTCGTTACCTAACATTATATGAGGATCTAACCTTTTGTGCAAGCTTTGAGTTTTATTAAATGAATTCTTTCCCACAAATCTTTTTTTTTTTTATCTTATTATTTTCTACATTTGTCAATTGTTGGTGGTGATATCTAGTTCAAGTTAGTTTAATAGAGTATTCCCTATACTTGATTCGAGACCAAAAAGACACTATGTGAGACCAAAGATATGATAATGGGCTTTTTATTGTTTCACCTTTTTGGCCTTCGTCTATGCTTACCCAAAATTTTATCCGTTTGTAGCCCTTTTGTGCCTTAAAATATGACATTCATTTTATATCCAAATCCTTTTAACCTATTTGTTCTGAGACGTTTAAGTAAAATCAAAGTGAAGGAAGGAGTGAAAACCATGTTCTTACTAGAAGAAGAAGAGGAAAAAAAAAGTCGTTCGAACGAGATTGATAGTCGTTTGAACGACCATTTGACAACCCTATGGAATTTTGGCCCAAGAGCTCAATTCGTTCGAACGACTTCATATTTCCTTCGAATGACCATTTGATAACCCTTTAGAATTTTGGCCCAAGAGCTCAATTCGTTCGAACGACTTTATATTTCGTTCGAACGAAATCTGGGAACTCTGTTTTGGTTTATGGTTTTTAAACCAATCACTTGCCTCGAGATTTGAGCGATTGTAAAGAGTTTCCCTAGTATATAAAGGGAAACTTGGGGAAGAAATATTTTATTCAATATGTACTTAATAAAGAGAAAGAATGACAGGAGGTGCACTCAATGTGAAGAAAGAGGGGAAGAAAGTATAATCTGAAGTTTTAGAATGCCAGCAAAATATCTACTCCGTCATGTCCCTTCCCTTGCCTATATTATAACCTTTTCAAGACCTGTTTGATCTTGAGTTTAACACAGTCAGTTTAGTAAAGATGAGAGATAGGGATTTTCTATTAGTTAACTTGACACCATCTAAAATAATTGATTTTCCTTCCATGAGATCTTTCAGTAAAATAACGCTATTTCTTTTGGATTGTAAATTTTTAACTTCTGTTTATTCATATTCATATTTCCTCAGAGTGATATCTTGTAAATTCTCAGTGATTTTGAGTAACCAACCATGATAGGCCTAAGTTGAAACATATTTCTAATATAGTGATCTTCATACGTCTAACTGTCAGGACCTTGATTGGACTACACACACACGCACCAAGTTCTTTTACATTATTTTGTTTATAGATCAATAATATTTTCTATATCATGTATCCGTTGTGCTTTTAGATTTAACTCTGCATATTTTGAGGGGGAGTGTGTTTTGTAGTTGTTTGTTTATCTCGTGAGTCCTGTGTCTTATCTTATGTTTCATATGGATTATGTTTACTGTCGATGTTTGTTGAATACTTGGTTATTTTGGTTAATATCGGTGTGTTTACCTATTTCCATTCTATCATTCGAACGTTCTCTGGTCTCATTTCTTCTAGGCAAAACATGTTCAGTCTTTCGAACAAGTTTTCTGTTCATTCGAACAAGTCTTCTGTTCGTTCGAATGCTTAAAGCCAAAACTTGGTGTTTCGTTCGAACGAGTCATCCTATTGTTCAAACGACTTTTCGTTCTTTTATAAAGTTCTAAGTTCTTTTTTTTTCTCTCTCTCTCACACACACACGCCGAGCTCTACCACCTCCACTGTGATTCATTTCTCTCTAGCTCGATTTTGCTCTCGATTGGAAGGGATTTCTCTGCGTTTGGTATCTCCTCTACTCCTCTGCTTCCAATTCAAAGCTTGGTGTTCCAATTTGGTAAGTTTTGTTTTGTTCTCTCTTCTATGTTGTTTGTGCCCTACCTCTTCTTTTGTTGTGCACATTGGTTTTGATTGTGGTAGGATTGTAAGAGGAATCCTCTGGGTTGATTACTGGATCTCTGTGATTGCTTACATTATTGGAATTGTTTGCATTGTTAGATTATGGGGTTGTTCTTGGTGTTTGCAAGGGGTATTTCACTGTGATTATTTTTGTGAAATTACTTATTGAGGATGATATTCCTATTTTGCCTGAGTTGATTGAGATGGTTATTGACATCACTTCTCAACATAATCTCTATACTAGATCAGGAATTGTGACTCGTAAGATGTTAGATGATGAGTCTCGTCTGGTACATCACATTGCTATTTCTAATATCCTCCCAAGATCCCAAAATAATGAACTTTCTGAGTAGATGAATGCCTTTCTCTATGCCTTCAAGAATGATGTGGAAATCAATCTCCCAAACATCATCATTACAGAGATGATAGATGTCAGCACCAAAAAGGAGACTCATAGTTCATTACCTTTTGCTCACCTTGTGATGGATATTCTGCTAGAGCTCGGGTATAAGGTGTTTCCTAATGAGCTTGAGGATACCAAAGTGGAAAGATTAAATGCCAGTAACTTTCATAGGAGTTCATCTCATCTACCTTCTGCACTACCATCTGAGCCCGCTCCTCTAGGTGTGCAGTCCGCTACTCCAGGTGAGCACATAAGTTCTTTTAGCTCAGTTGCACAGACTCAGGGGGTATTTACTCTTCAGGATGTCGGGATCATGCTTCAGACTTTGATAGTGGGTATTAGGGGTAATGCAGACTAGGTTGGGCGATATTGATACACGATTGAGATCTATTGATACACGGTTGGGTGGAGTGGAGACAGAGGTTGCGTATATTAGTCAGATATAAGAGGAGTCTTTGTATGATTATGCTTTTGGGTCTGAGGATACTTGACGACACAAGGTATCTCTTTTATGCTCTCTATTTTGTTTTTAGTCTCTGATTCGTCTATTTGAGGCTAGTTTTGTTCTGAGAACACATAGGATAGTAGTCTATGTACTAACATTAGAAGTTTATTTAATACTATCTTTTGTGTCTTTAATTGTCCAATGGTTCTAATCTCTTTTTGTTTCAGATGGTAGATTACGGTTGTTAGTTGTTTCTTCCGTGCCAAAAAGGGGGAGAAATACGTATCTCTAATAGGAAAGCAACATGAATGGATATATGCTAATGCTTTTCTGGTTTGATTCTTTTATGATTTCTTTCATGATTATGTGGTTCTCTGTTTATAAATATTTTAAGTTCTTTCCACATATATTATAAACGAGTTTGCTGAGTGTGGAAATATTAAGTAACAAGCTTTCTGATGAGTGTTGAGATGTAAGAAGATATTATCCGTAGAAGAGGTCTAGAGATTGAACATGAAAGGGGTGGTGTCTTTCTAAAGGGAGATTAAAAGGTTTTGGTTTATCTTATTTTGTGTATGTAAAGGTCTGTGGTTATCTCATTCGAAGACAGTGACAGAATGAAGACCTTCGTGCAATCTTTTATCAACAAATGACCAAAAAGGTAAGTTGGTTAAGTAAAACTCTGATAAAGGGAGCCAAAATTGTTTTTCTAAATTATCTAAATTTTTTGGGAATTTCGCTTGAACGATCCATGGTCCCGTTCGAACGAATTTTGGGCATCTCGTTCGAACGACCTTAGGTATTGTTCGAACGAGTATTACGAGTTCAAAATAATAACGCATATTTTTTTAAGGCTTATTAGGGATTTTGTTGGAATGACCAAAGGTCTTGTTCGAACGAGTTTCGAGAAAAGCTGAAATACTATTTAAGTGAACATTGCTTCTCTTTTCTCTTTACCTCTTTTCTTTGAAAAAATGATTTTTGAAAGAGCTCAATATCCTTTATTACAAGACAATTTAACATTAATCGAAACCTAAAAACCTTGAGGTTGATGTTGAGTTAGTTTATCCTACTTCCTACATATTGTTCTAGAGTGATTCAAGAAGGGTAATCCTTGCTGGTTTAAGGAGAGTCATTGAGAGAACGAAGAAGAGTCATTGCGAGAACGAAAGCGATAGGGCATGATGCTTGGATCAGAAGAGAGATAATCACGAGACGGGGTTATCGAGTCTATAAGTATAATTAAGATTAAAATCTTTTTGATTAATGAATTTTTGGTTGTCTTGTTCATCGATAACGACCTGTGGTTTTTCTTCTGAGTAAGGAGTTTCCACAGGGTGAACAATTGCTTGTGTCATTTAATTCCTTGTATTTACTATTGATTATTTATGTTTAATCCTAGATCATTGATTGATAGGAATTGTTTATACCTAATTTCTTAAAATATATTAAATACGAGCACATAGAATTTCAAAGAGGATACCGGGGATCCCCGTGATGTCCTGTAGATTCTTCATGTTAAATCTCCAACCAGATATTGGGACAAACCCCCAATATTTGATGAGTATCTAGATGATGTCATTAAGAAAGAGTTCATTGATCCGTTTTGGGATGACTTCTTTGCTAATTTTACGAAGCGAATACCATTGTTTACTTTATTTTTGGACGTTTTTCAAAATAAGGATGTTGGTGACAACATCATACCATTGCACTTGGGCATGACTTTTGTTTACAGTAAATTTTGCGGTAAAATTCAAAGTTTGAAGACAGGTATGCCATATCAGAAAATTTTGAGTTTCGTGACATTTCAACATTTGCCGATTTCGTGGTCGAAATCTTTTGAAGACGAAAGGATTTGATTTGAATCGTCCTCCCATGGTCATTTCTCACCACCTATGGTTTATTTACATTTAAGTTATTTTGATTTAAGTTTCTCTCTGTTAGAGATGCTTAGTAGGTTTTAGGGTGTTTCTAATTATCCAACGCAAGGTTAAAATAGTACTTTTCCCAGTTTCTAGATTATTCCTAATTAGGCTTTCCACCCCTCTTGTTCTATAAAAGGGAAGCTAGGTTCTCTATTTTATGGACTTAATGATTTGAAGAGAGTTAAGTTTTGTTTTCAGTTTAAGTTTTTGTTTAGTTTCAATTTGAAGTTAGTTTTGTGTTTTAATGTTAGTAAAAATCCTAATTTTAATTAGGTTAATGTTTATCAATCCGAGTTTTTGCTTTCACGACTCAGATTTACGTTACTTATATTTTGAGTAGCAAGGCATAAAGTAGGACTAAATATTTTTTCGGGGAGCCAACATAATAAATTTTATGTGATTCACTATATCGACTATGGTTTGTGGACTAAGATTGAGTTAAATATCTTGAACTCATATGGCATTTTTCACATTTTATGTGTGCTTCATTTCATGGTTGCATCATTCATGCGGTTTTGCATTTTTTTTCTTCTTATGCCAATTTCGTTGCTCTTAGATATTTGAACTAGATTGTTGTTCAATTTACATTTCCCATGCCCTCTATATGTATTCTAGGTTACTTCATGGCTAAGCTTTGTAGAGAGAGGGATCTTTGTAAAGTTGTAGAAGTTGGAGAGTTCTCTCCGAAGCTAAGCTAAGATGTGAATCGAAGAAATGAAAGTAGAGATGGTTAAAGAAAAAAAATCAACGATGGGGAAAAACAACGATAGTTCGAAGACGATGGTTCATATAGAAGATTCATTCGAGATGGGTCATAGCAGTTTCCGGTGAGGTTGAGGTAACTTCAGATTTCTTGATGGTTCTCTTGATCTCTTGTATACCTTGAAATTCTATGTGAGTTTTGTTGTGAGGTTAGAGATTTCATGTGCTATGAGATCTCTTGAGAGCTTGTAATAGTTACATTAAATATTTAGGGAACTTGAACACCTTCAGTGAGCTTGGATCTTTCATGTATTCAAACCAACCAAAAACAGTCCATTTGAGCTCCTAAGAAAGTATGATGTAACGTTTCATAACCCCAAAAAATCTTATGCGCAATCAGTTTTAGGATAGTTAATAGTTATTCTTCAACACTTATGAACACTGGAGCCCAAACTAGTTAGTATAGGCAGGACGTGCATCCCAGTTGCTATCACTTCTTTTCCTTCCACCACGACCATTTCTTCCAATCGATCACCCCTAAAATCTTTATTAAGCACGACTCAAGGTCGTCGAAGAGTGTGCTAGTTATTACACTAGTTTCATCAGTGATTATGACTTGCCCACCCAAAATACCCATCCATCATCAACTATTTTAGATTAATATTTACAGAATATGGAACTTCGTCGCTTCAAATTATTCTAAACCTTCTTCCTCTTCTTTTTACCAAATTATGGGTAGTACCATGAACCTTCTAGTTCTAGCTATATCAACCAAAAATATACTTCATGTTCTAGTTATGTACACAATATTCAGACGAGTGAATACAACAACTTGCCAAACAAAGGCTAAGAGCAACTTATTATTGGGTTACGGCTCAAAAATAGACGAAGCCATTCGAACGAGACATTAAGTCATTCGAACGAAAAGGCTTTCTGTAAAAGTCGTTCGAATAAGACTTAAGTCGTTCGAACGAAAACCGCGTTGTTTATTTTGTAAGTTTGTTTTGGAGGCGATGGTTTATCTTGTGATGCGTAGTATTTCACTGATGACCTAATGGAGAGTCTATAAATATAGAGTGTGAGTTCAAAGCCTCTGTATGTATGTGAGAACGAGTTAGGGAAAAATCTAGGGTTTTACTCTAGAGAGATTTCTTAGGTTTTTTGCTGGGGATTATTTATAAGGGTAGAGGTAAGGTTGACTGATCTTTGGAACTTCTTGTAACCCTGATTAATAATAGATTCTTCATGCCTGTCGGGGGTGGTTTTGATCCTTTTGGGTTTTTACCTAAATTTAAACTTTGTGTATGTGTTTATTACTTTGATTGAATTCTCTATTGGTTAGACTTAGATCTTCAGTTCTTGCTCAATCATATCATGCTTCCGCATTACGATTTCCCCCCCTTATTTCCTAATAATTAGTATCAGAGCGAGGTTTGGGGCAAGTAGAGAAGCAAGATGGGAGGGTCTAAGTACTCTAACACGAACAAATTTGATGTGGAGAAGTTCAATAGGAAGAATAATTTTAGATTGTGGTAAATACAAGTTTAAGATATCTTGATTTAAGGCGGGTTACGCAAGGCAATGAAAGGGAAGCCTATACTTAAAACTCCTGTTGAAGGTATAGCGGCCCAGAAAGTGGACGACGATGAGTAAGACTGGGAAGATCTAGATTCAAGGGCTGCGAGCGAGATTTGCCTTTGTCTCACTAAAAATGTTTTGGCAAACGTGGTTGGAGAGAAGACCGCAAAGGGTCTTTGGGGAAAGCTTTAAAGTTTGTACCAAATTAAGAGTCTTTTGAATCGCTTATACCTCAAGCAACGTCTTCATACGCTTCAGATGGATGAGGGTACGAGCATTGGTAATCACCTAGGTTCTTTGAATAGGATCGTTTCAGAATTGGAATCGATCGGAGTTAAAGTTGGGGATAAAGATAAGGCTCTTCAACTCATATGGTCTCTTCTTTCTACCTTCAAGCATCTTCAACCAATGTTGATGTATGGGAAGGAAACCTTGAGTTTTGAGGAGGTTACAAGTATGTTTCTTTTCGAGGAGAGAAGGCTTAAGGGTAAAGAATCCTCTGTGGTAAACTCGGCGATGGTGACTAGTAGGAATAGAAGATTTAATAAGTTTTAAAAATGAACTTGTAAGGGTTGTGGTCAATCGGGTCATTATAGATCGGATTGCAAAGCTGGGAAAAGTAAATGAGAAAGTTCGACAAAGGGCACCGAAGGTGATACTAATAGACTGGCAACGGTTACTGGTGATGATGGTGATAAGTCACTTCTCGTGGCGGCTGCTGATGGTCCTTGCCATAATAGAGGATGGGTGTTTAATAGTGGGGTTACATTGCATGTATGTGCACACAAGGCATGACTCGACAAATATGCAAGGTATGAGGGTAAAAAGCTTATGTTAACGAGCGATGGCTCTCGAAGGCTAATTTTAAGAGTTGGTGATATTCGCGTGAGGATGTTCGATGGATGCATTGTAGTTTTTCATGATGTTAGACATGTGCCGAGTATGAATCATAATCTAATTTTACTTTCTAAATTAGATAATGAGGGTTACAATTACTTCGGGCGAGGTAAAGTAATGAAAGTTTATTGAAAGTCTTATTTGATCATGAAGGGAGTTCTTAGCAGAAACTTGTACGCATTGGTTGGTAAATCAGTGGGTAGAGATGTGAAGGTTGCATGTAATGATAGAGCTATGAAGATTTCTCAAAATGGGAATTTAGTTCAAGGTGGAGCAATGACACGGTCTACAGAGATGATCAAAAAGTGGGTTCCGATTGGTAGGTCTAGGAAAAACCTAAACTCGTGTAATTCTCTTAATTGAGAAGTTTCCCATAGGGGGAAACATGACAAGGATACATGACGAATGCAGTGGAAGAAACGATTTTTTATCCGAGGTGGAGATTGTTGGATTATAGCTCAAAAACAGACGAAGTCGTTCGAACGAAAAGGTTTTCCGTAAAAGTTGTTCTAACGAAACTTAAGTCATTCGAAGGAAAATTGTATTGTTTGTTTTTTAAGTTTATTTTAGAGGCGATGGTTTGTCTCGTGATGCATACTTTGTTGATGACCTAATAAAGAGACAATAAATATAGAGTGTGAGTTCAAAGCCTCTGTACATATGTGAGAAAGAGTTAGATAGAGAAAATGGAGAAATATAGGGTTTTACTCTAGAGAGATTTCTTGGGTTTCCTTTCTAGGGTTTCTTGCTGGGGATTATCTGTAAGAGCAAATGTGAGGTTGAGTGATCTCTGGAACTTCTTGTAACTGTAATTGATAATAGATTCGTCATGCTTGTTGGGGGTGGTTTTGATCATTTTGAATTTTCACCTAAATTTAAACCTTGTGTATGTGTTTATTGCTTTGATTAAATTCTCTATTGTTTAGAGTTAGATCTTCAGTTCTTGCTCAATCATATCGTGCTTCAGAGTTACGATTTGCCCCCCTTGTTTCCTAATACTTACCACTCTAATCCTCTATGATTTAACTTCCTGAGAGCAGAACAAAAATATTATCCTTTCTGCACTGCAAGGCTAGCTTGATTTCCAGTTCGCGGACAGATTCTTTCTTGAAGCGGTCGTGGCCTACAAAGAGAAATCAAAGGGTTTATTTTTGACATAAATATTCTAGTTTGGTATTGCGAGATTTATAGTCCTTCCTACATTTGCAATAATAGCCAGGTACAATATCATGATTAAATTTTACAAAATTTTCTTGCTAGATGAGCACAACATTCTTCTACTTGTTATCTAGAGTTGAATAGGATGGGTGTAGTCTCATACAAGAAAATATAGACTTAGTATTTCCTTCAAACATAAAGAAAATAGACCATGAAATGGTTATAAATGCCTACCAACATTTTTCACCATACACGCATCTAAAATGGCATGCATACTATAATCACTTGTAATCTTGCAAGATATAGTTATATATAATTTAGCTCTGGTAGGAGTGTATTTTTAATCAACTTCCATCAAAATTTTGAATCATATGGGGAAGTTGCTAAGTAATTTTCCAATTAATTTCCGCCATTTGATATGATTGGTTTAAAATAGTTAGTAACTGTTGTAAGTGTTGGAGAACATAGTAGTATTTGAAGTTTCTTAGTTTCCTATTCCTAATAGAAGTAGTAGAATTAATAACTTTGTTGCCTAAATATATATAGGCCTTTCTGAAACATCCATATTTGGTATTAGTTTCATTTTGTGTCTAGAGTAAGTGTGAGCACTATCTCGTGGTTATTCATCATCAAAGAGTGCACGTAGAGCGACTACTGCTAGACTGACACTGAATAGGTACGTTGGTTTTGCACCTTGTCGCTCAAATACTTTAGCCCGTTAGTATTTTACAAAAGTTCAAAAAGAATTGTGTTGTTTGATGAACATTGGTTTTTGTTCGAACATACTTTTGTTATGTTTGAATAGACTTGGTAGAACCATCTTTGTTAAAATAGACTTTTGTTATGCTCGAATAAACTTTTGTTCAGTTTGAACAGAATAGGCAAAACCCCTCTGTTCCAATAGACTTTTGCTCTGTTCAAACAGAACACAGGATTTATAGTATTATATTTAAAACTTATTTTATATTTTAAACTCTGCCCCTTCCCAAACCAATTTTTGGAGCTTCAGATTTTTGTGAGATGAGGGAATTTAAAGAGAGATTAAGCGAGAATTAACTCTCAAGTTGAATCGATTTAAGAATTACAAATCCTAATTTCAATTTGTGATTTGAGTGCTTGAGGGATTTAAGCTTGAAAAACTTTGGTGCGTAATCCGAGGTGAGGCATTGTGAGAATGGAGGATTGATTGCGAGAATAGTGATTGAAGTTAAGTAATCACGAGATATGCTTATCGAGTCTGTAAGTAATTTAGATTCTTGTAATTTTTTCTTCATAAAGGATTTTAGTTGTCGAGGATTCGACAACGACCTGTGAAATTTTCTCCTAAGAAAGGTTTCCCACAGGGTTAACATCGTGTGTTCTTATGGTTATTGATTATAACTATTGATAATTGATTATAGGATTAACCTGGAATTAGGTCATAGTTGTTAGAAAATTGATTATAGGTTATTAGACCAAGTTAATCGACCTAATAATTTGATATCGATAAATCTCAAGTACTGAAATTTTTTACTTTCATGTAATGGTTGAATTGACCTTTTATTAAATAAGTCTATTCCTTTAACTTG
The DNA here is from genome assembly GCA_014058105.1 of Kingdonia uniflora. Lineage (NCBI taxonomy): Eukaryota > Viridiplantae > Streptophyta > Magnoliopsida > Ranunculales > Circaeasteraceae > Kingdonia > Kingdonia uniflora. The sequence goes on along the minus strand of JACGCM010001059.1, from coordinate 588,647 downwards.
TACATGGTATACGAGCGGTTGCATTCTTAAGGTAACCTAACGTCGTTTTCTCGCTTTTGCGTCGACGTTGGACCATAAATCAGTCTAGTATAGTCTTTCTTATTAAGAACAATAAATCATATCGTTCCATGCCCAATTTATTTTTGTTTTCTTTCTCTCTTCTAAGGTAAACCTGACGTGAGTATTTGTTCTTAAGAGTATCTCGTTCCATTCTTCTCCAAGATCCCAATTTTTTCAATCTTTTTAAACCCTAAGAATCTGATTAATTCTAGAGTTTCTCGGCAAACTTTCAGAAGTCTATTCTTTCTTTGTCCTTCACTTTTATTCTTTCCTATTTTATCATTCCTTTTAATTTATTGGTATGCATTATCTGCGAGGGAAAAATTGGGTCGCTTCCTGCCTTTAGAGAAACCCTTTCTCTTTGATCCAGGAGGATCTAAATACCCTTTTATTCTACGTCCATTTCTCAGCACAGATAAAGCCTAAGAGATCTACCTTTCGTTAATGTGATATTTTCCCCTACGACCGACCGACTAATTTGATCCCAGTTCGAGTACGATTACCTTACCTAGTTCGAGCAGAGATTTTATTGTAATTTGTGTAGAACTATACCTTTACTCTATAAATAGGTCTTGTAACCTTAAAACGATCAAGCCTTTCGTATTATAATTCTTTTCAGAAGCAATAAGAAGGTACAAAAACCTAGAGGAGGGTTTTCTCCTTGATATCTCACGTTGTTCTTATTTTTGTTCCTCGATTCTTTTAAAGTTCTTCTATAAATTGTGGATTACTCTTTGCCAATGCATCTCATCAAAAATCTAACTAATACTTGCTTATGAAGTTCTAATATATGAATATAATCTGGTTGGAGTAAATTACCATGATGTAAGTTATGGCACTTTTTATTGGGAGACCCAAATCACTCTCTTGTTCTAACTTAATCGTTGATATACAATTATCTCTTATGGAAGCTGCTTTCTTTTTTGGAACACAGTTTCTCTCGTGTATATATACTTAGGGAAAGGGCATCATTCTTTAGTTTAATTAGTAGGCACTTTTCTCTCAATTTTTTTTGGTTATTTTGCATTTTCTTATTTGATGTAATAAGCTAGTGGGTTAACTGCTGGAGAGGGTCTCCAATATGTAGAAACCCTAATGTTAATGAAATTATTGATTCTCTCTATAAAAGCCATTAGTAGTCATCAGTTGTTATTGATTTATTTTAGTTATAGGGTTATTGGGGTCATTAGGGTTTTGTTCAAGTAACTGAAGAAAAGAAAGTTTAGAACCAATGGTTTGTGCTATTATTGTGTTTGATCTCTTAGTTTCATCAAATTCGGACATTGTTTTTCCACTGTCGGAGCAAGTATCATATCTACTCTTTGTGGGTAATGTTCTGGAGGGTGAAGAAGAAAGGTGTGAAGTTAGTTCGCGGGTTATGTTTGGCATAGAAGTTAGTTTTTTTTCTTCTATTAAGCAAAACATAAGTTCTTGATGCTGTAGAACAACAATGTGTAAGCTCGTTTACTTCTTTTGTGGCTGATTTCTACTTCTATGTAGTAAGTTGTGTGCTTCTGGTTTCCTGGCTTACCTAGCCTTGATTGGTTTGATTATTATTGCCCGCAATATGTGGTGACATGGGCACAACAGTATGGTGTGCATACATTTGATTTGTGGTGTAATCTAGAACCGATGGTAATTTCAATCAAGCGATGGTCATGCTTTTGGTAAACAATATTACAACTAGTCCACAAGTATTTACGAGTCTAGTTTGACTAAGTTAATCTGATAAGCACACGCTGAATCAATATCAATTTGTTAAATTTTTTCTATTCTCTAGTGATTATTCCTCTTTCATTAAGATTTTTAGTACCACTTATTTTAATTGCCAATGCAATTTGAGGCTTATTATTCATTTTTTCTTTGGCTTATCTTTATGGTTTAGCTATCTTATTTCTTATTTTTCTATCGTGAAATGAGATTTCTTTGTTTGAATCGGGTGAAAAAGTTGATCTTTCTACCACGGTTATGATTTCCTCTTCCTCGAGTGGATTTTTTTTCTCTCGAGTGAATTATTTCTTTCCTTTAGTGAATTTCTTTTCTTTTTCCTTCGGTGATTCTTTCTTCTTCGACTAATTCTCTTACCTTAGTGTCTCTTCAAGATATTTACACTACCCTCGAGTAGGAAAACTGACAAGTCGGTCGGGGTCGCCGATTTCACGTACGTGTGAGAAAAATGACAAGTCAAAATATTACTGCTGCCGATTTCACAAAGGATGTGTGAAGTTTTGAAGTGTTTCTGTTGCTGCAAAAGGATTGTCTAAAAGAAATTTTAGTAGTTTTTAGGGGAACCTTAATTATCTTTATATCTGAGGGAATGTTTGTATCCTTATGGGGGAGGGGTGTCTATTTCTCTTTCTTATTTTAATCCACCTTGACGCGAACATTAAATGTCCATACCAGCATGAGGGGGAGTGTTGGAGAGTATAGCTGTATTAGACATTTTCTAGAAGTAGAGAGTTTTCTACTCCAAATAGGAGTAGTAGAATTATTAACTTTATAGCCTATATATATGTCACGCCCCAAAATCCAGTAATCGGTAGCTAGACCAATTACTAGACTCTAAGTAGTGCAGGTCGGGGAATCCAAAGATTCTACCCCACAAATAGCCAAGCTGAAGACAAATTCTGGCTCGACTATTCACATATAGCAATAATCATCAGAGTAAAGAAATAACGATACAACAACATAACAATATAACGCGGAAGCAAAAGGCATATATATATACATATCATGTCAAAACATAATACAATATCTCGAATACAAGCTCAGCTACCTAATGCTGAGAACACCTACAAAATCTAGAAATGAAAGAATCTGCAGTGGCAAAATCAGTCTCTGGACCAGCTAACCACGCGGCAGTCCAAGCTACTCAACCTCTGGAAAAGTTAAATGCGAGAGTGAGCAAACAACGAGCTCACTAATCCAACAGAACTAAATAACTTACTAATAACAGGTACTGGAAATAGAGTAGAGATGAGTGCGATAAGGAAATAATTAACTAAATAGTTCTAACAATATAATCAGTAACCATTAATGAACTAAGAAAACAAAAAGGAAAGAAGGATTGAGTTGATAAGAGAATGGAGAATAGAGTTAATGCGAAGAGAGAATAGAGTGGATTAGAAAGGGAATAGAGTTAAGAATGTGAGAGGAAGGAATGATGATGATGATGATGATGCAATGCTATATCGTGAAGTGATGACTAGGATAATCCCATACTTATCTTAGATGCAATGTTATGATATGATGAGCGGCGATATTCCCATAAATATCCCCTAATGCAATATGATATAATGCTAACGTCTAATACTATCTTAAAGAGATTCGGTAAAGGGGATACACTGGTACGATTTGTTTAAGCTCGACCAAGCTAGGACAGTCGCACTCGATCAAAGTGGAAAGGTGGATCAAACCCCAGAATAATAGTCTTGCACATTTCAAGGAATTTCAACCTCACCGAGGAATAAGTTGGGATCTCCATGACTCTGCCTCATACCAATCCACACTCCGCGGTGGTTTTGCTAGGTATGATAGTGCCATTCCCAATCTCACCTGTGTATTTTAACCCGATCTCATGGACTCCATAGATCCCATCGGAGGTCAACTGAAGCGGAGTGTTTGTGTATCCCATCTCAATAAGTATGAAAATACAGAAGGTTATAATGTGTAACTGGTGCCCAAGCACAACACAGTTGCCGCTAACCTGGCAACCCAAACAGGATCGATAGGGACTCTATTGTACCGACTCTGCATAGCTGAAACAACAACCTAACCGTCGCCTACGTCCAAACTAACAATCTCATAAGGCTGGAAGGGGCATTCCTGGGCAACCCACGGGAACGCTAGCCCAACCACCACCAACTACTCTCCGGTCTCATACGAACCAAAACCAACTCCAAAATCATTACCATCCAACCACCACTAACTAAACTCAGGTTCCATACAAACCAAAACCAACTCCAGAATCAATATACAATCCAACCGCAGGTTAACAACTATAACCCAACCACAGGTTAACAAGTACAACCCAACCACAGGTTAACAACTACAACCCAACCATAGGTTAACAACTCTAACAGAATGATCTCTAAGTTAAACTATAGTTAATCACGAAACATCTCTAAGTTACTACACTCTAATACAATATACTGGAACTAGTAAAGAAACTTAGTATAGTTGGGATATGAACTCGCCTGATAACAAACCCGAGCCCTGCGAAAATCAACCCAGAAACTCAACTGAAGTCTGCGGAACGACAAACGGAACACCTGACATGCCAATACAATCACTGAGAACAGCAAACCCTCAATCAATTAAAAGAAATGATAATAAAACCCAAACCCTAAAAATCAACCTACACCAAATCAAGCGAAATTGACAGAAGGGAAACAAGAATCACTTACCGAGGATAGGAGAGATGATCGCAGCTAAGCTCGACAAGGATCCGCGAGCGAGGGAAAGGATTGGGTGAAGATTATTGAGGTGAGGGGATTAGGTTAGGGAGAGGAGAGGATGATGAGGAAGATAAGGAGGTGATGAATGGAGGAGAGGGAATGATTGGGCTGAAGAATCTTCTCTCTTGAACTCTATCTCTCTCTCTCTAAAATCGTCTCAAGCAGCGCCTCACTGAGCACCAACAAAAAGAAATGGGGAAGGAAGACTTAAGTAGTCGAAACAGACAAAAGTCGTTCGAATGAGTTCGAAAGTCGTTCGAACGACTAAGAGGTAATGGGCTAAATTCCAGGAGGTTAGTCAACTCGTTCGAACAACAATAAATCTCATTCGAATGACAATGCTGTGCAATGGCCAAAACGTCCAGATGACACAGAAAAAGATCAGAAAATACAAAGATTCGTTCAAACGACAAGGAACCTCGTTCAAACGACAATTCTGGGAAAGTCTACTCTGAGGTCCTCCTGAACCACACACACCCAACTCCAAGACCGTCAGAAGACTGAAACAACTCGAGAAACCACCACAAAGGGTTCCCAAGGTCTAACACCACCTCTACCACTGAACGGCCACCAGAACTCCTAAATCCCAGAAAAAGAATATGACGACTAGAAACTTAACCGGAAGGAATGAAATGGACGGAAAGAGTCTGACAACGGTCTGATAGGCGTTGAGAAACCAGGGTTAGCTAATCCCTATTTCTTCACCCCAGAACAAAAATCAGAAATGCCAGAAACGTCCGGAATCGAAAACACTATAACCCAAGCGGAGGAGAGAAGCGAAAAACCCTTACAGATACAGAAACCGCCCTCCGAACACACACTACACAATCAAGCTAAAACGCCAAACTACCAAAACCATCAAACCACCCAAACTCTACCAAGATGAAATCCATACCAAACCTGGCACTAAGAATAATTATAGTTGTATTAAGGATAGGAGAATATGCAGAAGTATGATGCAGAGGAATATGGGGAAGTTAAAGAATAGGAATATGCAGATTTGGAATATAAAGAGTAATAATTAGAAATAAAAAAATACGGGTCATTACAATAGATAGGCTTTTCATGTAATGGTTGAAATAACCTTTTTATGAAATAAATCTTTTCCTTTAATTTCTATAGTAATTATTCCAAAAGCAGGTTTGAAAGGAAACTCCCAATTACCTCAGTCTTCTGATTCTATCACGATTCATGACCAATAACTCCAGTTTCCAGGATCCTTAAAATGGTAAGGGGATCAATTTTTATGATGATATTATCCTTCGAAACACAAACATTTTTTCTAGTCCTTAGCATAAGATGGTTCACATTGCATGAAATGAGGGCTTCGGGAACAACCAACGTTTTGATAAGAGGAGAATCCTGAGATTGACTCAATACAACTCTAAATTTTTTAATGGGTTAAACTAATTATAAAAATTATGACGTTGTTAACATGTTTGTACACGATCAAGATGATTAGAGTAAACATTTCCTATGTAAAGTACATGTACAAGAGTTAAAAGGTTACCTCATAATTTTTTCGTTCAGAAAATGAGTATTGTAGAATTTTGTCACCTTTGGGTTAGCTTTGATTTTCGAGGGATCAAATCCAATTAAATAAAGTCCATCTAAGCTCTTAACTCGTGAGAGTGCAAAGAAAACCATCCCATACCCAAATACTTTTGAAAGATCAGTTTCCAGACGATCAATAGTCATTCCTTGACACTTAAGAACACTGGGAGTGATATGATCAAAGTACGCGGAAGCTATTTATAAACCACTAATATAAGAACTTGATATCTTTATTAATCTCTCTTAAAGAGTCTCTCATAAATCATTCATAATTCTCTCTTAAATATCTACTAACACCACCACCACCAACACTAACCCTAACCCTCTCTTTTATAAAGAAAGAGTTTCTAAATCCCATATGACCTAGCTCTCCAATTACAAAAATTCTCCTATATCTTAGGATTTCCTAATATAATTAATTAGGATTCTAATAAAAACATAAATAACGTAAAATAGAAAGTGAGTCGTAGTAGATAGGAAACGACCCAACGAGGTCGCCCACGACAGTCACGAAACCTATAAACTCTCCCTGACTTTGAAAAATTTGACCTAAAACTTATGGTGAAGGATAACCTTCTTCCGGCTCTATCATTACAATGTCCACGTCTTTCTTATCCCACATTTTTTGTACTATATATGTCTGCCATATGATCCCAAAATTCTCTGTAAGCAGTGCAACATGCTTTTAAGCGTTAGGACAAGCACGCCTCATGCGACCAAACTTGTTGTACCCAAAACGCTGGACCCTACTACTATTCCCCATATGACGTATCCCTATTGTCGTAGTAGGTATAAGAGCTGCTGGAGCTAAAGTCATAACTAGAATTGATGTCTTTAATTTAGTCTCTACGCATTTTACTATTTCTACTGCCTCAACTACTAAATAAATGTTGATCATGGTCAACTCATCCTAAATTTTCCTAGTAAGGCCAGATTTGAAGCGACTTAATCTCTGTGCCTCTGCAGTAGCTACCCGAGAGGAAAATAAATAAAATTTATTTGCATCGTCAGCAACCTTCAATTTCTGTCACAATCCCTGTAAACGAGTAAAGCTATTTTCCACGTAAGAATGCAGAATAAAGCGATTAACTACTCTATCCGCATAGAGGCCCAATCTGTAATGTACTCTTGGCCTGAATTCTATCACATTTTCTGAATACTATTCTACCAGTTAAGTGCATTCTTTGTTAGCTTTGTCTTTAGTAACATTAGAAATTCGGGATCTCCATATCGTTTGTACGTTAATATCCGATCCACTCTATTAAGCCACTCCATGAAACCATCTGCATTAGCTTTCCCATCAAACTCTGGGATATTCAGTTTAATATCTTGCCCAACAGTTTGTATGGCAGTAATGACAAATGAAGCAATCTGTTTACCCTGATTAGTATCCTGAGAACATCGACCCCCAATACCAGAATCACCGTGAAAACCATCACTATGGGTATGTGGAACATAGTTGTTAGTGTGGACACCCCGCCCACGTCCACGTCACTCATGAACCAATACATATCGATCTGTAAAGCCCCAATTATTATCTCTGCTATCACCCTAATATATGTGTTCTTCCCTATCTGTTCCAATAAGACCAAACATAGATTGTCATTGCTGATTCTGTGGAACAAACCCCCTCTATGGTACAAACCCAGTTGCTACTGCCAAAGGATTGTGTAGAGGTTGAGGAGAATTTGACCCAAAGAAAAGCTGTGCTATTTGGGGTACAATATCTTCCCTAGTTCCTATCGGTATTGGTCTTGTTGCCTTTGTTGGAATCATTGGTGTCGTGGGTGCCAATTGCCCTGCCGCTGTTTGTGACGTTGCTGGTGTTTGCTATATTGTCGCTAGTGGTACCATTAAACCCAAATTACCTGTTGCTTCAATCGAAGCAGTTGTCATTGCCGGTAAGCGTTGTGATTGGTAAAATCATTGTTGTCGGTGCTGGAATTTGGAGAGGAGAAGACGTTACAATTATTGGAGGAGATCACTCCACATCAATCCTAATTTGGGGTGTTGGTAGAACCCTAAATACCTCTCTTGTTCAAACTGTGTTGGGAAGAGGAGTTCCCAATCGTGAGGAGACATTCGGGTCCGCTGGTTGAGCCGGGCTTGGGTTGTCCCTCTCATGGGTGATAGCATGGGTTCGAATCCCACTTGGGCTTTGGTTTAGAGTATAGAAGCCCGCTCTAATTGATGATGTTCCTACATGCCCGCGTGTGAGGCGTGCATGTAGGACACGTGCTACGGGTTAAAGGTTTCATCACCCCGCCCTATGTCACCCGTCACCCCATCACTTGAATCCAGTATTTGACCTGCACGATTATTTCCTGTGTTGTTACGGTTTCTCTCCTCCCCGATTCTCTAGGTTGCTCTATTGGTGTCCTGCGGCAACCCTTCACCGGTTTCTCGAATTTTTACTTCATTGTAGACTGCCAATTGTGATGCCGATGTTGTATGAATAATTCTCACACTCCGTTATGATGAATCAAGAAATTCTTCTTCTTCACGGGGATCGGCAAATTTGTCCATGCTTTCGACGTCGATATTCACTCCGTTGAAAGTGTTGGAAAGTAGGTTTCGTCACCCTCTTCATCTGAATCAAAATTTTCCCGTGTTGGGTTTGGAAACATCATATCCTTTCTTCTTCCAAAAACACGTATCAAAGTTAGGTTTAGCGCATAAATCCTCCCATTGGCATGCCTCTTCATTGTCCTCGAGCCGCCATTAGGTTGTTGGTGATCTCTAGGCTTGTCAATCGCTATCCTTGCGTTGGTTTCTTAACCACTTTTCTACTCGACGACTTTCCCATTGCTAATTGTTATGCAATTTTTTTTATGAGAATCTTATAGCTCTAGATATCAAATTTATATGATCAAAGTACGCGGAAGCTAATTATAAATCACAAATAGAAGAACTTGATCTCTTTATTAATCTCTTTTAAACAATCGCTCATAAATTACTTATAATTATCTCTTAAATCTCTACTAACACCCCCCCTATCACTAACCCTAATCCCCTCTTTTATAAAGAAATAGTTTCTAAATTCCATACCATTTAGCTCTCCAATTACAAAGATTCTCCTATATCTTAGGAGCTTCTAATATAATTAGTATTCTAATTAAAACATAAATAACAAAAAATAGAAAGTGAGTCGTAGTAGATAGAAAATGACCCAACGAGGTCGCCCACGATGGTCACGAAACCTATTAGGGAGCATAAGCTAGTATAAGTTGAATCCGTCTTCAGGTTGCCATCACTTCATCCCTATCCATCACAACCCATTTCTCACAATCAAACACTCTTAGAATCCTAAAATAAAAAAAGTCCCTTAGAAACTCATACAAATCACCTTTCTTCTTAACGAAACTAATAACTTCCTCAATTGCTCTATTTACCATACTGTCTTCAAAATCTTTGTTCTTGATTAATATCACTCTTGTACCCAAAGATAAATCTATCTTTCTGAAAGCACAACAAAAATATTCGTATTCCTTTTCTGCAAGGCTAGCTTGATTTATAGTTCGTGGAGTGATCGTGGCTAGTAAAGAGAAATCAAGGGCTTTGTATTAGAAATACACATTCTACTTTAGTATTCCAAGATTATGGATTCCTTCTTGCATCTAGTACAATAATAAGTATTGTACCATGTTTAAAATTTTGGTGAAATTTTCTTGGTAGGTGAGCACAGCGTTCTTTTCTTCTACTTGTTATTCAGATCGTTGAATAGTAATTAATCAAGCAAGAGCTTGCTTTCATCAAAGCCATTTTGATGGGTGTAATCTTTATGAAGAAAAATAAACACAGTATTTCCATCAAACATTAATAAAATAGACCGCCAAACGGTTATAAACTTATGAAGGCATACCAACATTTTCTACCCTATTCATTTAAAATCGAATCCATACTATAATCACATAGATCACTTATTATCCTGCAAAATATAGTTTATATAGTTATATGTAATTTAGCTATGGAAACTAGTCCCCGAAGGGCATCCAAAGCCCGAAGGCAACCACAAGCCTCTGAAGAGGTTCAAAGCCTGGAGGCCACATGTGGGGCTTCCTGTTGCCAAAGTCGTTCGAGCAAGGTTGAGAGTCGCTCGAACGACCGCCATATAGCCCCCTGTAATTTTTGCCCAGGAGTCCAAGTTGTTCGAACGACTTGATATTTCGTTCGAACGACCAATGTTCAGTCCCTTGGAATTTTGGCCCATATACAATTTTCTTTTGAATGACTCCCTATTTCGTTCGAATGAAATTTGGGAACTTGTTTTTTTTTATGGTTTTCGAACCTCTTGTTTGCCTCGAGATTTGAGCGATTGTAAAAGGTTTTCCCTAGTATTTAAAGGGAAACCTAAGTTCTTTTAGAGCCACTCTTTTGACAATCCTTTGGTGAGAACATTTGGGGGATTTCTTGAGTGAGAAATCCAAAATTGGGCTTGAGTGATTATAATTGGGACCTTGAATAAACTCTCTCTCTCTCTTGAAAGTGGACGTAGGAAATTTGCCAAACCATTATAAACTTGGTGTTGTGCATTTCTTTGTTTGTGCTTGCTTGTGACTAACACAAATCAACTTGGAGTTTGTGTCTTTAGGGATTGCGGCTCAACACCATACAACCCCGAAGGGTAATAAAGCCCAATGGCCCAAAGACAACCCAAAGGATATCCACAATTCTCACCCCAAAGGGGTACTAGCTCATGACCTCTCATGAGGTGGAGGGTCACACATCCAAGCCAAAAGCTCAATGGTGTAGTAGTTGTTAATGAAAGTTTAAATTTATCCTTGTAGAAACCCTAGTTTCTCTAAATCTAGATTAATCGTGATTATTCTTAAGAATTTTGCTTCCACATTTCTAGATTCACATCAGTCGCGCTGTAAATACTTTAAAAAGAAGATTTGAAAGGAAACTCTTAATTAGCTTAGTCTTCTATCTAACTCTATCACGATACATGACTATTAACTCCAGGTTTGGGGATCTTTAAAATGGCGAGGGTCTTATGTTTTATGATACTGTTATCCTTCAAAACAAATTTTCCTAGTCCCTGACATAAAATGGTTCGCATTGCATGTATTTGGGGATTTGGGAACAAACCGTGTTTTGATAAGGGGAAAAGTCTGAGATTGACTCAATACAGCTCTGAAATTTGAATGGGTTGGACTAAATATTGCGATGTTGTTAACATGTTTGTACATGATCAAGAATATTATAGTAAACAATTCCCATGTAAACTACATGCACAACAGTTAAAGGTTACCTCACAAATTTTCCAGTTCGTAAAATGACTGTTGTAGATCTCTGTTACCTTTGGGTGAGCTTTGATCTTCGAGGGATCCAAACCAATTAAATAAAGTCCATCTAAGCTCTTAACTCGTGAGAGTGCAGTAAAACCCATTTTATACCCAAATGCTTTCAAGAGATAAGTTTCTAGCTGGTCAATTGTCATTCCTTGACACTTGTGAACACTGAGAGCATAAGCTAGTTTAAGAGGAATCTGTATCCGGGTTGCCATCACCTCATCCCATCCATCACAACCCATATCTCTCAACCAATCACTTTTATAATCCCAGAATCAAAAAGCATCTCTGGAAACTCACACAAATCACCTTCCCTCTTAACAAAACTAATAACATCTCCAATTGTTCCATTTACCATACCATCTTCAAAATCTATGTTTTTGATTAACTTCAGCCTTGCTCCCAAGGAAATTTTTAGACTTTAGACCCCACATATTTTATCGACTTTGGCTTTGCCCCCCATATTTGACACTTCTTAGACTTTAGATCCCAAAATTCAATTTTAGGTGAAAAAATAGCCCGTCAACTGGGCCAGTCCGGTATTGACTGGGGCAAAAAATTTAAAGTCTAAAATGCCTGGCATGGTCTGTTACGTGTTATTTAGTTTATTTAGTTTTGTCCCAACATATACTTATCTCGAGGAAACAATAATTTTTCTCAGCCGTTTATCTCCCGATAAACCTACTTTGCAGCAATCCCTAAGCACCCAAACACAAATTCCATCCCGCCAAACACCCAAAATCCCTAACTAAACTTACCTATCGATGTATCTTTTGCAATAAATACCCAATTGAAGTTACCCAAATTCCAAATGAAGAAATCTCAGAAAAAAGTTATGTAATTCTTTCTTTGATTTCATAATCAACTCATGTATTATGTGTTTGTTTTTGAACATATCTGTGTTTGGTTGTGTTTAAGTACTGTTGTTGTTGTTTATCATTTAAAAGTTGTTTATCATTTATAAGTTTGTAACTAAGATCAATAGAGACAATAAGTTTGTAACCAAGATCAATAGAGACATAATCAGAGATACCCATATATGTAATCTTGCTTTTGACATGCTTTTCTTTGGTGTTTAAAGCACACCCATCATCAATGTTTGGTACATAATCATTAGTCTTCATTTACAGGTTTGCTCTTTTTATAACATGATTTACTATGGTTTCTTACTGTTTCAAAAAACTAGGGTTTGATGGGATCATAAATAGGGTTTGATCAATCATAACAAAATTAGTAATATGTGTTCAACTGGTATTTCTTGCTCATCTGCCCTAATTACTTGTGTTTAAATGCAGATTGGAACCCAAAAATTTAGATTTGGTGATCCATGTTGAGGGAAAGTGGATATGTCCAGGTGCCACTGGATACTGCAAATATGATTATGTTAGTGGGAAAGATTACATAGTTGACAAACTTCTCAAAGGTTCCCTTTCTTATAAGAAATTGATCAGATTATCAAAGCATAGGAGAAATCCTTTTTTGCAAACTACACATTCAATTCCTAAAGGGTCAATGATCCAGCTGTGTTGCTTATTCCTTGGTGATAAAAAAATAGTAGATTCTAACAACATATTGAAGGACATGTTATTTAATAGTGATGGTGCAAAGGAAGGGAATGTACATTTTTATGCTTTTGTTGTCAAAAAACCTAAACCAGAACTCCCAACACTTAAAAGGAGGAGAACAAGTTATTATTTAGAGGAGGAATTAGATGAGATGCCTGCTTCTAGTGATAATGATAGTGATGATGCAAATATGATGAACTTAGATGAAGATGATATCCAAGAGTATGATGTTCAACCAATTGATGTTCAAGATAATAGCGTTAAACCAAATAAAATATTTCAACAATTTGATGATATACCAATTGCTGTTCGAGTAACTATTGTTCAAGGAAATGATATAACACATCTTGTTATTGATGATACTAATGAGGAAGTTAACCATTGGTCTGATGTGATCTCAAAGATTGATATTAAGAATGTCGATGCTGAAGATGGTTATTACAACACTCACTCCTCACAAGATGGAGATGGTGTACCCACAACTGAAGATATTGCAAAGTATGAAGAATTCAAAGGTTTTGTGGTGGGAATAATAATATTTTTGAGAAGGTAGAAAATATTATACTGTCGGATAGTACAAAAATAGAAAACTGTGCTGATCCCATTGTGATTGGGATGGAGTGGCCAACTATATCAATGAGGCAAGGAACAATATAAGGACATGGTCTATCCAAAACAAGTTTACATATGAACAAATCAAAAATAAAAGTTATTGGCTAAGGTTCAAGTGTACTGATAAAAAATGCAAGTGTTTCCTATATGTTAGAAGATCAACTGATGAGCATACCACGATTGTGAAGAAAGGTAGTCATTTAGAGCATACTTGAAGGCAACATTGAAGATAAGAACAAGCTATCAAATACTCTTTGGGTTGTTAACTACTGTGAGGATGAACTAAGGAATATTAAACTATCCAGGCCTATTGATGTCTTTACAACAATTAAAATAAAATTTAGTATTGATTTATCCTATTGGACTTCTTGGAATGCATGAACTATATGTATGGAAATGATTGTTGGTTCATATGACGAGGGATACTTTAAGATGCCTTCGTTAACTATTGAACTTCTTACTGTAAATCCTGGGAGTATTGTAGGTTGTAGCAGAGACGATGCCATATTGTAGTGGACTGGAACTGTGGTAATGTTCAAGGTATCTTATGATGGTTGGTTGAGAGGGTGCAAGCTTATTCTCAGATTTGATGGGTGCTTCTTAAAAGGAAAATATGGGAGAGTTTGTTTGTCTATTATAGGGCTTGATGGAAACAATGGTTTGTTTCCAGTTGTTACATATTTCTACAGGAGTGAATGCTGCAATACATCGAACACATATTTCCAAGCATTGTAACCATGGCTTGATCAACATGATGCCAAATTGACATTCATTTCTGATAGACAAAAGGGGTTGATTAAAGCGATTACAAATAATTTCCATCATTGCAAATATAGGTTATGGTTTAGGCACATGTATACAAATTTCAAGAAGATTTATAAGGGTACACATTTGGAGAAGGTATCTTGGAATACAACAAGAGCTTACAAAACTATTGATAAAGACAATTTTCTTGCAAAGCTTGGGGAAGACCATTTATCTGCAAGGAATTGGTTAGAGAGGAAACCTCCTGAAACATGGTGTAAGTCTCACTTTGACTCAACTGCTAAATGTGAGTACATCACTTACAATTTTAGTGAGTCATTGAACAATTAGATTTTGATGGTAAGGGATAAACCACTTCACAAGTCGTTGGAGAAATTGAATATGATGATGATGACTTTGATGTATGATAGAAGAACCAAGGCAAGTATTTGAGACCAAGATGGTTTGGTACCAAAGGCAGTTGCCCATATTGCAAAGCTGAAGAAGTGGTATGGGAAATTTGATCTTGCAGGTGTTGATTAGAATCAGTGGACTGCTACAAAGGATGGTCAGAGGTGGATAGTTATCCTAGATGCTCAAGAATGTAAATGTAAGGAGTAGCAAGTATCTGGTCTACCATGTGTACATGCAGTGTGCATACTTGTTTGGTTGAGAAAACCATCATGGAAGAAGTAAGTATCAATCTAATTACATTAATTTTTAATTGTTAATTTTTCATACATTCACTACTTTAGATTAAATATTTTATATACATGGATGTTAATTATTTATACATTTACTACTTTACATGTAGATATTGTAGTAAGTACCATTGGGTGTCTACATGTATGAAAGCATATGCTAATGCAGTTTATCCAGTAGCTGATGAAACAAGTTGGGTGAAGGTATGTTAACATGTTTTTGTGTTTTTGTGCTTTTAATAGGACCTGTTTTATATATGCTTTTCAATTTGTTAATGATTTACTTATAATATTGCGGCCACCCAAGGAGTTCAGGCCACCCCCACTTTTGAGGCCAACTGGAAGACCTAGAAAATCAAGGAGAAAAGATGAAGATGAAGATGAACTCACTAATGGCTCAACAAGGAGATGTGGCAAGTGTGGACACTATTGGCACAATAAGAAGAGATGTAAGGGTCCCCCTGCGGCTGATAAGGTTGTACATAATAAGAAGAAACTTATTAGGATATATACTCCAAGAAGTCAAGAAGAGATTAAAGTTAAGTTTGGGTTTTCCACTCTTGGTCAGGGAAGTAAACCGAGACCAAGTACAGCTACATCACAAATAACTCAAACATGTAGGAGGGCAAGGCAAACTCAAGAAAAGACTTCTAATCAGTCTAGTAAAAGGGTAAGACAACAAGATACAAGTACCAGAATCACTCATACTCAGAAAAATGCAAATGGAACTTAAAGTAAATAAGTGCAAATCCGGTAAGGGGTAAGAATCAGACCAGAGGGACAGGAAGAGGCAGAACAACAAGTACGGCAAGAGGGAGAAATAGTACTTGATTTGCACCCTGGTTTGAGTATAGTAATACAAACACATCAAAGACAACCAAAGCTGCACGATCCATTCAAGCACATTCAAAAGACACACTTCCTACCCAATCCAGCCAGACTAATCCTTATATGAGGATTTTTAATGCACCTAGGCCAAAGTGGAAGATTGAAGGACTATTGTTTTTTTTCTTGAGAGATATGACTCATACTTAGAATTGCTAAAGATTTTTCATTCTTCTTCTTATTTTTTTGAGATATTATTCTTTTTGGAAGATATGACTCTTAACAAGATAGTTTGGAGATATGATTCCTTTTTTGAAGATATTTGATATTTTGTGGTGAATGCAATTCTAATGTTGGTAGTAAATATTGTGTTTGTGCATAAAGATAATTTATCTTTTTTCTGTTTACAGTTTGTCCATTTTCTGCATATTTTTTTAAAAATCAAATCCATTTTCTGCATACACTGTTTTATGTTTCTGCATCCATTTTCTGCAAACAGTGAATCCATTTCCTGTATATATTTCCTGCATACAATATCTTATGTTCATGCGTCTCATTTTTTGATGTAATACAACATTATTTCTTGCATATATTTTTGATCCATTCTCTGCAAACAATATTTTTTGTTAGCAATGCATTCATTTCTTGTATGCAGGAATATGTGGGAATACTATTTATGCACAATATTTTTTTTTTGCACTTGATGTCGTAGCGTGATGTCTTGTCTTTTATTTTTGGATGCAAGAACTGTTTATGTCTGTCATTAACATGGGGAAATTTTGATACACCTTTTATTGCACTTATAACTTCTTCTACTATTTTTGAACGGGAAGTGGGGTTAGGCAGGACTTCACCAAAATTCATTTATGTGTAAATAATCTATTACAAACTACGATGTTTACATCCACTAGCATCTGCTTGATAAATAAGAACTAACTCTCTAGGGAATGATTTAAATGTTGAAATTAAATTTTTGTACCTTAGTACCCTTCAACATTTAAATCATTCTCCAGACCAAGAATCATCGCACTGTGATATCTTGCTGAGCTCTATTTTTCCTCTTCATCTATATCATGAAACACTGAGGCTTTATAGGGTGCATGTCCAAGACCATTTAATTTCTTAGCAATCTCATCCAGAAACATATTGATCTGTGTGAACTATGGGTGCGATGTATCACCAGCCATAAATTTGTGATAAATATTATCAACCTCAATTGAACTACAACTAGGTTTTTTGTGAACTCCCCTTTCAATCATCAAATTCCTACATAGTTCCAACGATTCGCAGACGCATATATATTGGACAAGAACACGTAATTTCCCCCATCACGAGGATCCAACTATAATAGAACCTTTGTCACTTGCTCACTTAATCTAGTATCCTTATGTATGCGACATGCACGATGCAAGCTACCCCAAACTGTAGCATTTGGAGCCATATGCGTGGTCCTTATGAGCTCTAACAACTCTTCAAGGAACCCAGCTCTGCCATGAAGATCAACCATGCAGCCATAATGCTCAACTCCGAGGTGAATACCATACACTACAAGTATTTTGGAAAAATATTTTCTACTCTCGGAAGCCAATCCTGAATGGCTTCATCCACACAAAAGCCCAATAAAGGTAACACGGTCTGGTTTCATTCCCTGGTCCTTCATCTTCAGGAAAATATCAATTTCTTCTTTTCTATAACTATACATTCCTAAACCTACAATGATCGAGCTCCAGCAAAAGACGTTCTGTGTTGGCAACCCGCGAAAAACATCAAGAGCAGACTCAATGCTCCCACACTTGCAATACATGTCAATAAGAGCATTACCTAAATAAACATCAATTTTTAAGTTATGGCGTTTAACATAAGTATGAATCCAGTTACCCATATCAAAAGCTCCAAGATGGGCACAAGATGATAGTAAGCTAACCATTATGATCTCCACAGGCTTTACATGCTCTACTTCCATTTGACGAAATGTTAAAAGTGCTCTACCAAATTCCTTATACTAAATGTACGCCGAGATCATTGTATTCCATGTCACAGTGTCTTTGATGGACCTCATACAATCAAACAACTCCCTAGCTATCGTAAGCTGGTCGGACTTACAGTAACCGTCTATCATGGCATTCCACGAGACAATATTTTTCATTGGGCTGCAATAAAATATCATTCTAGTCGAATCGACATCACCCAACTTGCAATAGCAAGTTATCATGGAATTCCAAGAGGAGAATTTTTTCTCTCCCGTACCATCAAATAATTTCTGCACTTCCACCATATACCCATTCTTTCCTAGTAGAGATATCATAGCATTATGCGCTACAACATTTTTTTCAGGCATTTCATCAAACAACTTCCTCGCCGAACTCAATTTTCCACCTTCGCATAAAAATCAAGTAACCCAGTTTGAAGAATCAAATAATTCTCAAACCCTATTTTCACAATCTGACAATGAACCAATTCCCCCAATTTAATTTCACAAAGAGTGGCACACACGAAGAATTTTGGAAAGCGAGGCGTTATCTGGTGACACATTATCACCCAACATACTTTTATAAAACCCTATAAAATTTAGATTCAAACTAGACTCAACAGACTCCCGAACCGCGATGTTTCACAACGATGGATCAGGTCTTGTATGTTTTGTAAGAAGAGCAGAGCGTAACCATGGTTACGAGATTGAAAGTAGGAAGAAAGAAAGTTAGATAGGGGAGATAATGTATCGAGATATCTATTTTTGATAATTTGAGTGCGGTTTTTTTTTTGTAATGGGATGAAGAAACTGTGCGTAAATGTTAATTAAAATTAATTTCTTGGCCTGAAGAATGATTTAAATGTTGAAGGGTACTAATGTACTTTCTCAGTCTTGACCTAGTAAATATCGGACTGACTCAGCTGATCGTCGCCTGAAACTGAATTTTGGGGTCTAAAGTCAAAGAAGTGTCAAATGTGGGGGACAAGGCCAAATACGATCAAATAAGTGGGGTCTAAAGTCTAAAAAACTCATCTAACTTACTGAAAGCACAATGGAAATATTTGAATTTTCTTTCTGCAAGGCTAGCTTGATTTTTAGTTTTCGGATAGATCCTTTTTTGAAGCGCTTGTGGTCTGCAAAGAGAAATCAAAGGCTTTGTTTTAGACATGGATTCCTTCCTGCATCTAGTGCAATAATAAATATAGTACTATGATTAAAATTTTGGTGAAATGTGTGGGGGCTATTGTCTTGGTCGTTCGAACGACACTTAAACAACTCTCTAGATTTTTGGCCCAACCTTTGTTTTCAGCCCAAGTGATTCGAACGACTATTAGGGATGTTCGAATGACAATGCAAAACTCCATTTTTTAAGATGGTTTTGGAACCACTTGTTTGCCTAGAGATTTGAGCGATTGTAAATAATTCTCCAAGTATATAAGGGGAACTTGGGTTTCCTTTGAAGCCAACCTTTGGTTAGATAAATTGGGGAAGATTTTATAGAGTGAAAAGCCTCAAATTGAGATAGGAGATTGTAACCTTAGTTCTTGAATAAACCCTCTCTCTCTCTCTTTCTCTTTCTCTTTCTCTTATACGGTTGACGTAGGCAATTGCCGAACCACCTTAAACTTGGTGTATTGTGTATTTTTTTGATTGTTGTTGTTTGTGGCTAAACAAATCGAGCTGGAGTTTTGGCTTTCGCGGCTGCCACTCAATAATTGGTATCAGAGCGTGGTCAATTCCTCGGTGGTGCATGAATTTGAGGTAACTTAGGGTTTTTTAATTTCAATTTGGTTTTAGGATTTGGTTAGTTCATGAAAATTGGGGGAAACATGGGAAACGCAGTTAAATCTAGTTCTTCGGCCCCAAAAAGGAATACAACGGTGATGTTCAATAATGCGAAGATTAAAGTTAAGAAATTCAACGACACCAATAACTTCGGTATATGGCAATGCGAGGTTATTGATGCGCTAAGTCAATTAGACTTATATGAGGTATTGGAGGACAAGCCGGATGAGGTAAAAGAAGTGTTTGGAAGAAGATGAACAAGAGAGCTTGTGGTCAAATTCGCTTGTTTTTGGCTCAAGACATTAAATACCTTATACTGAATAAAACCTTAGCAAAGGAAATTTAGAGGATTCTAGAGGAGAAGTATTTGGTAAATAACATCCAAAATAGACTCTATTTGAAGATGAAGCTTTATCGCTTTACTATGAGGCAAGGGATTAGTATGTCGGGGCACTTGAATAATTTTACGGAGTTATTAGCCGACTTGGCGAATCTAGAAGAAATGGTTGTCGATGAAGACAAAGTACTTTAGCTCTAGAATTCGCTTCCCGAATAGTACGAGTATTTCGTTATGACGATAACATACGGGAAGAGTTCATTACAATACTCGGATGTGACTACGGCGGTTATAAACCATGAGTACCAGAGGAAAGAAAAATGTGAGTCCGAGGAGTCGACATCCGAGGTATTGATGACTAAAGGGAGGTCTTCGGACCAAAAGAAGTTGAGTGGTAATAACTTTCGATCGAAGTTGAAAGGTTGCGGTTTAAATAGTAACAAATTGGGAAATGACCAATGTACATTTTGCAAGGAAACAGGTCATTGGAAAAATGAATGCCCCACAGTTTTTAAGATGAAGAAAGGGGAAAAATCAGGCTCTTTGGTGAATGTTGCTTAAGACACGGCAAATAGAGGTAATAATTTAGATTTCTCTTTGACTATATCATATAGTGTATGTATTATTGATTCTAAAGAATGAATTTTGGATTCGGGTGCTACTTATCACATTTGTCCCGAAAAGGTTATTTTTCTAGTTTGAAGAAGCTAGAAGGTGGAGCGGTGTTAATGGGGAACGATGGTCATTGTCACATCATGGGGATATGTACCATTCATCTAAAGTTGCACAATATGTTAGTTAATAAAATTGATGAGGTTCGGTATATTTCGACGATGGGGAAGAACATTATCTCAATAGGTTTACTTAAAGCAAAATGCTACAAGGTTGTGTCTGAGAATGGGGTGAAGAGGGTTCTTAAGGGAGCCATGGTTGTATTGAAGGGACAAAGAAGAAATTACAACTTATACTATTTGAATGGTACAACTGTTCTTGGTGAGGTTACTGCCGCGGGACGGGAGGAGACCACTTCCAAAGATACCACTTGGCTATGGCACATGTGTTTGGTACATGCGGGAGAAAATTCCTTGAGAGTTCTCGCGAACCAGAGGCTATTAAAATGTGCCAAGGTGTGCAAATTGGATTTTTGTGAATACTGTGTTCTGGGCAAGCAGATAAGGGTAAAGTTTGGTACTGTTATCCACAGTACTCGTGGAACCCTTGATTATGCTTTCTCTGATGTTTAGGGACCCTCCAAGAATGCATCGCTAAGGGGGAAATATTACTTTGTGTCTTTTGTGGATGATTTTTTTAGGCGTGTATGAGTATTTACCATGAGGAGGAAGGACGATGTCCTATAAATTTACATTACGTGGAAGAGGTTGATTGAGACTCAGACTGGCAAAAAGATCAAAGTGCTCTATTCAAATAATGGTGGGAAGTACATTAGTAATCCATTCTTGCAATTATGTCAGAATGAGGGGATAGTTTGACACTTTACGGTTAGAGAGACACGACAACAAAATGGGGTAGCTGAGCTCATGTATAATACTTTGTTGGAGATAGTGCGGTGTATGTTGTCCAATTTTGGGTTGAGCAAGACATTTTGGGCTGAGGCTTTGACATATGCATGCTACCTCATTATAGGCTGCCTTCGGCTACAATTGAGGCTAAAACACCAATGGAAGATTGGTCGGGCGAACCTACTACAGATTATGATACTCTTTGTGAGTGTCTAACGTACTATCATGTCAATGATGGTAAGTTGGATCCACGAGTAAGGAAGACTATTTTTTTGGGTAAGAAGAAGAGAATGAAAGACTACAAGTTGTGGGATACAAAAGACTGAAAGGTCATTCAGAGCAGAGATATTACTCTTGATAAGACTTTTATGATGAAGTCATATGTCTCTGAGTACACAGAGAAGATGACCAGCAAGGTTTTGTAATGGGTGGAGATTGATGCGTCTTCACATTGGCCAGAAAGGTCTGTACTAAAGGGGGTGCCATCTACCGGTGTGACAACGGGTGATGAGCCATTAGTTCATGCTCTAAATGATGAAGACACAGACGATGGTGGAGTATTTGGTAGTATGGATTAGGAAACTCCAGTTGTGGAGTCAATTGCAACTAGTAAACCAAAGATAAATGTGGGTAAGCTGGAATGGCTTACAAAGGACATAGTACTTCCAAAGGAAAAAGCCATGGTAGCCTATACACTACTGGTCGTTGAAGTGGATGTTCCTTCCACGGCTAAACATTGGGAAGGAGCAATGATAGAAGAGATGTATTCTCTCCACAAGAATAAAACTTGACAACTTTAGTAGCCTAAGGAAAAGAGGGCGATTGGTGGTAAATGGGTCTACAAAAGGAGGCAAGGATCTCAAAATGATGTTTTACTTCAAAGCAAGTCCAGTGGTAAAATACTTCTCCATTTGTATCCTATTGGCTTTGGTAGGGAACTTAAATTAGAATTGCAACATCTCGATGTTAAGACAGCGTTCTTACATGGGAAGTTGAAGGAAGAGATCAATAAGACTCAGTCGAGTGGGTTTACTGTTGCTAAAAATGATGATGTGTGCCAATTGATGAAGAGATCGCTGTACGGTTTGAAGAGGTCTTCAAGGCAACGGTACAAACAGATTCTTAATATGGAAATTTATAGAGATAAAGAGAAGGTACGGTGCGTATCATTCCTAGGGATTGATTTGGCCCTTCACAGGGATTCGTGAGAAATACGGGCGACTTGATCCACGACGGTACGTAGGCAACATTTAATTTGGTGCAGTCGATTTGGGTTCCTTGGGACATTTGGATGGTTTGGGTTCCTTGGGACATTTGGCCAATTTTGGTTCCTTGGGACGCTTGGTTTGATTTGGTCCTTTGGGTCACTTGGTTGGTTTAGGTTCATTGGGACATTTGGTCAATTTTGGTTCTTTGAGATGCTTGGTTCGATTTGGTTCTTTAGAACGTTTAGTTTGATTGGTTTCTTGGGACGCTTGGTTTGGATTTGATTCCTTGGAATGCTTGGTTTGGATTTGGTCTTTTGGGACGCTTGGTTTTGGATTTGGTCCTTTGGGACACTTGGTTGGTTCCTTTGGGATACTTGGTTTTGGTTGGTTTCCTTGGATCGCATGTGCATTTGCGACTTTGGGGACATTTGATGGAGAAAGGGTTTTGTTTGGGTCCGTTTGGATGGTTACTATGTTCGGTTCAGATTTCGGTTTGTTTGGTTGGGAAAATCTTCACCGAGGTGGAGAATTGTGGGGGTTCTTGTCTTGGTCGTTCGAACGAGTTATGAAGTCGTTCGAACGATACTCGAACAACTCTCTGGTTTTTGGCCCAGCCTTTGTTTTCAGCCCAAGTCATTTGAACGACTATTAGGGACGTTCGAACGACAATGCGAAACTTTATTTTTTAAGATGGTTTTGGAACTACTTGTTTGCCTCGAGATTTGAGCAATTGTAAATAGTTCCCCAAGTA
The DNA here is from genome assembly GCA_014058105.1 of Kingdonia uniflora. Classification (NCBI taxonomy): domain Eukaryota; kingdom Viridiplantae; phylum Streptophyta; class Magnoliopsida; order Ranunculales; family Circaeasteraceae; genus Kingdonia; species Kingdonia uniflora. The sequence goes on along the minus strand of JACGCM010001059.1, from coordinate 565,262 downwards.
TATAAGGGGAACTTGGGTTTCTTTTGAAGCCAACCTTTTGTTAGATCAATTGGAGAGGATTTTCTGGAGTGAGAAACCTCAAATTGTGAAAGGAGATTGTAACTACCTTAAACTTGGTGTATTGTGTATTTCTTTGATTGTTGCTTGTTTGTGGCTAACCAAATCGAGGTGGAGTTTCGGTTTCTACGATTGTGACTCAACAAAATGTTCTTGGCCGGTGAGCGCAACGTTTTTCTATTTGCAATTCAGAATTGAGTAGGAATTAATCAAGCAAGAACTTGTTTTCGTCAAAAGCATCTTGATGGGTGCAGTCTTATGCAGGAAAATATAGTCAGTATTTCCTTCAAACATTAATTAAATAGACCTTAAAACAGTGCTAAAGGCATACCAACATTTTTTGCCATACACATATCTAAAATGGCATGCATACTATAATCACATTGACCACTTATTATCCTGCAAAATATAGTTATATACTTATATGTAATTTAGTGATGGTAGGAATGTATTCTATATACTTCAATCCAAAAGTTTGAATCATATGGGAAATTTGATAAGTAATTTCCCACTTAATTTCCGCCATTTGGTATGAGTGGTTTAAAATAGTTTGTAGCGGCTTTAAGTTCTTCAAAAGCAGATTTGAAAGAAAACACCCAATTATCTCAGTCTTTTATCTAATTCAATCAGGCTTCATGACCAGTAACTCCAGGTTCCGGGATCCTTAAAATGGTGAGGGTCTCAAGTTTTATGATACTGTTATCCTCCAAAATAAAAACATTTTTCCCTGTCCCCTACTCAAAATGGGTCAGATTGCATGTATTTGGGGATTCAGGAACAAACCGTGTTTTGATAAGAGGAGAATCCTGAGATTGACTCAATACAGCTGTAAAATTTTGAACGGGTTGGACTAAATATGAAAATTATGATGTTGTTAACATGTTTGAACATGATCAAAACGATTAGAGTAAACAATTCCCATGTAAAGTACATGTTTCAGTTAAAGGTACCTCACAAAATATTCGTTAAGAAAAGGACTGTTGTAGAACCCTGTCACTTTTGGGTGAGCTTTGATCTTCAAGAGATCAAAACCAATTAAATGAAGTCCATCTAAGCTCTTAACTCGTGACAGTACAACGTAAACCATCCCATACCCAAATGCTTTTGAGAGATCAGCTTCAAGACAGTCAATAGTCATTCCTTGACACTTACGAACACTGAGAGCATAAGCTAGTCTAAGCGGAATCTGTTTCCGGGTTGCCATCACCTCATCTCCATCTATCACATACCATTTCTCCCAACAAATCACTCTTACAATTCCAGAATCAAAAAGAACCTTTGGAAACTGACACGAATCACCTTTCCTCTTAACGAAATTCACAATTTTCCCAACTGCTCCATTTACCATACCTTCTTCAAAATCCATGTTCTTGATTAACATCACCCTTGCACCCACACATATTTCTAACTTATCGAGCGCCATTCCTATTTTAAGTTGATTGATCCAAGGATACACTCCATCGTCAGATGCCTTATAAGTTTCAATTTTCCTACCCAATCGTGCCAAATTCTCGGCATTCACTTTCGAAACATCTTCGTTTAGCGGGTAGAGCCGTGGCATCTCAACCGATGGTTTCTTCAGTGTTTTGCAACATTGGTTAAGAACTTCAAGGAGATGGGTATCCCAAAAACCTCTCCGAATCTCTTGAAGCAATTTTATAAACTGGGGTTCTCCCTGCCGGTAAACCTGAGTAAGCTCAACTTGCATGTCAAAACTATCATTCCAACAATTTGCTTCGAACACAAATTCCTTAACATCGTCCCACTTCTCATACCTACGCTTATCAATAGGTGGAAGATGGAAGAAATCTCCACTCACAATGAGTTGGATTCCTCCCCACGGGGCATTATTGCACCGTATTTTTTTAGCAATGCAGTCAAGGTCATCAAACAATGTACCACTTATCATACTAATCTCATCTATAATTAAAGCTTTGGCATATTTCCATCGGTTCGAAGCGGGAATATTACCCGCTACTTGGTTCCACAAGTAGTCACGTTCGTATTCGCCACTTCTAACTCCAGCAAAGGAGTGAAGGATTTGTCCACTAAGGGCACAAGCGGCGATACCTGTCGAGGCGGTGATGTATACATGTTTGGGGTTGTGTTTTTTGTTGACTAGTTTGATGATTTATAAGTGTAAGAAAGTTTTACCTGTTCCCGCGGAGCCGGTGATGAAGACTGACTTGCCTTCGGAGATGGCATTGAGGATTTGTTTTTGTTTGCTGTCAGGTTTTGTGCTTAGAAGATGAAATGATGATTTGTTAGCTGCAGTTGGAGAAGGAGAAATTAGTTTGTACAAGAGAAATGGATTTGAGAATCTCATTTTTGTGCAACTCTTCAACTACAAAGTACAAAGTTTGTACATACACTCTTCAACTGTCCTTATAAATTTCAAATGTTTTGGTACTTGGTACTTGGTTCTTGGAACTAGGAAGTTGGAAGGAGCATACTGAACATTCATGTATTTCTAACAGAAGAAGAAGAAAAAAGAAAAAAGAAAAAAGGAAAAAAACAAACAACAATAACGTGCACATAAGAAATTGTTAGAAATTATCATAGAGATAAAGGCAGAGGTAGATGTACGGTTAAGATTGACTTGAGCAAGGCTTACGATATGGTTAATTGGGAAGCTATCATTGAAGTCATGCAAGCTATGAATTTCCCTGGTAAACTTATTATGTAGATTTGGGAATGTATATCAACTACTAGATTTTCAGTGGCTATTAATGGGTCTCACTATGGCTATTTTAAAGGATAAAAAGGGATTAGGCAAGGGGAGCCTATTTCTCCATACCTTTTTGTCATGATTATGGAGGTGTTTACCAAGATTATGGAAAAAAATGTAAGGGAAGGGCTCTTTAAGCTTCACCCTAAATGCCTTAGGCCTAGAATATCTCACTTGTGTTTTGCAGATGACCTCATTATTTTTATGAAAGGTGTGCCTTCTAATGCTATCTGTCTTGTTCAAGCGCTGCACTACTTTAAGACCTTTGCTGGTATGGATATTAACTATGGTAAGAGTAGATTATATTGTGCAGGTATGAATTCTATTGATATTGACTACTTCTGTGATATTCTTGGTATTGAATGGGGTTTCCTTCCAGTTAGATACCTTGGCCTCCTATTGATCACAACTCGTCTTAAGGCCTCTGATTGTCTCCCTATGGTTGAGAGAGTTAATTCTAGGATTGGGTCATGGAAAAGCAGATGTTTATCCTATGCTGGGAGACTCACTCTCCTCAAGTCAGTCTTGGCTAGTATGCACACCTACTGGAGCTCCGTCTATAAAATCCCCCAATCTATAGTGAAAATGCTCAGTAATACCCTTAGAAACTTCTTGTGGGGAGGTACTGATATGGATTTTAAAAACTCTTTGGTCAGTTGGGATAAATGGTGTCACTCTTATGAGGAAGTTGACCTTAACATTAGGGATATTGCTACGGTTAATAAAGTTGCTACCCTGAAAAATCTGTGGACGGTTATAGGGGGGTGCAATCTATTTGGGCTGACTGGATATTAGCTAACCTGATAAAAAATAAAAAATTTTGGGTTATGAAAATTCCTTCTGATTGTTCTTGGATTTGGAGATTTATTTTACAGAATATAACTATTGCGTCTTCAATTGCTCGACATTATATTGGGATCGGACAAACTACATTGTTCTGGCAGCAACCTTGGCATCCGCTGGGTATTTTATCTGATCTCTTTCCTCAACACCTCAAGTATGACCATCTGCTGCACTTTAATGCTTATGTTGGTAATATTATCAATAACAATGATTGGAACATTCCTGAAAACTCCCTTCATGAACTTAGTACTATTTGGCAACATATTGATCAAGTTCATTGCTTCTCTGGCCACGAGGATGAAATTGTTTGGTCAATTACTAATGATGGGAAATTTAAGTTCAAAGACACTTTTAATTTTATTCGGCACAACAACCCTAAGCTCCCCTGGACTCACTTGACTTGGTTCCCAGGTAATATTCCTAGACATAGCTTTATTGCTTGGCTGGCCTTAAATAAGGCCTCGAAAACCCAAGACAAGCTTGTCCAGTGGGGCGTGACGTTCCTTGCAAAATGTGTGCTTTGTTGGGGGGATGGAGAAAACGAGAATCATCTGTTTTGTTCTTGCCCTTTCTCACAAACAATTTGGAACTGTCTTCTTCATAAACTTCACTTCAATAGGCCCAATACAGACTGGGACATTGAAATCTCTTGGTGCTCAGACTACTTCAAGGGAAATTTTTTAATTACTCAAATTAGAAAACTCACCTTTTGCGCTTTCATCCCCATATATGGGGAGAAAGGAATAATAGAATTTTTGAGAGCATTAGTAATTCTGCTCCGTTCATAGTTCAAAATATCATTCTTGATGTTAGGACTAAACTTGCTTGTAGCAAAGCTATTATTGAAGATACTAATAAAAATAGAATCTGCTTGCAGGATTGGAACCTTCTGAACTGCCTTAAGACTATAGAACCTATTTTTTGCAAATGGAAGAAACCTCATACTGGTTTCCATGCTATTAATACAGATGGATCACTTTCTGAAGTTGGAGGATTTGGAGCAATGTTGAGAACAGAAGAAGGGATTGCAGTTAAAGCCGTGGCTGGTAGAGTGCGAGCTCAAAGTGTAATCATCTATGAACTTCAGGGCATTGAAGCTGGCTTGCTGCTTGGGCTGAGGATGGAAATTGAGAAAGTCATCCTATTTACTAATTCTGGGGAAGCCTACCCCTTACTCTATAAGGAAGGGAAGCCTCCTTGGCGGGTTAAAAGAATTGTGGAGAGGATAAAGAAGTTGATGCTTCGATTTGTTTCATGCTTAATGGAACAAGTGTTCAGAGAAGCGAATGTAGTTGCTGATTTTCTGTCAAAAATTAAACCTATGGATGGTTTTATTAAAATGGATCCTTCTGAATTCTCTCATGAGCTGTTGGTGATTGTTGATGAGGATGTTGCGGGGAAGCCCTACATGAGACTATGATCATTGAAAATTAGATTATTTATATTGTGATTCAGACTGGCTTTGGGTGTAGATGCTGCCTGCTTCAGTACTTGTTTGGTCTTGTTAAGTTATTTGGTCATGTAATGACGAGGATTGCTGCCTGCTGGTTCATTTTCTGCTTTTATCCTTTTTGCTTCTCCGTCAAGGATGCTGGCTCAACAGTGGGGGCCTTATTGGGGCAGTTATGGAGTGGATTGTTGCCATTTTATTTTATGTCCCGTTTTTTTTTTACCACTCTTTCAAGGATGCTAGGTTCAGTAATGGGAGGCCTGGTCATCAGAATTGCTGGGGCAGTGATAAGAGATGGTCTGAAAGTTAGTATGCTGAGTTCTTGGAGTAGGTGGCCTTGTCCCTTTGAAGCTCTTGTCTGCTGCCTTCATTACAACTACTATCATGTAGTCTGCTGCTGCTTTAAAGTCATGGTATTGTACTATACTTCCTTGTTGCTGTTGCTCCTCTTTGACTATGGCTATAAGGAGTTCATTTTAAGTTCCTTTGTTGAAGACTTGAAATCCATTACACACTAGTGCAGCAGATTCTTTTTGTCTTGTAGATTCTGTAGGTCATTTGCTTTGTAGTTTTTTCCTCCTTCCTTGTATTTTTCTTTTTGAACTTCTCCGCATAGAGAGTTCTCTTTTGTATATTCTGTTGATCTCTTGAGCAGTGGGGTCTGCTTTCAACCCCAGCTTACCTTCCAAAAAAAAAAAAGGATTAGGATGGCAATCACCCCTTAGGGCATCTCGAGCGACTGTGTTGGAATTGAAGCTTGAGATTCAAAGCACCAGCAGTATTTGATGGAAGAACTCAAATTTGGTGGTGGGACATACCAAAACAATATTCAAAACCAACTCCCTTCAAAACTGCATGGAAAAAAATACTTAAGAAGAATGAAAAACACAATAAGTATTATGCCACATAATAATTATGTGTGTCACTGGAACTCTTAAGATGAGATGATGAATGACTTCCATAGGTCCTTATGAGCTAACACAATGCTAGGGTTGACCCTGGCTCGCACCTAAAATTTGTACAAGATTGACATTTTAAAATGGGTGTCCTGTAAAAATGCTGTAAGAGAAACAAAGAGAATTGCTAAACATGACAATGAAGGAGATTTAAAATGAAAAATGTATTATATTACAACTTCAAAATGCACATTCATCATCATCAGCTGTCTTATATAAACGCTTACAAAATATGGAATATTGTCTTATCCCAAATCTCCTTTGCCGTTAACTATTGTAGTACGAGAACTTCCATATTGATGGCTGTTAAGGGTGAACTCGAATTGATGATCGTTCGAACGAGACTGGATGTCGTTCGAATGACATGCTTGTTTCTAGGGCTAAAAACCTTATTCCGTCGAAGTCGTTCGTACGAGCTTAGAGTCGTTTGAACGAAAACCGCATAAGCTAGTTTTAGAAGTTTGTTTGGGACGTTGAGTTTGCCTCGAGATCTGTTATATTTGTAATTAGTCCCATAAGTATATAAGGGGGACTGAGGTTATTTGTTAGCCTATCTTTTTATGTGGGTTTAATTCTAGAGAGCTAGGGTTTGAGAGACTCTATTACAAAGCTTGGAGAAGATCGTGTGTAACCTATTTGATCATAGTGGATTATTTGCGGGGAGTGGTTTTTCATCCGAAAGGGTTTTCCACTTCCCTCATCCGAGAAATAATTATCTTTATTTATTGTTCTTTGGTTGATTGTTTACTTGTTCAGCATATTCCGCGTATCATTCTGGGCGTAGAAGAGAGAGTAGCTACCTCTATTCTCAACAATTGGGATCAGAGCGTTTGTTAGAGGGCTTGTGTGGTAAAGAATGATGGTCGATCAAGAAAAATTAAAGATCACGAAGTTCAATGGCTCAAATTTTAGAGTATAGAAGATGCAGATAGAAGATTACCTATATCCGAAGGATCTTGACTTACCACTGGGTGGAGTTGAGATGAAACCAGCAGATTATGATACTGCTAAGTGGGTGCGATTGGATCGCAAGGCGCTTGGAACAGTTAGGTTAACACTATCATCTCAATTCTTCATATAATCTCCAAAGTTACGACAACAAAGAATTTGATGGAGACTTTGTACTCTATGTACTCAGAACTGTCCAAGGCATATAAGGTACATCTTTTATGACGCTTGTTTACCCTGAAGATAAAAGATAATGGTAGTGTACAAGCTTATATTAGTGAGTTCAATTCTATTCATGCTCAGCTTGAATCTGTGAAAATCACTTTTACCTAGGAGGTGAGAGTGTGGGCTCTTCTAGGGCAGATGCCTGAGAGCTGGGAAGGGTTTATTATAGCAGTGAGCAATTCATCGGGGAAGGAAGATATTAAATTTGACACTATAGTCTCTTTGATTATGAGTAAAGAGAATAGGCATAAAATATCTGAACAGTCTTCGATTTCAAACGGCAGTGCGTTAAACGTTGAGGAAAGATAGAGGTCTTACAGAATGGGGCTGAAATATGGAACAGGTCGTTCATAGTCAAGAAGAAAGTCTAAGCCGCTCGGTACATGTTGGACTTGTGGAAAGAAGGGTCATTTCAGGCAAGATTGTAATTCCTCTAAGAAAGTTGATGATGGGGATAAATAAACAATAAACCTTATTGAGGAGGTTAGTTCTGATGAGGCTCTACTACTTTTATGCGATGATGTTAATGAATCTTGAATAGTTAATTCGGGTGCCTCATTTTATGCTACTGCAAACGTAGGTTTCCTAACCAATATTGTTAAAGGCGACTTCAATACTGTATTGGCGTGTTTTCCAGAAGGAAAACTTCGCCAATACTTTTGTAAGAGAATTGCAACTGTAAACTTAAACACACAAGATTTTACATGGAAATTTAGCAAAACCTGAGAAAAACCACAACCTCGAGGAAGATTTAGGTATAAAATCCAATAGTTGCTAATTGTTACAATTGCTGAATAGTAAGGATGTGAAAATGTATGCGAATGATAGAGTTACAGACCAGATTAACATATTTTCTATCTGTATTTATAGTAGATACATGCAGTTACAAAAATAAACAGTTTCCTATTTTGGCGGACAGTCGGCAAACTTCGCGGGTCTCCCTGCAACGGCTATATTTGACCAAGTGTAACAACTACTTTTTACGGGTCGAGCTCTGTAGTCGCAGATGTAACATCTTCTCGAATGCCAGAATATCTTCGACTAAGTTTTACTAGCTTCTCCTTGTCGAATCTGGGAAATATGCTACTACAATCTCCCCATTCTCGGCACAATTACTTGTTGTTGCATCGAGAAGACTATCAGAATATGAAAGGGTTCTCGAACTTTGTATGAAAACTATACTTTTGTCATTTCCAAGGTGGAAAGTTAAATTAAACTGGTCATTTCATGGTCTCGATGTGCATTAAATGGTAGGATATTTGACTGTGGTAAACGGATGTTGAGAGTGATACTATAAATAGCATGGGAAAAAGATGTGAAGGTATTATTCGGCATATAGTAAAGGTGGAGGTATTTGAAAATGGTGATGACACGATTTCAGACGTTGTATAATGACTTTGTAGAGCGTGTGGACGCCAAGTATGGGGAACTGAAAGAGTTATATTTCGGCCAGTGGGACGCTGTCGTCATTTTATCCAAAGCCTGTGGAGCCGATATATGAAGGAATGACAGAATTGGAGGCATAGTGTGCTGAAGCACTGTTCTTCTTTTGGTGCCAGTGCCATTACGTGTTGCTGACACACGCAGAGCGTATTGACAGTCTTCGTGAATTAGCTTGTGCTTATGTGCAAGATGAAGATGCTTTGGCGGGCAGGGCTGGCTGTGGGGGCTTCTCCGGCCGGTGTTGCCTGTGTAATCCCCTTGGGTTATGAGGTGGTGGGGGTGAGAGAGGAGGAGGGTGTGGTTCTTTTTCCTTCGTGGAAGAATATTTTTTCTTTGTGAAGTGGCTATTTTTCTTTCATGAAGTAACATGAGGTGTACCTGATGTAAAGTTAAAGTTACTTATAGGTCGATTTGTAATGTTTATCGAAGTAATGAGTGGTAAAAGTAAAATATAATTTGTATTGGAATTTTTTGTGAAATAAATTGTTGTTTATTTTGCTGATTTTATATCGATATATTTTGTATTGACTTAAATTGTGGACATCTTGTCTTCTCGAATGGAATGGAAAAGTAGTATCTCAAAGAAAAAAATTGAGTTATGTTATTGCGAATTGCAATAGGATCTCGAAGAGGTATGTGTTGACTGTATAGGGCCCGTAAGCGGTTCCCTAGGAGTTTGGTTGACTGGCTTATCAGAGTTCCAATAGATAGTGATTGATGTCTTTGACTCTTGGGAATTGTGACACCTTGAGTTTTTCATATAAATACCCCTTGTATGCTTGAGGAAGTCCTATTCAATCTATTGAGATGGTGAGGATGAGGGCGTAGGTTCCGGAGGATACTTTCTGCTACTATGTGCATTACAAGTATTGTGAGTTATTGAACTGGTATTTTGGTAAAATCTGTGTAAATGGGTAGACGTTGGTACCGGTAGAGCCTAACTATGAGGTGATGAATGAGATAGAGGCAACGCTAGTTGAAGAGGATTACTTGTATATCATTGCCAACTGCAATCTCTAAGTCCTCCGGAGAGTGTCGGCAGTCTAAGGACCTGTGCCAAGGTATTGGTGAGGAAGGAAGATGCTCTCGCTGCTCGAAATGGTTGAAAGGCGGACTTGTTGGTTGCCATTGTTTGTAATAAATGAATAAACTTGTACTCTGTTGTTGACTAAAATAAATTTCTTTATACATTTGTCAGATTGTGTTATCAACCTTTTCAAGGCTAAATTGTCTCAAACTATTGCTGTATATATTTTAACCGCCGTCTCGAATATGATTGATAAAAAGTATTATGTTGAATAAGTGAATTGTGATTACAGCTCGATGTGTGGGTAGTTGTATTGTCTAACATTATTTTAAATTTTGAATTGTGGTTACAACTGTCCTGAGAATATAGGAGGGGAATACAAAAGGAAAGATGTGTGTAGGTGTCTGTAGAATAATGGCTAGGTGCTCTCCTGCAGGTGATGTTTTGAGGTATAATAAATTGGAGGTACAATCCCTTTTTGTTAACATAAGAGCTGCTTTGGTGAAGATTGATATAATAGAGGAGTTAGAGGGATATATGGAAGGTTTGGAGTAGTAATGCATAGGCTTGTTGGTGTTCAGGAGGCAAAGGCTTAAAGACTTTGAGAAGAGACGTACGAGGCATTATGCGCGAGTACTCGAACGGTCGTGAAGGGGTGCGATAAATAGTCGCGTGGGGCCTATAAATATCCCTATAGTTAGTGACTATTTACACACCACTGACTCTAATTTTTTTTTCCTGAGGTCCAACTCGTTGTGCTCTTCTCTTGTGTCTCTGTTCACTATTGGCAACGAGGAGATTGACATCTTGATCAAGAGAGCCAAGCTTGCAAAACAAAAGGGATTTAGAAGCATCACGACTTTAAGGTTAGTGTCTGTTTTGAGAATTTGTTTGATACGATATTTGTTTGATTGTATCGCGATTCTATTGTAACCCATTGTAGATAATAACTTGTAAAATTTGATGTATGAAGGAATTTGAGTTTTAGTTTGTATTTTTGAAGAAATCAATGGCAGCAGTTCTAAGGTTGTCTTGAAATTTTGCTGTTATGTGATGACATGGGGGTATGGGTGATACTGGAAAGGTATCGTAAATGATAATGGAGTGTTTGGGGGTGAAGGGTAAGAGGTGATTGTTGATGATGTGGGGATAGAGTGTGGTTCGGTCACCATGGGTATAACGGTGGGGATTCTAGGGTTCTCTCGAGTATATCTGATGTTGTAGTAAACTTGCAGTTGTGGTACTGAATTTCTTGCTGATTCGGGCCGATTTGGTACCATCAGGAATCTCCTGTGCTTATCGAAACAAGTCATCACCCTTTATTATAGGAAAAATGGCAGAGAGTGTGGTTATCATAGGAGGCAAGACTGGGAAGGGTCTGTCTATTTTTCTATCTCTCTTCTTGACGTTGTCAGTGGTCCTTTCACGCTGTTTAGGATTCACATTACTTACCGAATTTGGAGGTGGCGATAAAGACGTATTGTTGGCATAAATGACCGCAGAGCTTTTTATCATATCTTTCTTGGACCATTCAAGTTTGATGTAGTTATTGACGATATCGATCAATTCCGTTACTGTCTTGGTTTTGTGTAGGGTAAGTTATTCTCGAACTTTGGAATCGATGTGGAGTATAGAGGTAAATGTTGGAACGATAATTTTGGGATTTGAATTCCCAATTTTCCTCGTTTCTTGCAAGAAATATTTGTAAAAGCTAGCTAAGTTTTCTTTCGCACCTTGCTCGAAAAGGAATAACGAATAGAAAAAGAAAAGCATTTGCAAAAGCTAGCTGATGAAGTAAGACCAAAGTGTCGAGAAGCTCTATCGGGGATTCCTTGATCGAGATCTAGAAGTTTGAACTCATTCTCCTATTGGTAAGTTCTCTCTTTGGGTTGCTCTGGAGCGATGATCACTTCGGGATTGGGGAGGTGACGTCTAAAGGATAGTGAACCGGTCTTGATGTCTTCATTAATTTTCCCTTTCTTTTTGATGGGTTTGGCTCTGCTGTTTTCTAGGGCTTTCCTCCTTTCATCTCTTTCGACTTGAAGAGCTTGGGCGTGGATTCACTGATCTTTAAGCCACTGGACCCTATCAAATTTCATCTACTTTTAGAGTTCAACCACAACAGTGTACAGATCGACGGCTTCTGGAAAGGTAGATAAGGGATTGATCTCATGGTTCCTTTGAGTACTAGAGGTACTTATGAGGTTCATATTTTTCCTTGGAATGTTTAGAATCACAATCGGTAAAGAAAAACTATGATATTTCTCACAGACGGTGCCAATTGTAATGGTGTGTTTTCTAGAAGGAAAAATTTACTTATATTTTTGTAAGAGAATTGCAACTGTAAATATAAACACACAAGATATTACATGTAAACTCAGTAAAACCTGAGAAAAACCATGACCTCGAGGTGGATTTTGGTATAAAATCCGCTAGTTACTAATTGTTACAATTGCTGAACAGTAAGGACATGAAAATGTATGAGAATGATAGAGTTACGGATTAGATTAACATATTCTCTTCCTGTATTTATAGTAGATACATCAAGTTACAAAAATAAATAGTTTGCTATTCTGCCGGGCAGTGAATGAACTTTGTGGGTTTTCCTGTAACGACTCTATTTGACAAAGTGTAACGGCTACTTTTAGTGGGTTGAGCTCTGTAGTAGCTGATGTGACATCTTTTTGAATGATTGAATATCTTTGGCTAAGTTCTGCTAGTTTCTCCTTGTCAAATTTGGGAAATATGTTGCTACAGGAATAGTCTTTCTTGCAGATAAGGGTACATGCAACATTACTGAAAAGGGAAATGCAAGGTTGAGGTTGCCTTCTGGGGCGGCGTTGGTTTAAAAGAATGTGTGACTTGTACCTAAATTGGGGTTTAACCTTATCTTGGTTAGGCAATTGGCAGATGATTGTAGATATGTAAGCACCTTTGGCACTACCTTCTAGAAGGTTACAAAGGGAGCTATGGTAGTAGCTCGAGGCTTAAGACAAGGAACGCTGTATATAGCATAAAACATAATTTCTACTATTTGTGCGACCACTCTAGGGATTGATACAAGTACAAGGTACAAACGGCTCAGTTACATGAGTGAAAAGGTGATGAAGATGATGGTAACAAAGGGAAAGCTAGAGGGTCTTGATGAGGTTGATCTTAAGTTTTGTGAAGAGTATGTTCTTGCGAAGCAGAAGAAGGCTAGTTTTAAAATAACTGGTAGATAAAGGAAACCTGGAAAGCTGAATCTTGTTCACACAGATATTTGGGGGCCAACCAGGGTATCTTCTATTGGTGGTTATCATTATTACATTACTTTTATTGATGATGTTACTCGCAAACTATGGGTCTACTTTGTGAAGAACAAATCAGATGTGCTAGATAAATTTAAGAAGTGGAGGGATCTAGTTGAAAGTGAAACTGACTTGAAACTGAAGTATTTTAGGTCGAATAACAAGGGAGAATACTATAGTGACAAGTTTGAATACTTTTGCGCATCAAACATGATTGGGCGATAGAAGACTATTCCCAGAATACCATTACAAAATAGTATTGCAGAACGCATGAACAGAGCCATAAACAAAAGAGCGTGGAGTATGAGACTCAACGCTAGATTGCCAAAATGTTTTTGGGCGGATGCGGTTATTTCGGCGGCGTACTTAATTAACAGAGGGCCTTTAACGACTTTGGACTTCCTAAAGAAGCATAAACCGGTAAAGAGGTAAACCTTTCTCATTTGCGTATTTTTGGTTATATCTCATATGTGTTGGATAATTTAGATACAAGGACAATGTTAGATACAAAGTCAGCAAAGTGCATATTCATTGGATATGGTGGTGAAGAGTTTGGGTACCGATTTTGGGATGCGAAGAATCAAAAAGTCATCTAGAGCTGTAATATTACATTTAATGAGGAAGTTTTGTATAAAGACTTCAAAGTACTTGTAGAAAGAAATTGAAGTAAAGCAGCAGAAATTGTCAACATTGAATTTGAACCATCTCGAGAGGTTGATAAAGAAGTTGTGGTTGAGTCCGATGCACCAGATCAAGATGAGGAACCTAATGATTTAGGCATTCCAATAGCACTTCGAAAGGAGTCGAGAATTGTAAGAGTTCTGGCTAGGTACGTTAACTCCCTACATCACTTGTTATTTACGGATGGTGGTGAACCTAAAAGTTATAAGGAGGCTTTAGATGTGGAAGCAAAGAGCAAGTGGAAGTTTGCTATGGATGATAAGATGCAGCCATTATCAGTAAATCAAACTTGGGATTTAGTTTAGTTACTAAAAGGGAAGAGAACATTGCACAACAAGTGGCTATACAGGCTATAACAGGAATCTGATGGTTCATGGAGATTCGGGGCTAGACTTGTGGTGAGGGACTTTCAGCAGAAAGAAGGTGTTGATTTTGGTGAGATCTTTGCTACTGTTGTGAAGATGTCTACTATTCGGGTTGTGATAAATATAATTATAGTTGAAGATTTTCATTTTGAGCAGCTTGATGTCAAGACAACATTTCTTCACGACAACCTTGATGAAGAAATTTATATGAAGCAACCAAAAGAGTATTCAGTTAGAGGAAAATAAGATCTTGTGTGTAGGCTCATGAATAAATTATATGGTTTAAAACAAGCGCTGAGGCAGTGTTATTTGATGTTCAAACAATTCATGTCCAAAAATGGTTATTCGAAAAGCAATGCGGATCACTTTTGTTTTATAAAAAATATGTTGGTAGCAAGTTCCGACATGGGAGAGATTGCCAAGTTGAAGGAACAGTTGTCCCGAGAGTTTTCTATGAAGGACTTCGGTACTGCAAAACAAGTTCTTAGTATGCGCGTTACAAGAGACAGAAATCGGTGAGAATTGAAATTATCTCAAGCTGAGTACATTGGCAAAGTACTTAAATTGTTTAATATGGATGGTTCTAAGGTTGTTAGTATACCATTGGGTTAGTATACCATTGGGAGGTTACTTTAAATTGTCAAAGGAGTGTTGTCTGAGGATGCAGAAGGATCGCGATGAGATACGAAAGGTTCCTTGTCAATTAACAGTTGGTAGCCTAATGTACGCTATGATTTGTGCGAGAACGGATATTGCCCACGCAGTGGGAGTTGTTAGTAAGTATATGAGTAATCCAGGCAAGGAACATTGAAGAGATGTAAAATGGATACTAAGGTATCTAAAGGGGACTCAAGATATGACATTATGTTATGGAGGTTATCATTTATGTTTATAGGATTTCGTTGATTTTGATATGGTGGGTGACATTGATAGGCGGAAAAATACTAGTGGTTTCGTATTTACATTAGGAAGTGGTGCGGTTACATGGGTTTTTAGGCTACAAAAGATTGTAACATTGTCTACGAGGGAGGCGGAATATGTTACGGCTACAGAAGCGTGCAAGGGTATTGTTTGGCTTAAAGGGTTGATGAAAGAGCTTGGTAGAGAACAATATTCTTATAAGTTGTATAGCGATAGTCAAAATGCTATACACTTAGTGAAGAATTCGGCTTTTCACTCTAGGACCAAGCATATTGATATTCGATATCATTATATTCACTCACTCCTCGAGGATGGTGTGTTGAAGTTTGCAAAGATTCATACTGATGTGAATCTGGCCGATATGTTTACAAAAGTATTAACTTTTTCAGAAGTTGACGACATGTACAACTTTTGTGGGTCTTCATGATTGATGGTCTGGGTAGTGTGAGCAATTAATTTGGAGACCTAGAGATGGGTTACGGGATTTGATTTCAAGTTGGAGATTGTTAAGGGTAAACTCGAATTGATGGACGTTCGAATGAGACTCGATATCATTCAAACGAGTTATTTGTTTTATACGTTGGAAACTTGGATCGTCAAAGTCGTTCGAACGAGACTGGATGTCGTTTGAATGACATGCTTGTTTATAGGGTAGAAAACTTTTTTTGTCGAAGTCGTTCGAACGATCTTAGAGTCGGTCGAACAAAAACCGCGTAGGCTGGGTTTAGAAATTCGTTTGGGGCGTTGAGTTTACCTCGAGATCTGTTATGTTTGTAATTAGTCCCCTAAGTATATAAGGGGGACTTAGGTTATTTGTTAGCCTATCTTTCTATGCGAGTTTAATTCTAGAGAGCTAGGGTTTGAGAGACTCTATTGCAATGCTTGAGAAGCTTGAAGAAGATCGTGTGTAACCTAATTGATCATAGTGGATTGTTTCACGGTGAGTGGTTTTTTATCCGAAAGGGTTTCCCACTTCACTCCTTTGGGAAATAGTTGTCTTTGTTTATTATTCTTTGGTTGATTGTTTACTTATCGGTAGATTCCACGTATTGTTCTTGGCGTAGAAGAGAGAGTAGCTACCTCGATTCTCAACAATGGCTGTTGCTCAAGGTATTATATTATATCTTCAAAATGAACATCTTCCTCACAATGTACACAATGTGGTTGAAGAGTGCCAGAATCGTTTCATCAGTGATTAGGACTTGGTGATCTTCCATATTGAGGGATGTTTCTGATGACCACTTAGCTCTGTAATCATCTGCGGCCATCCAAAATTCCAATCCATCATCATCTAGTTTAGATAAGCATTTACAAAATATGACCCCGTCCCCTTCAAAGTATTCCGAATCTCCATCCTCTTCTTTTCACTAAATTATTATGGGTGGCAACACGAACCTTCTAGGTGTATCAACCAAAAATAGGCTACATCATGTTCTACTTATGTGTAACTATCCAAGAGTAATACAACAGCTTTCCAAACAAAGGATAAGAGAAACTTACCACTTGATGCTTTTACTTCCTGAGAGCACAACACTCATATATCCTTTCTGCAAGCTAGCTTGACTTTTTAGTTTACGGACAAATCCTTTTTTGAAGCGATCGTGGCCTATAAAGAGAAACCAAAGGCTTTGTTTTAGACATACATATTCTAGTTTTGTATTCCTAGATTTAGGATACCTTCTAGCATCTGCAATAATAAGTTTAGTACCACGTTTAAAATTTTTGTGAGATTTTCTTGGCAGGTGAGCACAGTGTTCTTCTACTTGATATTCAGAGTTGAATATGAATTAATTAACTTGTTTTCATGAAAACCATTTTGATGGGTTTAGTCTTATGCAGGAAAATGAACACGAAGTATTTCCATCAAACATTAATAAAATAGACCGCCAAACGGTTATAAAGGCATACCAACATTTTCTATCCTCTTCATTTAAAATGGAATCCATACTATAATCACATAGACTACTTATTATCCTGCTAAGTATAGTTATATACTTCTATGTAATTTAGCTTTTGTAGGAGTGTATTCTTAATCAACTTCTATCTAATAGTTTGAATCATATACCTGAGCCTCATCTTCCCTTTGATGTAGCTATGTAGAGAGCCATTAATTTGGATAGAGTAAATAGAAGTAGAAATGTAAAGTCTCAATCAACTTTATGTAACTCAATCCCCTTACTTTTTTGGCCTTACTATGGAAGCTTTGGAGGTTATAATGAATCACTTCTGCAAAATCTCTTGGCCTCCACCATAAATGGAAATCTCCTAGCATTACCCATCTCACATTTGAAGATGATCTCCTAGTCTTTTTCAAAGGGGACATCACCCTTGCCATAGCCCTTAAGGATTGTCTGTTAAATTTGAACAACATGACTGGCTTGGAAGTCAGCAATACTAAATCAACTATCAATTTTATAGGTGTAGACACTATTTAGGTATCTTGGGGCCCACTTATTTCTACAAGGCTCAGGGCTTGCGATTGCCACCCTGGTGGAGAAAATGGTCTCTAGGATTACAAGCTGGAAGAGTAGGTCTCTATCTTATGCATGCACCTTCATCCAATCTATCTTCTATAGTACTCACATATACTATGCAAAAATAAATAAGAGGAGAAAGTTTATTCACTCTTAAGTTGATTAATTGATTATAACCTTGCCTCCTTTATATAATAGGGGTTCTCTAAGATACTTTTATTCTTATCCAATATGGGATTAAAGTAGATATGTGTAGTTACACACATACACTCCAACACTCCCCCTCACGTTGATACGAACATAATATGTTTGTATAAAGGTGGATAACAATAAGAAAACAAAATAGATAGTCATTCATGAAATACAATCACTCCCTCAATGATAATGAATTAAAGCTCTCCCTAAGGCAGATAAAACTTCTTTCAGACCATTCTTTTGCAGCAATTGAACACTTCAAAGCTTCACATATCCCTTTTGAAATCGATGGCACATACCGACTTTCCATTTCCCCCACACGTATTTGTAAAATCAACAACAATAACTAACTTGCCAATTTTCCCAGTCAAGGGTAATGTAAATATCTTGAAGAGGCACCGAGGTAAGAGAATTAGTCGATGAAGATGATCACTCAAGGTAATGTTGAGGAGAAATTATTATTTGAGAAAAAATATATCTACTGAAGAAAATATACAATTTACTCGAGGATAAAGAGATTTACTTGAGGAAAATAGATTCACTCAAGGAAAGAATTACTCGAGGAAAAGAAAATCAGTCAAGGAACAAAACCAATAACTCATGATTGAGGTGGAAGGTAGCTTAACATCTTCATCTAGTCCAATGAGAGAAAAAAAATCCATGACCTAGGTGGAAGGTTAGTCTAATAACATCTTCATTCGATCTAAATAGATAAAATCTCATCTCGCGACAGGCAAACAAAAACACCTCATCTCTTGACAATTAAAGATTGTATCTTGATTTTATAATTTATACTTGTGAATTTGGTGAATAAAATGATAACTAGAGGAAAGAAAATTGTTCTTTAAAAGAATCACTAGAGGAGATGAGAGAAAACTCACTCGAGGAAAAAAACAAAAAACTCATAATCAAGGTGGAATGAGATTTAACAACTTCATCTGATCCAATGGGAGACAATTGCATCTCGCGATAGGAACCAAATAAATAAAAGATCACCTTTCCCGAAACAAGATAAACTAATCAAGTGCAAAACAGATAGAAAGAAGATTTTCTCCAAGAATAATCGAGATAAATAGGGTAGTTAAACTTTGAAATAGCGCACATCATGTATCACATGCACTTCACCACAGACCAAACGTGCCACACATATGGAGCCATCTTCACTACCACACTGCATCTGTGATTCTGTAATATCATTTAAATGATGCAATAATCCATGCATGTGTATGTATTGCCAGATTCACCACGCGAGGTGCTCAATAGCATAAATAAACTTCAAAAGAATTTATAATATCTTAAGCTGGTGAATCTTAATCAGAACTATAGTGCACAACTGAATTGCTGATCCCAAAACACCAAACATAGAAACACCATGTTCCTGAGGCAGGAGCAATCAGCCAAAAAGAAAGGAGAAGTAACGAAAAGCCACAAATCATACTCTACTCAATAATCAGATATCAACGCCATAATCTTTCATGAACCCAATATTGATCGCAGCAAAGATAGCAATCATTGCCGAAAGTGAATGCCGATTTAATTTCTATTTTAAGAGGAACACCATTTCTTTGATTAAATTACTCAACTAGCAACAACTCGAGCATAATATTACATCAAGCAAGATTTTTAATTGTCAGGCCATAATAGTAAATTGTAACACCAATCAAGGCGCATAGGAGAAACATTAGGAACCAAAGATCACTTACAGCTGATGAGCAGCGCAAAAGATTTCTATAGGGATTTGTTAACCGTAATTTTCGAAATTTTAATCATATATGAAATGTAAGCTGAAGTAATAATAGCCAAAGACAACCAATTTTTATACCTTTAAATAATGAACACTACCACCTAATTCATCTTCCTGTTGTTGACATCAAACACTTCAATGTACCCATAAAACTATTGTTGAACCCTGAGCAGAGATTTATGGTGGAGAGTGGAGAAAAATGAAGACAACACTAACGAAAGGAATTCGACGATTTGGGTTAGGATGATATTCAAACTTGAATATATGCAGGTGTTGGATTGAACTCAGATCGTAAGATAAAATTGAATAAATAATAAGAAAAAGAAGGCAAAAATAAAAGAATACTTGATGTGTATTCCAATAATTTGGCGACGGCAACGGCTGCAGCCGGCGAAGCGAGGAACCATTTCGTTGTCTTCAAGAATGCGACCGCTCTGATACCATGTAGAAATAAATAAGAAGAGAAAGTTTATTCACTCTTAAGTTGATTAATTGATTACAACCTTGCCTCCTTTATATAATATGGGCTCTCTAAGATACTTTTATTCCTACCCAATATGAGACTAAAATAGATATGTGTAGTTGCACACATACACTTTAACATACTGGACCAAAATCTTCATATTCCCTAAAGGAGTAATAAAAGACATTGAATCTACTCTTTAAGAAAAAACATTAAATCTATTCTTTCAAAGCTTCTTTGGTATGAGAATGAAAGCAAGACTTGTGTTCCTATAACATGGTGCGAGCCATGCTACCCTAAATTTAAAGGTGGTATTGGTATTGGATACCTTACTAAGTGGAATGAAGCAGCTATTATGAAGCATACTTGGAGAATAGCTTTAAGAGCTCAAGCTATATTGCCAAATTTGACAACCAGATATATCTCCTATTTTATTATTATTTATTTTGATATATTTCCTAATAGATAATTGCCAATAGAAGCTTCCTAGTTATAGAAGACCTCAATTTTAGTTTAATTTAAGTCCTAGAGTATTTAGAAGTCTAAAAAGAGTTTAATTAGTAGTTTATATTTTGAGTCCAAGAATTAGGATTTCTTTTTTTTTAAATATATATGATTTAATAGCTAGGCAATGCAATTTATCAATCAATGAAATTTCTTTGATTTATGTTATTTTAATTAGCTTTCTTCTCTAAATTCTTATATTGTTGAATCAAGATCTTGAATAGAGTTATTCTTCATGGATTTGAAGCTTTTATCAACGGCCTCCACTATCAAGTGGTATTAGTGTAGCTGAGTTCAAGTTTTACCTTGAACTTGAATCCGTGGAAAAGATTATCGAAAAAACGTCTTTAATAACCACCCTCGTAGGTTATATTGGACATCTCTATACATATATTTATTTATTTTTTATCCAAAAAAATAAATAAATTGATGCTTACTCCTCACTTTTTATCTTCATCAAATACATTTTCTAATATCAACATCCACAACAAATCTCCTCAAATTACCTTAATTTTTTTAACAACACACCAAATCTGCTTCCGTAACAAACAACTTACCCTCAAAACCAAATTTATAATTATCAAGAATACCAATTTCATACCTACTATAACCCATCACAATCTCAATGAAAATTTGATGTCTACACATTTTCTATACAAACCTCTGCACCTCATTTGGAATATGATGAGATTTATGACTCTTAAGGATAGTATGGTGATTTTGTTATTTGTGGTTTTCTTATCGGAGAAGCCAAATTTCAATAGGAAGAATTTCAACGTAGGAGTCAAAGAAGAGATCAACTTGAAATTCTTAATTTTTTGGATGATGAAGAAAATTTTGCGCCTAACATATTTACCCAGTACCAATGTTATTGATACATACCAATCACAACTACTTCAAGACTTCCATGATAAACCCTAACCCGAAATATCACATGCTTACCTTGTTGAAGATTTAGATTTAGGTTAAGTGCGATGCCCATATACATTATAGTAATGTATGGTGTGATACACCGGATCATATCTTAAGATTAATATTAGTAGGATTTGTTTATATCTTTAATTATTTTAGTATTTAGTAGTTACCTGAGTATTTTCCTAATAGGACTCTAGTGGTTTCTCTTAAATGATAATAAAGCTTTTTTCTTTTCTTCTCCAAATTTAACTCCCCTCTATTATGCATCCCAACCCGAAACATCAATTACTCATATTTCTGATGAAACCCGCTATTCACCGGAACTAAAAATCCCATTAATTGTTCTACAACCACAACCCTTACAAACCCCACTAACCATAATCTCTCCACCACCTCTACAACCACCAACTCTCCTAAATGTCGTTATTAAATGCCAAACACCACCAATTATACCATTATCACCATCACCCCAATTTCCGCTTTTCGCCTAACCCCATCATTGTAATTTCAAATCTCATACAAAATCATTCATCTTTTGACAACCACGGTCCAAAACTCAAATATAATTTAGAGGTAAGTTATTTTCACGTAGTAAATTATGAAGATCTGTTTTTTGTTTTTTTTGTTTTGTGGTTTAAAAAAAACTATATTATGTACTTTTCTCATATGGATGAGAAGATATATATTCCGAGGAACAATGGGTACACCTTACAAGTATTTCAAGCTTCTTGGCGAGTGTTAAAGCAAAGAACAAATAGAGGTTGGAAGAAACGATGGAAACTACAATGGGATGTTATTTCAATGACTAATGGTAGTAAAAGATTAATCGTTCCCATGTATAACTCGAGGATGAACTATTTTTAAAAAAGGTGCTTGATGCAGGAGCTAAGTTATATTTCCAAATTCGACAACCCGATATATCTCATATTTTATTATTATTTATTTTGGTTTATTTCATCTATATTATAAATCTCAGTTTTGTCCTACGTGACATCAATTATCCTACGTGGCGGCGATTGTCCCACATGTCTTTGTTTGTACCACATGGCTTTTATAATTAGTGTGTCCCGTAATGATGCACAGAGGAGTTATAGTCTTTCTTAAAGACCTAAAGTGTAATTATGTCACTATAACTTAAAAACTCTTTCTCTTCCTCACAAACTCAAAATGTTTTTTCTCCACCTTGAAAAGTTTCTTTCAAGGATTCTCTTTTATTGCAACTGATCTGCAGTTATAAAAAGAATTTACTCCCACTAATCTACTATTTATAATTTCTTCAAACCCGTGTCGAGGAGAAGATAATATAACTTTCTTTGTCTTCTTCAATCAACCTTAAACCAAGTACTTTTCTTTATTTTTCTCTCTTAATGTAATGTTGCTTCATGGACTGAATGTATACGGCAAATCCCTATTAGGTTCTCCAATCATGGAAAACATGTTTGTTGAGTTGAATAAAATAATGAGGTTGACCTCCAGAAGTATCTTACCCCAAATCAGTCACAAGTAGAGGATTGCAACTAAATTGATACAACTAGGATTTGAGAATTTAGTATTATGACTAATGGAGTTGTGAGACTATGTGAATTATAGATAATTGAAAGTAATATTAATCATAATGACTCGAAGGACTGGAATATCAAGCTAGGGTCACAAGCTTTGCTTTAAACATGATGTGTTGTATAATATAATCATAGGACGTCAATGATGTTAATCTTTCCATAAATTATTCATCTGAAGATGATGTGGTCGGATTTAGGTGAGTAATTTGAATGATATCTCACTTAAATTTAAATTTTAAGTGCATGACTTATACCATTATCATTTTAGGACATAATCTTTAAAGTTGAGGGAATATGCGCTGATCTTTGCATCGCATGGCGGTTGACATCTTTTACTTTAGTTTACTTTCTTTTTCTTTTTGTGCATTATCTAAAAAATTTATATTAAGATTTTATTATTTGATTCACTGTAAAGTTTTTCTCTATACTCAGGTGATTCCTGCAACATAGTGAAGATTAATGTTTTGGACCATTAAGGCACCTTCCTTGCGAATTGAAGTGGATGATATCAGTCTTGCCTCTCATATTGGAACAAATGAGCCCTTGATTTTTGTATTTGTCAAAAATTTCAAAATTTCAAGTTTGTTTTAATAGAATTTTTTTTTGCTCTTTGACTATTGGGAATCCATTTTATATATCTCATGAATAGATGATTAAGTTATATTGAAGTTCCTGATTGTAACTATAAATCTCCCACTCTTAATCAATAATAAGATCATATATATGTTCTTTGAAGATCAATATAACATTGTTTACGCAAATAGGCCAATATAACATATATGATGCTTTTTTTCATGTTTATCCACCTAATTTCAATATACAAGCCTTGACAACAACCACTAAATCTACCTCCTACCATTATATCTCCCTTCCTAAGTTATCCTTATACTTAAACCCCTCAAACAAAGTTGTACACTCAACCATAATATTAGTTACAGAGCCAAGACCCACAATAATATTAAGTTACAGGTCTTTCACTGAAGTATATGGATTCAGTGACACCAAAAACATTTAGCCTCTTGGTAATACTTATTTTATGATTGGTAAGATTTTGGTAAGATAATTGTTTATGCTCCTAAGAGTATCTTTTAAATTTTGAAGTTCTTAAGAATATTAAGGTAAAGTAAGACAAATATTTTATACGGTGTTCTTGATATGTTGTATCTAGAGTTGGCTAGGTAGGTCTAATATCATGAATAGTAGCCTAATAGGTTTGTAACTGGAAAATGTTGATGCTTTTCTCCAAAGCATCATTATGATACCGAGATTGGATATTACAAAGAAATGAGCAATCTACAATCTTCAATAGTTGTAGTAATAGAGGAGGATCATGTAGTCTTTTGGTATTTTCTTGAGTTTATGAAATGAACCAACATCATTTCTTGATCAATGAAAAAGGAATCAAAAGGAAACTAGAAACAACAAAAAACTTGGTGAAAGTGTTATTTATGATTATTGTGTAATATGGATTATAAATCTCCAGGCCATAAATTATTTTCAACTTTACTTGGCATTTCGATTTATATGATGTCTTAAAGGATATTATGACCATGAGCTACATGAAACAGCTAGGATCAAGTATGTATAATCTCTTTTAGACTTGTATAGTTGTTTAATTTATCTTTCCGTTTTTCCATTTTCTTGAACTTTAGTCCTTTTTAGCATTTCTATTTGAAATGTTATTACTTCAGAACATTGGAGCGCTGTTTTGTTCAATCATGAGCATAAGAATTCACTTTTCACTCTCCAATGGCATCTTCATTTGGAATTGAAAGCAGCACCAACATGTCTTTCCGGCTATGACTGTAATCACTATGCATAAATACATATTGATAAAGCTTTATTGAGGCCTTTTATTTTGTATAAAGGTTCGTTAGTGTTATCCGAACCAAAGATGTTGTTAGAGAAATTAAAGCAAGGAAGCTCGGTGTGAAGTCATGTGAAGGCCTACAGATGGTCAATGTTAAAGGTACGTTATAACCAAATCAGAATTCTTGCGATTTAGGTCTATTGCTCTCTATCACCTACTTTGATAATATAGAACATGATTAAGTTATAATACAGAAATTAAGTGTTATTACATAAATCGCTTCTTAAACATGGTTATAGCCGATACAAAAAAGCTTAAGAGTTCTTCTTGGGGAGCTTTTAATGACGTATGAGTAAATTAAATGATATAACCTGTAATCACCATGTAGATTTTTTTAATTGTATGTCTATATTATGGAGATATCGGATAATAAATGTTTATTTTTGTTACGATCTTTATTTCAGTATATGTTGTAAACTTCAGGTATATGTAGCTATCCCTTGAATAATTGAAGTAGTTTAACTAAGGAATATTTTCATTTTATATTAGATTATGTGTCAAAGACAGCCTTGTAACCCCAAAGAACAGGAAAATAAGGCCTCTTATGTAAAGAAAGTCTTCATGGTGACCTTCTTTCATCAATGGGTCAACCCATTAGAGGAAAATAGGCCCTTATGTATCATTCTCTGTATTCCTCTTATGTAAAGAAAGCCTTCTAGGTGACCTTCCTTTATCAACAATCACCAACCCATTAGAAACTGCATTAAAAAGCTACAACTGGTGCTTAAGCTTGCATCTTTTCAACACTTGCTAAACTTGAGTGTCTATATAAATATTAAGAACTTAAAAGCACCATGATGGAATCATATCTTTCTTACTGAGTAGAACTCTTAATACTTAATGTTCTCAAATTTTTACTTTCCAGGCCATTGAACTTTGATCCGTTTGCTCGGGAACTAGCGAATATAAAGCCGCATAGGAATAAGGAGATTTGGGTAGTCTTCTTACAACTTATTCTTTTATTTGAATCAAGGTTAAGCTGAATGATATTCAGGTAGTCTTTCGAATGATAATGGACAATTGGGCTTTTTGCAATGAATCACAGTTGGAAAGTTATACTTGAATCATTAATAAGAAGAAAGGAAGAGAAGCTTTAATGTTCATTTTTCTCATTGATTTTTACATGTTCTTAGTAGTTTATTCGGTGTTTCGTGTATTATTCTATACATTAGTTAATAAATGATAATTATTTCATATTGTTGAGGTGTAAATATAGTTAAGTACTCCCTCGAGTATAATTACTTTAAAATAATTTCTCCAAAGGTAATTTTGCAGGGTTTTAGATCTAATAACTACTAGGATATAAATTATGGTTTTTTTCTTCATCTTAAGGGGTTTGAAGTACTGATGTGATCTTAAAGAGGTATTAACATATAAATTTATCATTTTTCTTTTCAAGAATGGGAAATGAAGGATAATGCTAGGACTCAGATTAGATATCAATTTGAGGTAAAATTAGAAGAGTGAAAAGATATAGTTTTATTTTCTCTCAAAACATCAATTTCATTTTTGAAATATTGTAATATCTTAAGTTTGATTTTGCAAATTAGTTTATCTTTAAATTGGCTGTTCTTCCAATTTAGATTCTCCCTCCAAAGAATGATGGATAAGTTCAACCACATGAGTCTGCAAGCATAAAAAAGTCATGACGCTGAAGTGGACGTATTAGTTGAGAATCACCAGAGTAAGCTTGAAATGTAGAACCACATGCTTATCTCAATGGCTACAAACAAGAAGAAAATTAGGTCTTTTGATAGTAATGTAGATTATGTATGCTTTAGCATTTGTGACTATTCTTGAATGTAATGTGGAACTTTGTAAAATAGGGTGAATATAATTTTTCTGCTATGAAAATGAGTTTTTGTTTATTTTGGCTTGAGCTTTACTTGGAAATATGCAGCACCAAATAGTGACGAACTATTTTTTTTAATTGTCCCAAGCCGCAAGTTTATTAGCTTCTGAAAAACTCTTCAACTGCAATTCCATGTTGCAATTCGAAATCTATACTTTGATGTTGATTGAGATTCTATATGGTTTTATTCAATTATGTAGTTATTACTTATAAGATACCAATATGATCTTAAGCATCTGTACGTAGCACGGGCTTATTGTCACGCCCCAAAATCTACCTTCTGATAAAAATCATTAAGCAGATCCTAAGGCCTAACAAGTCGGGCATCCCACGGATGAAACCCTACAAATGAAGTATAGTTCTAATGAAATTAACTACATCTACTTACCAAAGAAACGCAGCGGTAAAATAACTCAATTATATTAAAATGAATAGAATAAATAAAATTCTCAAGTAACTCTAAAAATGAGAGTTAGACTACGACAATGAAATATGAAATAATTATTGTAAATACCCTACGGAAGCTCAGCGATCCAAAGAACTCCAAAGAATCCTGAAACTGATCAGCCAAGCCTCACTAAGCAAAATCCTACCGTGCTCGACCTTTTGTAAAAATATAGCGCATAGGGCGTCAAGTAAGCATAATTATTACCGGTCACTGAACATGATAGACCAATCTATTATACAAAAGTACTAGTGTGATATAATATCCTATAAATATATATAAATGATGTAATGCATTGAGGAAGTGAAGTTCAATTATTAATGTTGTTTTTAAGCGTCGGCGCTAGCTAGTATTATAAAATAGTTATAAAGTATTATTAGGTGTGGGAGATAACTAACAGACGATGTTCACAGGGTCACTTTTAATTCAGTGGGACCATACTCTCGCACCCTTCTGTCTTCAACAGAAGCGTATCCCTTATTGGTGAACCAGGAATTGGCAGATTCCTTTTTAGCGAGCCAGGAATTAGCGGGTAAATCACCGGATCAAGGTGGTTAAGGATTTTCAGCCTACAGGCCTAAAGCCTGTTTTATTTTTACTTTCAAGGATCTAAGCCTACGGGATGCTCGCGTAGCATGCAGCCAGGAAGTAATAGGGAAAGAAATTTGGGACTTGCAACCTGGGAACGCTGATAAACTGTTACCTCATATTTTATTTAGGGACTCGAACCCAAGGACCCTAACAACATAGCCCTACTGTGTACATGACTCTAAATTATCCTATGCATGAATGATTTACGTGACCGACGCTCAATCAAAATGACCTATCTGCCCTTGCTCCATAGGCAAAGAAACTATATCATATGATTGACGATCTTATGCTCATCGACTTTTTTACCCTTACAGATATACAAGTAGGAACTCTGTCGATAATATTAAATAGGCTTATGCAAGTACCCCCTTGATTTAACATCACGGTCCAACTTGAACATCTATAAGTAAAATGGCCGAATACGAGGCACCAATTACTGCTACCAACGCTATTGATATGGACCTAATTTATATCAATACAAAATACCTTATATTCTAACCATATATATTCTAAGTATACATTTAACCAAGGTCTGCCCTAAGCTATATATATACACACAAAGGCTGCTCTACTATAAACATATATACATTCTGTATCTATAATATACAATATGCCTTTTTAAACATATAAGCATTATGAAACATATTATACAAATCTGTTGTTGAGCATAAATATGTATTCTGACAATATATTAACCCAAATCTATTTTATTTAAACATATATATATATATATATATATATATACATTATGAAAATATAATATACAAATCTGTTTTTGAGCATATATACACCTTATATATATATATACTAAACCCAAAAACTGTTATAGTACTTTAAATAATTACCCACATATAAATAACCACAGGAACAACTCCTCACTAAATTGGGTTTACTGATATGCTCAAGTTAAATCTAACCTAACTACTATAATGGGTTCCAAAAAGGATTGTAAATCAAGCTATGAAATTCCACAGTAATATAGTCACGAAACAATTACGACGAGCAAACAGTAAATATATATGAACTAATAATCTACTAAACATGACATATTAACTATAATTAATACACAATTCCAATCAAGAACAATGACGAGCAATAATGGTACTTGCCTTAATTCGGAATTTGCTAAAGACGAGGAGCGAAGAACAACCTAATAATGCCCAACGAAAGCAAAATTCAACCCACTCCAAAATGGGTACAAAAGAGAGCTAGAAGGTAAACGAGTTTAGGGAATCACTAACTACTCTAAGAGTCCCTAATGGCGAAGGATTTAAATGGAGGAGAAAGAGGGAGAAGAAGGAGGAGGAGGAAAAGTTTGGGGAATTCGGTGGTGGTAGTTTGAATGGGTTCTCCAAAGTTAAACAAACCAAGAACAAGATAATGTAATACAGGTACAAGCAAAGTAAATAGCAACTGGAATGTCAAAGAAAAATAACGGGGCGCTATATTCTTCCCTCCTAAAAAGAAATTTCGTCTTCAAAATTTGGCATACCTGACTCAACAAAAAGAGAAGGGTAACGCTCACGAATATCCTCTTCGCGCTCCCATGAAGCCTCATCACTTCCGTGATTGCTCTACTAAACCTTAACCAACAAAATGGTCTTAGTCTGAAGCACCTGATCCTTACGATCCACAATTACTACAGGTTGCTCCTCATACATAACATCCTCTCTAATCTCCAACAGCTTCCAATCAATCACATGGGATGAATCTCTCTTATACTTACGCAACATCGATACGTGAAATACATTATGGACCCGGTCCATCTGTGGCGGTAGTGCCAAGCGATAAGCGACTGCCCCAACTCTGCTCAAGATCTGAAATGGCTCAACAAACCTAGGTGCCAACTTACCCTTCTTACTAAAGCCTATCACCCCTTTCATAGGTAAAACCTTCAGAAAAACATGATCTCCAACCACGAACTCCAACGGCCTACGACGGTTATCTGCATAGCTCTTCTGTCGGCTCTGTGCTGTATACAACTTGTCATGAATACTCGACTGAACTATCTCTGGCCCGAGCAAACTCCTCTCTCTAACCTCTGCCCAGCAGGTGGGAGAACGACACGGTCGACCATACAATGCCTCAAATGGTGCCATAACAATACTCGACTGGAAACTGCTGTTGTAAGCGAAATCTATCAAAGGTAAATGGTCAAACCAACTTCCCTTGAAGTCCATCACGCAAGATCATAACTTGTCTTCCATGATCTGGTTAACTCTCTCAGTTTGCCCATCTGTCTATGGATGAAATGCAGTACTGTAATCCAAAGACGTGCCCAAAGCTTCTTGGGAACTCTTCCAGAACCTCCCTATAAATCTGGCATCTCGATCAGAAATAATGGATACCGGTACTCCTTGCAACTTTACCACCTCATTGATGTATAACCTCTACAAGCTATCCATAGATGCAGTAGTGCGAATGGGAAGGAAATGTACTGATTTAGTCAACCGATCAACGATCACCCAAATAGAATCAAAACCACTCCATGCCTTGGGTAAACCGCTAACAAAATCCATAGAAATATGCTCCCATTTCCACTCTGCAATAGGTAAAGGCTGAAGCGGCCCAGCCGGCTTCTGATGCTCTGCCTTCACCGGTTGACAAGTCAAATACCTGGAAACGTAATCATCTATCTCGCGCTTCATATTATTCCAGCAATAGTGTCTGCGCAAGTCCTGATACATCTTCGTACCCCCTGGATGAACAGTAAATCTAGTACGATGGGCTTCCTCTAGAACTTTACGTTTCAACTCTGCTACGTCTGGAACACACAACCCCCACAAAAATGAATACTACCATCTGAACCAGCAATCCAATCTGGTACACTACTATCAGCGCTCCAGGACTGCAACTTGACATCCTGCTATTGAGCCTGGACAATCTAACTAAATAACGAAGGTTGAACAACAACACTAAATAGAAAACAATCTGAGGACTCAAAACCAAACTGCAACCCAAACTTAGAGAGTGTCTCAAACATCTGCCACTCTCTAACCATCATACTCGCCATAATGCCATGTGGCTTACGACTCAAGGCATTGGCCACAACATTGGCTTTACCCGGATAATACTACAAATAGTACTCATAGTCCTTCAAGAACTCCATCCATCGACGCTGTCTCATGTTTAACTCTGACTGCATGAACAAATACCTCAAGCTCTTAGAACTTAAAGACTCTGATTTATTCATTTAGTGGAGTTGACTCAATAACTAAAGGTTAACTCATGTAATCATAGTAATAGAGATACAAATTTTCTAATAATTATCATAATTTTGAAGTTAAATAATGAGGAAGGATTGTGGAAGTTTAACACATAAAACATGATATATGTTCATCCAATTCATTGGTAGCAAATATTATCATTAAATCATAGATGTTTTGATATAATTCAAATTTTATAGTTATCTCAAAATTTAAGAAAAAACATCACTGTATATCCTAAGTAGATATAAGAGGGAGTAAGGTCATTTTAGTTAACACTAAAGAGGTAGTTGTGAACATTGCCTTAGCCAAATCTATTCCAGTTCGCACTTCACAAAAGAGGGAGTCTTAGATTGAAACCAAAAGAGTGATAGAGTGCTCAAAAGAAAACATCTAATTCGAAACTTATGGGTTGATTTATTCGCTTTACTTGTGCCAAGCACTTTGACTGTTGGATCACAAATCAACACTCTACAAAATAAAAGAATTTTATATGTGACAACACTTGTGGCCTTTGAACCTTGTTATAAAGTTGAACCTTCTAGTATTCCTGGATGCTTATTTTTTTGTTCCATGCCTGTAGTAAAGACAACTATTCTAAGACACCTATGTAGTTTCTCTTTATCAACATTTGCAAAATCTGAAAAGCCTGAAAGCGAGTCATTTACATCTTCACCAAAATCAGTAACTTCTATTTTCCATTAAGGTTGAAGGTCCAAATGAATGTCTGAGAGGGTAACTTGTATTTACCATTTTGGTTGAAATTAATGACCGTTGGAGAGGATGATCTCCATGGTAGAACTTTCTACCGAATCCCTCGCTTGAAATTTTAGACCTATAAATGCAGCTCTTGGCTTTACTAATTCCATGAGGACAACCTATAGTTTCTAAAACTTAAAAAAAAAACCCCCCTCAAATAAGGCCTTTTGATGTGTCATTGTGAAGGGCATTTTTGGATCTTGCTTTCCTATAAGCCGTAGAAGAATATATCCATCTCAAAACTCCTTTTCAGACATAAATGTTCCCTTGTCTTAGACAAATATATCTCCACGAGTTGCCTTACTTTGCGATAGCTCCCTAATTTTCGTAGTATCTTCCTCACTTAGAGCCCAATCGAATATCTCATTGTTCTCCTGCATTCTTCCCTCACTGAAGTTCTTCACCAACACTCATATACCCCATGTTAATATTCCCATCTAAGACAAACTTGTAATAAGACAAGCTGATGAGTATTGTATGATATTGAAATTCATAGTTCAAAAGTTAACATGGCATACACTGAATGTTCTAGATAATGAAAGTATTAATTTCATAACTCATTCATGACATATCGTGTTTATCAAAATATTACACGTGACAGTATTTTCCTGAAACATATTGTCAATCACCGAAAAATGAAAACTAAAAGTATACAATTTTGATTTTATCTTAAGAAAAAAAGGACGACTATTTGTTAGTAAAGTGAAATAACCACATATATTATGCTTTGGTTTGATAAGTTCCAATAATAACTAATACATATCGTATTGACATATTATTGATTTTACTATGAGCTATTTTGTTATCCATTGATTTTATAAATCTTGGTTGAACCTAAAAACTAAATGGCATGATTCAGAAAATAATTATGAAATTTGAACCTGAGTTTGTGGGTTTTTTTGGAAACTTTTACAATCCCTTTAAGTGCCCTGGAGTCCATACGCCTTTGTTATTGCAAAACATTAAAAGGTTTTTCTATTGCCAAATTGGGTTCATCTCTACCTAGGTACAGTACAAATTTCAACATTGTCAATGGAAAAAATATAAGACCAAAAATTAAAGAGAGAATGAACAATAAATAGGAAAACAGAGGACTTGAAATTCAACCACCAACCTCAATGGATTTTATGATGCCAAGTTCATGTCACTCATCCATGGGTTTCCAAACTAACTTGAAATTTATTGGAAGAAGGTCCTCCTTTGGTATTGGGTACTTATAGTTACCTGGATTTGAGCTCAATGGCCAATGTATAAGATAAAGGTCAAGGTACTCAGCCTGAAGGAACTTAAAAACATTATTTACCAAAAGTTTGAAAGATCCAAAACACTCAAATGGTAAAAACTTATAAAATGAACAAATGTAAGTAACTTTTATTTTAAAGAGGAACTATGAATGAAAATAGTATAAACACCCCTTTCCCACACCAAATGCATCTTCATATATTTTCAATTATAGATCACCATGAGGGCCTACTGTGGATGCTTCTAGAAAAAAGTTGACACAAAATCTAAAGAAAGGGAAGGAACTTTGATTAATTATGAGATCTACTACTGGGAGATTTACCTGGTTATTACTCCACTTGCATTGCTATTGTTACAAACCTCTCTTATGATCATTCCATGATTGACGCCGTTAGGGTAGTTATTAGGAGAATGTACAATTAGCTGATCAAACCCATATTCACCAAAAATAGGCAGGCTTTAGAGCATGTGTTACATTTTAAGGTATGAAAAAAATTATGACCTGATCTATATGTATCACAACATTAAAAAAACAAAAATACATACGCACGAGTTAAATAATAGGGATCTTTACCAAAAGCGAATATGATCATTTTAACACTTTGGATATATTTGAAGAGAAAAAGCAATTAATTTTCCTTAGCAAAATTATTTAAAGTAAAAAAATAAAGGTTGGTTTTTTTTGTAGAATATATGACACCAATATTGTAGGCATCAAAAAAATAGCCATATTTGTTTTATTTGTATTACTAAGGGCATTTTTTTTGAGGCTGAGAAGAGGTAAGAAAAACATAGAAGATTGAGGTTAAAAATTTTAAGGTTAGAAGATTGAAAAAAACTTGCGTGCGTTCGGCTGAAATTTAGAAGTTTTAGTTAAAATCTTGACTTCTAACTTCAACATCTTACTAGTCTATTTGGTTGAACAATCTAATTTGACCACATATTAGAAGTTTCTCCACAAAAACATCAAAAATACATATAAAACATATTTTCTTCTCTAATTTTTAAATACACACATTACCAAATATATTTGAAAATATTCCTCAAAGTCATACAAGAAAATACCAGTCGATCTATTTTTACTTTAAAATGAAAATATTCACTTACCTACCTTTATCGCACACCACTCCAATACAAGCTAAAACAAGAGAGAAAATCCAACCACGCACATTCGTCACAACTCTCCCACCAAGATCCTCTATATCTTCAACTTCCTCAACCTCAATAAGTTGTGGGTCTTCTTCCTTCTCCAGAGCTACTCCCCCCTTTTAAATGACTTCTCATTACATTCGCTTAGACGGTTAAATCCTTTTGAGTTGAATGACTTATCATTAGATTCGTTTGAGGATTTGAATTCTTTTTCTGAGCCTTGACACTCATGCGGAGTTTTTGAATCTTCTAATGAATAATGATGTTCAAGACTATTTAAAACATTGGACATTTCTTGGTAGTATGATCCCTTTGGATCTTTTGAAACATTAGACGTTTCTTGGTTGTATGATCCCTTTGGATCTTCTTCAGTAGTTGAAGATGTAAGCTTTCACTTTTGTTTGAGCTGAAAAATTCTCATCCTTTTTTGCATCATTTGTATTTCTAATTCTTCGATCTCAATATCCAAGTCCATTTTTTCTTCTTTTTCTTCAAATGTCTCTTAAAGCATAAGTAAATAAAGATGAGTGAATTCTCTTGTAAGAGCATCTGCTAGGAAATTTTTTATTCATGCAATATGCTCTACAATAATTTGGCAATAATTAATCCATTATTGCCATCGCAATAATTTTCCTTGTTTATAATCACCAGCAATATTAGTTCTCAAAAAAATAACCAAAGTTTTTATTATCACTTTTGACTATAAATCTTTGAGATAAGGCATATATTGCAAACTTTTTAATGGCCTTTTTACTGCTAAATATTCCTTTTCATTGGCGTGATAATTTAACTCATCAGCTTGAAAGAATCCAGAAGTATACAAACAAAGGTATTCTTCTGTATTACCATTATTGGTAGTAACCTGAGCTTTGAGTACAATACACCAATATTTATTGGATCCGTATGTCTCAATTACCATTTTATCATCTGGTGAAGGTTGATAAAGGCCTGGTAAATCTTTTATTTATCTTTTGACTTTATCTATCTATATAGTATCTGTTGGGGTCCAAATCCATGGAACGTCCTTTTTGAGTTTGGCCTAGAGAGGTTTTTTCATTTCTGCAAGTTTGTAGATATATGCCTCTGTATATGTTAAGTAACCAAAAAACCTTTGTAGTTGGTTTTTATCCTTAATTTTACTAGGAAATTGTTGGATATTATTAAGGATATGAGGTTGGAGACAATGTTTTCCATTCTCAATTTTTAAACCTAAAAACTTAATTTTAGTTTGACAGATAACTGCCTTTTTTTTCCTGACATTAGTAGTCCTTCTTTCTTACGCTTATTAATAATAGTTTTTAGGTGTTCATAATGTTGTTCAAGTATATTATTGAAGATAAGAATATCGTCAATGTATACACAACAAAATTTAAAATATTATGCAAATATATTATCCATGTGTCTTTAGAAAATACCTGGTGCTTGTTTTAGTCCAAAGGGGACTACCTTTCATTGGTAGTGACCTTGTGGGCAACTGAATGCTGTTAATTTTTGTGATTCCTCATCCAGTGTAATCTGATAGAAACCTAATTTACAGTCTAATGTAGAGTAATATTTTTTACCTCTAATAAGGCTTATTAATTCATCTTTTTAGGAATATAATAACCATCATCAATAGTTTCTTGATTTAGGGCTTTGTAATATACTATCATGCATTTCTTTCCTCTTTTTTGTTCTATTGCTTTATTTACCATAAAAGCAGGTAAGCTGTGTGGGGATTTGCTTATGCAAATCACATGTAGATTAAGAAGTTCTTGAATATGTTTAGCAAATTCTTCTTTGTCATCTGGGTTGTAAATCATGGGTTTAACCCTGATTACTTTGTTTTCATTCTTTAGTTTAATCTTAGTTGTAAACTTTGATTTTTGTATTTTTGGATCTAAAGGGTCTACATAGCAGATTTATTTTAAATTTCCGCGGATTTCTTCCATATCTCTAATGGAATTTAAGTAAGGATTTTCTCCTGGAATTTCTATACTTAAGTCTTCGTATATATATATTCTTCTTTAATTATAAAGAATACTAATATTTGTAACTTGTGGCTTTGTCTGCCTGATTTCTTTACCACGTGTGTATTTTTTATGCTGATCGAGGAATCCTTCTATTCCCACAGTCAATACATTTCTTATTTTACTTATTATAATCTTTTATCCCAGTAATGTTGAGATACAAATATTCCGTGTTTTGGATAAATGGGCTATAAAGATTTAAGAAGTTGTTTCTAATAAGGA
Source organism: Kingdonia uniflora (assembly GCA_014058105.1). Lineage (NCBI taxonomy): Eukaryota > Viridiplantae > Streptophyta > Magnoliopsida > Ranunculales > Circaeasteraceae > Kingdonia > Kingdonia uniflora. Next base: position 529,129 of record JACGCM010001059.1, on the reverse strand, counting down.
AATTAACGCCTGGTTCTTGTTGATAAATAATAAAGGTAAAATTTTTCTCCTCCTATTAGAATGTCAACATTTCTTGCTACATAGTCTAACGCTATTAAAGTATTATTTGCAATTTTTACCTCTAATGGTATTCTTGATTTTTTCATAATTCTGGGGGTAAAACATATTTACTTGTTATGTAGATACTTGCTCCAGTATCTATATAAGCATGTAGATGGTATTGTTTGTATCCCTTGAATTTGCAACCAATTTTTATGTATGTACTATTAGGGTTTGTAATACTTTTTAAATTATTTATTTGAGTTATCCTTGTAACTTGTTTCTTTTAGTATGAACATGCCTAACCTGTTCATTCTTCGTTACCGGTGTCTGTGTCAGAACCACTTTATTCAATTTCTGTTTTAAGAAGGTAGATACTTTCATTTTCTAAAATATCTCCTTCAATAGGCTCCAGTCTTATTTTATAGGCATCTTCTGGGATTTTGACCTTGTGTTTTATTTGGGCATTCAATTGCATAATGCCCTTCTTTGTTGCATATCCAATATTTGCAACTCTTTTTCCCCTGGGGGCAAAAGTTATTATTCTTTTTTGTAAAGTTTTATCTTTTAAAAAAACTTCTTTTTGAATTGGGGTCTTTCCTTGTTTATAAAGAATTTTTTCCCTTTATATCTTTTAAATTGGTATCTCTTATGAGAAAAATCTTTATGAGGGAATTTCTTCTTTTTCTTCCAATAGGATGTAATTGTACATCCATATTTTCCTGGCCTGTCGGCATCTGTTTGATCACAACAAATTCTATCTTTGCCTTTAAGCTGTTTGGCAACTATTCTTTGTTGACAAGCCAACATAATATATTATTTTGTAAACTTTATTCTTCCTCCAAGGGTATCAGGAATAATTATTTATTTTTCAAACTCTTCTTTAAATATTTGGGCAATATTCCCTAGAAGTTTATTATAGAACAAGGTTTTATAATATTCCTCAACGGATTTACTAACTTTATGGTAATATCATTCATATTCACATGTATATGCATCAAAATAACACATATCACAAATTATGAGATTATCAAGGTGCCATGCAGCTTGGACTTCTTAAAGTTTCGATACTTCAGCCTTGTATCTTTCTTTATCGTCACCAACCATTTCTTTGTAAATGTCATCTATGACTTTTATCAAGTAATCTAGGCATGTTTTGCAACCTTGACCTAGATTTCCTTCTTCTTCTTCTGTAAACCTGGCAAACCAAGTTCTTACATTTCCACTTAGTTTATTGTAAATTAACGCCCTTACTGCTGGTAAGTTCGTTGTTAATTCTACAGTCGTTTGGATGATGAGACTAATCTCAGCACACCATTCTTCTATTAGTTTTTTTCCCGGATACAATCAATATCCAACATAGATGCTCCTGAGATGCCAACTTTTTGTTTGAGATGATATTTGGCAGGGACATTTCCTCCTTGTAAGCAAGGTCAGTGCTAAGAGTTTGGATGCCTAAAGCGAACTCGAAATGAGGGCCCTCTATTAAAAATAAATTTGAAGTAGCAAAACATTTTTTGGGTAAAAATTTGCAAATGAACCAAATATAAATTTTATTTTACCTTTTGATTGGGTTTTCAAAGAAATAATTTGTAGACATTCTATATGGTTAAGCGAATTACTAAAACCTCATTGCAAATAATCATACCATATCCATTTCACTTTTATATGTGACAATCCTCGAAAGAGAAATTTGTTAACTACAACTTATTAGAGGATTCAAACTATATACCATAGGGAGTCGGATGAGTCCTAGATGTCCTTGTTTTGGGTAAAGATTTCTTGTTCAAATCTTAGGAATGTTTTGTTGACGTCTAAACGTATTATTTCGGCCATATATAGTCCTATGCGCTATCTAAAGCTTGCAACCTTGACTATTGGGATATAGAAATTGATGAAAAAGAAAGTAATTAACTTATGAGAGTATGAGGGAGATCAGACTCCATGAATCCTAGGATACCTACTATCTATAACTAACTAGGATTTTTAAGTATCTTTGGAATCTTGGGATCTCAGGGATCTTGGGATCTCAGGGATGTTAACAATCCTATAAATTAGGTATATTATAGCGCTAAAGAGAAGAATGAAAATAAAAGAATTTTAATGCCCTCGACAAAGTGAGGCATAAAGCGGCCGCTTTAGTAGCCTTACCCTAGCGCCGACCCTACTTGTAAGGTAGGCATCTTATCTATGTTTACATTAGGCCTGATTGGGATAATTTTGGTTCTTTTAAACTCAGAGATCTCATTTGGTATGAATTCATCCCTTCTTCTTCTCTGTTGTTCTTCATTTTTAGCATTTGTGTTTGTGATAGAACCTTGACCTTCTTCAATTGTAGGTTTTAAGTTTATTTTTCTGGTCTTTTGGATGTTTTCTTCCTCTTAGTCTTCTTCTTCCGACCTAACAGATTCATCATCTTCATATCTATTTTTATCCATATGGATCTTTTGTCCTAATTCATTATCATTCATAGACAGTAGTCTAATGATGGTATCCAGTTCTTTTTCCAAAGGATTTTCAAATCTGACTTCCAAAATATTCCTAAATGTATTTAATGACATCTGGAAATGTTGGTGGTGGCTGTAGATTTTTTGGAAAGAATTTCCTGTTGTAGTTATACCCATTGGCATGCCATACTGTTAGTTTAATCTGGTTTCTAACTTATCACATTGATTTATTTCTTCAGTAATTTTGTTAATTTGTATTGCACTTAAGCTTTCTACTTTAAGTGATAACTCTTTAATCTCTTTAATAAATTTGTTTGGAGGGGTTTATTGGACTTCCTCAATTATATCTTTTATATATGTTTGGAGCTTTCTAACACTTCCAATGAGTTCTATGACTTATGGTAAGAGATGAGTAAAACATCTCTCTAGATATTCAATTTTATTTTCTCTATTTTTGATGGGTTCCATTAATTTAAAAGGGATCTTTGGAGTTTATCTATTTTTCATAGGCAATTGTCTAATTTCTGTAATAGATTGATTAAAAGTTTTTTCTTCTTCTAACATTTCTTTCTTAATTTGGTAACGTAGAAGGGATTTTTTTTTATATTTAGACTCCAGTTTTCTAGAATTTCGTCTAATTCCTCTATCTGAGGTTAATGAATTTGTCCTATTTCTAAGAAAATATCATCTATCTCAATCATATCTTTTTTCTTAAATAACTTACTATAATGAGAGTTAGTTAAAGCATATCCAACAACATATGCAATGCTGAAGGGACTGTTTCTTGGTTTGATCAATTTAGACCTTTAAAAATGATGAGCTTATACCATACCTTTTGGGTATAGCAAAAAGATTAATTTTTTGTAGTTGAGGTTCCCTTGAACCATTCCTAATAACGCATCTTTATGATTATTAATACAATTTTCAAGTATTGCTACTTTGATAGAGATATTGATACCTTCTCGAAAGTGAGATTTGGTCATAATCTGTATTCCTCCTAGATGTATGTAACTAATCTTGCTTCTGTCATCTTTTGGGATAACATTCATCCTTAATTTTTAATCTTCTCTTGTGATTAGAGGTAGATTTATTTGTCCTGATGTATCTTTTATATCAAGACTAAATTCTTTATGGCTAATGCCGAAGTATAGTAAAATTTTCCTTTTTATAAAATTCCTGTAATTTTAGAAATATTGTTAGGAATCTTAAATATTTCATTTTTTTCTAAATAAAGTTTTTTCTTTATGATCACATTAAAATTTTCTTTTCTGATAATTAAATTAGTTGAGAAATTTCTTTCTTGTTCATGAACTTCATATAACTCCATTTCTAGATTTATATCTTCATTATCTGGCTCTGATACCATTTTTAAGACATTACTATTTGTTAGAAAGATTATTAACAATACTACATATACTAAGATTTTAGACAACCTCAGGGGTATGTGTGCAAAAAATTGAATAAGCTAAAAATTTACTAAATTGAGAATACTTGCAGTATAGGGGAAGAACATAGAACTGGAAAGGATAAACTGGGGGGAAAGATATAATAAGTTTTAGGGGAAACCAACCTAAGGAACAAATGATTTACCAGTTATATTAAATAGTTAGAGTGACTGTATGTGCTATCCACGTATAATCTATGGTGTGGTTGGAATTGTCTGGTGGAAGACACAACTATTTAATCTTTAATAAACTTTTTACTTTATTAAAGTAGAATCCTTATATGTTGATAAAGTAGTTTCTTCGAAGAGAAGCTATGTGTATTTACCTCTAAGGGAAGCTATGGGTAGTTGCTTAAATGGGAAGCTGTGTACTTCTATAAATAGAAGGGAGAGAGTAGGCTATACCTGAACCTGAGTGAGTAATCTGACACCTGAGTGAGTAATCTGACACCTATCCTTATCAGTGCTACTACTATAATGGCCTAATTCCATGAGCTTGAAGTGGCTTGGAATTAGCTCTTATACCAATATACCTGTGACTAAAATCTAATGAAGAACCAAAAATGGCACAAGTGATTTAACGTGGAAAACCTCTGAATAGGTAAAAAACCACGACCTCGAGTTGAGAGTTTTTTTCTAATAGTGACTTTTATTGCTTGAGGCTGATTCTTTATTACAAGTGATCTCTCAACTTAGAATTCCTCAATCTTGTGAATAAGAGGTTTGAAGTTTTGAGAATCTTGAAAATAAAGTTTTCTTGGTGATTTCTCCTATATTTTTTCTAGTCCCTGTCTCTTTTGGAACTTCTTTATATAGGTCTTCTCCTCAGTTCTTTATCATGCTGAAGCACGCTCTCCGAATAATATGGTTAATGGCAGTTGACTGAATAACTGTTGAGTTCATGAAAGACAGTTCTCTTTGACTTGTTCAGGTTTTTCTGTTTGAGCTCGACCCACGTTCTTCATAAGTTCGTGGAGTAGGTGGAAATGTTAACTGTTGAAGTCATGTGGAGAATACGCAAGTCTGACATGGAGGTAGTTCGAACTTGGAAATAACTCAATTTGGGTAAGGTCGAGGGTTAGGCCCCTACAATCTCCCCCTCGCAACCAAAGTCACGAGTGGCTTTGGTTGTGAAAGAATTTATGGGTACATGGGTATTCAGGTTGGTGGTTTGAATAATGAGGGAAGTAATGATGGTGTTTGGCTGCATGGGAAATGTACGTGTTGTGGGGGGGACGTACGTGCATTGAATATTGATGGGAATATTAATGTATGCGACGGTTAGGGTCTAAAGAGTTTCATCTGTATTGAATGATGATACTTGGGAAAATGTACCTGTATATTAAATGTAAGGTTATATAAATAGTACCTATGCCAAAGTTTGTGCCAAAATACGCTTGTTTGTTGCCAAATTCTTCAAAAGGTTTGAAGATGGTGAAGACCCAGAAAATGGTTCTTGAAGAAAGAATTACTGTTGAGATGCAGAAGTTCAGAATTAAATATTTCGGTGATCAGTCTTTGGAGATGCCGACTCCTGTTCCCATTCCTCTGACGTATCAAGGTATGTTAGAAGAAGAAACGGCTGAAGCTGAGGAAGATTTTTACTGTATGTAGAAATTTCATTATATTATCGTGATAGGCGAGCAACGTTGGGTTTGTCTCTGCATCCTTACGGAGGACAAAGTTGTGGAGACATATGCAGGGATGGGCGTAACTGCCTAATTTTTTACATTGGCCTAGATTATAAGGTCGGGCCCTCTTCATCTCTATCAACTCTACGGAGGTGGTGGTTATAAAGGAGGCGATAGTGGTTGTGAAGGAGGTAGACGGAGAATGGTAGTCTTCTTCTGCACTTCCATCATTTCTTTTTGCTGAGAAGACCTTCTATTTGAAGAGTTGGTTCAAGCACAAATTTCTTTTCTTTCATAGTTTCTATTTGAAGTTTGACTAGACTTCGACCAAACTCATGGGAGGGAGGATATTTTCCTTGTATCCAATGTCTGCTTTGTATCAAAGTGAAACATTTCTAAAGTTGAATGAAATGAAGGATTTTATGTTTCGGAGTGCCTGAAAGACTTGTTATCTGTAAAAGCACTTGAAAGACTTATTATCTATAAAGTACCTGATGTTTGAGTACTTGAAAGACTTCTTATCTATACAAGCACTTAAAAAATATGTTATCTATAAAGTACCTGTAATTTGTATTTGAGATGAATAAAAATTTGTGATCCAAACTCTGTGTTGATATAGAATAAAATAACTCTAGAAATCGAGGTATGAATAGTTCGAAGACTTTTGAATATAAGATGAAGTGAAATGTATGAGATTAGAACGTATAACTTTATATATTAATCAATCTATTAAAAATATGTTTGTGAAATAAAATATGTGTAAGATATGGTGTTCGACTTGGGGGCTAAAATTTGAGGAGAGAGAAAATTCTAGAAATTTATAGAAAGGGAAATTCGATTTCAGAGAGGTCATTCCAAAATACTAGATTTGGAAAGAATAAGCTCAATTTGGAATATGATGAAATGTCTGAGGTCGATAGGGAGAGATATGTTCAAATAACTTTTCTCAAGATACTCGGTTTTCTATTACGAGATAATACAATAATATCCTGAGCTATGGGGAATTTGTAGCAAAAATGTATGAATAAGGGGGAGATGAGTTTTTAATAGGTGGAAAAGAATAAGAATGGTGTGGGCTCAATCTGAGAGAATTTATTGCGTCGCTGTGGGGCAGTTGGCGATAAAGATAGCTGAACTGCAGGAGTAGATTTTTGGACTATTGGATTATGATGTTGATCTGCCAGTGAGGGAGGTTCAACTTGATGGTTTAGATGGGATTGGGAGAGAACACGAGTATGAACGTCATTCTTAAGAAGAGATATTATGAGAAATCATGGTAGATCCTGTAGCTCGAAAAAATACTGTGAGATTTATTACTGAAGAGGAGATCAAATTAGAAGATGTAAGGATTTCTTGAGGATACCTGATCAGATGTAGTTCCCCAATACATCAGGGATGCTTTAGGTATAATTATATGTGAGGGAAATAAAACGAATGCAAATATGGGTGGCATGAATCTATATAATTATATGAGTTTGAATAATTTCAAACAAATAAAATGAGCTAGCATAATATTTGAATCGACCCTCTATTGTTGCGAATGTTGTTTATAACTGTTGTGAAATAACTAATTTGAAATGTTTTGAAATTTCGAGAACTTTGGAAATGACGTCAGCATTTCTATAAGAAGAAGAAAAATAAAAGAAAAAAGTAGGTAGCTTGTGATTTTGTCTCTTGTGTAAAAGCTGTAAAATCTGATTGTGTGTAAGTGTGAGTCATCATGAGTGTGGGAAGGTCAGAGAGAGATGTGGAGAAGTGAGATAAAAATAGATTAAAATATAAGTCCAAGGGCAATGATGTGATAACATTTTTACCGAAAAGGTGTAAGACATCTGATATTGGTATTAGAAGGGATACCTCGGTTTTACCAGCAGTGAGAGAAAGATAATATAAATAATGCTTCAACTTTGTCATTCAAACGTTTCTCAACTTTTGTAAACTTGAAAAGCAGTGAGAGAGGAAGGAAGAAGAAAAACAAAAGTAGTAGAGAATCTTGTGAGTATTTAATTAAGAGTTATCGGCAGTCAAATCAAGAGAGAGTTACAGAGACTGAGTCACGAAGGTGGTTATACAGCAGTATTATGAGGGAAGGATTTGGTGTTGCGGCAGATTCTCATTCCATCATAGAAGGTTAGTTGAGGATTGGTGATATATGAATATGTTTTTAAAGATCATACTCTGTGTTTAGGCAAATCTAAAGATTACTATTTATAGTAATCTATAAAAACTTGTTTGATTTATGATATATAAAAGAGTTTTATAAAGCCAAGGCTTCTGTAGGGGGTAGATGGGGAAGTTGTATAGAACATGCTGGTAGGGAATTTAGGAGTTGCACTGTAGCAACGAGAGAAGAATTTATTTATTTGTTAGTTGATTTGGAGAAGGAAAAATGTGATAGGGCTATAGACGAATCGATCTCTTTGGAGTACTTTGATGGGAACGTCCAGGGTGACCTGGCAAAGGTTTTTTTGTGTTACCTATCTTAGTTAGAGTACGGGTTGAGTCTTCCCCTTAACAATCTGGCGAAAAGGATTACGAACATCATCCAGGCATGTCTTGTTCAGTTAAACGGGAGCATGTAGGAGGTGATAAGTATTTGTGAATTTCTGAATAAATGATGGGAAGGGGATGGGAGAATGAGGAGGATATCCTCTGAGAATATTTTATAGTTTTATGGGGTAAAAAACTTTTCTACAAGTTGAGGGGCATATTTCTTTGCGAGCTTGGCTCGGCCTCGTTTCTTCTATTTGAACTCAACAGGTCGACCATGGAATGATAATGTGATATGGGTGAAGGGCGATTGCCTTTAAAAAGATGACGAAGAACCCATGGAACTTCTGCGTAGATCTACAAAACAAAGTGAGTATAACAATGTATAATGTATAAGATTGATATGTTGAAATTGTATGTTGTTCTATTGACGATCATGTGCTGTTATTGACAGGCCCTAAATCCAAGGTGATGGGGAAAAAGTCTTTGTTGGATACAGTTACTCAAGAAGGGACAGAGCTTGAGGCCCTGTTGGAAAAACTCGGCATTAGCAAAAAGAAATGTGCTAACAGCCGATCCGAGAAAGTTCAAAAGTCTTAATCGACAAGGTTAATGATGAGTGCCGATGGAAGCCAGAAGAAGGGAACTGATGGGGAGGGGCGAGTAAATTCGTCCAAGGCCCCTGGAGTGGATTGTACGGGGTTACCATAGTCTACTACGTTGAGTAAACTTGCTCGAACGTTTCCCAAGATGCAGATGCCGAAGCGTGGTTCGACCTCTGGAACCACGGGAAGTGGTGAGGTTACAGGAAAGGCAAAAAAGAGAAGGGTTGAAATGTCGGGGGAGAAGGTCATAGAGGATCGACCTGTTGTAGTAGACGAGTTGAAAGAGGTAGAGGAATGGGCTAGGCCGGCAGCTCTCCATAGGGAGGAAGAGATGAGCAAAATGGTAAGTTCGTTTGCTTGAATATGTGATGAATTTTGTATTGTGGTTCGAGTTAATAATGAGGTCGATATTGTTTGTTTTGCAGGCTACTCGCCTAAATAAGGGGATATGCCTCGGGGTCGAGGAGGAAAAAGCTGAGTTGAGGAAGGTAAAAATCAAGCTGGAGAAGAAGGTAGCTTATTTGAAAATGGACTTGCTCAAAGAGGGAAAGCGGATGGAGGCCCGAAAGGCTTCTCAAGTGGGGGAGTTCAACAATCTAAACGCGAAAGCGAGAGTGAATTTGGAGGAGGTGGTAGCTGAGCGTGATAGACTCGAGCGCTACCTTATATCAAAGGGGTATTCTAAAGATGAGGTGGATGCCATTAGGGAAGACACCTATGTTGAGGAAGAGGAAGATGAAGAGATTAAAGATGTTGCTGTTGGAGTAGAGGATGGCCTGGACGGTGTTTCTCCTCAAACGATACGAGACAACCAAGGGGATGGCAATGAGTATCCAGAGGGGGAAAATGAGAAGGTAGAGTAGAATGACGATTCTGTGATTATATGAATATTTTGGAATATTTGTAAAATGATGGGATATTGTGTGTTGGATAGAATTCTGCTGGCTAAGTTGCTATTGTAAACCTTGTTATAGGAACTTACGGAAACACGCCTCAAAATAATAGATTTAGAGACTGAGCTCGCTAAGGAGAGAGACGCCTCAACATTCTTGTTATCTTCATAAGTGCACCTGTAGGCTAAAACAGAGCAAGAAATATTTGACTTGTATGCTCGTTAGTATAGAGCTACAAAGTAAAAAAATAAAAAATGTAGAATGTAGAGACGGACCAAAAACCTGTTAATGGTTTAGAGAAATAACACTCAATTATGTATATGAAATATCAACGTATTGACAATTTAAAGTATATGGAGTGTGTACCATAGAATTGGAAGTATGTGTTATTGATCATCCATATGAGATTGTAGTTCGACCGTTAGTTTAGAAGTAATTTCACACAGTAGATGCTGTTTTGGGTTGAACTTGATTAATGTATATGTAATGTGCAGGTCGAATTGGAGTCAGCTCGCTTACGCGAAGATGAGGCACGCCAATGTAACCAAGAATTTGCAGAAGGGTTTGGTAGGATGATAGAGGCGAATGAGGACAGAGAAGATCAACATGTTAAGGTACACTTCAAGTTTGTTGAGGCAACCTAAACTACTGTCGACCTCGTTCGTAAGATCGAGAAGAAGGATGCCGAAATTAATAAAGGGAAAAAAGAGCTTGCAGAGTTAAAAGAACATACATCGAAACTCAAAAGCCAAAATAATGTTTTGAAGGTAAAGAGTAAGGAGGCTGACATGGCCTGTTATCATATACAGGCATTAGAAAGGTCAAAGGAAGGGCTAAATCGCCATGTACCCAGTTTGACAAACAATCAGGAGTGAATTCAAGCTGATCTAGTAAATGCTAGAAACGAGTTGGAGCGATTAAAGTGGAAAATGGTTGAGAAAGATAGTGAGCTGAAGAATGCTTGAGATGATTTATCGGCTTCTGAAGTTGCAGTTGAATAGTTGTCTGCAGCCTTACTAGCTAAAAATATGGAGTTTTGGACGGTTCAACGGATATTTGATGAGTTGAATGAGAGGGCAGCATAACTGAAGGCCAAATTGGCCCATGCCAATTTGCGTGCAAGGAATGCCGAGGCTGGAGAGTGTTCGAGGAAGAATAAAAGTGATGCCAAGGTTTCCATTATTCAAGGGGATGTAGTCAGCCTGTCAACTCGAATAAGAGAGCTGAAGGGGGATGTAGCTCGAATTCAAGGCCATGCACGGAAAGGAGCTGAGCGGTTAATGGAGTATCAAATTAAATTGGACGCTGTTCTTATTATAGAACAAGAGTTAGAGTATGTTATATGAGGGAAGGAGATTTTGATAAATAAGAAGGATGAACTGTTAAGGAAAATTCTGACTGAGGAAGATTTGAACAGGGAGATTGAGGCACTTCATGCTCAAGTGGCGGATTTGAAGGTGATTAATCAGACTGAATCAGCTAAAGCTGACAAAAAATTGGAAGAGAACATTACATTCATAGGTCGAATAGATAGTAAAATGGAAAGGCAAAAAGAATGGTTATACCTCATGCAGCACACTCAGACTTGTTGAGGGCGGTGATCATCTATTTTGTAGAGGAGGTAAAAAGGCTTGAGTTAGAAAGAAATACCTTGTTCAACTGTTTGTTAGACAGGTGATATATTTGTAGAGCTGATATAGATTGAGGAAATTGTATGGCCTCCATGGAAACTGATTTAGGCCCTTAACCTGCTAAATTGATAGAGCATGGCAGGATTGTTGTGACTGCTCGAGAGCCAGAGTTTATGGCTAATCAATCTCCTGTTGTAGGGGAAAGTACGACTGACATCCCAGCAGCAGAAAAGAATATTTTGTAGTTGTTGGATATGAACTTGAAAAAAGTATTTTTTACAGACATATTGATAGATGAAAGCTAGTATGACCTTTGCTTTATCTTATGTCTGGTAGAGTCTTTGATTGAAAACTTGTATTACCTTCCTTTTAATCGTAAAGAATTTAGTAGAGTCGGCCAAACTAAGTGTTAATCTTGATTTAACTGGTATGATGTCACAGCCATATTGAATGAGATGAAATCTAGTTTTACCTTTGCTTTATCTTATGTTTGGTAGAGTCTTTGATTGAAAACAAGTATTACCTTCGTTTATATCATAGAGAATTTAGTAGAGTCAGCCAAACCAAGTGTTATCCTTGATTTAACGGGTATGATGTCGCAGCCATATTGAATGAGATGAAAGCTAGTTTTACCTTTGCTTTATCTTATGTCTGGTAGAGTCTTTGATTGAAAACTAGTATTACATTCATTTTAATCATTGATAATGTAGTAGAGTCAGCCTAACCAAGTGTTATCCTTGATTTAACTAGTATAGAGGTCGATTGAAAGCTAGTATTACCTATGCTTTAATCTATGTATTATCTACAAAGTAGAGAGAAATGTGGGTAAAAAAAATCTGAAGTTTTCATTAAATAGAAAAGGATATACATTGTATGGAGATGAAAATCTCACTTTTGGAATGAAAAAAACAAGAAATTGAAATGGAGTAGTAAGAGACTTAACGATAGTACCATTATAGTCGCCTAATGTTTGAAGGATTTGAGATATGGATTCCCTCTTCTGTCATGAGGTAGTATGATCCCACGCCTGAGAGACCTGTGATTAGGAATTGACCCTCCCAATTGTTTGGTAGTTTCCCAACATGAGGCTCTTTACGGTGTTGAGGGATTTCTCTAAGGACGAGATCATCGATTTGGAAGATAAGGCTTCTGAATCGTTTATTGTACGAACTGGCCAGCATATGGTGATATCGACCTAGGTTCCATGGTCTCATCAATCCAATAGAGGTTCCAGGCCAATTCGAACTCATTTTCCTCGTCAATTAGCTCGTGATCTTTGATTGGATAATGGTATTTAATGGGAATAACGGCTTCGGTTCCAAAGGCAAGGAGGAATGGAGTGCAGCCGGTTGATTGATGTGGAGTGGTACGATATGCCCATAAGACATGAGGTAGTTCTCAAACCCAATTCCTTTTTTTTTGTGAGTGAAACATTTTTTTGAGTCCATCCACGATGGTTTTCTTGGTGATTTTGGCTTGGCCATTGCCTTGAGGGTAGTAGGGATTGGATGGTGAGTGAATGATATTGTATTGGCTGAGGAAAGCTATGACTTTTTCTCCAACGAATTGGGGGTCATTATTGATATAAATTTGGTGGGGGTACCAAAATCGAGTGATGATGCGTTCCCAGATAAAAGAGATGACCTCTTTTTCTCTGGTTTGACATAGTAGAACTGCCTTTACCCATTTGGTAAAATAATCGGTAGCTACGAGTAGGTGTCAGCGGTTACCTGGAGAATTATAAAATTTATCGATAAGATTGAGTGCCTATCTTTTGAATGGCCAAAACACCTTGTGTATTATTTATCTATGTCATTGACAGGCATCGCATTTGCGTGAGTACTTTTCTGCATGCTTGCACATGCTAGGCTAGAATACTCCTTGTGTAATGGCTCTGCTTGCTAGTGATCGACCTGTGGCATGAGAGCCACAAGCCCCTTCATGTAAATCGTGGAGCATCTCATTCGCTTTATATCTTGAGAAGCACTTAAGATAAGGCCCTGCGACTGAACGACAGTATAAGGAACCGCTTTGATTTGTGTAGTACTTTGAGTTGTCGATCAGCTATTGACGCTCCTTTGGATCTGCTGGAGGTGGTCCTTTACATTTGTTGTCGATACTGAGATAGGCTAAGAAAGGCTTTTGCCAATCGCCGTCTTCCCCTTTATCAACCCCAGTGTTGATTGTATATACAGAAATGAGATCAATGTTGGGGGTTAAAATTACTTCGATCTAGAGATATCGAGCTTCTGTTCCCAAGACCTCAGCTAGATATGCCATGAAATTGGCGTGTCTGTTTTTACCTCGAGGAAGATAATCGAGAGTTGCTTGCGCGAATCTGCTCATCCTATCTGCAACGAGGGTTGCATATTTAATAATCTTGCAATTCTTATTATATTGCTTAGAGTAATGGTGAACGATGAGTAGTGAATCTGTGTAAACTGAGAGTTTTGGGACGATGAGTAGACTGACTTCTCAATTTTCCTTTCAAGCCAAATAAGAACCGAGCTGATTAAAGTATCAGTAACTCCTAAGTAGATAGTCACTTCCTCATTATCTATTGGGGTGCTCATTATGGGAGACCTCCACAAATAGGATTTGAGATCTTGGAAAGCTGCTTCGCATTTTGATGAGCACGTAATTATGAAATTTTAAATATAACTGAACATGTATTTTAGTCGTCCATTATATTTAATTTAATGTACTTATGTGCGATTGTTTGATTGTAGGTATTGGACATGAATATTTGAAACCAAGCTCTTAAAGTCAAGTAAAACTGTCCTCAGCAGTTCATAGTACACAAAGTCAAAGACACAATATATTTGGCCTCAAGATTGAAGAAATATATACACAAATATTCTTGGAGAATAAGATTAAAGAATATATTGCATCCAAGATCCTTGAAGATATTTTATATTGAAGATATATACACGAGTTTCCATGAAGAAAGATCTTTACATCATTTAAGGGAATTATATGCAAGAGTCTTAGGAGATTGGTTGTAAAATTAAAAGATATTATTGCAAAAATATTCTTTACAATTTAATGTATAGTTTCTAAATTTGGGTTCTTTCTTCTATAAAAGGAACCCTCCCCCCATTGTAATTGGGCAACTCATATTAGAGTGTAATATCAAAGTTCATAGCAATACAGGTTATTCTTTCTCTCTTTTTCTTGTCATTTCCTTTAAGCAAGTAATATGGCAATGATCAAAGGGATGAGTAGCCAATCTTCTTAGCCAAGGCTAGAGAAAGCTCCACCCAATATAGCCTTAGTGTAGATTGTGTTGCTTAGTAAGAGTAATTATTTTCTCTTTATCCCGGAATATTGCATATTCGTATTCCTTCGTCCTATGCTTGACCATAGCTAGGATTTGGAGGAGTAATGAATCTAAGTAACCATCTTGGTTGACCATAATAAGATAGGCTAGGAACATGGAGAAGAGAACATAATCCATACTTATTAACCAGACCATGGTTGAGTAAGTTGGTTTATGGGTAGTTCCCAATCACATAATCTCTTTTATCTTTTGATGTATTGCATATGCCCGACCAAGGATATGCGATACGGGAACTCACAATTTGCTTTAATTATTTATGCTATCTCACTGTTACAATGGGTGGACTGGAATCTAAGGGTTGGTTCTCACTCTAACTTATACAACTCATATTTTTTAGTATTTGTTTATTTATTCTTTTTAGTTCGAAGCCTACTCAAACTCATTGTTATTGGATAAAACTAGTAGCTCGAAGTATAGTTCGCTGCACCACAAGTCTTTCGGGATACGACCCCGCTTACCATTGTATTTAACGGTACACCGTGCGCTTGCAGGTCTTTTAAGACGGACGTCGGTTTTATAATCAATCAATTTTTTGGCGCTGTTGTCGGGGACTTAAGATGCGGTTATTTTTTTTGAGTTATTATTTTTAAGCCGATTTTATCGTTTTTTTTCTACTTACCTATCCTTTTGATTTTTTTCGATCTCGAAACACTTGTTGCAAGCAGTAAATATTGTTTCTTCTCCTCTCTTAGACTTTTATTATTTGGACAGAAATAGTAACATCACCTAATCTTGGTGGTATTAATTGGTTTTTAATGAGCTTAATCTCTTCTTTTGCATGTGCCCACTTTGGTTTTTAACTAGCTTTGGTTTGTAATGAGTAGGTCCGACGTAACGAGCTTTGGTTTTGGTAATTTATTAACATAAACACGAGTTGCTTTTGTTAAAAACTTAAGCTTTTTATTGCTTTTGTTCTTAAACGTGCTATAATGGGCCTTAATTCGAACTAGCTCGTATTTTGGTTACGAACTGTGTTGTTTCTATTATAATGGATGGACCAACTTGAATACGAAATGTTTTGTTTAATTACAAGCTCAGTTTTGGGTTTCAAACGAAACATTTTTGTGGACCTTAAAATGAACTTAAAGCTTTGGTTTCCCATAAACTGTTTTCACGAACTCGAGCACGAGTCGTTTTCTTCGAAATCGAGCCCGAACTATTTTCACGAACTATTTTTATAAGCCCTAAAGTAGATGTTTGGGATGATAAAGTTTGTGACCTACAAACATTACTTCATGTGGTCGCAGTAAGACCATTTTGTGTTTTTGACATTGCTTGTTTTGCATGTGCTCACAACAGGACGTTATTTAACTTGAGCACGAGTTGCTTTTGTTATAAACACGAACTTGAGCACGAAGTGCTTTTGCAAGTATTACTAGAATATGGATGAGATAAAAGACCATTTTTATTAATCTTGATTATTACCCTCCATTGTCGATCAAACACAAGGCGATTACACTTTAACAATTTCGGGCACCGATATGGGATACAAAGGAACGAAATCGTGAAGGATACGCTGAACAAAAATACAAAAAGCTCAAAGCTCGACCAATCTCCTGCAATTTCCTTCTTGTGCCCCCTAAGTGAAGGGGCACTTCCTTCTTTCGCCCCCTAACTAAAGGGGCGGCCACAGCTACACCGGGAAATACTTCCCGTAGATTGGTATTTCTCAAAACTTGACATCTAGAAGGGGTACATATCCGCTCTGCCCCGACACTAGGACATATAAAGTCGTGTGGATTGTGCATATAAATGTTGCTCTAATAAAAAATTTACTGTGGTTGGATTGACCTATAGTTGTGTTTAATTTTCTTTTTCATTCCAACATTAGTAAAGGTAAAAACTGTTAGAGACTTGCTAGATTTCATAACCCAAAAAGCTCTCCAACAAGTAGGACCACCTATTAGGGATACAAAAAAATTTGTATCACACGAAAATTGAGCGTCCCGAACTTTAAAATAATTATTAATAAAAAAGAGTAGCAAGATTTCCGCAGGATTTCATCACCCAACGGATAGGTGTATTGGACCGGGGTACAAACACGGGTTCATAGGATACGTCCCCAGCCTAGCGCTACAAAATATTGGTTGTAGGTTTGGGACGTCACCATTCTGAGTGCTGACGTACGATAAGGTAACTCGCTCGGGCGTGAGGACTGAACATCTACTTTAACATGGTACTAGCGTAGTGACACAAGGGAGTATAGGAATCAAAGCCTTTTTCCATCCTACCCATTTTAAATATAAAAGAATATAGGGGAGGCCTAATTATTACTTCTAAAAAATGATAATGCGTTAAAGTTTAGGCTTGATTGGTTATTTATTGCATTTGGTGTTACTTTTATTTCAAAATGTCATACATGCAAAAATATTAGAATCCATACAGCTCACAATTCGACATCCCGCACTAATCTCAAAATCATTTTCAATCATGGGATCACCAAAATTCTCAATACGCAAAATCTTTCCAGCTTCCTTTTTATATGCAGGCCCATCAGTCTATTCAGTCATCCAGACAGTTCCCACCTGCTCCAACCAAACCATCTTTGGGCGATACCCTTGCTCTCTTCATACAACAATCAATACAATTTCAGCAATAAATGATGTAATTCCAACAACAGACTTTGGTGAATCAGAATTCTACGACCCAATTTATCTATAGATTAGAGACTCAAATAACTCAGTTATCAACCATGTAGAGTGAAATAGAGCATGAAAAAATTCTAAGCAATGAAGAAGAACAATCTGAAATTAAATCCCCTGATGATTTAGAAAATGATGAATTCAAGCGTAATCAAGGAATGTTTTCCCCGTGGGGTGAATGGATACCATATTGTGAGACAAATTTTGAAGATGAACATTTTAAGGTCGACGATCCTATGTCACAAGAAGATCTTGAAGAAGCAGTTATCATGTCTAATATAATTCTTTCTCAATCACCTCCAAATTCAGCCCTCAACATTCAACCACTGATGTCACCATCCATCATTTCATTTGTCAACCCAATAAATTCTTTCGAGGAAACTATGACCGAGAATGAATATTTTTCCCTTTCCTCTAATGATTTTTCTGACGATGATGATGACGAGATAAAATATGAACATATGGAATCACTGTCTCATTATGCGATAACATGCGAGGAATTTGTAGACGATGATATTTATACCAAAGTCAAGAAATTGGACATTGCCGAACTTGTAGTAGATGTTATCAACTTGTCATTTCCTTCTCAGTTTCTTTATGAGTCACCTCAGCCTTTCCTTGAGCCGCGTCCACCTAACACAAATTGCGATGTTGAAAACTAGTGGGTGGACGACCCTTCTTTACAGGATATATCACTATTATTGGGGGTTGATTCTATTTTGGTCACTCCTTCGCCAGCCACACCTATACTTATGCCTACATCTTCATTTCATAAGCCACTTGGCGGTACCATAATTGTTAATGAACTTAAGGATTTGTTGTGTGATAACTCTAGTTGTATCTACTATATTGATCAATTTTTGAATTATTTCAAATACTGGGACAACCTCACAATTCTTAAAATAGTGCAAGCATTATCATTAGAAACTAAGTCATTCAAACTTGAGCCCTACCCATAACCACCCCATCAACATTACTTTAATGGTTCAAGTTAATATTTGGAGAATGATGAATATCAAAATACATTTTTGGTGTATGGGGTTATACCTTGTAAAATATCTCAAAGTGAGATTCCCCATAAATTAAATAAGGAAAATCTTTATCCTGGGGTATTGTACTCTGAGTTATTTTTATGTATCATGATTGCATTAACCCAATTAGGTACAAATAAGGAGAACCACTATTTTTTTATTATCTGGTTATTCCAGGATAAGGACAACTTTGGTGTTCCTCGGTTATTTAAGGAGAACTTGAAACCTGGATAGTTCATCAATTATTGTACTTTGTACCTCTTTAGACTTATATTATGACATTCAAGTTTGGGGGTACATTCGTCTGGCTGAAGATGGTAAAACTTAGCGCTTCCTGGGAGGCAACCCAAGGCACATTCAGGTGAGAAGTTCTAGTTTTTATTTCCCATTTCATGTATTAAATTTTATTCTCAAACATTGAGGATAATATTTTATTTAAGTTTAGGGGTAGGAAACCATTTCTTTAAATGCTTTTTGAAGAAAAGTGAAATAATGGCACTTTGATAATTTATGATATATTTTTGACAAATTTCCAAGCACTTAAACTAATTTTTCCTTGACATAAATATTATGGAAAAACCTAAATTTTGAAATTGTACCAAGTATACACTAGAATATTTTGGAATATCTTAAGCTAGAAGTACTATTTTTTTATTAGCGACTAATTCAAGTTAACTTGACATATTTTGAAAACGTGCACTTTACTGTAGTTTTGCAATTAATACTTTCAATAGATTTTTTCTCAGTGAAAGGGAAATTTAGCATTTATGTTAGGAATAATTTTCCTGAATAAGTTCATTCCTAAGAAGAAAAAAAGAAGCCAAATGTGCTCTAAAAACTTTCACGCTGCAAGTCTATTCACATGATTAAGAACTGAAAGAGGAAAAATTATCACCTCGAGTTTGAACATGAACTATGTGAAAGGAGCATAAGAAAATGTTACTTGTGAGAATTCTGAGTCTAGGTCATGATGGAGCACCACACCTCGGCAACCTTAGCCAACTGGCAGGGATTGTCGACCAAAAACTCCTTGTTACGGAGGCTTCACTAAGAAACAAAGTACTAAAAAAAGGCTTGCAAAAGAAGAAAAAAAAGTAAAATTCTAGGAATACGAATTTACTAAGGCACTTGTCGAACTGACCCTTGAATTTATTCCAGTAAGAACTAGACTACCAAATACTGAGTAAATTATTCTAGACAACGTATTAGGCGATAAAACTATTTTCACTGTACACTCAAATATAGCTAAAGCAAAATACTTGAATTTTTTTTCTAATCTTGAGGTTGTACCTCTAGTTTCGGATAAGCTTAAAATATTCTTTAGTATACTTGAGAGAATAGCAATTTTAAAGATTTTTTTCATTGGTATATTTTTGTCACAACTAAATAAGGATAAGTTCACAGGAAATGAGTTATTTGTATTCTTGAATTGGTTAAAATGTTATTATTGACTTTTGTGGGTATAGTCACTGCAAACCCTAACGAGATAATACTCGTCCACCAGGCTAAACCTGGAGGTTTAACGACTTGTTGTATATGCTAAATGCAATCGCGGTCCCTACAAAAGTGGCTATTATTTTATTTTACTCGTGACAAGCAAAATGCAAGTTTGGGGGTATTTGATGAGCACGTAATAATGATATTTTAATATACCCGAGCATGTATTTTAATCATCCATTATATTTAATTTAAGGTACTTATGCGCGTTTGTTTGATTGTAGCTATTGGAGATGGATATTTGAAACCAAGCTCTTAAAGTCAAGTAAAATTGTCTTCAGCAGTTCATACCACACAAAGTCAAAGACACAATATATTTGGCCTCAAGATTGAAGAAATATATACACAAATATTCTTAGAGAATAAGATCAAAGAATATATTGCATCCAAGATCCTTGAAGATATTTTATATTGAAGATATATACACGAGTTTCCATGAAGAAAGATCTTTACATCATTTAAGGGAATTATATGCAAGAGTCTTAGGAGATTGGTTGTAAAATTAAAAGATATTATTGCAAAAATATTCTTTACAATTTAATGTATAGTTTCTAAATTTGGGTTCTTTCTTCTATAAAAGGAACCCTCCCCCCATTGTAATTGGGCAACTCATATTAGAGTGTAATATCAAAGTTCATAGCAATACAGGTTATTCTTTCTCTCTTTTTCTTGTCATTTCCTTTAAGCAAGTAATATGGCAATGATCAAAGGGATGAGTAGCCAATCTTCTTAGCCAAGGCTAGAGAAAGCTCCACCCAATATAGCCTTAGTGTAGATTGTGTTGCTTAGTAAGAGTAATTATTTTCTCTTTATCCCGGAATATTGCATATTCGTATTCCTTCGTCCTATGCTTGACCATAGCTAAGTAATGAATCTAAGTAACCATCTTGTTTAACCATAATAAGATAGGTTATGATCATGGAGAAAAGAACATAATCTATACTTATCAACTGGACCATGGTTGAGTAAGTTGGTTTATGGGTAGTTCCCAATCACTAAATCTCTTTTATCTTTTGATGTATTGGATATGCGATACTGGAACTCGTAATTTACCTTAATTATTTATGCTATCTCACGGTTATAAAGAGTAGAGTGGAATCCAAGCCTTGGTTCTCACTCCAACTTATACAACTCATATTTTCTTGTATTTGTTTATTTCTTCTTTTTAGTTTGAAACCTACTCAAACTCATTGTTATTAGATAAAATTAGTAGCTCTAAGTATAGTTCGCGCTACAAGTATCTTGGGATACGACCCCAGTTACCCTTGTACTTAACGGTACACCGTGCGCTCGCGGGTCTTTTAAGACGTCGGTTTTATAATTGATCACATTCCGATGTCCATTAGACCTTTGCATTTGGCTGAAATTTTCCTCGTTTGGTATAGCCGCGGAGTAGTAGGAACAACCAATGACAGCGGTCTGAAGATTTTGAAACAAAATGGATAATAATGGCAATCTTACCAGTAAGTTTCTGACCATCTTTCATCATTTTTGGAGATGACATATTGAGGAGATCCCAAATCTGATTTGAATCGGCCTCAATCCATATCTTGGTAATGAAGTGGCTGAGAAATCAACCTGAATGTACTACGAATTAACACTTATTAGGATTGAGACGCATCCTGTAAGAGTGAGGAATATTAAATATTGTGTTGAGATCTGTGATGTGGTTGGCTGACTATATGCTTTTGCACAAAAGATCATTGATGTAGACTTCCTCGATTTTCCCAAGGTGTGCTTTGAACATAGTAGTCATCAACCGTTGGTAAGTTGTGCCTGTATTTTTATGTCCGAAGGGCATGACTTTATCGCAGTAAAGTCCTCTTTTAGTGATGAAAGTGGTGTTTTCTTGATCCTCTTCCAAGAGTAGAATCTGATTGCATCCAGAAGCAGCGTGCATCATAGATAGGAGTTCATGACCTGCTATGGAATCAAGGATTTGATAAATGCTAGGAAGAGGGAAATTGTCCTTTTGAGTATGTTTGTTTAGATCGGTAAAATCTACACAAACTTGGAATTTTCCATTCTTCTTTGGGACAATGACGATGTTGGATATCCAATCTGGATATTTGGCTTCTCGAATGAATCCCACTTTGATCAATTTCTCTATCTCCATGTTAACTTCATCCTGAAGTCAAGGTAATAGTCATCATTGTTTCTATTTGACCGCCGTGGCGTTGATGTTGACAGAAATTTTTTGACATGCCTTGGCCGGATCAACCCCAGGCATCTCTTCAAAAGTTCATGCAAAAGCATCACGATTTAGTCATAAGAACTGAATGAGATCATCTTTTTTGTGCTGAACCAGCTTAGTACCGATGAAAGTACCTCTGCTAGGTCCATCAATGTTGATGTATTCTGTGGGCTCTTCTATAGAAGGCTGATCGTTGAGGTGATCAGCTTTTTATAATTGGCATGTAGCGTATATGTCAGAGGTATCTAGAATGGCAGAGACAGTATTTTTGTAAGTTCGAGAAATCTTTTGACTACCACTAATTTCATAAATACCATCATTGTGTTTGAAGTGGTGTGCTTGATGATAGGTGAAAGCGATTGCTTCCATATTATGAATCCAGCAGCGGCCCATAATCCTGAGATAACGAGATTTGGCATTGATCACATATAAGATGATGTCGATCATGGCTGGTCCTACGGTAATAGGTAAGGTAATCTTGCCCACTCGATCTTCTTTAGAACCATTGAATCCATTGATATCGGTGTTGCTTTCAATAACTTGATAGGCCAATCTCATTTGGCTGATAGTACTCTGAATAAGAATCTCAATACCGCTGCCTGTATCGATCATCATTGTGTGCATGACAAACTTCTTCATCTTAAGCATTATGACTAATGCATCATGATGTAGAAATTTGACAAGACTAGTATCACAATCTTCGAATGAGAAGATCCCAAGCTGGCGATTGCTCAACTCAGGCAGAAGTTTGGCTTCTTTGTCACGAGGTGTGAGATCGCAGCATTCCGATTGTTTCCTGTGATCTAATCTATTAGAGTTGGTGATCTGATGGATTTTGATCATGTTACTGTAGCGCATATGGTAAAGATGCTTCTCCTCAGCTTGATCTTTGACCTGGACAACTTCAAGCTGCCATTCTTGTATGATTCTAGGTCAATAATATATTCAAACATCCGTCCTTTGAAAATGTATTCTAACAACCTCTATAAAGAATAATAATTTTTAATAGAATAATGGTTTACCTTGTAATACATGTAGTACAGACGGTTCTCGATTGGTTTCAACGGTTGACAGAGATGGTAGAGTTTATCCTTTGAGAGGATAAGAAAAATTGTGGAGATTCGAACAATCATCCTTAAGAGCACCGGTCTAGTTTATGAACCGCCTTTCCTAGGGTTGCCAGTGTTTCCCTTGGAGCATTTCTAATGATCTTGTTCCTTCTTTGGTTTAGTGCTGACCTCTGTAGATGGACCTTTCATGGTTAGGACGGATTTAGTAGATTTATGCTTTTCAAATATCATCCTTTCCAGGTCGACATAACTATTAACCTTGGTGATCATATCCTCTATGGTCGTAGGTTTGTTGAGGATGAGGTGTTCTTTGGCCTTGTAGTCGAGCTGGAATGCGTTGGTAAAAGTAGTGACAATTATTTTCTGATCGAGATTGCATACTTTACGTGCGAGCTCTAGATAATTCTTTGCCAATGCCTCGAGCTTCTCTGTGTGTGACTGTTTAAGACTAATTAGAGAATTTAAATTCTCTTCTTTGTCTCTGTTGTGAGCATACATCTTGATGAATTATTTCTACAGCTGGTCGAATGTATGTATGGTGCCTACAGGTAGAGAGTAGAACCATCAGAGCGGTTCCTCCTGTAGACTTGTGGTGAATAAACGACAAAGAATGTGGTTGAGATTGGAGTACAACCCCAGTGAATCACGGTATTGCTAAATGTGCCCCTTTGGATCGGTACCCTTGTATTTACAAATTTTTAGAGTATTGAAACCTTTCAGTATTTTCACAACGAATAGTTCTTTGGCAATTAGACTTCCATGTAACTTGGTAAGGTCGTCAGTAGTGCCCAAAAGTTGTGCTTGGATCAACTCCTTAATACGTTGATCCATATGCTCTTGTGTAACATAATGACGCGTCGGTTGAGTGGCTTGACGAGGAGGTTGCGGATTGTGAGTACCGATACCTTCATTTAAACAATCTCATGCAAGAACTCAAAGTTGAGGTCGCTATTCTTCCTTTTGACGTATGGAAAATTAGGGACCTCGCCTGATCTCAGACTAAACTTTACCACCAAATGAATGGAAGATTGAGGTTCGTGCTGAATATTTATGGAAATAACTTTGTTGGTGGATCCTTGAGGTCTCAATCTTTCCCGCATAAAAACTCGAGCGGCTTCGAGTAATTGATCGCAATCTCTTGTGGAAGGAGCTGGCTGAATATTTTGTTGAGCTTGTAAGGTAGTCTGCATTGTTGTCATCTGGTCTTCATGTTATTTGAGCACTGTCAAATGAACTTGTCATTCGGCGCCGAACTCCTTCCTACGGAGCTCTCGGTCAAGAGTTAATTGACATTTGAGCTCATTGTATTTTTCTGTTTCAGGGTTAAGATTCGCCCGCAGCTCTGTAAGTTGTTTCGGCTCAACTGAAAGATCGAGCTGGATTCTGGCAACGGGTTATCTGGAAGTGACCATGATTAAAATTTATAGTTGAGTGAATATATGCCTTAGGATATCGTGAAAATGATTTCATTCCCACAGGCGACACCAACTGTAATAGCCTAATTCCGTGAGCTCGAAGTGGCTTAGAATTAGCTCTTGCACCAATGTACCTGTGACTAAAATCTGATATAAAACAAAAAATGACACAGGTAATTTAGCGTGGAAAACCTTTGAATAGGTAAAAAACTACGACCTCGAGTTGAGGGTTTTTTTAATAGTAACTTTTATTACTAGAGGCTGATTCCTTATTATAAGTGATCTCTTAACTTAGAAATCCTTGATCTTTTAAATAAGAGGTTTGAAGTTTTGAGAATCTAGAAAATGTTATTTTCTTGGTGATTTCTCCTGCATTTTTTCTGGTTCTTGTCTCTTCTGGAACTTCTTCTTTATATAGGCCTTCGCCACAGTTCTTTATCATGCTGAAGCACGCTCTCC
This sequence comes from Kingdonia uniflora, assembly GCA_014058105.1. Lineage (NCBI taxonomy): Eukaryota > Viridiplantae > Streptophyta > Magnoliopsida > Ranunculales > Circaeasteraceae > Kingdonia > Kingdonia uniflora. The sequence goes on along the minus strand of JACGCM010001059.1, from coordinate 504,301 downwards.
AAATAATATGGTTAACGGCAGTTGACTGAATAACTGTTGAGTTCGTGAGAAACAGTTCTCTTTGACTTGTTCAGGCTTTTTTGTTTGAGCTCGACCCACGTTCTTTACAAGTTTGTGGGGTAGGTAGCAATGTTGACTATTGAAGTCATGTAGAGAATGCGTGAGTCTGACATGGAGGTAATTCAAACTTGGAAACAACTCGATTTGGGTAAGGTCGAGGGGTAGTCCCGTACAACTACCAACGACGGTGACCTCCTGTCTATGGTTCAAGGGTAAACACAAGATGATCCGTATAGAGAACTATGCTATTATGGATTCCATAACACTTTATTATTTATTTATCAGAGGCACCTTATATAGCAAACCTTAAAGACTTTGTACATACTGGAGATCCACGTGGCTTTTACATAGCAAAAAAAAAAAAATGCAATAATTACTGATAGTGGGATAGGTGGGATTCCCTTTAATAATTTAGATGTTGGTACCACATAATAAGGATACCTGTCCTTGATTTTCTTTAGAATTCTTCACATAGATAGGGGCCCTCTGAAGTGTTGGTTGCACATAGTCTTCTGAAGTGTCAGCAACTTCTTTCTTTGGGCAATAAGGAAAATTGTGTTCCTTTTTTGTTTGTCTTCTTTCTTCTTTGCAGAATGTTTTCTTGGTATCTTCGGAGACGTCCAACTCCCCATTGTTGAACTTCTTTTCAAAATTTATAATTTTCGTTGTATCTTCCTGACTAATTGGTGAAGGGAATTTACTCGTTATAATTATTTTTGGAGTTTGGTAGTTTACCTTTAAACTACTCTTTCAGTTAGTTCTTCTAATCCCAAAGAAGATTTGACTTAACATTATTGCTCTTTTTTATGGAGGTTTTCCACTTATCCTTTTCTTGGATTTAAGGCTAAAGGACTTGGTTCTTCTCTTTCTTTAGAATCTAAACCCATCTTAATGAAGTGGTAATGGGTTATATCCCCTTGTTCTCTTTTACTCCAGTCAGTTATAAAACTGTGGAATTGTCCTAAAGTTATCAGAAATATATTTTAACTCCAAAAGATTACTCGATGGATAACATCAATCAATTAGTCCATACAAGACTAATTGATAAACCATTTTTTAGATCTGCATTACTGTCAATATTAAACTTTCTTCCGGTTACTGGTCTATTAATGTAATAGATTCTTAGCAGATCCAAGTCTTGTCCTTCATCACTTCTCGCGTTGTTGGACCAATCGAACCAGATTTCTGGTGTTATGGTTCCAATTTCATAGTCTACCTCATTTTGTTTTGTAGTTTCTTGACTTATTACCTCTGGTATTAGGCCTTTTGGTAAGCAAAGCCTGGTGGTTCTTCTTGGTTTTTAGGAACTAAGGTAGCAAGCTTTCCTGAATTATTGTGTTGGGTTTCTTCAACAATGTCAACCCATGATCTGCTGGTGAACTTAGTAATTAAGTCCATTTACTTTATGAGTTCTTTTGTTGTAGCAGTTGGATGGGCTAGTGCTTTTTTTTTCTTCCTTTATAGCCTTTAAAGACTTGATCTGCTTCTTGCCAGGTCTTGATGGCTTGGTGGATAACACATTTTACTCCAACTACTTTTTTTACTAGTACCAACCCAGGATTTATAGATCCCTACATTATTAGTATTAAAAATATTATAATATTTTGGAGGCTGCAATGCTTCCTGATGTCTGTGATGACTGTTTGAGATGTACGAATCCTTAAAGCGTACCGTCGGTGTTTTGAATACACCCTCTGGATTGTTAAATCCTTCTGAGTTGAATGACTTCTCATTATATTCGTTTGGATGGTTAAATCCTTTTGAGTTGAATGACTTCTCATTACATATGTTTGAGGATTTAAATTCCTCTTATGTGCCTTGATACTCATGCAAAGTTTTTGAATCTCCTAATGAACAATGATGTTCAGGACTATTTGAAATATTAGACGTTTCTTGATTGTATGATCCCTTTGGATCTTTTGAAACATTAGACGTTTCTTGGTAGTATGATCCCTTTAGATCTTCTTCATTCGGCTTCCTCGACCTCAACAACTGGTAGGGCTCCTTCCTCCTCCAGAGCTACTCCTTCCTGAACATTCATCTCCTTTTCAACAAATACAACAAACAAATAATCAACCTCTGCTCTAGAATAAACTCTCATATGAACAACTCCTCAAAATCATGAGACCTGGGTATGTGTCTCCTCCCATGTCTCATATACTCCGGGTATACGCCCTACCAAAACCACATAATACCTTGCCATCACACCTTCAAAGTTATAAATCATCAATATGTCATAACACATAATAACCTGTTAATTTACATACACTATCAAATACATTAGAGACATATAATGTAACAAACAATAATACTAGTCATAACAATAGTGCAAACCAAAATATAAATACCAAACAAAACACATACCAAACAAATTTATTATATTGATCTCACACCATAGTCATAACAAAGACTACAATAAAAGAGTATAGTAAGCAAATAAATAAAATTAGTACAAAGTAGATGACTCAGGCAGGATGATAGCGGCCCGAGTTGACATACTCAAGCCACATGTTTGCACACAGGTTGTCCCTAAAATTGGTCCATGCTTATGTTTCCCCTAATGCTCCTATCTCTTCATAGGGCATTTCTCCATGCTCCTCTTCCTCTGCATTTGGGTCTTCTAAGCTGTCATTTGGATCTACCTCTATGATATGGTTGTGAATGATACAATATGCAACAATAACTTTGGTTTGAATTTCAACATCATAATGAGTTTTGTGCGCAAACAGGCAAAACGTCTCTTTATGACCCCAAACAGACGCTCAATGGTATTCCCTAGCTAGGAGTGTCGATAATTGTATAACTCTTATGGAGTCTGAGGACTATTCCCCTCTTGATGTTCCTTAAGATGATAGCATACACCTCGATAGGGAACTAAAAAACCAAGAGCATGGGGAAATCCACCATCCCTCAAGTAGTAATGATCTAAAAAGTTAAATTATGCATATTAAGATTGCAAACCAAAAATTGCAAGTAAATATTGGGGTTGATATTATAAATACACTATCATTTACCTCTAGGCACTGCAAACGAATACATGTCATTATTAACTATAGCTCTCAAGATCCTACTATCATGAGTTGAACCATCCCATCTAGCAAATATCTCAATTATTTTCATGTTAAAGAAACAAGCAACATGAAACAAACACATTTTACTTTATATCCCCCTTCCTAGTGCGATACATAGGTTGATCTTCAAGGGGGACTGTTGCAAGGATAAATGTGTTATCCACTACTCCAACACAATCCTAAAGAAAGTAAACCATGCCATCAAATTTAAAAGCAATTACAACAATGTCTTAAAATATTAACTTTAAAGTAAATATACCTTGAAGTAAGTGTTGGTCCAAGCAAGATGATTATTTCCAGTGGCAAGAGACAAGTCAGGTGTTACATGTTTGATTAATTTTTTACCCAACCTCACAGCATACTTCAAAATAACATGAAAATATTTGGGAATAGTTTCCCATGACCTCATGGTCGAAGCTTGGGCATGCCTGAACCTAGTGTCATGACCTACAATCAACAAGAATATTACCACTTGTTCTACAACATCTAAATATTTGCTAGCTCTCAAACCGTTCCCTCTCGGCCTATCATAAAAACTAATGAAGCAAGCCTTATTCATTTGCAACATATTATGACTGATAGTATCACTTTCATCATACAACCAACGTAAGTTTGTGTAATAGCCTAATTTCGGGATTCAGATTTAGCCTTTACACCAAATATACTCAGAATGTTTAAACACAATAAATAACAAATAACAAGATGGTTTAGCGTAGAAAACCTTTAAATAGGTTAAAAACCACGACATCTCTTGAGGATTTTGTGAAAGTGATGGTGATCTTATTGAGATTGTTAATATATTACGAGTATTCTGAGAAGATAAGATAACAGAGTAAGAACTTTTCTGCATCGAATCTCCTCCTCTATCTGTAGTTCTCCAGGTCTCTTTATAGGTCCTCCAATATGACTGTTTGATGACCATAAAGTCCCTTAATGATAGACGTTACAAAGTGAGATTCTTTGACCAGATTATGTTATGTTTCGATCTTTACTATTGTAGAACGGCTCTATTGCTGATAGTACGCTTTGCACAGATCAAACTGCTGGTGTTGTAGTACCCTACTCGCAACCTTCCAACGCTTTTCGAATACTCGAAGGCTACATCGAAGCCTATCTGATGACTCGAAGCCTAGTAAGACAATAATCGTGCCCACGAAGACTTCCGAGACTATTCGAACACTTGAAGGAACCATCGAAGCTAACCACTGCAGGCAAAGATAGATAAGCAGTGCATGAACTACGCGTCAGAGCCAAAAATACTTTGACCATGGTCGTACATGGTCAAAAAGAAACACGTTAGGCAGCCAGCTCACCAGACAGAATAATAGAGTACGCCGCTCGACAACTGCGGTGCCAGATCTAACAACTTCAGTGACAATGTCAGAACCGACTCTGGGTACAAGTCAGTTGTCCCCGGAGGATACACATGTAACTCGATCTCCCATGGTGACTCTGCCCTTCCTATGTTCTATAAATAGGAGGGAAGATGAACTATGAAGGGGCTAAAAAATCTCCCAACAAACCTCACAAGTTAACCTTCGAATACCCTGTAACCTCAATGCTCTCGATACTTTGACTACTCTATATTTATAACATAACCCTTAAAAATCCTTACCAGAGGTCGTGGAGTGACTCATTCTAGGCCTCCATGCAAGTGTATTATCAGTATAGTAGTTCTAATTATTATTGATCGTATACTTAAAACCCCTGGTCGAAGATAAAACTCATAGTTTAAGAGTCAACTTCCCCTCTCGTGAAGTTAGTCCCCTACTTTTAGCGCCGTCCGTGCTATTCTACCCTACCAGTCTTCCTCTTCCTTTTTTCCTTTTCTGATCCTACCAGCCACCTTCAATGGCCCCCACCCTCCGTTCTACTTCCACCCTTGCTGGCAACTCCGTCGACGGAGTGGCCGCTCAGCTCACCCATCTTACCCAGCAATTCGCTCAAGCTGAGGAGTGACATTGAACCCAGTTATACAAGGAATACAAAGAACACCGCCAAGAGTTTGAAGCCGAACGACAATGCCGTTTGGACGATGCGGACAGACAATATTGTTCCCTTGGCGATCTGCACAATACAGTTAGTGAGTTGCAACGACTTCAGCCTCAAGACGCCCCTCCGCCGTCTCGAGCACCCGCCCCGTCGTGTGTTTCTGCTCGCGCCCGGTTCAAGCTCCAGCCACATCTCGAAGTATCCCCAGTCCATCTTAGCACCGAGGGTGCACCCCCCATCATTCTACCTAGTGGTTCAATCCACCTTGGCATACACCTCATAGAGGATTCGTCCAATTCTACTCTCCGCACTACCAGATACCCCAAACGCTGCCCTGCTCGAGAATGTCTCAGGTAGCGTAGCTCTGAGCACACGCCAAACATTCGACCTCATCCCCTTCAACCACAAAGATCCTCCCCTCATCTTACCTTTCGAACACACAGCAGGAACTCAATCAAAATCTCCACACTGCCATCCGCATCAGTGCGAGCCCTGTACCAAACTCTTGGAGTCGGCTAAACAACTCCCTCTACCGCAAAATCTTCGCTATCGAGGTGCCTCCAAATTTCTAAGCCCCTAAAATCAGCAAATACCGCAATACCGACCCTAAATCCCATATCCTCGAATTTTAAAATGCCTTAAACCTATACTCCACGGCCGACTACCTGTTGTGTCGATTGTTTCCCACCAGCCTCACAGACAACCCTCTTAGATGGTATCATAGCCTCCCTAATGGCTCGATCCGAAGCTTCATGCAATTATCAAGTCTATTCATCACTCAATTTGCCTTAAACAAAGACTATGGGGTCTTCAACTTTCTTAAATCCCCCAATGAAACCCTTGAAGCCTTCATCAAGCAGTTTTATGATGAGTCGCACAAGATTGAAATCCTCGACTATGCGAATGTTGTGCTCGCCTGTTCTAATGCTCTGCCGAATAACAGCCGCGTCAAAGAGTACATCATAATCTTCAAACCGCTAACCCTCGGGGAGATGTTATCTAAAGTTAATGGGTATATCGACCTTGAGCACCTCCGCGAGTGAAATCAACAGGGGCAAGCATCGACCACCAATCTAAACAAACCTCGATAGGGACCACCTTCTACACTCATGATCGACCCCGTCTCATAGGAGAATGAGAGCCACAAATTCCCCCACACCTACGGCACTACCACTGAATCCCACAAAAAATGGCCGAAGCCGGTCCTCCCCAAGCTTACTGCTCCTATCAACACCCTTCTACCAGAGATTCAGGCCGACCCCATATGGCGTAGCCCTTACCCATCGAGGTCAAACAAGGCGAACCCTACTGCCAGAACCATAAGTGTAACTGCCATCACACTAGCAAATGCTACATTCTGCAGCGCTCTCTTGAAATAATTCTTAAGGCGGGTCTACATCAATATGTCGCTGACCTCCCCTGCTACCAAGATAGATCGTACCTTATTTTTCCACCTGCCCCCACTGCCAACCCAACTGAGGTATACATTTACCAACTTCATCTTATCGAGGTCAAAAATATTGACAGCGGCCGCTCTAAAAGCAAGTGCAAGCGTATCAAAGAATGCTGCAAACTCACCTACCAATAGAAGCTACCCGCCCTTCTACCAGAATCGAGCAAATACCCTCGACCCATGGGTATCTCATTTATCGACTGTGACACATCGTATGTTTATTTCCCCCATTCTGACCCTTTTGTCATTATGATTATGGTCGACCACCTCGTCCTCCATACCATACTTATCGACACGGAAAGTACAGCTGATGTACTATTCCTTCATACTGTTCAAGCCATGCAGAAAATAGATTTCATCACCCTGGCTAATGTCTAACTCAAGGGCTTCAACAGTGCTACTGAAGCTTATGTCAGTCACATTAGTCTCCCTGTCACTACAGGGCCAGTCACACTCCAAACCAGCTTTCTTGTCATCAACAAAAAATCTGAATATCTTGGCATCCTTGGCCGCGACTGGCTCCATGCCATGAGAGCCATACCTTTGACTTACCACCAAACCCTTCGTTTCACTACCCCATATGGTACGTGGAACTTTAAAGGCTCTCAACGCCTTGCCCGCTCATGCGAACACCCGGAGATCGATCAAACCCCAAAACTTGTCAAACAACCATAACAATAATTGTCTCTCTCTACCCTTGTACCTTCGATGCCAGCTACCATACCCATAGATCCAACTATCTATATCAAACTCAATGGTCCTGGTTGAGGTACATTCATTGATACTTTTCTAGATGAGGCCGAAACCCTCAAACTCACCGACTTCCTTCGAGCAAATAAGGATGTCTTTACCTGGACATTCCATGAGACGCTCGGTGTTGACCCGAGTTTAGCATGTCGTCGCCTCAACCTCATCCCTCACTCTACAGCTATAAAGTAGAAGAAGCGCTCGTTGGCCCTTCAACTTCGCGAAGCTGTAAACCTCGAAGTTGATAAACTCCTAGTTGTGGGTTTCATTAGAGAAGTCAAGTATGCTGACTGGATATCAAATATTGTTGCTGTCCCTAAGAAGAATGATAAGATCAGAATCTGTGTTGACTTCATAAACCTCAACAAGCACATACCAAAGGACTGCTTCCCCCTCTCAATCATTTCCGTACTCATGGATGCCACAGCCGAACATGAACGACTATCAATGATGGACGCGACTTCAGGTTACAATCTGGTACCCCTACTCCCCGAAGATCAACTTAAAACTTCCTTTATCACTGAACAATGCCTTTACTGTTTTAATATCATGCCCTTTAGCCTTAAAAATGTGGGTGCCACTTATCAACGTCTTGTTACCACCATGTTTAAATCCTTGCTTGGCAAGTCGGTCGAAGTCAATATCGACGACATGTTATGCAAGAGCCTCCAAAAACAGACCCATATCCAGGACCTCACCGAGGTCATCGCCATACTTCCAACTTATAACATGAAGTTAAACCTAGACAAATGCCAATTTGGTGTTTCGTCCAGCAAATATTTAGGCCACCCCATCAGTAAATGGGGTATCAAGATTGACCCCACTCATATCTGAGTCCTCATCGACATGCCTTCCCCTCGAACCATAAGAGATATCCAAAAAATTGCTGGCAAGATAGCTGCCCTTAACCGTTTCATTTTGAAATCTTCTGACCATTGTGCTTGGCTTTTCTCCCTCCTACATGATCAAGGTGTCCATAAATCCAGAAAGAAAAACAGCCCCGAAATCAATTAGATACCCGATTGTGAATAGGCCTTTCTCGAACTCAAAGCATACCTTGGCCGACCACCCATCATCAGTACCCCCATCGAAGGTGAAACGCTTTCCTTATACCTCGCTTTTACTGACACTTCTATCAGTTCAATCCTTATTTAACTCAAATCCAGTATCAAAAAACATGTATACTTTATCAGCAAAAATCTGACACCCGCAGAGACTCGATATACCAGGCTCGAGCGACTGCTCCTTACACTCGTTTAGACTGCTTAAAAACTCAAACCATACTTCCAAGCTCACCCCATACGTGTTATCACAAGTTACCTACTTCGTGAAATACTCAATATGAAAGATAAATCTAGACGGGTACAGTAGTGGTCCGTTTATCTGGGCGAACATGATATCACAGTTGAAAAACAGATATCCCAAAAGGGCTAAGCAGTCGTAGATTTCCTCGCCGACTTCCCGGTAGAACAAATCGACTGGGAAGAACACGAAGATGATATACCAGAAGGCCAGCCCAAACAAATTGACCCATGGAACCCTAACACAATTTGGCGCCTCTTTACAGATGGATCCGCTGGACCTAATGGTTCAGGGATCGGTGTTGTCTTGGTTACTCCCACCAATGATCGAATTAAAAAATCCATCAAGCTAAACTTCGTATACTCCAACAATGAGGCCGAGTATAAAGCCTTGATCCATGGCCTCGACCTCGCACTCGAACTCGGTGTCCCTAAACTTGTAGTATTTAATGACTCCCAACTTGTTCAAAGACAATACACCGGCAAAAATTAGGCCAACGGTCATATGGTTAAGTATGCTGCCCTCGTCCGCCAGCGCATGGATCGTTTTCCTAAAAAATATTCTATTACTCATAACCCTCGAGGCAAAAATAAACATGCCGATACCCTCGCCTATATAACAGCCATATTAGGCCAGTCTGAATCTCGAACACCCCATATCGAAGTACGCGAACGCCCAAGTATCGACCAGATAGAAGTTAATCCCATCAATACATGGGGGCGAGAGTCTCGATCCAGCTGACTGGCGTACACCATTTCTTGCATACTTCAACAGTTCTACCCTCCCTGATGATCCCAAAGCCAAATGTTCGTTACATGAAAATTGTCGCAAATATACCATCCTCAAAGGCGAGTTACGTTGCAAATCCCTGAATGGCTTCCACCTCCGGTGTATCTCTCAAGACGAAGCCACTAGAATTCTTGGCAAACTTCATGAAGGCTCCCATGGTACTTACACTGCTGGCCGATTTATGGCCCTTCGAGTCGTATCCCAAGGTTTATTCTGGCCCAATATGAAGAAGTAAGCTAAAAAGTACACCAAATACTGTGATAAATGCCAACATCACGCCCATGACATCTATAGCCCCTTGTAAGATCTCCATTACAATCAAGTCTCTTGGCCATTCAAGCGGTGGGCCATTCAAGCGGTAGGCCATAGCCCTTTTCCCAAAACATCAGGTAGCCAAGAAAATATTATTTTGGCAACAGATTACTTTACTAAATGGGTCAAAGCTGTCCCTTTATGTCGATCCAGAGAAGAAGAAGTCATTAAGTTCTTATGGGAGAATATCATTACATGCTTTGGCTATCCTCACATGATTTGATGCGACAATGGTTTACAATTCATTGGGAACAAAGTTCATTATTTTCTCAAAAAGTACAATATCATCCTCTCTCCCTCAATACCTTACTACTCCAAGGGGAATGGTTAGGTCGAAGCAATTAATAAAATTATAGTCGACGGCCTTAAGAAGTGGATCGATGAGAAGAAAGGAAGATGGGTCCAGGAACTACAATATGGGCTTATCGAACTACACCACGAAAGGTGATGGGCTACACACCTTTCCTTATAGCCTATGGTACTGAAGCGGTTCTACCTACTCAATTAAAAGTACTGACACGCGGCCCCGACCTCCCAGACGAAGATAATGAGTTTGAACTCGGATGCAATATGTTATGGATCGACGAAACTAGAGACTGGGCCATCACAAACCTCGGCCCCTACCATCTCTCTCTTCAAAAGTTATACAGCAAAAGAGTTTAACCATGCAGTTTCAATATTGGAGATTTGGTACTTCGACGAGTCACACCCTCTTCGAAGCCTCGCAATTCTGGTAAGCTAGCCAAATCTTGGGAAGGACATTATGTCGTGCATGACAAAACTGATAAAGGTTCCTATTATCTGATGATAGAAGCAGACGAGCCTCGACCCAATCCTTGGAATAACATGCAGTTAGTATCATACAACAGGCCGCGACCTCCACCATGTTCAACTGATGTAAATACAGTATAATCAATGAACATATTTTCCTCTGAGCTTCGTATCCTATCTTCAAGTGAATTTCTTGGCCTAACCTAAGTATCATGTCAACCCTTCGACTAGACTGATACTTGGGGGCGACCTCAAAATTTTTAAAGTCTCCAAATTCGAGCAAACTCGAGGGGAATGAATGGCCGACAGGCCGAACCCTTAGGAATGCATTGGGGGTGACCACGTTATACTTCGTTTAGGCTCAGGCCTTCGAAGTTCAATAAATTTCTTGGCCTAACCTAAGTATCATGTCAACCCTTCGACCAGACTGATTCTCTGGGGCGACCTCTAAGTTTTTCAAGTATCCAAATTTGAGCAAGCTCGAGGGGCATGAATGGTCGAGAGACCGGAACCTCGAGAATGCATTGGGGGTGACCACGTTATGCTTCACTTAGGCTTAATCCTGCTGATAGACCCAGGGGAGACCTTCGAAGTCCAGTGAATTCTTGGTCTAACCTTAGTATCATGTCTATCCCTCGACTAGACTATTACTCGAGGATGACCTCGAACTCCTCAAAGTTCTAGTTCAAACTCTGTTACAAACATTCTACTTCCAACATGCACAAATACAAGTATACATGAATATCAGCAATTCAACTACAGGTATGATACCCCAGTTCCATATATATCAGCAACTCAAGTTCATTATACTAGAACAATTCAAGTCAATCACACACAGACAATTCAAGATCAAATAAGTTACAAAGTGTTCGAATATAAACCACCACTCCAAATTTCCAACATCATACCAAGATAAGAGAAAATAGTATGTTACAGCAAGAAGACAACTATAGTACCTCATACAGGAGTGGCCACATCGCCTCCTCCTACAGTCTCTTCCACAGTAATACCTCTAGCACCTTCGACATTAAGATTCGGCCTCAAAATGTCAGCCACCCCATCCACTATCGTTCCAGCAGCAGCAACATCTTCAAACACAGGAGCTTCTACGCCCTCTCCCACACCTCCACCAGTGGGATCCACGTCCATCCTTTCTGTTTGTACAACACCTTCAGCAGGAGGTCCTTTAGGCACAGGAAAGCGCTTTAGAGATATGGGATCATACCCCAAATCCTCGATGAAGATCTTCAACTTGGTACTTGTCTCACACTCTTCATTGAATTGCCCCTGTAAGGTCTCCCTCTGTTCTTCCATTTCTTTCCCCTTTTCAACAAGCTTCGACTCCCATACCTTCCGTATTTGAGCATGGTTATCATACTGAGCTTTGAGTTCCCTCGTACAATCAGCTCTGACATTGAATTGCTCTCACTTTAGCGTGTAAACCTCGAACTTCAGTAACATTTCAGTCCCTCGAGCAAGCTCCAGACTGTCCAGTACAAGTTTCAGTTTACTCATCGTTACCTTCTGAGCTTTGACATAAGTTTAGGCCCAGGCATGCGCCTGCTAGAATACTCAAACTGTCAGTACTTCTTGAAGCATATTGAATGTTACAAAAACTCAGGGTCTCAGAAAATAGTTACCTGATGAAGAGCCTTACTCATCTGCCTCGTAGCTTTGTCTGAGTCATTTCCGCAGAGAGTAGCCATCGATACGGCCATGGCTCAAGCATCTTCCTCAAGTTCGGCGTCATAACGTACTTTATTGACATCATCCGCATCATCAGTGCCCAGCTCTCGAGCCCTCTTTTGTTGAATAACCTTTGGCAGTTAGACCTTCGAAGGTTCAGACACGACAGGTCCCTTACCTTTGTCAGCTCGCTTCGATGCATGCTTCAGTGCCTCAGGAACTCCTTCGGGCACTGGCGTTGCTTGCTACCCCCTTGGAAAATAATTTTCTATCTGAGTGAATCTAACATTTTCCATTTCTTCGACACCTCTCGAGGCACCATCTTCTCCCCTCTTCTTTGCTGGCCTAGAAACGATAGGAGTATTTTGAAGTAATGAATCTATCTTCTTCCACCTTTTTCTTTTGATACCTAGCTTCCTGAAGACCCTATTTATCCACTCCTCATCAAAGTTAATAAGTTTGTCAATGTACCTCTGCAGGTTCTTCAAAGTTCTATAACCAAGATCTACAAACAAACAAAATCTTGTTTATTAGTCTATTCGATCAGTATGCCAAAAAAAAACCATCGAATGCCAACTTACTTGGATTAAAGACCCTGTGGTGCAACTTATAAACATCATCCCCTTTGGCATTCTCATAATTACCTCGCATCACAACCAAGTCATTATCCCACCCTTGACCTGTCGAGCACAAATCAAATAGCCATGGTTTATCTGCATGACATTGGATGTGGTACGTATCCACCTTATTATTGGTTTTCCTCGAGTTGAACGATACAATATCGAGCTACTCGATCAATCCCCTCTTCTTACGCCTCAGTTCTACGTTCATACCCTCGACCACCCACATCATTTCATAGAAGTTACTATTCATCTAGCACGGGACAACTTCCTAGAAGTTCAATACCTCCTTCACCAGCCTTTGAAGGGGGTAGCTACATCCCTAGCTGAATCTGGCCTCTAAATGCCATAAAACCCTCTTAAGGGATAGCCTATAACGTATACTCAGACCTTACTTCAATTAATTCCACCTCTACCTTCGACAATTCTAGCTTAGCCATAAATTGATCAAGTCTCGCTTTCTCTTGAGCCGAGACTAACCCCGCAGCTCCCCTCAAGCCAGTCAAACTCTCACTACTATCACTATGCTCCACCTCTTATCTTTCATCCCCCGAAGGCTCGACACCACTTTCGTACCCCTTCTCTCTCCTCCCTCTATCTCCTTTCCATCCCTCTCCTCGGTCACTCAAGCCTTACGGTGTCTACTACTCGAAGCCCCACCTTCAAGAACTACTGCAGCCAGAGGGACATCTGTTGCAACGTCTAATTCCTCGACGTCGCTGCTCTCATCTTTAGAGCAACGACCAGACACACTCATCTCATTTACCTTGATCTCCTCATCTATTAGTCTCAGCCTCAAAGATTGACGGGTACGCATTATACCCTACAGAAGAAGAGGCACGCAATTAGTTAGATATATTCGACTATTACATTTTGATAACTTATTTTTCTCTACCCCCTCCAAACATCCCCATCCCACAGTCGAATGTTTGACCCTAGTCCATGCCACACCCTCAAAATCCCAATGGGCCAGACCTCCAGCCACATGGGTTACCCCCTTTTTCTTGGTCATATCATCACAAATGTAAACCCTAACGGCCTCTACTCTTCTATGTAAACCACATACAGAGACAGAAGACGAACTAGTAGGGCAAAAGTAAAAATTAGATATTTTTCACAAGAAGTTAGATGACATACCTGGTTGAATGGCTCTGATCTCTCAACAATAACCAAGCTCTACCGGAACAATGGCGTATGATTTCCTTCTCTACCTCTCAAGTTTTCTTTGTGATTGAATAATTGAGAATAGTAATTTCATTCCCCCTCTATAAATACATCCTCAAAGTACCAAAAACCACCTCGATTTCTAAAATTGCCATCATTGCCACTCTATCACTCCCCATACTTTTCGGTCGAGTTGTGTTTTGATGCCTTTACCCTCAACTACTCCCATGTGCGCATCCCACGCCCACATTTAACAATTTCATATTAACCGAGTCGAACCTTCTGTTACCTTAGGCACAGTACTGTTTCTGACATGCCAGTTATTTCGGCTATCAGGTTTTGTAGTCGAAGCCCATTTACCTTCGATACAAGGAAATTTCAAAACCACTCCTAATCTCGCCTTCGAACCATCGTCTGCACTTTATGCTGATCATTCGTCTTGATATTTGATATGTCGGCCTAAAATTTTTAGGTATTCGATTTTATCTCAGTTTCTTATAATTTTCTAATAAGCGTTCCTATAAGCTCGACATTCGAGAAATCGTTATCGCACCTAAATTACCATCACCTATTGTGTTTGCCACACTTATACACAAACTGTTCAATATTACACCTCGACAATTGATTCAATATATTCTATTTAATTTGAGCAACTGTCCTTACACCGATTCAAAAAAAAGCAAACAACATCAACAGCAGACTAAAAACCTTCTTGATCATTGTCATCCCACGCCTGTACTTTTATCATAACCACGAAGCCCATATTTGCTGACAGGGTAATTCTTATAGATCCCAACCTCCTCATCTTCAACTTGGTCTTCTTCACTTATTAGATCGTTATCCATACACTGAAAGAAGTAGAACCAGTTACTGGTAAGTGGATTCATCCATTACAGTACCCTCTACCAGTGAGCTTACAACATCCCAGATATTGACTCCTCAGGCTCTAGTTCGATCAAGTCAAGCATAACCCAGTGTAACTCATGGTCCCTAAAGAACTTCTCAATTAGCTCATGCATCTTCTCCTTTATCTGATGCTCCCTGGCTTCTATTATCTTATGTTATCTTGTATTAGGAGTGGTGTCCACAGTTCGACTACTCGGGGAAGAAGAAGCAGATATTTTACTCAGGAAAGATGGTGTAGATGTTTGAAGCTCTCCTAATGCCCCCTACTTATACTTGAAGGTAGATGCATTTAATCCCTCCTTAATCACAATCTGCATTAATCACAGTCTTTAATTACCTTCCTCAGAATTGTATCAATCAAACTTTTCAACTTCCCAGACTCAATCGTTTTCTTAACTCGCGCCCTATACACCAATTTCTGAGGCCGCTGCAGAGAGAGGGTGAATAGAGTAGCCGACTCGTAGCCTTCTAACACTTGTTGAATACTCGAAGGCTACATCAAAGCCTAGTAAGACAATAATCAACCCCATGAAAATTTCCGAGACTATTTAAACACTCGAAGGAACCATCGAAGCCAACCACTGTAGGCGAAGATAGATAAGCAGCGCATGAACTACGTGTCAGAACTAGAAATACTTTGACCATGGTAGTACATGGTTAAAGGGAAATACGTCAGGCTGCCAGCTCACCAGATAAAATAATGGAGCATGTTGCTCAACAACTACGGTGCTAGATCCAACAACTATAATGTCAAAACCAAGCAACTACAGTGTCAGGATCAGCAGCTACAGTGTCAGACGCGACAATTACAGCGTCAGAACCGATACTGTGTACAAGTTAGTTGTCCCCGAAGGATACACATATAACTTGACCACCCATGGTAAACTATGAAGGGGATAGAAAATCTTTCCCAACAAACCTTACAAGTTAATATTCGAATACCCTGTAACCTCACTACACTCTATAATTTGACTACTCTGCATTTAAAACATAACTTTTAAAAATCCTCACCAAAGGTCGAAGAGTAACCCATTCTTGGCCTCCATGCAATTGTATTATCAGTATAGTAGTTTTAATTATTATTGATCGTATACTTAAAACCCCTGGTCAAAGAAAAAACTCATAGTGTAAGAGTCAACTTCCCCTTTCACGAAGTTAGGCCCCTTCAGGTGTAGAGGTCAAAAGTGATATCTCGAAGTGAGGAGAGTTGGTCATGTCTTTAGTAGTACTTCCTGTATGCTGATAAGATCGAGAATGAAGTTTGAGTCTGAGATATAAAATAAGCTATTACAAGGCGGCTCTCGACCAATACTACGAGTATCGTCAGGGATGAGTAGTGTTGGTCGAGAAACTCGTACTGTATATATTTCCTGATATTGCTGTCTAATTTCTAATTGTACCCCGCGCTCTGTTATTGAGGTCAAAATTTTGTATGTAGTTCAAAGATGAGGCATGAGCTCGAGATGGGGAATAAGCCACTACAACCGCCCCCTCTTAGCCAACAGTACGAGAAGCATTATAGGAGTGTGGTGTTGGCCGAGAAGTATCATTAAATGCTGGAGTTAATACTTGAGATTCATTTCCAATGTATATTCATGAATTGTGTTGGTGTCCATTGGGTTTCCTAGAACCAATTGCTATAGTCAAATGATGTTGTGTAGGGAATCTTTTTGATATTGGGAATTATGAGGGTTTGCTTTGAATGCTAATCCGAGTATAAAAGGCACTCTGAGTTGAGTGGTTGAAGAAAATCTCTATCTTTGATTTCTGCCTTCTTTGTTTACTGTGGTAAAAATGGTGACGACTAGGACTCAGGCCAGAGAGCCTAGGATTTAGAGGAAGATGGAGGAATTGCGGATCAGGTACTTCGGTTACCAATCGTTGTATCTGCCTACTCCAATTCTTGCTTCTCCCACTTTTTTTTATACTTTATATGAAGAAGTGATGGAGGCAGGGGATGACCAATTTCAAATGGTATATTTCCATTACCTGTTGACATCTGAGGAGGAATGTCGCAACGGTCTTCTATTGCTGGTGGAGGAAGCTGTTACAACTAAAGATGAAGCGGCAGACATTCGGCTGAGGGAGTTTCATCGATACTCTGCTAATGAGTGGGTCTTGTTGAAGAAATGAGGCATTCCGTCTGTCTCTAGCATATGAAGAGGTGATGAGGATGCAGAGGAACATTTTCTTCCATGGACCATAACTCTTTGGCAATGAAGAAGATCTTTCATCTGTGATATCTGGTTCTAATATCCCTGAGTCTTGCAGCATGGGATCAAATTTTGGAATCTGCCTCTTCCGTTTACTCTTCGTGCTGAGAAAAAATGTCAAGATAATTCTTGATGTAAATTGAAGTAATCTGCAAAATCTTTGTATTCTTCGGTAAAGTATTTTGTAAAAGAAACTTTTGGACTGAATGAAATATATGTGTTATGTTATGATGATACTTTGTCTCAATCTTGTTTGTTTCACTTTCTATTTGCATCATAGGCGTTAGTAACAAAGATGTTTAGATATCATGGGTATGAAGGGAAAATGGTAGTGAGAGTTTAGATAAAATTTAAAGGAGGTCGAGGATGTGATTGAGAAGAATGATTTGTTGGAAATACCAATATAGAGGAGGTCGAGTTGTTTATGTGATCTGGATGTCACATTTATGCGAACTGTGAGATAGGGTTGATGTACAGTTGTGTGTGGAATTACTGGATTGGTTGTTGTCTTGTTTGTTGCCATTTTGATATGTCTCCGTATAAAATTTGAGGAGATATGTTATGATATAGAAACAAAAAGCTGTCATAATATTTCTGCAATTGATAAAGAACTTCTATCGTTCTGCAAATATTGTTCGAATAATATACTCTTCTTCGGAATCAGTGAGGTAATATCTTTACAAATCTTTCTGATGGCTATAAAATTAGGAATTACAGCTGGTATGAGTTGTATCTTATGCGGGGATAATCATTTTCTGGAGGTAATGTGCCTAATCATGGTGAGGACTCATTCTAAGTATGCGCGGTGTGCTAAATATGCCCTAGATGGTCGCTTTCAGATCAAGGTTGCTGAACTTCGTGAGCGCCATTTTTGTTAATTGTCGTATGATGCCATACTTCTGGAATGGCCATTGAATCTTGTCGGGCTTGATGATGAAGGCAAACATGTAGAACAAGATTGCTTTGTTTGGCGCAACATTTTTTGTACGTTTCTATTGGATCCTAGGGTGCGAGAACTGACTGTTCGACAGCTTGCATGTGATAAGATCATGGAAGAAGATGTAAGGGAAACAAATGGAGAGATAATTTAGTATGGGGAACCAAACTATCAGGGTTGCTTTAGATGTAGCTGGGGAGCTCAGTAAGCTCGATGTCATGAAGTTTGGAAAAAGTAATCTGTGATTGGAGTATTCTATCGTTGTGCTTGAATAATTATAACACGAGGTGTTGGTAAGAGAATAAAGTATGTTATATCTCGATCTTATTGAAATAATAAAGTATTATGTTTTACTCTTTGTGTATGGATATTATAGGAGATAGCTGTAAGATTTTACCAACTGTATTGATATTTTAAAATTTTGAAAATTGAGCTATTTTAGGAATGTTGCACGATCTTGGTAGAGTATAAAAGTAAGGTGATTGGTCATTCTGTACTATGTTAAGGAAAAAGTGTAGAACTTTGAATGAAAGGGATAGACGTGATGATAGTAGACGTTATCATAGAAGTCATGTTGATGCTTTAAAATGAAAAGATGTACCTATGGCAACAGGAGGGATGCTTGACGCGTGTTAGAAAGAGCCATCATTTCATAAACCGAGGGAGAGTATTAAAACTCGACTCTCTCTCCCTCATAAATTATCTACTGTTGTAGGGAGAATAAAAAGTGGTGCAAATCTTATTGTCAAGGAGAGGAGGCGTTTGAGTGCTGAGTATGATTTTGGAAAGAGATCTTCATCAAGTGATAGGAGATTTTCAGAGAGACGACGGGATCGCTCATTTTTGGAAAGACGTCCAGGCAAAGCAGAGGATTGCTGTTTTGCAAGTACAAGTTGGTAATGTAAATTTTGTCTGTATGATTTGTGAGAAATCTGTGATTTGGTAATCTGTATGATTTAGTAATCTGTATAAGTATTTTGAGTATGTGGGGTTTTTTGTTGGAGAATTTGACAGTTCAATGAGAGAGGCATGTAGTGTAGGTTGTGTTGTATGTGTGTATTGCCTGTAGAGAGAAAAAATATTTGTATTTTGAGTAGAAGAGGGTATTTTGAAATGATGTGTTGACTGGGTAGAAGGGGGGTCTATTTTTAATGTTTGTAGTATAGCAGTAATGATGAAATATGTCTATATATATGTAGGTTTAGTATGTGTTCTAAGCCTAGTATTCCTTCTAGTAAATTTGTAGTCTCGTCTGATTCCGAGGAAATATCGTCTTCAGGGAGGGGGGACGAGTGTATAATAGCGGAAACTGTTAATAGTATGAGGATGACGATAGAGGTTGTAGGGCCCTGTAGATCTGAGGTTGGGAAGGAGAAGGAGGATAAAAAGGAGAAAGAGAGAGTCCTTATCATATACTCGGAGAGGGTAGATGTAGGGAAAGAGTACTGGAAAAATAAAAAGAAATTACAGGGAGAATGGGGGGGGGGGGGGGGTTACGTGGAGGACCAAGGTTTCTGGTTCAGAGCCTATAACTCCGGAAAAGGGGAGGAAAAAATATACTATCAAGTTCCATGTTTGGAAAAGTGGAAGAGGGATAGAGGTATTAGCGAGGGGGTTAAACTTTCGTAGTACAATGGGCTTGGGTTATCGGGTCCAAGGGGAGTTTTTTTGTGTTTCATGAATCAGGTCGTATACGGCCTTAGAATTATGCTGACTTACTTTCAGAATGGGGTTATGAATGAGTTACAGTACTGCCTTACCCAGTTGAATGGAAATGTTTATGAGATGATGAGGGTATGCGAGGCACTGAATGAAAAATAAAGGAAGGAAGGGATTGCGAAGAAGAAGATGTGCTAAAATTTTATAAGTGGAAGTATATGGAAGGTTGAAATAGTGGTTACCTTTATAGTGATTCAGCGAGACTAAAATTCTTTGACTTTGAATCTGCTGGTAGACCATGGAACGACCACCTTGTGTGGGTAGAGGGTAACTGTATGCGGGTTCCAGATGAACCGGTGCTTGAACTAAATCATAGATATTATAATCCGAGTAAGTAATGTTTGACCAATCTCTAAATAGCCTATAAACATGTCTTCGTACTGTCGTATAATTTGTTGCTCTTTTTATGTGCTGAACTCAAACCGTTAGCTACCCCAGATAAGACCAACCTATTTGATTATGTTACTTGAGATCAGGATGAGCTAACAGAGGTACTTAGTGAATTAGCTACCCCAAAGTTCAGCGACCTCAAGAAAAATGAGCTATGGCCGAGGGGAAAACTGAAGAGACCTTTGCTAACTTGCTTAATCCTTCACTTCCGGTACCTCAGACTACCAAACGAATTACTCGCTAGGTCCAAAAGCCAGTACAGCAGAGTGCCTCAGTTGCTGGGGTTGTGCTCGCAGAACAAGAAATCGTAAAGCCTGCTGCTGCTGGTGTGAAGGAAAAACTCGAAGTGAGCGTGTCCGATCTTGGGGAAGTTGAGAAGATTTTGTTGAAGAGAAAGCGAGATTTAGAGGAGGACAATCACCAAACTAACCCTCATGCTGCGGCCAAGATGAAAGAGTTGGAGCAGTAATACTGTCGTATGGTCGGGGCAAACTCGCAGCAGCTTGAGGATGAGTACCTTGAGCATACGTTCGCGGTATGTGGTCAAAAATTGTTACTTGATGTGGTTTTTGAACTAAGAGAGGCCAACGATGCTGAAGGTGGCCAGACAATGTTTGGACAAGAGAGGCCAAGAATTTAACGCTCTGACGGCAAAGTTCGAGGCTCAGTCAGCTCGCGTGAAAGAGCTCGAGGTTGACATTCTGCTGGAGAGAGAGAGGAGGGTTGCAGATGCTACCGCAGTTGTAGAAAATTTCAGTGATCTGTTAAAGCATGACAAGCTCATAATTGATGCAGTTGTAGTAGCTTTAGTGGAAAAAGACTACTTTATCAAATCGTACTATTATTTTGGATTGAGTGTTGATAATGTGGAGCTTACCCAGAATGGTAGATATGTACAGATAGAGTTCCCTGCTATGGTCGAGGAGGAAGAGATGGCTGGTGATGCTGCTGGTTTACTTGAGAAAGCTTCAGACCTTCCTCCTGGCACTACAAAGCCACTCCATACTATTAAGAAAATTGTGGACCCAGTGGTGGGACGTGCTAAAACAGTTCCCTCTCCGGGGAAGACACTGAAATCTCCTTCCGAGGTAGGCATTAAGAAGCATCTTAAAACATTTTGTGGCATCCTGTCTTCTATTTTTCAGCTCGCTTGATTTTGATATGATGGTACTCTGTATAATCGTATACTATTTTCATTTTGAGTGATGTTTTGAAATATGTTTTTCACGAATGTTTGTATTGAAGCAAGATATCTACAATCTGTATAGAGGATAGAACATTTGAGAAAAATGAACTCCGAATTGGAGAAGTCATTGAGTAGAGCGAGGAACTCCGTGGCTCGTATTCAACAGGAACTTAACAAAACTGAATATGAGATAATGCAATTTAAGTTAAATTCAGAGAAAACCATTAAAGAGTTATACTATCTACAATGAGGATAGGCTAAGATAAAAGTAGAGAGAGGCGAGGTGTTACGAAAGGAAGAAGAAAGGGGGATATTAGTTCAAAGGCCAAAAGAATTAACTTGTTTTAATGACCCAAGTAATAAGGTGAGATGTCAGAGTATGCTAATAGCTCTGACCTTGTATGTTGAGGCTGAAGTAGATAGTGAATGAGGGTTAAAAGAAGCTTATATAGAGTTTTTAAGGGAGAGATTTGTAGTTCCGAACCCACCCCGAGTTATGTTTTTAGCTCAAGAAGTACGTAATTGTTATAGTTTAGCGGCAAGAAAGTGTTTTTCTCGAGCAGGTATGTCTGCTGTATGGGGTGATGTAGAAAATTTATTTGATGCATTTGGCTTTATATAGGATCGGAGGGCCATGAGAATTGCATTTTTTAGGTAAAGAAAAGAGCAAATAGAGGTCCAAAAGCAATTAGAGGGTGAGGTAAAGAGGTTATAGGATGAGCTATTGCAGCACGTAGAGCAAAAAATGTCTTTAGCAACACGGCTGTCGAAAGAATTGGCTGTTCGAATGAAGGTAGAAGCGGATGTGTGGGTTTTAGGTGTATTATAGAAAAGCACACGCTAGTGGTTGCACAAAGCGTAAATGATATTGAAGGGGTACCTATATCCATCGCGAGCAAAAGTCACTGCTCGAACAAAGCATGAGCGCCACATAGACAGTGTTATGGAGTTCTATGGGGGAGAACTGCCTAGGGTAGAGAACGTATTTTGGAAGTTCGTAGAAGAATGTGGGAAGGATTTTGAAGTTGAAAATGCCAAGTCAGAAAACCTGTGGTTTACCCGAGGTGAGGGAGAAATTGTTGGTGAACAACCCATTCTTAGGTCGTGGGAGGAGTCGTCAGAAGAGGAGGAGGTTGAGAGTCTGATACCCCAAATGCGGCGTAAACAATGTCGACAGGAGGTTGCAACCTTTACCACGCCGGTAGGTGTGCAGGCATCGAGTAGGAAGATAGTGAGAAACAAGCTGCAGTCGTCTTATGTCCGGAAGAGTCACAAATAGAGTACTCTTATTCTCATTTGACCAGTCCTTCGTATTGTTTGATGATAAATGTAATTGGTTTTTTGTAAGAACATAATGATGTATCTTACTTACTTAGATACCATGTTCTTGATGTAGTCTTGTCAATTGTTATATGTGTTCTGTTGTTATGAAGAACTATTATAAATATAATCTGTTATGATAGGTGGAACTGACTGATATACAAAGTAAGTGCAACGCGTTATGTGCCAAGAATGAACAAATTAATGTTGAGCTAACATTGAGTCAGGGTACCCAAAAAAGTGCTAGTGAAGCAGAAGAAAAATTGAGGGCGAAGATGTCAAAAGAACAAAATGTAGTAACCCTCCTGACTATTACTCTTCTAGAGAAAGATACAGTACTGGCTGAGAACTCTAGAAAGTAAAAAGTTTAGAAGAAGAGATAAGAAAAAAGGGTACTGAAGTTGGAGGTAGCTCGGAACAAGCTAGCCAACAAGATGCTGAATTGATGTCTGCACAAGCGCAAATTATAGAACTGCTAGTCGAGTTAGAGGGGGAAGGAAATATTGTCAAGGAGTTACAGTTTCAAGCTAAGATGCTCGAGCTGGAGATAAGCAATGTTCGAGCTCGTGCTCGCAAATACAAAGTATTGTGGTTGGTTACTGAGATGATGGAAAAGAAGATGGAGGAGGTCTGTGCCCAGCTAAATGAAGTCATAAAAAAGAATTGGAGCAAATTATGTGAGCTAGAGCAGATTATGCAAATGCGGCATCTGGATATGTTAGAATACCATATCGAAAATGACGTACTTCGAAGCGCGAATACGAAGCTAGATAAGGATCTGCTGCGGTTGGAGGTATGTTACGACGCATAGAGAGTAGAATGTGAAGGTAATGATGTGTCAATATCTTTGATTTACCATATGGACAAATTTATGACAGTGCTAGAAGCTCGGAATTTGGATGTGTGTCATGCAAAATGACGAGTGGACGATCGTTGTGAGCAACTGGAAAATGCACTGAAGGAAGCGAAACATAAGCTGAGTGAACTCCTTTTTAGTAAACAAGTTAAAATAAGGCAGGCAAAAGTCACAAGAGAGAGATGGTGGCAGTAATCTTATTCTTTGCGGCAGAGTTGAAGATATTGGAAGCTGAAAATAAGAGAGTATATGATGGTTTGATTGCCTAAGGTGTAGAAATCTGAGATGGAGGTAATCCGATTTGAATATTTACAACCCATGATTGCCAGAATCGGATCATTTAAGCAGAGCATGGTTTGAGAGGGAAAGCAAATTGTTATAGGGAGACTGCCAGAATTCATGAGTCGGCAGTTATCTGGAGGTGTTGTATGGGACACGATAGGTCCTTCTAATGTGGGTAATAATTTAAGTGATAGCTCTAGTAAAGAGTGAGGAATGTGATTATGTTGTATCTATACGAAACAAGAATAAAAATATAAATGTATGAAGCAATTGTTAAGGACGAAACAATTAACTGGTACTAACCGTGTGAGGTACCAGCGATAATGTATGCAAGGTAGCGTGATATGTGATTGGTTCACCCAATCTGGTAAACGATCTGCGATGCATGAGATGATCATTTTGGCCGAAGTAACAATCGGTCTGTAATGTATTTAGATGATCGATTTAGCCGAAGCAACAAACGATCTGTAATGTATCGGTTTTGCCGAAGCAACAAATGATTTCTAATGTATTTAGATGATCGGTTTGGCCGAAGCAGCAAGCGATCTATAATGTATCGGTTTGGCCAAAGCAACAAACGATCCGTAATGCATTTAGATGATCGGTTTAGCCAGAGTAACAAACAATCTGTAATCCGAGTATAGAAGAACTTGTTGGATATATTAGAACAAGTACTGTAATATAGGGCAATCGAACATAAGTATTTCATTGGTGTAAGATTGACGTACAGTAAATGTGTTAGATAGATCGGTTTGACTAAAGCAACAAGCAATCTGCAATGTATTTAGACTATCGATTTGGCCGATGCAATAAACGATCTGTAATATATCGGTTTGGCCGAAACAACAAACGATCTGTAATGTATTTAGATGATCGATTTGGGCGAAGCAACAAATGATATGAAATCAGTGTATAAAATTACTAGCTGGATATATTAGAGGAAATACTATAATATAGGGCAATCTGACACAAGTATTTCATTGGTATAAGATTAACACACAGCGAATGTGTTAGAAAATACTCAGATGTATGCGGATCAAACATAAGCCTTTCATTGATGTGAGATCGTCATACAAAATGATAAATTGATTGAAGGAAAGTACATTGTGACGGATTTGTTATCTATGATACAACTTCAGTCTCCTTGCGTTCCAAGGATTAGGTATGTGCTCTCCATGTTCGGTGGCGTGGTCGTAGGAACCATGGCAACTTTTTCCGATAATGACAAAAGGACCTTCCCAGTTTTTAGATAATTTCCATACGTTGATCTCTTTACAATATTTGGGAATCGCTCAGAGGACTAGATCCTTGATTTTAAACTCTCTATGACGAACATGTTTGTTGTAAGATTGGGCTAAAGCTTGGTGATACCTTCCAAAATTTATGATTGCTTTGTCCCGAGTCTCCTCGATCCAATTCATATTACATGCCAACTGGAATTCATTTTCTTTATGGGTTATGGTATGGTCGCGAATTGGGTGATGATACTGAGTAGGGAGGATTGCTTCTGTACCGTAAGCCAGGAGGAACGACGTGCATCCGGTTGAAACTCGGGGTGCAGTTCGATAAGCCCATAACGCATGTGGTAATTCAATGACCCAATTGCCCTTCTTTTCTGTCAAGCGCTTTTTAATCCCATCTACGATAGTGCGATTAGTGATTTTGGCCTGACCATTCCTTTGTGGGTAATGCGGATTTGAAGGAGAATGTATGATGTTGTGTTAATTGAGAAATTTGATGACTTTGGAGCCAACGAACTAAGGTCCATTGTCGATCCTGATGAGATGGGGGCAACCAAAATTGATGATGATATTTTCCCAGAAGAACTTGATGACTTCATCTTCTCGTATGCGGCATAGAGGAATTACTTCTATCCACATAGTGAAGTAATCTATTGCGACAAACTGATGTTTTCATTTTCCTGGTGCGGTCAGAAACTCGCCGACAAGGTCGAGGGCCTATCTTTTAAATGGCCATACAACGTTGTTGGAATGGAGTTCCAAGGCTGGAGCTCAAATTTGGGGGCCATGACGTTGACAGGCATCGTATTACCTTACAATTTTAATAGCTTGAGCTTTCAATTTAGGTTAGAAGATGCCTTGGGTAAGAGCCCTATTTGCTAGAGATCTTCCTGCTATGTGGGAAACACAAGTACCTTCATGTTGTTTGTATATGAATTTGTGAGCTTCTTTGTGGGATAAACATTCGAGATACGGTCCTGTGACCAAAATCTTGTATAAGAGGCCATTTTCTATGGTGTAACGTTTAGCATTATCAAGTGTGCATCTTCTTCCAGTGGGGTCTGGAGGGAGTTCGTTGCCAAATTTGATCTTGGTCCCAATATACTTGATGAGAGGTCATCTCCAATCATCCTTATCCTCTTCAAACCCCCAAGTATTAACAGAATTTAAGCTTATGATATTAATGTTGGGGGTTGATAATACTTCGATCTTGGGATATCGAGCTTCTGAGCCAAGGACTCCTGCGAGATATGGAAGGGAATTAGAATGTCTATTTTCTCCACGTGGCAAATGTTCGATAGAAATTTTCTTGAATCTATTCATCCTATCGGCTACTGCGGCTACGTAATCTATCATTTTTTGTGTAATGGTTGACAATGAGTAAAGAGTCTGTATATACGAATAGCTCGGATACACCAATCTCTAGAGCCATATCTAGACCGTGAATCATTGCCTCATATTCAGCTGTATTGTTGGTAGCTTCGAGATTTAATCGGATTACCTTTTCAATTCTATCATTAGAAGGTGTGATAAGCACGATATCGATGCCTGATCTTATGAGTCTAGAGGATAGATTAGTCAAGAGACGCCATCCCTTTTGAGTTATCCAGTCTGCCCTTTCTTTGAGCTGTTCTTCATGAATTTCTGTGTTGTCCTTTTCCTAATCAGGATCTTCCACGGGGAAATCCATAAGGAAATCTACTACGGCCTGACCCTTTTCAGAATGTTTGGGCTCAAAACGGATGTCATGCCCGCTGAGAGTGACTGAGCATTGCTGGACTCGTCTTGATTTTTCTCGCTTGGATAAAATTTTACGTAGAGGGTAGTTGGTCACTACTCCTACTGAGTGGGCTTGAAAGTACTGTCTTAATTTTTGTGAGGTGTATACGGCAGCTAAAAATAGTTTCTCGACCTTACTGTATCAGGATTCTGTGGAGTGAAAGTTTTACTGATGAAGTAGACAGGCTTCTCGATCTTCTCATCAAGTCGAATGAGAACATAACTTAATGATTCTTCCATAACTATAAGATAAATGGTGAGTTCTTCCCCTTTATGAGGCGTACTTATCACTAGCGATGAATCCAAGTAATGTTTAAGTTGCTAAAATACTGCTTCGCATTCTGTTGTCCATTCGATCTCAGGGTCTTTGTTAGGTTTCTGTTTTGTACGTTGTCCTCTCACATAATAAGTTGAACAACCATCGACAGCGATCAGAAGATTTTGAAACAAAACGGTTTATTGCGGATATCTTACCTGCTAACTTCTGGACGTCTTTCTTTGTTTTTGGAAAAGGCATAGATAGTAATGCGCAAATATGATCTGGATCAGCTTCAATACCGCACTTGCTGATTAAGTGGCCCAAGAATTTCCCTGATTAGACTTCGAACTGACATTTTTCGGGGTTGAGTCACATCTTGTAGAGGCGGAGAATATCAAAAACCATGTGTGAATTTACAATATGGTTTTCCTTCTTAAAACTTTTGCACAATATATCATCTATATAGACCTCCATTGTTTTTCTAAAGTGATTTTTGAACATCTGGGTCATCAATCACTGATAAGTAGCTCTATTGTTCTTGAGACCGAATGGCATGACCTTGTAACTGTATAGGCCATGTTTTATAATAAAAGTTGTCTTCTCTTGAACGTCAGGTAGTATAGGTATTTGGTTGTATCCTGACGCGACATCCATCATAGACAGGAGTTCGTATCCCGAAGTAGTATCGAGCAGGTTATTGATGATAGGGAGTAGAAGACTATCCTTTGGAGTATGCCTGTTCAAGTCTGTGAAATCCATGCACACCCTGGTCTTTTTATTCTTCTTTGGTACTGCTACAATATTTGATATCCATTCTGGATAATTGGCTTTACGGATAAAACCAACTTCGATGAGCTTTTCAATTGCTTTGTTGAATTCATCTCGAAGTCTTGGTGCTAAAGTCCTCTATTTTTGTTTGACAGCTTCAGCTTTATCCTTCAAGTTGAGTTTGTGACAGGCCAGATTCGTGAAACGTCCAAGTAAAAAAATCACTATTTTCCTTGAAGAACTGGGTCTAATATATGTCCTACTCTTGGGTCCACCAATTTCAACGTACTCGGTAGTTTCCGCGTTGGGCAAATATTACCCTGCTGAGTTGACTGTATAGTTTTCTGTAATGTTTCCTGTCGTCTTCTGTAATTGCTATACGAGTTGATGTTCCGAAGGTTCTGGTCCAATGACGATAGATTTTTCACATTCTGGTACTAATTTATGACTTCCTTTGATCTCGTAAGTACCACCTTCCCATTCAAAACGTAATGCCAAGTGATAAGTTGACGGAATGTCGCACATATTGTGTAACTAACAGCGTCCTATTATCCCCAGATAACAGGATTTTGTATTGATAATGTAAAGGATGACGTCAAGTATTACTAGCATGCGGTGATAGGAAGTATAATCTTTCCTACACGTTTATCCTTAGATCCATTGAAACCACAGATATCAATGTCGCTGTGTTGGACCTTATCGGCCAGGCCCATCTGATCGATTATTCTTTAAAAATGGAGTTCGATAGTACTGCCGGTGTCTATCATTATCGTATATAGCACCATATTTTACATTTTCAACATGACCACCAAAGAATCATGGTGAGGATAGTTGACATGCCGAACGTCGCAATCATCGAAAAAAATCCCAGTTCGCTGAGAGCTGGATACTAGAATTAAATGAGCTTCTTTATCTTGCATGGATAAGTCGTGACATTGGCCGACACGTCTTCGTTTGCTCCTGCTCGACACTTTGACGATATGAGTGAGATATGATACAAATACTTTTCGGCTGCTGGTTCCTCGACTTATGCAGCCTCTGTTCATCCATCTGCGAAGATGTATTCTAACAACCATTGTGAGGTAAAACATTATTCTGTCTCATGATGTCGAACCTTATGGTGGATGGAGTATGGATTGTACTCGATTGGTTGAAGGTACTGTGTATTACAGAAAATCTGTCTTTCTGTAATATAGGATAGATGTTGGCTATGGTCACATTCATATTTGGAAGATGAGGTTTCGGCAAGTTACTCCCCTTTTGAGGTCGCTCGTCATTGGGTTTGGTTTGTTTCCTGTCTTCTCCTTGATTTGTTGTCTGATTAAAACGAAATGGGTCGATTGATCTCGAGCTATCAATGTTGACTTCTGAGGTTTATGTCTGTCAGACGCTATTCGTTCTAGGTTGATGTTTCCGTTGACCTTTTCAATCATGTCTTCCAATATTGTTGGTTTGTTGAGGACGAGGTACTCCTTCGCCCGGCCATCGACAAGTAAAACATTGGTGAAAGTGGAAATAATGATCTTATGGTCGAGTTGATCTACTTTTCGAACTAACTCCAAAAACTTTTTCGTAAACGTCTTGAGCTTCTCTCCTGGTATCTATTTTTGGCTAAAAATAGAATATAGGTTCTCCTCTTTATCTCTGTTGTGCGAGTAATTTTTGACGAAGAGTTTGCATAACTGTTCGAAAGTTGTGATGGTTCCTTCAGGCAGTGTGTGAAACCATCATAGGGTTTGCTTGACAAGCTAGTAGGAAAGAGCCGGCATAGAATATGGCTGGACGTGGAATATAGGCCTAGGGCGTCCTAGAACTCTTGAACGTGTTCCACTGGATTAGTTCCTTTGTACTTTCAGATCTTCGGACTATGAAACCCGGTGGGAACCTCACCCTTTAATTGCTCCTAGGTGATCAGGCTTCTCTGTAATATGTTATGGATCCCTTTACTCAGTGTATGGGCTTCGAGCAATTCTTTGATTCACTTTTCAATATATTCCTGAGTGACATATTGTTGAGCTGTTGTAGTTGGTCGTGTGACGCGTCCTTCTCCAAGATTGTAGTCCCCACTCCCTTCACTTTGACGTTCCTTCGCCGAGACTCGAACTCTCCGAGGTAGATTATCAGTCTGTTTGACTCCCGCCAGGCCTCCATCTACATCTTGTTGGATCTCCTGTATCGGGATGGGCTCTATATCTTGTTCTTGATGGTTAGATCGAAGTGCACCTCCTGCGTGAACACCATTTGGAGGAGGTCTTATTATGTCATGAACAGAGTTTCGCGAGCCCTCAGGTTGTACAGCTTTGTTATTCTGGGTGGTGACCTGCTAACCCTGTAAAACCTTTAACGCATTTTGTACACTCGCGAGTTGTTATTCCAGGGTTGCACGTCAATCTATTTTTAAGTTCAGAGTGGCCCTCAGGTCTGCTAAAGTTGTATTTTCTTCTACCTGGATGATTGGCGTGCTTTTACTAGGAGGCGACATTCTGAGAGAAAATGAACAGCAGTATTTGAGATAATGGGTTTGCGAACTTCGGTTCCCACAGATGGCGCCAAATGCAATAGCCTAATTCTGGGATTTGGACTTAGTCTTTACACCAATTATACTCTAAACGTTCAAACACAATAGATAATAAATAACAAGATGGTTTAGCGTGGAAAACCTTTGAATAGGTTAAAAACCACGACCTCTCTTGTGGATTATGAGAAAGTGATGGTGATCTTATTGAGATTGCTAATCTATTACAATGAGTATTCTGAGAAGGTAAGATAACGGAGTAAGGACTTTTCTGTATCGAATCTCCTCCTTCATCTTTAGTTCTCCAGGTCTCTTTATTGGTCCTTCAATATGACCATTTAATTACCATAAATTCCCTTAATGATGGATGTTACAAAGCGAGTGTGAGATATTCTTTGACCCGATTATGTAATGTTTCAATATTTGCTATTGTACAATGGCTCTATTGCCGACTACGCGCTTTGTACAGATCGAACTATTAGTATAGAGGTCGAAAGTAATGTCTCAAACTGAGGAGAGTTGGTCATGCCTTTAGAAGTACTTCCAACATGCTGATGAGATCGAGGACGATGCTTGAGTCCGAGATACGGAATAAGCTATTACAAGATGGCTCTCGACCAATAACATGTGTGTCGCCAGGAATGAGTGGTGTTGGTCGAGAAACTTGTGCTGTATATGTTTCCTGATGTTGATGTCTTATTTCAGATTGTGCCCCGTGCTCTGTTATTGAGGTTAAAAGTTTGTATGTAGTTTGAAGCTGAGGCATGAGCTTGAGATGCGGAATAAGCCACTATAACCGCCCCCTCTCAGCCAACTGTACGAGACGCATTGTAAGCGAGTGGTGTGGGTTGAGAAGTATCATTAAATGCTGGAGATAATACTTGAGATTCATTTCCAATATATATTCATGAATTTTGTGGGTGTCCGCTGGGTTTCCTAGAACCAATGGCTGTAGTCAAATATTGTTGCGTAGGGAATCTTTTTGAAGTTAGGAATTTGGAGGGTCTGCTTTGAATACTAATCCGAGTATAAAAGGTACTCTGAGTTGAGTTGTAGGATAAAACCTTCATCTATAATTTCTGCCTTCTTTGTTTACTGTGGTAAAAATGGTAACGACTAGAACTCAGGCTAGAGAGCCTAGAATTGGTATCTGCCTACTCTAATTCTTGTTTCTCCCACTTTTTATTATACTTTATATGAAGAAGTGATGGAGGCCGGGGATGGCCACTTCCAAATGGTACATTTCCATTACTTGTTGACATCTGAGGCGGAACGTCGTAACGGACTTCTATTATTGGTAGTGGAAGCTGTAATAGCTGAAGTTGAAGTGGCAGGCATTCGGCTGAGGGAGTCTCATCGATTCCCTGCTAATGAGTGGGTATTGTTGAAGAAATGAGGCCTTCCGTCCGTTTCAAGCATACGAGGAGGTGATGAGGATGCAGAAGATCATTTTCTTCCATGGACCATAACTCTTTGGCCATGAAGAAGATCTTTCATCTGTGATGTCTGGTTCTAACTTCCCCGAGTCTTATAGTATGGGATCAAATTTTGGAATCTGCCTCTTCTGTTTACTCTTCTTGCTAAGAAAAAATCTCGAGATGAATCTTGATGTAAATTGAAGTAATCTATAAAATCTCTGTATTCTTCTGTAAAGTATTTTGTAAGAGAAACTTTTGCACTGAATGAAATATATGTGTTCTATTATGATGATACTTTGTCTCGAGCTTGTTTGTTTCACTTTCAATTTATATCATAGGCGTTAGTAATATAGATGTTTAGGTGTCATGGGTATGAAGGGAAAATGGTAGTGAGAGTTGAGGAAAAATTTAAAGGTGGTCGAGGATGTGATTGAGAGGAATGATTTGTTGGAAATTTCAGTATAGAGGAGGTCGAGCTGTTTATGCGATCTGGATGTTAAATTTATGCGAACTGTAAGACAGGGTTGATGCGTTGCTGTGTGTGGAACTACTGGATTGGCTGTTTTCTTGTTTGTTGCCATTTTTATATGTGTTCGTATAAAATTTGAAGAGATATGTTATGATATGGAAACAAAGAGCTGTCATAATATTTCTGTAATTGATGAAGAACTTTTGTCGTTCCACAAATATTGTTTGAATAATATACTCTTCTTCGAAATCAGTGGGTAATATCTTCACAAATCTTTCTGATGGCTATAAAATTATGAATTGCAGCTGGCAATAGTTGTATCTTCTGCGGAGATAATCATTTTCTTGAGGTAGTGTGACTAATCATGGTGAGGTCTCATTCTCAGTATGCGCGGCGTACTAAATATTCCCTAGATGGTCACTTTTAGATTAAGGTTGCTGAACTTCGTGAGCGTTATTTTTATCAATTGCCATATGATACCATACTTATGGAATGGCAATTGAATCTTATCGGGCTAGAAGATGAAGGCAAGCGTGTGGAACAAGGTTTCTTTATTTGGTGCAATACGTTTTGTATGTCTCTATTGGATCCCAGGGTGTGAGAACTAACTGTTCGATAGCTTGCATGTGATAAGATCGTGGAAGAAGATGTAAGGGAAACAAATGGAGAGATAATTCTATGTGGGGAACTTGATGAGCATGTAATTATGATATTTTAATATACCCAAACATGTATTTTTGGTGTCCATTATATTTAATTTTGGGTACTTACGTACGTTTGTTTGATTACAGCTATTGGAGATGGATATTTGAAACTAAGCTCTTAAAGTCGAGTAAAAGTGTCTCTAACAGTTCATAGCACAAAAAGTCAAAGACACAATATATTTGGTCTCAAGATTGAAGAAATATATACATAATTATTCTTGGAGAATAAGATCAAAGAATATATTACATCCAAGATCTATGAAGATATTTTATATTGATGATATATGCAAGAGTTTCCATGAAGAAATATCTCTACATCACTTAAGGAAATTATATGCATGAATATTAAGTAATTGGTTGTAATATTTGAAGATATTATTGTACAAATATTCTTTAGAATTTAATGTATAGTTTCTTAATTTGGGATCACTCTCCTATAAAAGGAACCCTTCCCCCATTGTAATTGGGCATCTTATATTGGATCAAGTTTAGAAGAATTAAAGTCTTAGTTTTATTTAATTTTCTTCTCTCTCTTTTATTTTATTTTGTAAATAATTAGTTATTAATGCGATGAAGTCCGAGATGAGGGGCTAATCTCCTAGCTAAGGCTAGGATGAGCCTCTTATTGGATGAGAAATAGTTGATATTAATTAGGTTCTAATTAGTTTTCTCTTAGTTTTATGATTCATAAGTTAGTGCATCATATCGAAGGCTTGACCATAGCTGTGGTTTGGTATACGACAACTTTGGATACAAACAAGTGTTACTAACCATAGACTTGATTTGGAGATCTAGAAAGAGGAAATACTAGAGAACTTACTCAAGCCTAACAATGGTTGAGTTGATAATTCTCTAGGATGCTCTTCACCATCACTTAAAAGCATAACCACTAAATGCTTGACCATAGATTTAGTAGCTTATTTTACAACAGCGTATGTGTCTTAACACGAACATATGATGGGTAAAGATATTAAGATCTAGTTGCATATCGATTAGTGCTTTGAAAGGTAGAGGCCAAGTCTGAACCTTAGCTCTCTCACTCTAATTAAGTTTTATAATTAGTTTTTACTTCTTTTTAGATTTATCTCTTATAAAACTGTTATTCGGCCTAGAAAGTATTTGTTTTCCCAAACCTCCCTGTGGATTCGATCCCACTCATCCGTACTTCAATTCAATAACCACACTTTGAGCGTGTATTTTGCTAGAGGCCCTAAAAACTTCTTATCAGAACTAAACCATCGGGGTTATTTTAGATGTAACTGGGGAGCTCAGTAAGCTCGATGTCAGGAAGCTCGGTAGAAGTAATCTGTGGTGGTGTTTAAATAATTGTAACACGAGTGCTTGAGAGAAAATAAAGTATGTGATGTCTCGATCTTATTAAAATGATAAAGTATTATGTTTATCTCTTTGTGTACGGATATTGTAGGAGACAGTTGTAGGATTTTACCAACTGTATTAATATCTTCAAATTTTGAAAATTGAGTTATTTTAGGAATGTTGCACGATCTTGGTAGAGTATAAAAGTAAGGTGATTGGTCGTTCTGTACTGTGTTGAGGAAAAGGTGTAGAACTTTGAATGGCAGATAATAGGGATAGGAGTGATGACAGTAGACGTTATCACAGAAGTCATGATGATATTTTGAAATGAAAATACGTACCTATTACAATAGGAGAGACGGTTGACGCGTGTCAAAAAGAGTCATCGTTTCATAAATTGAGGGAGAGTATTTAATCTCGACTCTCTCTCCCTCATAAATTATCTACAGTTGTAGGGAAAGAAAAAAGTGGTGCAAATCTTATTGTCAAGGAGAGGAAACATTTAAAGAGGTAAAGGTCAGCGTACCAATACAACTCTTGAGCAAAAAGAGGATCTGCTCAAAAGAGGAAAAAGAGGAATTGCTCATATGGTTAGCACAACTCCTGAGCAGGTTCTGCATGACAGTTCAAAAGTATTTAGATATTGAAGGCTACTCAAGATATGTACTACTATTCAAAAGATTTAGTTGTGGCATGCTAAGTAAACTCAAAATCATTACTATAACTTAATTAATCTTAAATGGCGTACTAAACTATGATCAAACACTAACTTAGAGCCAATAACTTATATAAACATATGGAGTCGCAACTTCTTATCACCTCTTACTCGTCAAATGGTAAAAAAATCCAACCAACAACTTATAGAAGAAGAGTTTAGTGCCCTTTCCAGTAGCTTTACTAATATAGTGGATATCCATCTTTTGCACACAACCTTGATAATATGAATGTATAACAATCGAAAGATGCAAAAAGTGTAACATTGTATTAAGACCACTTTACGAGATACTAAGAAAATAGACGTCATACATGGCTAAGTATATTAAAATACAGATTCTATTTCTGATCAAATAAATTATGAAGAACTGTACTTCCAATAAACCATTATACACCACTTTAAAGAAACGTCGAAGTTAGAAATTTGTTAAATTTATCAAAGTTTCACTTCTTACACTTAAAGAGCCAAATTAATTAAGTTAATCTAAGGTACTTTCATTATTAATTCAATAAAGTTGTACTTTATTAAAATGGTTGTGATCCAAATCTGCAATAAGAAAAAATACTTACTTTCTCACCCCCAAATGGTACATCTTCTCAACCTCATCAAATTCCTTATGTTAAAGATAAAGGTATCTTTATTTTTCAGAAGCTAGACATGGATATGAGTATCTCATCCTACAAATCGATACGTGTCTGACTTTTCCAAGTTAAGAATGCTTTTTAGTTTCTCATGATACCAATTATATAAAGCTTTATACTGGTAGCATGTAAACGACAAGAGTTAATGTTTTCATCTAGATATATCATTTGGCATCTAAACACGAGTTTGGCATATTAACTTTTCTGATTCAAGTCTGCCTCAACAAAAGCTTAACATAAAAATAAGAAAAGGAAAGGACGAAATGCCACATAAACTAAGTTCACGACACTGTTGCTCTCCCCAATCCTATTAACATACTCTATTTCCACTTCTCTTTCTTTTTGCAACAAAAAATCTGCCATTATTAAAAAAATAGGTATATGCTCGGGATAAAATGAACATATAAAGAACTCACAAATACTGTCAATAAAGAATGGAATAACAACAAAAACTAACCTTTCACAGTCACCATCTCAAACACTACTTATGCATGCACATCGGGATATTACATAATGTAGAAAAAATTACTCATAGTTTCTTGAAAAAGTAAAAAAATAGTAGCCATAGTTCAAAAGATGTACTAAACTACCAGTCATAAATCGATTTGGAAATGAAATACAACTCAGATACGAGTTAACTTAATCTAAAAATGACATACCAGAGCAGAGCTACTCAAATAAAAGCCAAAAAAAATGATAATATAATAACTGCGGATATAACTGGAGCCATTGTCGCCAAGGCCATGAAACCAAACTATAGTAACCTTGTGTTTCCCTTTGGTCCTAGCCGCATGGGTCCTCCCAAACTTGACCTATGCCGTCAGGGGCGGGGCAGAGCGCTAGGCGGTGAGCATGGTCACTGTTGGGGTGGGGCAGGGCAGTACGTTAGGTGGGAGGCGGAGCCGAAACACTGTGTATAACATGTTAATATAAATTGGTAATGTAGAATTATTTTTTCGTAATGTATTATTTAATTCAAACATGACTCAATGTATTTTTTTTCTTGAACATGGGTCGTGGAGAGAGACCTGCGTACTAGAGAGAGAGATAGTTAATTTGGAATTGAGGATTTGTTTTATTTTTATTTATTTATTGTTTGAAAATGCTCAATGATTTGGCAATTCTATGTTTTTGTTTTCTTACTAAGCCAAATCATTTGGAAAACTAGAATAAAAAAAAAAAATGTCCAAGGCGCCCAACGTCTTAAGACAGGCACCCCTCCCTTTCAAGCGCCCTAAGGTGGCGTCCTAGGGTGGCGGGGACGATGGTTGAAAATTGGGCACCCCGGCGGTAACCCTGATAGCATAAAACTCAATTGTTCGTCCACCAGCTCTACTACTTACACAATTCAAACTAATCCATTCCATTAACCAAAAGATCTAAAGAAACCCTTGTTGTCATAAATAAAATAAACTAATTAACCAACCAGAAAATAAACTTTTCTCTTTTCCTATTGCAAAATCCAGAAAGCTATGAAATTGACTAAGAAATAAGAACCATAGCCAAGTGATTGATATTACCTCTATCAATGCACTCTATTTTTCTGTAAGGCATCTGGGAGCTCTTTTCGAGACTTTACCAGTTTTCTGGTCAAACACAGATAGTATCTTTACCACCCTTGCAGCCTCCTTTGCTTGGTGTATATGAAACTCTACCTGTAAATTTTCAATTTTTACTTACATTAATCATATGCAAGAAATCTAATTGCGATTTCAACCAACCAGATTATATGCATACTACCCTGAAATTAATGCAATATGTAGAAATACGAAGTCTACTTCAAGTCTAAATTTCACGTTTTACAGCGATGTTCAGTTGAAGTCATCAACATAAATAAACTCATGAAAATTTTGACATGAAGTAGAATTACCTTCGTTGACCACACATACTTGGAAATAAGCCATAAATAGTTTCTATAATAAAGATGATTTAGCCAAGTGAAATAGTATTCTATAAAGTGAGAGTGTTGCATAATTTATTACTTACGCCATAAATAATTTCTATAATAAAGATGATTTAGCCAAGTCAAATAGTTTTCTATAAAGTGAGAGTGTAGCATAATTTATTGCTTACGCATTCTTAAATGAAAATTTCATCATGTAACATATAATATTGATTTTATTGGTAGGGTAAGTATAGTTTAAGAAATATAATTTGATTGGAGGTACCACTGACCTTAGAGCCAATGAGGATTGGCATTGTAAGATCTAAAGTAAGGATCTTCAACTCTAAATGAGTTGACGCTGCCATAGGGTAACTTGGGTGACATAGCACTCCTCCAGCCACCACATTACTTACATTAATACCTTGGAGACCGATGGTGACATTATCTCCAGTCATAGCTACAGTGCAAGGCTGAGAACCACATTCTTGGGAATGTACTACTGTCATATCACTTGAAGACACGACCAAAAAATATAACAGCCCACCATCAGGAAAGTATTTCTTACTGCCATAATCCTTTACAATAAAAAATGATCGAATCATCTGGATGTTGATAACTTAAACACCAAATGGGTTTGTTAAGGTATACTAATGAACCACATCAAAGAATTCCAGACTCCAATTTACTGCTGACTGCAATCGGACCTAGGGAATGTGACTTAATGACAATACAAACAGGCAAAATTTGTGGCTTTGACATACCGCTTCCAGAAGATATGAACCTCGATACCTGTAATTAAAAAAGACTGCTTCAAGATGATAGCAATGCAATCATAAAAATATTCACTCAAGTGATATTTTTCCGTTGGCCACATCAAGTTAATTTTCATAGTACGTACATACTTATACAGTTATACAAGCATTCAAAATTTAATTTTTCAAGTTTTTTGTCTCTTTTATGGTTTTACTATATAACATAGGTGAGTTTACATTGATCAGAAACATTAAGGAACTCATAATCATTAATATTTTTCCAAGAACAAACCAGGATTAAAGAGACAAAAAACCCCTTGCCTTCCATATCACTCAAGTAATGAAGGATGGCAGAATGCCTCTAACAATCCCCATTTGAGAGTTCATATTAGCTAGACTCCACCATGACCCTTGTCTTGCCCATACAGTTTGATTTTGAATGAATGGAACACCACACATACTACTGAAGTTTCTCTAAATCCTGTTCTCTGAATACCCATTGCTCAGAAGGTGATCAATACTCTCACAATTCCCATTCACCTAGCAACAACATTTAGAAGGAAGGCAAACATATTTTTAAATTAAAGAGTCAGTGGCTAAAATCTATTTATAAACTTTCTCGTTCATGACCTGAATCTTTGTAGGGATTGCCTTGAACCAGATCCATTTTAACTTGTCAATCTTCTCATATTCCATTCCCCAGAATCCCCAAGTGAACTTGATAGGAAAATCTCCATCTCCAGATGGACCCCAGAATGCTTTATCATTAGATTCAGTCGAGTTGTATATGTTATGAAGTATAGCTTTACAGTTAGAAGGTAGCTCCGCTTCAAGTTTACTCCAGCGCCTTGCCCCAATGTGATCCAGTACTTCATTCACCATTATGTCTTGATCAATGTCTGCTGCTACTAAATCTTGTAGCAGACTCTCTCCATGCCAGTGATCATGCCAAAAGCTCACATTTCCTTTGCCAATATTCCAAGGGATATATACACAAGCCTAAACAACAACTCCAACTGGTTTACCAGCTTCAACTAGTATCTAGAACAGTGATCACTTTGTTTAGAACACACTTGTATCCATCACTACTATATCCTCCAAATTTCTCGACTAATAACCCCAATGGAGCCACCTCGAATAATAGCATTAGCTTGGCCTTGGTAGGGGGAGATATCACATTCATAAACAACCTTTTTTTCCTTCACAATGATCTGCACACACCCATTTATATAATAAATTTTACAATTTTGGTTAAGAAAAAATTAGGCGCGATGAAGGATTAATTTAATATAAACTGTCAAACTTTGAGTATTCAATCAAAATTGAGAAATTCCTAATATTTGAAACACTAAATCACTCGACATTGTAACCCTAAATTCCCAAAAATATGCCAAAATTAACCCAAATTTTCACATAATCAAACCTAGAATCATTTACAAGATCAATTCAAATCAGATCAAGAGAGAGAATCGTGATGATCGAAACTAATCGAAGATTGAAACGCTGAATGAGGAAAGAGAAAAAGTTATAGA
The DNA here is from genome assembly GCA_014058105.1 of Kingdonia uniflora. NCBI lineage: Eukaryota > Viridiplantae > Streptophyta > Magnoliopsida > Ranunculales > Circaeasteraceae > Kingdonia > Kingdonia uniflora. The sequence continues at coordinate 464,530 of JACGCM010001059.1, read as the reverse complement.
CCTTCATCTTCCATCGTTATGCATTAAATTGAGAAGAAGGAGATGATGTGGTCATGGAGTGTTGAAGCTAGGATCCAAGGAGGAAATGAAAAGAAAAATATGTGTGATTTTTGGGGGAAAGGTGAATAGAAGAATACAATGATTCCCCAAAAGAACTTTTTATTATCGAAATCTGTGTCATGAACAAAAAAAAAGAAAAAGAAGTAAAGAGGTATTTTTATTGTGTGTACTCAAGAAGAAAGAGTAAAAGGAGGTGAAGTTGATTTGAAATAAGAGAAAGCTAGTGCAACTGTAGTCCCAGAATGCCAGCAAAACACCTACTCCGTCATAAACCTACCCATGCCTAGATTATAACCTATTCAAAGTCCTATTTGATCTTGAGTTAGATGTTGTCGGTATTAATTGAGATTAGAGAAAAAGAGTTTATATTAGTTTTAACTTGACACCATTAATAATAAATGAGGTTCCTTTCCATGAGATCTTTCAGCTCACAGTGCGCCATATTTTATGAGATATGATTCTTTAATTGTTTTTTATTCATATTCATATCTCATACAGAGTGCTTGCTAGTCAATTCTCAATGATTTTGAGTGACTAACCATGAAAGGCCTTAGTTAAAACAACTTTCCGACATCGTATTCTAACTGTGATTAAGTAATAAGTTGAAAATCGGGTATCTATCTGACTATGCACGTACACACACACCAAGTAATTCATTTAGTGATTTTTTTTATAGTACATGGGCGTTGTCTTGGCCTTTATAGAATATTTTAGATTCATTATCTTTCTATCATACCTTGTGTTAGGGGGAGTGTTGTCTTCTATTGCTTACTTATTTCAAAAATACTTCCCGTGTGTGTCCTCACATTTGTGTTTCATCTTAAAGGGGTTACTATTTTTAGAGGGAGATGAGTTTTATTTTGGGGTATTGGTGTTTAGTACACTCCTATCTAAGTATTCATTTTGTTTAGTTTGACTATTTGAGTATTCTATTTTGCTTTGCTTACCCTTTGTTCATTTGTGCCAAAAAGGAGGTGAGATGCTCCTGACAGGTAAACTAGGTAAGTAATGTTAATCCTCTAAATCCCTTATTTCGAATGTGAATGGTTACGTGATGTATCTTATTTAGTGTGCAGGGATTACAATGAATATTTGTTTTGTGAATGGATGTTTAGTGAGTGAGTCAGTCCATCGAGTTTGTAATTTTTATTATTATCTATAGTTCTAGTTTTAACACAAAATGAACCAAAGGGGGAGATTGAAGCATCCATTTTGGATTTTATTCCATTTAGTGTCTAGAGTAGGTGTCAGCACTATCTCGTGGTTTTCCGGCGTTAGTGAGTGCACATGGAGTGACTACAGCTGGACTGACACTGAACATGTAAGTGGGTTTCAAAGTCCTTATTCTAAATATTAAGCCCTATGTATTTTTACAGAGTATAGAAAAAATAAGAAGTATGTCATTTTAAGATAACATAATTTCCATTCGAATAGATTCCTTTTCTATTTAAATAGAACTGGGAACATTTCTATTCGAATAGATTTTTTTGTATTCGAATAAAATGCCTCATGCTGTTTTGTATTCGAATAGATTCTTTTTTTATTCGAATAGATTGGCTCAACCTGATTTTTATTTGAATACATTTATTTATATTCAAACAGAGAATGTAATTTATATTTTTCTATAAAAGACAACTTTTCTTTGTTCAGAACTCAACTTCTTGAAAACCTATTTTTCTAGGGCTTGATTTTTAAGAGTGAGAAGAGATTTTTCTTGCGAGATTCGAGAGAAAACTAAAACACTCAAATCTTGAATCAATCACCATTGATTAAGAAACCTAGATCATGACCAGAAGAACTTGGGCGATTCAAGTAAGGAAGCTTCGACGAGGGATTGAAGCGAGGCGCTGCGAGGACACAAAATTGATTGTAAGAAGTTTAATTAGAAGAGAGGTAACCATGGAATGTCCTTATCGAGTCTGTATGTGATTAAATTCTTATAGTTCCTTTTCAATAGAAGATTATTTTAGCTGTCGGGTGATTTGGCAGCGACTTGTAGGTTTTTCTCCTGAGAAAGGCTTCTCATAGGGTTAATTTTTTTTGGCATTGTCTTTAATTTCCAATTGCTTGTAGTTATTAGATAATTGAATCGATTTGAACTAGGTTAAGGTTAGACCATTAATTCAAAGGAATTCGGACCTATCGATTTAGACCTAATTTATTTGAAATCGACTAGTATCAAGCGTTAAGGAATTTCAACTGGTATCAGAGCGGTCACGCTTCGTGGATTAACAACCTGAGCATAGATCTATGCTCAATTACTTGAGATTAATGGATTCTAGAAATTTTGGAGGTTCCATAAATTGCCCGCCCCTCTTCGATGGCATAGACTATCCTTATTGGAAAGTCTAAATGATTGCATTCTTATAATCACTCAGAAAAGATATCTGGATTGCAATCGGGGATAGATGGACGTACCCTACCATGATGGGTGATGAATATGAAGAGGTCATTAACCCTAGGAATAAATGGTCTAAGGATGAAAATGAAGTTTTTGGTTATAGTAATAAGGGTCGCAATGATATTTCTATGGCTATGAGGTTAAGTGAGTTTTGACACATATATATTTGTACCACTTAGAAAGAAGTTTGTGACATATTAGTTTGAACTCACGAAGGCGATGATACAGTTAAGGAAAGAAAATTACAAATGATCACCTCACAATTTGAGAATATTCAAATGGATGAGAATGAACCCTTTGATGAGTTCTATGCGAAACTAAGTGACATTGTTAACACTAGTGCTACACTAGGTGTAGCTTAATCAGATATTCAAATTGTTTGCAAAGTACTAAGATCCCTTCCTAAGAGATTTAGATCCAGACGTGATATTATAGAGGAAGCTCAGGATCTTAAGAAGATGAAACCAAATACATTATCTGGTAAATTGTGAACTTTTGAACTTGAGATGAAAATGGAAAACCCTGAGAAGAACAAAAGTGTTGCTTTTAAATCTTTATCTTACTCCTCTTCTTCTAAGGGTACCATAGAAGTTGACAACTCATCTGATTCAGATAATGATGATGGGTCCGATATGGATTCACAGATTACCTCTATAAGTCACCAGCTTAAAAGCCTTGTGTGAAACAATGCCAATTTAAAAAACAAGGGTAATCGATAAATCATAAGTCACAAACTCATGATCAACATAAAGTGAATAACCAGCAGACCAATCTTGACACTAACCTAAGTCAAATTGAATGTTATAAGGATCATAAGCTTGGTCATTATACTCACAGCTTTCCCAATAAGAAATCTGGGACCAATCACAAAACTATAAATTTTAGCATTTCTTGGGATGACAGTAACGATGAGAATAATAACCATAAGAGTCATCCCCAAGTAGTTGATAACGGAAATTATTGTGTATATCCTGCTTTTTTAAATTGTGATAATGATAACTATGACATTTTTGAACTTGAAAATTATGTTTAAAATCAGAGTGATCAAGAACAAAATGACTTTGAAGACCTGAATCTTGAGGACTTGTATGCTCAGACTCTCGCCAAGTGTATGAAATGTAGAAAATTTAATAAAATCTTGAAAGACCAAGTTAGTACACTTATGTGCGAGCTTCAAAACAAAACTGAGAGTACAAGTCACGAGATAGAGGTTCTTGAGAATGAGAAACAAGGCCTTTATGAAAAAAGTGTGCTTTTAGGATAAGAAGAACCTATTCTTAATGCCAAGACTCCTCATATTACAAAGTTTGTGAAAGCAACTGCTTCTACTTTGGTGCCCAAACATAATATGATATCCACTACTCATAATCAGGCTAAATGGGTCTCTTACTCTCAGATTTATTATTGTAGTATGTGGTCGAAAGGGACATCTTGGATCTTATTATAGATTTGTTGGACCCTATCAACCATATGTTTGACCTTTCAATGGACACAAATATAAGTCATATGTGAATTTTTCTAATGTGAAAAGTGAGAATGTGAGTAGGTGGTTTGCTCCAGAAACATCACCTCGAAAGGTAATTTATGCAATTTGGGTACAAAAGGATGACTTGTCGTCACAAATAAGGTAATGAATCAAAACTGAGATGGGTTATCAGTATGCTCCAGTGTTTAGGTACGGGTTATCAGTATGCTCAAGTGCTTAGGTACGTTTCTTACCCTGTCTCAGTTGGGTTTTATTTTTTTTAATTTTTTTAGGATAGTAGGATATTGTTATAGTTTTTTTTATCTACACTTTGTACTTTAGAAGCATTTTTCTGTGGAATATTCTTGCTAGACATGGACTATGCAATTTTTTTATATTAATTCATGAGATAATTATTTGGTAAAATATTAACTCACACTAGTCAGTGATTCTCTTGTTTAAACTAAAAGATCATCGTGTGTAGAACCACATAAGGAAAACTGCAGAGACTTTGTACCTCATATTATTTAAGGATCTGACCTAGTTTATTAGCTTCGAGTGTTATGAGATTTACTCTTCTATTGATCATGTTGTTTTTGATCTCATTTCGTTTCCTTACTCAATTGTCAAATGGTAACATCAAAGTCAAGTTATACTAGTAAAACTCTTCTATTTTGTTCGAGGCGAAAAAGTGACGGTGTCCAACCGAAGATGTGATAATAAACATTTTTTATCCCATTATTGGCCTTCGTTATTTCTAACCATTTTTTTCCACTTGCAGCCCTTTGTGCCTTAAAATATGCCTTTCTTTTTCTACCCAAATTCTTTATTCTTATACCCATATGTTTTTAGACTATTCAGTGAAAATAAAAAAGAAAAAAGAAAAAGAAAAGAAAAATATGTGTGATTTTTGGGGGAAATGTAAATAGAAGAATACAATAATTCCCCAAAAGAACTTTTTATTATCTAAATCTGTGTCATAAAAAAACCCGGAAGTAAATGAGTATTTTTGTTGTGTGTACTCAAAAAGAAATAGTAAAAGAAGGTGAAATTGATTTGAAGTAAGAGGGAGCTAGTACAACTGTAGTCTCAGAATGCCAGTAAAACACCTACTCTGCCATAAGCCTACCCATGCCTAGATTATAACCTATTCAAAGACCTATTTGATCTTGAGATAGGTGCTGTCAGTATTAGTGGAGATTAGAGATAAGGAGCTTATATTAGTTTTAACTTGACACCATTAATGATAAATGAGGTTCTTTTCCATGAGATCTTCCAGCTCATAGTGCGTTGCTTTTGATGAGATATGATTTTTTAATTGTTTTTTATTCATATTCATATCTCACACAAAGTGCTTGCTAGTCAATTCTCAATGATTTTGAGTGACCAACCTTGAAAGGCCAAAGTTGAAACAATATTTCAACATCGTATTCTTATTACGACTGAGTAATAGGTTAAAAACTGGGTATCTATCAGACTATGCACACACACACACCAAGTAATTCATTTAGTTATTGTTTTATAACACATGGGCGTTGTCTTGGTCTTTATAGGATATTTTAGATTCATTATCTTTCTATCATGCCTTGTGTTAGGTAGAGTGTTGTCTTCTATTTCTTACTTATTTCAAAAACACTTCCCGTGCGTGTCCTCACATCACTACAAGAAAATAGGGCAGTTGCCACGGAGGTCTTTTAGTTTTTGCCACAACTTTTTCAGTCTCAAAATTACCATAGTTAACACCGTGGCTAATAGATTAAAACAATGGCTAATTTTTTTTTTCATAAAAACAAAATGACTGATTGTGTGAAGAAATGGTGCCAAAAACAAGTTTGGAAATTATTCGAGCTCCCGCCTAGTTTTCCCGCACTCAATTTGAGCATCGAATTGCAAGATAAATCCCTTTATTCTCTCATCTCTCTGCTCGGTTCATCAATTCATTATTCTAATTCACAGGTACCTCTCTCTATCTCTCTTATCCTTCTCTCTTGATCTTACTCCTCTCAATTACAAATACTACATCTTCAATTTTTTTAGGATCCTAAAATAATTATCTGTTTCTCTCTCTGTGATATCTCTCAGATGGCGAATTTGAGGGTTCGATTCACAGTTCTTTAGGGCTTCAGCCCAATTTGAGGGTTTGATTCGCAGAGCTTTAGGGTTTGATATTGTCTTTGTTAATCTCTTTTCCCCAAATCTCTTATTTTTGATTTATTATTCTTATCTATGGTTTACCATCTTCTTAGTTTTCCTCTGATTTGATATCTATTTTGGGGCTTTTTGAACTTTTATATTGGAGGCATTGACCTTTTCCTTTTATGAATGATGCATTAATGATGTCTGCTAGACAATGGGCTTCACTAAACTTTGATCTTTACAGTGATATATTATCTTCCAATGTTACATAACATCCACTTTATGGTGATTTATGATGACTTTGGTTCATCATGTTTAGTTAACTACTTTTGCTTGTTATTTGGCAGTATTGGATGTTGAGTGATTGTTGGTCTTTACGGGGAAAACTTTTTTGTGATATGAATTAAAGTTTATTCCTTAGTTGGATCATTGCGGGTACATAATATAATGTATGTGATTTGGTTATATTTATACTTGTTTATTGAAGATTGAGTTCATACTGTTTGTTTTCAATCACTAAAATAACTACTTTATATTCATACTATTTTGATATATTATACTTCTAAACCAGAGAGACCACTGCTTAGATTCTAGGCAGCTGAAAAAGAAATTTGTGTTGGCTTTGGTAGTCCTAAATGATGTTTATATTTTAGTCTCTTATTGAAGTTTTAAGTTAGGAGTAGGTAATATGGAACCAGTTAAGGCAATGCAAGGTATCGATCACATTTAACTTTGGCTTGAGATCAAGAAATACCAAAATCATCGTCAATGGAACTCTGTTTCATGGGGCAACCTAGTTGTTGTTTCTTCTCCAATCATCTCCCTTTCATCATGTGATGAGATTGATTTCAAGGCTTTTTTTTAAGCTCACACTAGAGAGTATAGAGTCTAGACACACTCACACTAGCTCTGGGGTCCTCTTGGTTTACATAGTTTGTTTGTCCTCATAATTACTCACACATACCAGTAGTAGTACCATATCTGACACCGCCACCATTATAGTAATCCACAATTGTTGAGCTTTAAACCCTCTCTGATGCAATTCCTTTGCTTCAGTTTTTTTAATCAAAGTAGTAAAGCAAATTAGAAGCAAAGTTGCTTACATTGGTTTAGGTAACTAAATGCATATAGGTTTTGTTGTTCTTTCTAATAAGGAAGAAGGAAGGAGGAGGAACATCTTGGTTTACTGCTGTTAAGAGGGCTTTTAGATCTCCTACTAAGAAGAGTGATAAGAGCTCTAATAATAGTAGGAGAGAAGAGCATGAGGAAGAACAAGAAGAAGAGGAAAAAAAAAGAGAGAAACGTAGATAGATCTTTCGAAAACCTTCGAATCAGGACACATTAACACAACAACAACAACAATGTGGAGCAAAGATGAGTTCCGTGGTGATCACAGCACCATCAGCTGTTGACCAAAGCCATGCCATTGCGGTGGCAACAGCAGCAACTACGGAGGCAGCTGTTGCGACAGCTCAAGCGGCCATGGAAGTAGTCAGGCTCACCCGTCCTTCGAATTCCATTAGAGAGAATAACTCTGCCATTATGATTCAAACTGCTTTCAGAGGATATCTAGAGAGTTTAGAAAATGTCGATAATATTACAGGCATTAGAATAGTATACTTTCATAATTTCTCACGATTCGATGGTATTCTAATATTGAAGTACTATACTTCCAATGGGGGTATTTACACCATCAAACCTCCCATGAGGAATCTGAGGATTTAAGAGCTAGTGGTATTTAGGGACAATAAAAAGATTTTGATCTTTCGGGATTCTCTTACCCTTCTTCCAAGAAGTCTAGCTGAACTGGCTAAAAACCTATGTCCTCACTTAGGTGTTAAAGGATCGATCCAACATGATAAATTGCGGGTTTCGATGCTTCAGAATCAGAGAGATCAATTACTTGACTATATGAGGCAGGATATACATCTTTTAGCAGGGGTTGTGATGAAGACTCAAGAGATATATTGGACTGAATACAGCATAGACATTACTTCGTGCTTAACCCTATCTTCGCAAGCTATGAAGATCTTTAGATCAAGGTATTACAATGACAAGGAATTCCCGATCCATATTCCAAACAGGAACGAAGATGAGTTCTTTCGAAGTGGTTACTATGGCGGCATGCAGACATGTATAAACCTTACAGAAAAAATCTTTACTACTATGATGTGAACTCATTGTATCCATTCGTCATGAAAACCTATCCTATGCCTTGTGGTACACCAGTCTAGAACGGGAATATGCGAGGTATTGATTTATCTAAAATCTTTGGCATCGTTCAAGCTTATATCATTACCCCTAAGAACATTAACAAGCCTTTCTTGCCCATAAGAGACAGGAATGGTACTTTACTCATTCCAAAAGGGAAGTTCGTAGGCGTGTATTTAAGCGAAGAGTTGATATATGCACATAAGCTAAGGTATAAAATATTCTTGCTAAAGGGTTATACTTTTAAGAAGAAACCAAGTCTTTTAAAGAACTTTATTTCTGAAGTCTACGAGAGCCGACTCAAAGCTAAGAAAAGCGGTGATGATGCTATGTCGTATGGATATGAGATTCTAATGAACTCCCTTTACGGGAGATTCGGTATCAATCCTGAAAGCACTATCACAAAAAATTACAGGAGGAAAAGATACGATGAATTGACACAGAGGAAGCAAATCATAATGGGGGATAAACTGAGCGATGATTACTACATCATCAGTTATATAGGCAATGCAAGATATGTAAGATTCTGACTGGAAACCTCCAAAGAACTCCGCTGTTCAAATAGCCACTGCCATCACTGCTTATGCTCGCATTTATATGTACAAATTTACGTCAAGAGACAACTATTATTACACCGATATAGATTCAGCTATTCTAGGAAAACCCCTTCTTGAAGAACTAGTATCATCCACTGTATTAAGTTTGTTAAAGCTAGAGTATTTTTTATAGGAAGGTATATTCTTAGCACTAAAGTGTTATAAATTGGTAATAGAAGATGATAAAAAAGTTATGAAACATAAGGGTCCTTCAAAGAACTATGCTAATGGTGATTGGTTTCAGTCGCAATATGAAAAACCATCTACCACTCAAAACATCAGCATTAAATCTAACTTTAGAATAGATTGGCATACCCTAAACATAACAAAGAAGGTAACTCAAATCAGCCTGAGACTCCAAATGGGTAATAAAAGGGATCCAGTGTATGATGAGAATGACTTATGGATGGACACGGTACCTAAGGAAGTCCTAGATTTAGCGAGTGAAGATACTAGTGTTCTTAAAATAGATTTGTAGATGGTTGAGGATGAGCTAGATAATAAAAAGAAAGAACTAGCTATCAAAATTCTAAAGATTACGAATAAAGATCAAGAATACTCTAAGAGTAAGACAACTATGGAGCAAGAAGTAGTAATACTATGTCAAAGGATTCAATTGCTAAAGGATGCAGCCCTTCCCGATGATCAAGTTATGAGCTCTCACCAGAACAAGAATAAAGATTCTAAGAAGGAGAAGAAAAAGCTTCGATTTTAAGAAGGAGAATAAAAAGGCTTCGAATCCTAAAGGGTGGCAACCACCACCAACACCTCCTACCTCTTCCACCCCTGGGTGTGTCAGTACCTTGCCAAAACATTATTTCAGGTAGCTATTTCCTTATCCTTCCCCTTCATATTCCTCCTTAACATACTTTGATATAACGCTATAGGAGGAAGAAATTCTCGTATTAGGAATAGATCATTTCAATGAAGTATGGAAGGTGGTAGCTAATAAGCTTGCCCCCCCCCCCCAAGTTTATCCTAGTATCGATCGCGTAGCTGACCTTGGATTCCTTGTTCTTAGATTCCCTAGTTCCCAGGTACCCAGGTTCCCAGATTTTTAGCTCAACCATGCTTTTAAACTAGTTAAAGTTGCTATGCAACTCCTTTTTTATCTGCTAGCATAGCAACCATCAGGCTTTAAAGGCTTTATAATTCTTGCTATACATTCAACTTCTCACTCGTATATCGGCCTTGCTCTGGTAGCTTTAGCAACCCTTTCGGCTTCAACTCCTTCTTTATGCCTCTCTTTAAAGGTGCCTACCACACACTAGGATCCTCGCCTCCTTTTTAAGACCCTCTGGCAACCTAGCTTTTTAATACCCCATCTCTTTCTTGTGGTAGTCTAGGATTTATGTTTCGTGGTATCCATTTTATAAATGCTTATGATATTTTGCAGTGCTTAATACAATACTTAGACGCATGGCTCATTACAATCCTTTTGATAACTTGCAATCACCTGGTGATGACTCAAATACTGTAAATACAGGTTAGATTTATTATTTCTTATTATTTTAAAATCAATTCATATTTCATTAACAATATTACTCAATGTTGAAATTTATTTTACTTTTCAGGAAATAATTCTTCATCTAATGCATCTTCCAAAAAGAAAAGAGGATTAGCACGAGGTTCAAAACCCCTACCAAATGGAAAGAAGAAAAAGATTGACGTAAATTCATGGGGTCAACCAAATCAAGAAAATTCGTAAACGAATACCTATACTTCAGATATAGGATTCCAAGTTCGCATGCACCTCCCTATTATTTATAAAAGCTTTAAGGATGTCCATAATGATCGTATTGCATTAGTAGTAAAGGGGTTGGAGGTAAACTTTTATAAGTTCAATGTTATAATTTTCTAAATGGTTACCAATATCTTCACTTTTTGCTTAATTTGATTGTTTGTTTTTCTTGTATCTATAGGAATGTTACGATATCTCTCATGTTGCCTGGTTTGATTTAAAAGAAAAAATTAAAGATGCTTAGAAAAGGTATAAGTATTGTTCAAATACCACATTGATCGTAGGAAATAATCCAGGAGATGTAAAAGCTTTTCTAGCCCCTGAATTTGTTCCAAGGGAGGATTGGGTGAAGCTTGTTGATTACTACAATTTGGAGAAGTTTCCGGTATATGTTTATGTTATACGTACTTATCCTTGCATAAGATTTTTTTTTTTTTCATTTGAGCGATTATCGTGATATTTATACTTCAGTTATATTTTACTAATTTTAAGCTAAAAGTAAAAGGAACATAGAAAATCGGGCAAAACTAATAGCGCCGTGCACTCTTGGTAGAACTAGTATGCCAATTACTCGTCATAAATTGGTAAAACACACATGCTTATGTATCTATGTTTTCTACACTTTTTTGAAAGTAATAATTAAATACGTTTTAAATGGATAGGCTGAGGAAAGAGATGTTATAGATGAGGAGATTGGTAGGGTTGAAGTGTACATACCAGCCCATACCAAAAAAGATAAGACCATTCAATGTCCTGATGTTATTATAAGTATATCTTTTTTAACTCTTAAATACTCTTAAAATATAGCTTAGAAATGCATGTATTGTTAACTTTGTTATTATTTAACGAACGAAAACATTTGTAAGCGGAACTGCACCCTAAAAGCATTCGAACGGGACCCAATAATGTTATTGCTCAAGTTTTTAATGTGATTGAATTAATTATAAAAGTATACTACTATTTGTCAATTTATAGTTATATTCATATTTACGCAAAAATTTGGCATAAAGAGGAAAGGTGGAACTTGGGGTATGGGTGCGGGCATGAGCATATCCTTGGTGGAAAAAGTTGGTCACATTGTCAATGAGAATGAAGAGCTGCCATTTAACAACAATGAATTGAAGTTTTGCCACTGAGAAGTTAAGAAAAGATTTGGATGCACTGACCAAATATGTTGGAAACATCCGGTAAGGCATTTAATTGGGTTTTATGTTGCAAATGCAGTTTATTCTTTATGTTATTGTTACATGCTAATAAGTGAGTAAAAATTATATGTGAGCAAAGAAAATGACATCGATATTCATTTTAAAGTAGTGTACATGTGGCTTAATCTATCTAACCACTTTAATTGATTTGTATCTAACTGCCTTTTTTATAATTCTGAGAATCTGGAGAGATAAACTATCTGAGAAGTCACATTGCTTTAAACATTTGAGTTTAGGAATAAGAGATTGAAGAGAACCAACACTCTGTGAATAATATTCTCAGCAACCATTTGGGAGTTATCGAACCTAGCTGCACAACAAGCTTTTCATATTTCCCAGCTAATGATAGAAGGAAGCATAACGGTAATGATTTCCATTTGTGATCTATGCGAGGCCTTAGAGAACCACATACCTTGCCTTGAAAATAAATTTTGATTAGAGACACATCTAACTCCACAAGCTTTGCCAAAGTACTCCCAAACATGTGTGGTTGTATCACTATGAACCAATAAGTGATTTAAATCCTCGATGCATCCCCTTGAACAACAGCTGCACTTTGAAACAAAACTAATAGGTCTGAATTAAACTATCCACTGTGACCACTCCTTTCCATACCTTCTAATTAAAAACTTGTACTTTCTTTGGTAATTCCGTGAACCATAACCACTTCATTCTATCAATCTTAGCATTAGAGATTCTCCAGAAGTTCTATGCTATTTTTATAGAAAAATTCCCATCATCAGAGAGAGCCTATGTAGCTTGATCATCTGCAGTCCTCAATTTATATGTATTTTAGAATGCGCTTCCAAGTCTCAGGTATTTCCTCATGTATTTTACCTCAATACCAGTCCCCATCATTATTAATGATCTCTTTCACTTGTATTTATTGGTGAACCTCAACATTAAGAATGTCAGCTAATGTGCCCTCCCCAGACCAGTCAGTATTCCAAAAATCAATTTTACCTCTGCAAATTGCCCAATTGGTATTAGCAGATACTGTATCAATGAGATCAAATATATTTCTCCAGAGCTTTGATATTCCAGTACCTTCACAAGACAGTGCCCCATTTTTGAAATATTTACTATGCATGAACTTACTCCAAAGATTGTTCTTGTGCAACAGGTTCAACACTTCTTCAGGAGGAAGCTATATCTCAAGTCACTAAGATCACTTAATTGTATGCTACTTAATGCTAACTTTCAAATTTTTTTGTACTCATGTTATATTACCGACGGATAACTTTCCTTCTCAACAAGCAACTTCATCATCGCAGCGTGAACAAGTATTAAATTAGTTTTAGTTGATATAGAGTATTACTAATTTGGGACTTAAAGCTCATCTATGAAACTTTTAAACTGGAGGAAAAATACCAACATATTGACAAAGAATGTATGTTGGTGGGTTTCCCTTGGAGGATAGTTGCGCATGGTGTCATCGTTGGTATTGATTCAACTGACATGTGTCATTCAGTTGCCTTGGGCAACGACTTTTATAAAGTCGCAATCCATGATATTGTTGATGGTAATGCTTTGTTGTTCAGGCCCAGCAGTAATATTAAGCGACTCTTAGATGTGGGCATCAGAAGCTTTGTTGCATGGCCCAAAAGCATGATTACCTTCTAGAATATGAACTTTTTTAGTTAATTAGATCTTGTTAGATTTCCTTTTTGTAAACGTGGGACAGTGTTAGTTACTTTTGCATAGACGTAACTAGCTTTTGATAGTTATAATCATGTTTCTTAGTTTCTTTTCTATTGAAATATATGAATGTCAAGTATTAACATGTATAAAATTACTTATTTTACACAATCAGGTAAACCTTTTTTAACTCCGCCTATGCAAAGTTATAGCTTTGCATAGCCGGTTCCAAGCCCGGGTAAAGGAGGAGGGAAAGAGCTGAGCTTATATACTTGTGACTGGCCCATATGTAAATTGCTTATTCATATTGAGTACTATGTGTTTTAATATATGTGCTCACTTTTTGATGGTCATTATAATTATGAAGGTTAGAAATGAAGCAAACATCAGAGGGAAAGGAAGCCCCTAGTCTGGTCGATGCTCGAGTTTATAGCAAAGATGAAGTATGGGAACAACTCATAGGAAGCCAAAAAAGAGCAATTGGATCAACCAATGCTAATGAGCTCAGCAGCCGTAATGACGATTGGCGAGGTAGACAACAAAATGGCAGATCGATAGAGATATTTGGTGGCAGGTCAGTGGAGTTGATTTGATGAATGATCTGCTATAATTTATGAATTAATACTTTATCTGCACTTAATAGCGCTTGGTCCTATATGTCTATAATCATCTGCATATAAAAAAGTCAATCTGATATCGAGAAAACATTTACAAGCAATATCGCAGGGGCCATAGTTTCTAAGGACTTCTATCCTCGAGATTTTGGCAGGTATAAAGATGATCAAGATGTTAGGTCTGCATCAGATATGGTTTTCCGGAGTGAAGGACTATTACATGTTTCTAAGCTCAAATGCCGTGTAAGTGTAACAATATCTTTAATTTAATTTGTAGAAATTTCCGGATTATGGCCAATGAAGCTACCTGAGCAATTATTTCATTTGTATATTCATAGTTCATTAGTATGTCGATATCCTTAAGGTCGTACCTTTTCACAATGTGAATGCAGGTTGTAGGAGCATACTTTGAAAAAATTGGATCAAAAGCTTTTTCAGTTTATTCAATTGTTGTGACAAATGAGAAAACAAAACTTGGTTCATGAAAAGAAGGTATTTTTTATCCATCCGATTTTCTTAATGCTAGGTACAATCAAAAGTTACTTCCTCAAAGACTTTGCATTGTCCTTTCCTTACATCTCATGGCGGTTATTGTGCTTATATGACTTACAAAAGCAACATGCTCTGAGAATGCCTATATAAGCATCTTTAACTATTTTGTGAAAGTGTTTAGTTGCATCTTAACTGCTTTGATAGTGCTTAGAGAGTTTGATTCAAAAAAGAATGTCATTGTATGTAAGGTGGTTGTCCCAACCATTTTCTGAACAAACTTGTGTTGGTAGGCAGCTGTTTTGTTGCTTCCTTTTGCTCAATTTTTGTTGAGATTCTGAACATGCTTTTGAAATGTTGTTGTATCTTGAAGCTCTGCCAGCTATAAGAGGCAAGGATCAGTTGGGCAGCAACTTCAGAGTTTTCCCTATCCATTTTCTGAACAAAGATAAGCGCTTGAGATAACTACCTCTGCATTCTTTTCCGCCCATTTTCTGGATAGCTCGAATCTGATGGTGTAAGTCTATTGCTTTCTTCTTCCCCATTTTTTATGAGGTTCTCAAAATCTTTCATGTACATCTTTATGTGAGTTATTGTTGTGACTGTAAGCATCTTTATGTGGCTGTCTCCAGATGATTGTAGATCTTTCTACAGTTTACAGTTATTCACTAATCATTTGTACTTGATACATTAATTTTGAGAGATTGCACCAGCATCTTAAGGATATACCCAACTATGTACTGCATTTGCCACCCAAAAGATTTCTCTCATCGAGTATTAATGATAGTTTTGTTCATCAACGTTGCATTCAACTTGATCGATACTTACAAGTATGATTTCTCGGTTTAACCTTTCCTTATTTAAGTGTGTATTGTTCTTTATAGCACACTCATATTCTATTTTTCTTGCAGTGGATGCCACCCAATGTTAGTGTGCCTCTGTTGAATTTAGTATAATATATATTTGAGCTAAAAAGAGGAGGTTGGCTAAGGTGAACAAGTTAATACATTATGTTCTTAATGTATATTTTTTTCATGATATGTTACCAATTTATCATTTGAATCAACGACATGTAGTCATCCTGTTAGTAACAAGCGCAATATTTTCTGACTTATTGGTAGAGTTGAGACATCATCTTGTAGCTTCTAAGGAGCTTTATCCCGCATTGTTATCTCCTTGAGACTGAGTACAAGGTGTGAGTGGTAAATTCTTTTACTTTTTGCCATCTGCTTTAATATATGTCTCAGTGCTTATAGCTCTTCTTGGTTGATCAAGTTCTTTAACGGCTAATGGATGGAGTATTGGCAGTAGTACTAAGACCGCTAGAAGCTTAATGCCCCCTGGTTAGATCTATTGGAAGAGAACTTTTAACTTGTTTGGAGAACTCATCGGCGTTTGTTACATGGATTTATCGTATATTTTTTTTATCGGAGAAACATGTTTATAATTTATCTCATTTTCTGTATATTTTTAAAATAAAATATATTTTTTTGAAATAAATTTTTTTTCATATTTATTTATCTTTTAGCCACGGATTATGTTGTTGTGAAACTAGGCTTTTGCCACGGATTTTCTAGTAGTAAAAAATTGATCATGTACCACAAATTATGTTGTGGTAATAATAGTCTTTTGCCACAGATTCTAAAATATAGCACGATAAATGCCGTGGTAAATAAGAGCTTTTGCCACAATAGTAGCCAAGTAGCCACCTTAAAAGTTGTGGCAATTGAGACACTTTTTGCCACGATAATAACTGTGCCAAAGCTTTAGCCACCCCATCTACGGGCACGACGCCTGCCACAGTATAAACCGTGGTAAAAACCTTTTTGCCACAGAATTTTCCGTGGCTAATACCCTTTATTCTTGTAGTGCGTTTGTGTTTCATTTTAAAGGGGTTACTATTTTTAGGGGGAGATGAGTTTTATTTTGGGGTATTGGTGTTTAGTACTCTCCTAACTCTATATTCATTTTGTTTAGTTTGACTATTTGAGTATTCTATTTTGTTTTGCTTACCCTTTGTTCATCTGTGCCAAAAAGGGGGAGAGATTCTCCTGACAGGTAAACTAGGTAAGTAATATTTATCCTCTAAATCCCTTATTTTTGAATGTAAACGGTTACGTGATCTATCTATTTTAGTGTGTAGGGATTACAAAGAATATTTGTTTTGTGAATGGATGTTCAGTGAGTGAGTCAGTCCATCGAGTTTGTAATTTTTTTTATTACCTATAGTTCTAGTTTTAACAGAAAATGAACCACAGGGGGAGATTAAAATATCCATTTTGGAGTTTGTTTCATTTAGTATCTAGAGTAGGTGAAGCGACTACAGCTAGACTAACACTGAATATGTAAGTGGGTTTCTAACTCCTTGTTCTAAATATCAAACCTTATGTATTTGTACAGAGTATGGAAAATGTAATAAGTATGTCTTTTTAAGATAAAAGAACTTTTATTCGAATAGATTCATTTTTGATTCGAATAAAACTAGGAGCATTTCTATTCGAATAGATTTTATTGTATTCGAATAAAATGCCTAAGGCTATTTTGTATTCGAATAGATTCATTTTTTATTTGAATAGATTGGCTCAGCCGGTTTCTTTTTATTCGAATAGATTGGCTCAGCCTAATTTCTATTTGAATACATTTATTTCTATTCGAACAGTGAACGTGATTTTTGCTTTCCTATAAAAGACAACTTTCTTTTTTTCAGAACTCAACCTCTTGAAAACCTATTTTTCTAGGGTTTGTTTTTTTAGAGTGAGGAGAGATCTTTCTTGAGAGATTCAAGAGAAAACTAAATACTTAAATCTTGAATCAATTACCATTAATCAAGAAATCTAGATCATGACCAAAGGAACTTGAGCGATTCAAGAAAGAAAGCTTCGACGAGAGATTGAAGCGAGGCGTTGCGAGAATGCGGAATTGATTGAAATAAGTTTAATTAGAAGAGAGGTAACCATGGGATGTGCTTATCGAGTCTATAAGTGATTAAATTCTTATAGTTCTTTTTCAATAGTAGATTGTTTAAGCTGTCGGGTGATTCGACAGCGACCTGTGGGTTTTTCTCCTGAGCAAGGTTTCCCACAGGGTAAAAAATCTTTGCCATTGCCTTTAATTTCCAATTGCTCGTAGACATTAGATAATTGAATCGATTTTATCTAGATTTAGGTTAAACCATTAATTCAAAGGAATTCGGACCTATCGATTTAGACCAAATTTATTCGAAATCGAGTAGTCTCAAGCTTTAAGGAATTTCAAATAATACTTGTTTCTACAGAGATAACTGGCATCCTAATGGTATTATTTACACAAGTTTTCGCAATGCCTCAGATATGACTCCTACTTGGATATTGATGCCAAGGGTAGTGGTGCTATTGGGGGAAGGAAGGGCTATGAACACTAATGGCTCTTATAATGAGGATAGAGATGGATATGGAGGAACCATAAGAGGCAACAATGGTATCAGTATCTTAAGCTTTAGTGGGTGTACTAAACCTGAGAATATCAGTATGTATGAACTAAAAGCAATTGAGTTTGGTTTGAGATTTGCAATGGGTAAGAACTTGAAGAGGCTATGGATCTACACTGACTCTAGTGTTATGGTTGCTTTTATCAAGAATAACAAGGAGCCACCTTGATCTGGTTACTTCATTATGCAGAACATAAGGAGATACATTAGTCTCATGGATGAGATTGAAATATTTTATAAGTGTAGAGTGGCTAATCAGAGTGCAGATTATTTGGACTCTTATCTTGTATTTTTTGGGAAATAGTCATTTCCCCTAGCTCCTATAGCTTAAACCTGAGAGTCAAATTAGATGAGGACGCTAGGGGCAAAATTTTTTTAGGATGTACTCATTTTATTTGTAAATTCATTGGTTCTTGGATTCCTTAATCCCTGCTTACCTGAGCCAAAAAGAAGAAGTTTGAATCATATGGGAAATTGGCTTAAGTAATTTCCCAACTAAATTCCACAATTTGGTATGAGTGGTTTTAAAATAGTTAGTAGTGGTTGTAAGTACTCAAAAAATAGATTTGAAAGGGAACTCCTATTTACCTTAGTCTCCTATCTAATTGTATTACGATTCATGACTAGTAACTCTAGGTACTGGGATCCTTAAAATGGTCTTTACTTCAAAATCGAGGTAACCTAACGTCTCTCTATTTCAATTTTTTGCTTAATAGGCTCAGAAAAAAATCATGTTTCTTTTGGAGAGGCCTAAGCAGGTCCAAGGGACTCAAGCTTTATGATACTGTTATTCTCCAAAATGCAAACATTATTCCCAGCTCCTGGCATATAATCGTTCACATTGATTGTATTTGGGGCATTGGGAACAAACCGTCTTTTGGCAAGGGGAGAAGCCTGCGATTGACATAATGCAGCTCTAGAATTATGAATGGGCTGGAGTAAATATGGAAATTATGATGTTCCTAGCATGTTTGTACATAATCAATAGAGTTAGAGCAAGCATTTCCTATATAAAGTACATGTACAACAATAAAAGGTTACCTTAGTTTTTTGGTTTAGAAATTGACTATTGTAGAACTCCATCACCTTTGGATGAGCTTTGATCTTCAATGAGTTAAAACCATCCAAATATAGTCCATCTAAGCTCCTAACTCGTGAGAGTACAACGTTGCCCAAATTCTTTTGAGAGATCAGTTACTAGACGGTCAATAGTCATTCCTTGACACTTATGAACACTGAGAGCCCAAGCTAGTCTAAGCGGAATTTGTGTCTGAGTCGCCTTCACCTCATCTTTTTCCATCACATAACATTTCTCATGACCAATCACTTTTACAGTCCTAGAATCAAAACGGACCTCTCGAAAACCATTAACAAAACTAATAACTTCTCCAATTGCTCCATTTACAATATCGTCTTCAAAATTCATCTTCTTGATTAACATTACCCTTGCACTCACACATATTTCTTACTCATCGAGTGCCATCCCTTTTTTAAGCTGATAGGTCCAAGGATAATGCCCATCCTCATACGCCTTATAGGTTATAATTTTTATATTCAATTGTACCAAATTTTGGGCCCTATTCACTCTCCAAACATCCTTTTTCCTCGGGTAGAGCCTTGGCATCTCAACAGACGGTTCCTTTAATTTTTTGTAACATTGATTAAGAACTTTAAGGAGTTTGATATCCTTGTCACCTCTCTGAATCGCTTGAAGCAATTCTATTAAATTGGGATCAGAATGCCGGTAAACTTGAGTAAGTTCAAGTTGCAAATCAAAACTATCATTCCAGTAATTTGCTTCAAACGCAAATTCCTTAACATCGTTCCACTCATCCCTTATTAACACTAATAATAGGCTGAAGTAAGAAGAGATCTCCACTCACAATGAGTTGGATTCTGCCCCACGGTGTATTATCACTCTGCATTCTCTTAGCAATGTAGTTAAGGTCATCAAACAATGTACCACTTATATGTAGAGAATTTTAGCTTTCTGTTCGAATAGACATTGGTCTGTTCGACTAGAAATGGTTTTTGTTCGACTCCATGTTTATTCGACCAAAGATCCATAAAACTCAATTTTGAGTATTGTTTGGAGCCATTGGTTTGTCTCGAGATCGGTGTCAATTGAATTAGGTCTCCCAAGTATATAAGGGAGACTTAGGGATTTTGTAAGCCACCCTCGGTGAGATCCTTTGAAATAGAATTCTTGAGAGAAAAACCTCAATTGTAAAACATCCAATTTTGGAGTTTGTTTTATTTAGTGTCTAGAGTAGGCATCAACATTATCTCGTAGTTATTCGGCATCAGTGAATGCACGTGGAGCGACTACAGCTGGACTGACTGACTCTGAAAAGGTAAGTGAGTTTCTAATTCTTTGTTTTAAAAAGTCAAGCCTATGTATTCTACCGAGTATGAAAAAGTAATAAGAATGTCTTCTTAAAGAAAATAGAAGTTCTATTCGAATAACTTCTAATGTTGTTCGAATATTTTGCAACAGTTTGAATTGTATTCGAATAAAATTATTTTTGTTCGAATAACTTTCAACAGTTGCATTTCTATTCGAATAGATTGATTGTTGTTTGAATAACTTTAAACAGTTGCATCTCTATTCGAATAGAGTAACAGTTGTTCGAATAACTTTCATCAAATTGATTCCTGTTCGAATAGATTAATTTCAATTCAAACATAGCCCGTGTTTTCTGTTTTCCTTCTTAAGACATACTTACCTTTTTTCAAACACTCACTTCTTGAAAACCTATCTTTTGAGGGCTTGTCTTTTAGAGTGAAGAGAGATCAATCTTTAAAAGATTCAAGAGAGAATTAAATAACTCAACTCTTGAATCAATCAATTGATTAAGAAACCTTAGTCATGCATTAAAGAACTAGATTGAAGAACATGAACGATTCAAGATTAGGAGTTTTGCTGTGAGATTGCAGCGAAGCGTTGCGAGAACACAAAATTTATTACAAGAAGATTAATTGGAAGAGAGATAACCATGGGAAGTGCTTATGGAGTCTATAAGTGATTAAATTCTTGTAATTCTTTTTCAATAGTGTATTGTTTAGCTATCGAGTGATTCGATAGCGACATGTAGGTTTTTTTCCTGAGAAAGGTTTCCCGCAGGGTTAAAAATCTTTGTCTTGTCTTTAATTTCCATTGCTTGCCTGTCATTAGATAATCTTATCAACTTGATTTAGGTTAAGCATAGACCTTTAATTCAAAATAATTAGGACCTATTGATTTAGACCTAAAAAAATCAGAATTGATTAGTCTCAGGCGACTAGTTATTTTAATTGGTATCAGAGCGGTCACGTTTCGAGGTTTAAAAACCTAAGCATGGATCCCAGATAGTTTGCTTGAGAATAATGAGTTTTGGGAAGTTTGGAGGTCCTAAAAATTGCCCTCCAGCCTTTGATGGCAAAAAATACCCATACTAGAAAGTCTGAATGATTGCTTACTTACAATCAATCGGAGAAGATGTATGGACTGCTATTGAGGATGGATGGACACCCCCTACTGAGATGTAAGGTTCACCAGGGAGCGCTAAAAAGGTCCTTAAACCTTGGAACCAATGGTCAAAAGAAGAAAATGATACTATTGGGTATAATTCTAAAGGCCTCAATGTGATCTTTACGGCTGTGAGTTAAAGTGAGTTTTAACATATCTCTGTATGTACCACTTCTAAAGAAGCTTGGGACATTCTAGTTCGAACTCCTGAAGGCGATGATATAGTAAAGGAAAGTAAGCTTTAAATGCTTACTTTGCAATTTGAGAATATTAGAATGAGTGAAAACAAACCTTTTGATGAGTTCTATGCGAGACTAAGTGATATTGCAAACAATAGTGCCGCATTAGGAGCTCCTTATTCTGATGTTCAAATTGATCGCAAAGTCCTAAGGTCTCTTCCTAAGAGCTTTAGATCCAAACATGATGCTATCGAGGAAGCTCAAGATCTTAAAAAAATGAAACCCGATACATTAACTAGAAAATAGCAAACGTTCGAACTTGAGATGAGAATAAAAAACCCAGAGAAGAATAAAAGTGCTGCATTCAAGCCTTCATCTTACTCTTCTTCTTCCAAGGGTTCCAAAGAGGTTGATCACTCATATATCTCAGATGATGATGAAGGCTTGGATTTAGGTTCATCAATTTCTCTTATTAGTCAGCAATTTCAAAAAATCTTGAAGAAACGTCAGTTTCAAAAACAAGAACAAAAACAAAGGCAATCATTGAACTATAATCCACGACCTCATGATCGGGTCAAAACTTATAACCGGCAGACCAACAGTGATACTGACCTTAGTCAAGTTGAATGTTATAAATGTCACAAGCTTGGTCATTATGCCCATAGCTGTCCTATGAAATTTTTTGGAACGAATCATAAATCTATGAATATCAGGGTTACTTAGGATGACAGTAATGATGAACATGATATCAATAGGAGTAATCCCCAAGTAGTTGACAATGGATCATATTGTGCATATCCTTCGATTTTTAATTGTGGCAATAATAACTTTGACGATTTTAAACTTGGAAGTCCCGATGAAAATCAGTATAATCAAGAATAAAATGAGTCTGAGGAGTTTGAGGACCCGCATCTTGAGGACTTGTATGGTCAGACTCTCGCCAAGTGTATAAAACTCGGTAAACTTAACAAAGTCTTGAAAAACCAAGTTAATACACTTACGTGCGAACTTCAAGGAAAAACTGAGAACACAAGTCACGAGATAGAGGTTCTTGAGAATGAGAAACAAGGCCTTCATGACAAAGTTGTTCTTTTAGAAAAAGAAGTTAATGATGCAAAAGGGAAAATGAAATCAACTTTGGGCGAACTTTGTTCGGCCAAGCTTGATGTAGTTCTATCTCAGCAGAAACTTGAGAAGTTTTGTCATGGGGCCATGAACATTGATAAAATGTTATGTATGGGAAAGACGAACAGTAACAAAAGGGGTCTAGGATATGAGGAATCTCTTTTCAAGGCCAAGACTCCTTAAATCATAAAGTTTGTGAAAGCAACTGCGTCTACTTCTATGCCCAAACATAACGTGATATCCACTACTCATAATCACTCCAAACGGGCCTTTTACTCTTAAATTTATTATTATAGTATATGTGGTCAAAAGGAACATATTGCTTTTTCTGTAGATTTGCTGGACCCTATCAGCCATATGCTCGCCCTGTTAATGGATATAGATATAATTATAATGTGATTGCTAATAATGTGAAAAGTGAGAATATGTCTAGATGGTTTACACAGGAAACTACAGGTCGAAGAACTTATCGAAGCATTTGGGTCCGAAAGTTAGAGTTGGTACCTCAGATAAGATGCAATGTTGCACTAACTACTTTGAATGCGTTCAAGTCAGTTCAATGGTATATGGATAGTGGGTGTTCCCGTCATATGACTGGTGATGTATCCAAGCTGAGTCACCTTGAGAATATTCAGGGAGGTAGTGTTATTTTTAGTGATGGAAGCACATCTTCTGTGGTAGAAAAGGGAAAGGTCAATGGACTTGGTACTCCAGCAATTGAGAATGTTCTCTTGGTTGAGGGGTTAAAGGAAAATCTTCTTAATGTCAGTCAACTATGTGATACAGATCATACTATTACATTTTCAAGAGGTGGATGTGATGTTTTGAACTCTCAAGGACAACGTGTGATGCATGCTGCTAGAACCGCTGATAACTGTTATGCTATTCAACAAGAAGTTATACTATGTTACAAAGTAAAACTGAGTGATGTGGACTTATGGAATCAAAGATTGGGACATATAAACTTCAATGATTTTTCCAAGATTATAAGTAAAAGCTGATTCAGGGAGTACCAAAGTTGGGAAGATTGAGCAATATAGTGTGCGGTCCTTGTCAAATTGGCAAGCAATTAAAGAGCTCTCACAAGAAGTCCAACAATATTGCTACAACTCGGACTCTTGAGCTAATACACATGGACTTGATGGGTCCTATGAGAATGGCATCATTGGGAAGTAAAAGGTATATTTTGGTAATGATGGATGATTTCTCTCGTTATACATGGATAACAGTTTGGAGAGAGAAGTCTAATACTTTTGAAGAATTCCGCAATATATCTCTTCGAATCCAAAATGAGAAAGATTGCTCTATTTATAAAATTCAAAGTGATCATGGATGAGAGTTTAAGGATACTGGGGTGGTTGAGTATTGTACTTCTAATTGGATTAAGCATGAATTCTCTGCTCTAATCACTCTACAACAAAATGGAATTGCAGAATGGAAGAATAGAGTTTTTCAAGAAATGGGATGAGTCTTACTTTACAGTAAGAATATTCCAGCACACTTTTTGGGGGAGGCCATTCATACTGTGTGATACACTATTAATAGAGTGTATCTACGTCTACTTACTTTAAACACGCCCTATGAACTGTGGTTTGGAATGAAGCTGAATGTCAACTACTTCCAAGTTTTTGGAAGTAAACGTTTCATCTTTAGAGATTGGGAGAACATTGGGAAATTTGACTCTAGGAGTGATGAAGGCATTCTATTGGGCTACTCAACAAATAGTAGAGTTTTTCAAGTCTATAATTTGAGGACCAATGTGATGATGGAGTCTTGTAATGTGGTTGTTAATGATACTTGCACCATCGGTTCTGCAGATGTGAGAGAAGTTGATAGTACAACAGAAAATCCAGAAACATCTTTAATTGATATTCTTGCATCAAGCCCTACATTAAATGTTGGTTCTCCTTTGCCTACTCTACCACTTCCTGCTTTAGCACTTCCTCCCGCCCCAAGTGTACTGCAACCCGGATGGCAACAAGTTTGTAAGGATCACTCAAATACCGATATTATCGGGGATCCTACTTCTCGGGTTTAGACTCGAAGCCAATACCATGAGACGGTGCACTTTGTTTGTTATGTTTCTGTGATCGAACCAACAATGGTAAAGGAAGCTTTGTCAGACGAATATTGGCAACATGCAATACAAGATGAGCTTTGCTAGTTTAAACGTCAAAATGTCTGGGATTTAGTTCCACGTCCGTCAAGTACAAATATCACTGAGACTAAATGGGTTTATAAGAACAAATATGATGAATTTGGGAATGTAATTCGAAATAAAGCTAGATTGGTCGCTCAAGGGTACAATCAAGTAAAAGGGGTTGATTTTGCTAAAACGTTTGCTCATATTGCAAGGCTTGAGTCTATTCGCCTACTGCTTGCTCTTGCTTGCCATCAAAAGTTCAAGTTACATCAGATGGATGTGAAGAGTACTTTTCGGAATGGGATCTTAGAGGAAGAAGTGTACTTGGCCCAACCAAAAGTATTTGCGGATCCTCATCATTCAGATCACGTGTTCTACTTAAAGAAAGCTCTTTACGATTTGAAGCAAACTCCTCGAGCATAGTATGAACGGCTCTCCAATTTTCTCTTAGATAAGGGATTTGTTCAAGGGGGAGTTGATAAAATGCTATTTATCCAACGGAAGGGAGGCGCGATGCTTGTTACACAGGTATATGTAGATGATATTATGTTTGGCTTTACTTCGATTTTACTAACCACTTCTTTTGCAGTTTTAATGAAAAGTGAATTTGAGATGAGAATAATTGGGGAACTAACTTATTTCTTAGGTATTTAAATGCGTCAAGTGGGGAAAGGAATGTTTGTTTCTCAATCAACGTATGCTAGAGATCTTGTGAAGAAGTTTGGTCTCTCTTCTGCGAAACATGCCAGGACACCCATGAGTACTACTACAAAGTTAAGTAAGGACTCGGCAGGTAAGGATGTTGATCAATAGATATATAAAAATATGATAGGTAGTTTACTTTATCTTACTGCTACTCGTCCTGATATTATGTTTAGTATATGCATTTGTGCTCGCTATCAAGGTAGTCCGAAAGAGCCCCATTTACGGGTTGTTAAGCGTATTATTCATTATGTATGCTGGACTTTTGATTTTGGCTTATGGTATTCTCATGACAAAACCTCCAAGGTTATTGGGTATTCCGATATAGATTGGGCAGGTAATGCAGATCAAAGGAAGAGTATTTCTGGTGGATGCTATTATATTGGAAATAATCTTGTGGCTTGGCAGAACAAGAAGCAGAATTATATTTCTTAATCCACAGTAGAAGCGGAGTATATTGTTGCGGGTAGTTGTTGCACTCAATTAATTTGGATGAAACAGATGGTGCATGCCTATGGAATAGTCCAGGGGACGATGTCAGTTTTTTGTGATAATACGAGTGCGATCAATATCTCTAAGAATCCTGAACAACATTCCAGAACCAAGTACATTGACCTTTGATTCCACTTCATCCGTGATCTTGTTGAGCGCAAGATAGTCAGTGTTGAATATATTCCTACAAAGAGTCAGTTAGCAGATTTCTTTACCAAGCTGTTAGATGTAATGAGATTTAAACTTTTGCGACGATCAATTGGTGTCTGCTCTATTGAGTAGGTATGTCTTTTACTTCTTCTTTACACTATTTTGTTAGATTATCACAGTGATATATTCTTGGTCAAATACCCTTTATAATTTAATGTTAGGACAGTTCAGTATAGTGTTTACTTAGATTAGATTTCTCTCACGACAATTAACTATCGCATGCTTAGATAGATCGACACTCATTGATATTATACTTTAGGATACATGTAGAGACTTTGTACCAAATGCTATGTGAGAATCTGACCTTATTTATGAGCTTTGAGTGTTATGACATTTACTTTTCACTTTGATCTTAATGTTTGTGGTCTCATTTCATTTCCTTACTCAATTGTCAAATGGTAACTTCAAGTTTAAGTTAGTATAATAGAACATTCCCTATACTTGATTCGAGACGAAAAATACTATGTGAGACCGAAGATATGATAATAGGCTTTTTATTGCTACACATTTTTTGGCCTTCGCTATTCATAACCATATTTGTATCCACTTGTAGCCCTTTGTGCCTGAAAATAAGCCTTTCATTTTTTTACCCAAATCCTTTATTCATTTACCTGTTTGTTCAGAGACTTTTTAGTGAAAAGAAATAAAAGGAGGGTTAGAAAAGCTGAATGAAAGAATAGATTGTATTTCCCCATCTCTTTGATAGTATCTAACTTTGGGTCATATAAAAAAAAGAAAAAAAAAGAGAGAAAAGTATGTGCAATTTCTGGGGGAAAGATGAATAGAAGAATACAATGTATCCTAAAAAAAAAAGGGGGAGGAGAAGTGGTATGTTATTTTATGTATACTCAATAAGAAAAGGAATGACAGAAGTTGAATTTGGTTTCAGGTGAGAAGGTGAGTTAGTGTTACTATAGTCTAATGCCAGTAAAACACCTACTTCGTCATATGCCTACCCGTGCCAACATTATAACCTTTTCAAAACCTATTCGATCTTGAGTTTCTCACAGTTAGTTTAGTGGAGATGAGAGATATGGAGTCTATATTAATTAACTTGACACCATAAATGATAATTGATTTTCTGCCCATGAGATCTTCCAGCTCACAGTGCGCTGCTTATTTGACAAAATATGAGTCTTTCTTTGCATATTATTCATATTCATATTTTACACAGAGTGTTAGCTAGTCAATTCTCAGTGATTTTGAGTGACCACCGATGAGAGGCCTAAGTTGAAACAACTTTCCTTATAGTATCGCATTTCTGAATGTTGGGTCTGTTAAATGCATGGTACTATTTTCTGTTGACTGCCCATACACACACTCTGAGTACATACTTATTTTGTCTGAATTTTAATTTGAATGATTTATAATCTGATATTCATATAGCATGTGATTAGTCTCTGATCTAGCATAGACAGGGGGAGTATTGCTTACTTATTCTTTATTCCTTTGATTTTTTTTTATTAAGTTTCGTTTCGTTTCATCTCTATTGAAAAAAAAAAGCAAAATTTTTATTCGAATAATTTTCTTTTATTCGAATATTTTCCAGCAGATACTTTTGTATTCGAATACAATTTTTTTTGTTTAAATACATTATGACAATTTTTCTTTTTTAAATAAACCCAAATTTTGTTTTCTTCTTTTATTCTCTCTCACTTTTATTCGGATACCATTCACACTGTCTCTCTCTCTCTTTCGAATCCTTCCCTTATGGTGATTTCATGCACAAATTTCATCCTGCACGTTTCCTAGTTTCCATTCTCGCATTTGGGGCTTCACAATTCGAGCAATTGTCCTCGGCAACGTCACCTAGGGCTTGAATTTTTTCTAATCAAAGCTTGGTTTTTGTTGTGTTTGCATCACTCTTCTCTCTTCAACAAATGTTACATTGTTGATTTTGATTATGATTACGGATTATTGTGGTGCGATTACTCGATTTTAACTTGAATTCTATGATTGGGGGTTTCTGCTGTTGATTAGAAGTGGTGTGTTCAACATGTTTATGAATTGGAGTTTGCATTGCTATTGGTAATTGATTGTTTGGTGATTGTTTGACTGCGGTGGTGAAGAATTGCTTGTGTAATTCATTGGGTTCCCCTGCTTAACCGTGTTGGTTAGGTTTGGAGAAGTGGTGGTTATGATTTTCTTGCAGGTTGTGTGAAGAGATTGTTGGGGTTTCTGTTTATAATTGTTTACAAAGGATTCTCTTTATACTGTTCTGTCTGCTATGGCAATGGTTAAATACCCTCAAGAGGGGTCTCCTATTCCCATTTCGAGCGGAATGGAAAAACGGAAATGGATGACTCGAGGTACTAGGACGGGTCCTCGTCACACTAACCCTCTAGGCTCTCGAGGAGGAGGAGCTAGTAGATCTGGGGAGTCTAGTACAGGAGCACAAGGTCCTAATCTTTCCCATTAGTCCACCCCAAAATTAGGGTTTAAGTTTAGAGGATATCAGAAAAGTGGTGACTCTAGATAGGGAGGAGTTGAGTGTGAACAATCCAGACATCTCCACGATTTTTGGTATTTTTGCTATACATGGTTAGACTGGGATAATGGAGCCTCAGCTATCGTACTTCCCTCGATTAGTGTGACTCTTTTATGCTTCTTTACAAGTTGTGCAAGGCACGGGAATTAACAAGACATTCAGGGTCTCCATTGATGGGTCTGATTTTCATATAGATTCGGATGATATTCGGAAAGGTTTTGGTCTAAGGGAGTCTGACAATCCTGATGTGGATTATTTGGCATGGCCTCTAGTTCTTAGTTACTTTCCTTTCAAGGAGGAGATGGAGCAGGAGCTTCTGGTTGCTAAAAAAAAGAATGGTCCCTATCTTAAGCGCAAGAACCTGAGCCCAAGCCATCTACCTTTTCCATATGGTGGTTCATAGGAGCATCATTCCCCAAAAGGGGAATAAGAATGTTCTGGTGGGCAATATGATTTATCTAGCATATCTTTATGCTAAGGGGCACAGCGTTGACTTGGTCCTCATAATCATGCATGAGATGCTTACCACAACAAACCCATATCATCAGACATAGACTTTGCCTTATAGCAGATTCATCTCTCAGCTTCTTACTGATGTGGGGTATGTTATTCATCCAGATGAGGAGGTTGACGCAAAAAAAAAGGTTATTAACTCTTGGTATTGGGAGAAGAGCAGAAAACATATGATCGCAGAGATGGAGTCTAAGACCGAAGGGGATAGAGAGGACTCAGGGACTGAGACTGCATCTGTTAGACGAGTTGCGAGACCTTCTACTTCCCGGACTGCTACCACTTCTGTACCTGGTACTTCTCCATCTGCTCCTACTAGATTGGTTCCACATGACTTTGCCTCTATGTACACCTATATGGAGTCTCGTTTTAGTAGGCTGAACACTCAGATAGAGACTCATTTTGTTAGCCAGGATACTCAGATATAGACTCAGTTTTGACAATTCCGGGCGGATATCGGTTGACTCCAGACTTCTGTGGATAGTTTAGGCAGTATAATACGAGGCTCATCGAGTAGTCCTCCTGCTGTAGATACAGATGAGGGGTCTTAGGTCGTGTGTGACTTTGGGTGTATCTTTTGCACTTTAGAGTGTTAGCTCTATGTTTTTGTCTTTTTAAGGACAATTTTTACGTCTACTCTCTTTCTTGATGTATATTCTATGTAGATGCTCTATTTGACTTTGCTCTGTATTAATAGTTTATTCTTGTATGGATAATCTATTAGCCTTTTCCTATATGTTTTTACTATTCTATGATATTTACTCGTTCATAACTGTTATATCATTTGTCATGTCTAATATAGTTCTATTCTTCCCTCTCTTTTAGCTTGATTACCCTATGTTCTTCTGTGTCAAAAAGGGGGAGAGATGTTTCTGACTGGTAAGCCAGGTAAGTTTTTTTTGCCCTCTGAATTCCATATTTTGAATATGAACGGTTACGTGATATAGCATATTTAGTGTGCAGGGATTTCAGAGGCTAGGCTCTTGAGTATGGATGTTCTGTGAGTGAGTCACTCCATCGAGTCCATATTATTTTAGTTATTATATCTAGTTCTAGTTTTGACACAAAATGAACCAAAAGGGAGATTGAAACATCCAATTTTGGAGTTTGTTTCATTTAGTATCTTGAGTAGGCGTCAACATTATCTCGTGGTTATTCGGCGTCAGTAAATGTACATGGAGCGACTACAGCTGGACTGACTAACTCTGAACAGATAAGTGGGTTTCTAACTCTTTGTTCTAAAAAGTCAAGCCTATATATTTTACAGAGTATGAAAAAGTAATAAGAATGTCTCCATAAAGAAAAAAAAAGTTATATTCGAATAACTTTTAATATTGTTCGAATATTTTATAACAGTTAGAATTGTATTCAAATAGAATTATTTTTGTTCGAATAACTTTCAGTAGTTGCATTTCTATTCGAATAGATTGATGGTTGTTCGAATAACTTTCAACAGTTGCATCTCTATTCGAATAGAGTAACTGTTGTTCGAATAACTTTTATCAGATTGATTCCTGTTCGAATAGATTAATTTCTATTCAAATAGAGCCCGTGTTTTCTATTTTCCTTCTTAAGACATGCTTACCTTTTTTAAAGCAATCACTTCTTGAAAACCTATCTTTTGAGAGCTTGTCTTTTAGAGTGAAGAGAGATCAATCTTTGAGAGATTCAAGAGAGAATCAAATCACTCAACTTTTGAATCAATTAATTTATCAAGAAACCTTAGTCATGCATTGAAGAACTTGATTGGAGAACTTGAGCGATTCAAGATTAAGAGCTTCGACGTGAAATTTGAGCGAGGCGTTGCGAGAACGCAGAATTGATTGTAAGAAGATTAATTGGAAAAGAGATAACCATGGGAAGTGTTTATCGAGTCTGTAAGTGATTAAATTTTTGTAATTCATTTTCAATAGTGGATAGTGGATTGTTTAACTGCCGTGTGGTTTGATAGCGACCTGTGGATTTTTCTCCTGAGAAAGATTTCCCATAGGGTTAAAAATCTTTGTCTTGTCTTTAATTTCCATTGCTTGCTTGACATTAGATAATCTTATCAACTTGATTTAGTTTAAGCATAGACCATTATAGGGGCCTAACTTCTTTCGAAGAGGAAGTTGGCTCTTACAACACGGGGCAAATCTTCAATCAAAGGAATGCAAGTAAGTAATCTAAAGTATGAACAACCTATAGACAAAATACTTGTGTAGAGGTCTGAATGTGACACTCTACGACCTCTGATGAGGATTTTTAAATATGTTTTTATTACTGATGAGTAATCGAAGGTTCGAGTACTGGGTTTTACAGGGTGGTTGAAGGTAAACTGCAAAGGGGCTGGGAAGGATTTTTCTAACCCCTCCTTGGTTTCCCATCTCTCCTATTTATAAAATCATAGGAAGGGCTGAGTCACCATGGTTAGGTTAGATTACAAGGGTACTGTCCGGATATCCCGGCGGGGTATGGGTGCCAGATATGTCTGTACTGTCACTGTAATCGCTGTTGGAAATGTTTTTGTACTTTATCACCGTGGTAGTAGTTGAGCCTGTCACTGTAGCTGTAAGTACCAATCACTGTGCCATCTTGTCTGATGAGCTGGTTGCCTGTCCCGTCATACCTCAACCATGTGCAGTTATTGTCAAAGTGTTTCTGCTGTGATGTGTAGAGTCTTTCCTCGAGTTTTTTTATGGTCGAAGCTTCGTCTTCAAATGATCTTTGGAAGGCTTGCTTACAGATTGAGTGGGCTTCGATACATTCGAGTAGGCTTCAAAGTAGCCTTCGAGTGTCTGAGTGGGATCGAAGGCTGCGAGTAGGCTATTATAACCATTAATTTAAAGGAATTAGGACCTATTGATTTAGACCTAAAACAATCGGAATTGGTTAGTCTCAGGCGACTGGTTATTTCAAATTGATTGTAAGATTGCAATATTAGATCTTGGAATAAACTCTATCTCTATTATGTATGGATGTAGGCAATTGCTGAACCACCTTAAATCATTGTTATTGTTTATGGTTGTGTATTCCTTTAGCTTATTCATAGTTAATTCGATCGAATCGGAGTTCGGGTTTAGTGGCGTGTCTCAACAATTGGTATCAGAGCGAGGTTGTTTCCTCGGTAGTGCTCAGAATTGAGGTAACGTCGACTTATCTCAGTTTGGCTTTTGGTTTCCGATTTGGGTTAGTGAAAATTGGGGAAACCATGGTAGAAGGAGATGAACCTAGTCCTCGTCTCCTAAACGGAATATAGCGGTGATGTTTAACACAAAGATAGAAGTTGAGAAATTTAACGACCCCAATAACTTTGGCATATGGCGATGCGAGGTTATTGATGCGCTAAGTCAACAAGACTGAGATGAGGTGTTGAAGGACAAACCAAATGAGGTAGAGGGGAGTGTTGGGAAGATGATGAACAAGAGGGCATGTGGTCAAATCCGCTCATAAATTGCTCAAGATATAAAATACCTTATAATAAATGAAACCTCGATAAAAAAAAATGGGGATTCTTGAGGAGAAGTATTTGGTAAAAAGCATCCAAAATCGGCTCTATTTGAAGTTGAAACTTTACCGCTTCAAAATGAGACAAAATATTTCTATGTCGGAGCACTTGAATGACTTTACCAAGTTATTAGCCGACTTGGCAAACCTAGAGAAAATTGTTGGCGATGAAGATGAAATACTTTTGTTCTTAAACTCGCTTCCCGAAGAGTATGAACATTTTGTTAAGATGATAACATACGGGAAGAGTTCTTTGCAATACTCGAATATGACTGCGGCGGTAGTGAAAAATGAGTACCGGAGGAAGGAAAAATATGAGTATGAGAAGTTGACATCCAAGGTATTGATGACTAGAGGGAGGTCTTCGGGCAAAGGAAATTCTAGTGGTAATAAATTTCGATTGAATTCGAAAGGTCGTAGTGTAAATAGAAATAATTTGAGAAAAGACCAATGTACATTTTGTAAAGAGACAGGTCATTTGAAGAATGAGTTTCCCGCACTTCTTAAAAGGAAAAAAAGGTAGAAAATCAGGCTCTTTGGTAAATGTTGTTCAAGACACGGCAAATGGAGGTAATGATTTCTGACATCTCTTTAACTATATAATCGAGTTCATGCATTGTTGATTCAAAAAAATGGATCCTGGATTTGGGTGCTACTTATCACATTTTCCTCGAGAGGGGTTGCTTTTCTAGTTTAAAAATGCTAGAAGGTGGAGTTGTGTTGATGGGAAATGATGATTCATGTTGTATTGTGTGGATATTTACCATTCGTCTAAAGTTGCGCAATTAGTTAGTTAAAGAGATTGAGGAGATTCGGTATATTTTGACAATAAGAAGAACATTATATCAACGGGCTTACATAAAGCGAAAGGCTACAAGGTTGTATTTGAGAATGGTGTGAAGGAGGTTCTTAAGGGAGCTATGGTTGTGTTGAAGGGTCAAAGAAGAAGTAACAACTTGTAATATTTAGATGGTACAATTGTTCATGGTGAGGATGATACTGTGGGAAGTGAGGAGACTACTTCCAAAAATACCACTAGTCTATGGCATATGCGTTTGGCGCATGCGAGGGGGAAGTCCTTAAGAGTTCTTATGAACCAAGGGCTATTGAATGGTGCCAATACGTGCAAGTTAGACTTCTGTGAACATTTTGTTCTGGGCAAGTAGACAAGGGTAAAGTTTGATATAGCTATCCACCATACTCGCAGAATCCTTGACTATGTTCATACAGATATTGGGGACCCTCTAGGAATGCATCACTTGGGGGTAAACATTACTTTATGTCTTTTGCGGATAATTTTCTAGGTGAGTGTCAGTATATACCATGAGGAGAAAGGATGAAGTCCTAGAAATTTTTTTGACGTGGAAGAAGTTAATAAAAACTCAGACTGGCATAAAGATCAAGTTGCTCTGTTTGGATAATAGTGGGGAGTATATTAATGATCTATTCTTGTAAGTATGTCAGGATGAGGGGATTGTTCGATATTTCACTGATAGAGAGATACTGTAATAACATAGGGTAGCAGAATGCATGATTCGTACTTTACTGTAGAAGGTATAATGTATGTTATCCAATTCTTGGTTGGGCAAAGCGTTTTGGGCTGAGGCTTTGACATATGCATGCAACCTCATTAATAGGTTTCCTTTGGCTACAATTGAGGCTAAAACACCAATAGAAGCTTGGTCGGGAGAACCTGCTATAAATTATAATACTCTTCGTATATTTAGGTATCCAGCATATTATCATGTCAAAGATGGTAAGTTGGATCCTCGAGCAAGGAATACTATTTTTCTGGGTAAGAAGAAAGGTGTAAAAGGTTTCAAGTTATGGTATACGTGAGACCGAAATATCATTTTGAGCAAATATGTCACTTTTGATAAGGCTTCTATAATGATGTCATATGTCTCTGAGCACGGAGAGAAGACGTCAAACGAGGTTTTGCAGCGGGTGGAGATTGATGCATCTTCACATGGTCTAGATAGTTCTTTACTAAAAAGGGTGTCATCTACCGGTGTAACAATGAGTGATGAGCCATTGGTTCATGTTCCAGATGATGAAGACACAAACAAGAGTAAAGCATTTTGTAGTACGGATAAGGAAAATTTGGTTGTGGAGTCAATAGTAACTAGTAAACCAAATAGGAATATGAATAAGCTGAAATGGCTTACAAAGGACATGGTGCTTCCAAAGGCGAGGCCATGGTAGCTTATGCACTACCGGTCGTTGAAGAAGATGTTCCTTCCACGGCTAAACATTAGGAGGGAGCGATGAAGAAAAAGATGTATTCTCTTTGTAAGAATGAAACTTGAAAACTTTCAAAGTTGCCTAAGGGAAAGAGGGCGAATGGTGGTAAATAGGTCTATAAAAGGAAACAAGGATCTTAAGATGATGTTATGCTTCAAGGCAAGTCCAGTGGTGAAATACTTCTCCATTCGTATCCTATTGGCCTTGGTAGCGAATTTGAATTGGAGCTGCAACTACTCGATGTTAATACGACGTTCTTACATGTGAAGTTGAAGGAAGAGATTAATATGACTCAGCCGATTGTATTTAAAGTTGCTTGGAAATGAAGACTATGTGTGTCAATTGATGAAGAGATCGTTGTACAGTTTGAAGAAGTCTCCAAGACAATGGTACAAAGAAATTCATGGTATGGAAATTAATAGAGATAGAGAGAAGCACTACAACAAATATTGGATTCAACGTCATTTATTTAATGATGTTAAAACCTTGCGACGTCATTTTTCAAGCAGACGAGGAAAGCATTGACGTGGTTGCTATTACACAATTAACGTCATTTCCAAAAATGACATGAGAAGTACATAATAACCTGCCGTCATTACATTGAATATCACGTGAGTTTAGTAACGACGTCACTTAGTTACGTCAAGTATAAAATGATGTGATAGAATTTAAAAAAACAATGTCAGTTATATAGTGACGTCAATAGGTAAAAGAGGAAGCAACAACGTCATCATTTAGTGACGTAAATAGTTAAAATAGGATATAACAACTTCATCACAAAAATGACTTCCTTAGTTTACAATAGAAAAAAATATATATTCCTTTCCTGCAGCTCAACATCATGTGCATTGCACATGCTTGAGTTTGAGCTGTAGACATTAGACATATCTCAAATACTTCCAAACCTTCATGGCTAAAAATGTATTAACAAGCCCAACTTAAGAACAAAAATTAAATCAATTTCCTATAAATGTATGGTTATATAAGTACAATTATTGGGAATAAAATGATACAACAGATTGCAATCCTCTGAGTCGATTAAATGAGAATCAAATAAAGTACATATAATTATTGGAAAAGCTTTCATCGGCCGTATTATTGTTTTCTGACCTGCAAAAGAAATAGTATTACTTCAATGTCATGCATCACTATACCATAAAACTTATCTTCCCCAAACTCAAAAGGCTATTTCAAATACCTGCTACTTAGAGGATATAAATTATAAGCTCCATCGAAAAATAACAAATTAAAGAGAATACGACAGTTAGAAGGGATGTACCAAATTGTTTTAACGTAGTTTCCTTACTGTCAAGGTTACTTAAAACCTATAGCAGACAAAAAAGGTAATTAAAAAAATGAAAGCAACGTAGATATATTAAGTCTTAAAGAACACACAACCAAACTAACATACTAAAAGGAAAATTCCATCAACTAGAAAAAATAATAATGCGGTAGAAATAAAAATGAGGCTAAACTGTGATTAAGCAAAGTAGTTCCCAACCCGGAAAGTAGTGAATGCATGTGTAAACTATTTTGTTATGCACCTCACTAAGACCATAATCCCAACTTCTATTCAGAACACTTTGCCTATATATTACCGAACCAATGTCCCAATTATGCTTACATCAAGTGATGAACATTGATGCAGATATCTTCCGTCTACTAGCTATTTCTAGCCGTATAATGCATTTGTCTAATACACGCATGATCTCAAGAAACTCTACAATATTGGAAATGTAACAGTACGGGTTAGGAAATAAGTTGTTGTATATAAAGCAAGCTTCTTAAAATAGTTACAAAAGTTCTTAATTCATGAACAAGATAAGAATATAATGCTTAAAGCTTTCATAGAAATAACAAAGTTATGTTTTCATGGATAATTGCATACCTTTATCGAAGAAGTTTGAACAATGTTTCATTTCTCAGAAGAGCTATTTCTAGTATTTGGAAATGATTAGATAAAATGAAACTTGAAAGAAGATTATATAGGAGAAAAAAATGGATCAACAGACATGAAAGACTAGCTCTTATTCTTATTTGATAAATGATCAATGCAAACTTATTCACGTTGAAGGGAATTCTTTAAGCATTGAAATCTGCTGTCATGGATTGGGTAGTATTACGCTCTTATAGCTCAGTATAAAAAACACAGTAGACATGATCGGCCTATCTTTTATACATTGCTGAACATGCAAGGGACCTCGCAAAGTCCCCTCTGGCATAAGGTGTACGATCCAAGTTTGAGTCATTTGGATCATGTAAAAAGTCTAAAATATCATAAACACTATACTCCTTATCCACAACAATGGAATTATCTGACAACCCAACATTCCCAATTGGTTCATGAGCGAAAGAATCTGAACTATAAGGTATATCAAAATCACATGTACCATACTCAGCTTTCCTTTGTTTACACCCAAGTCTCGAATGACCTCCAGTACTAAATCCTTCCATAGTGATCGATCGCGGCATGTCCAATCAATATTTAGCTTCTTAAATTCCTTAGCTCACATCTTAGTCCATATCTCCATCTCTGAATCAATGCTCAAAAAATCCTCCACATGCTCTCCAAATAAATCAAGAAATACCCAATTCCTACGAGGCGTCTAACACTTCGACATTTCATCCCAATCTTGAGTAATCCACATTTTTTCAATAGGAAATAGTTGTTCAATGCATGAGTCTGGGAAAAACACCAACCTGTCCTTCGAATCCTTTTCCTGGTCGGAGATCAAACCTTCCAGCCACAAGTTATTTAAATAAATATCTACGCATAATCGGTAATCTAGAGCCACTTTCTCAACAAGTAACAATGAAGGCACAGGCCTTATCAATCTGCGATAGTGTTTTGGAGTCATTACAATATCTTCACATTCAATTGCAGATGAAACATGAATCCCACTAGGGTGTCTTCCATAATCATCATCATACCTTATACGCCAGATCATATTATCGCAAGCAGTGATAAACCCCAGAAGCCACGACCCTTTCAATCCTTCACTTGCACTCCTCACCTACAAAATACCAAATATTTACCACCATTAACCCAATAAATACCTAAAAAAATTATATAACAAAATCACATAATTACCCCATTACTGCACTCATCATTAATTACAATCCCATGCAAGTTTTCAGAACATTAAGCCTTAAAAAAACAACTATTCCCCATTGATACAACAATCTTAATAGATACCTAAACCAAAATCAATCACATATGAATCCCAAAAGGAAGAAAACAAATTATACCTATGATAGCCTAATTTTGTAACTCAAAATGGCTCGGAATTAACTCTTACACCAAATGTACCTGTGACAAAAACTAGTATAAAGAAAGAAATGACATAGGTGATTTAGCGTGGAAAACCTTTGAGTAAGTAAAAATCTACGACCTCAAGTTAAGGGCTTTTAGTAATAGTAACTTTTATTGTTTGAGGCTGATATCTTATTACAAGTGATCTCTCGAACTATAAATACTTGATCTTGTAAATAAGAATTTTTGTGTTGGAGTATAAAAAATTTGGTTTTTCTTGGTCTTTCTTCGTCCTTGTCTCTTCTGAAACTTTTTCTTTATATAGATCTTACCAGTAGCTCATTATCGTACTAAAGCATATTCTTCGAATAATGAGGTAAGTGGTAGTTGACTGAATAACTGTTGAGTTCATGGAAGATAGGTGTCTTTGACTTGTTCATGTTCTTCTGTTGTGCTCGATCCAAGTTCTTTATTAGTTCATGGTCTAGGCGTCAATGTTGACTGTTTATGTCACGTATGAAATGCGTGAGTCTAATATTGAGGTAGTTCAAATTTGGACTAGGTCGAAGGGTAGGCCTTTCCAATCGCCCCCTCGCAACTGAAGGTACAAGTGACTTTGGTAGAGAAAGAACCTGCGTATTGGTGGTATTGGAAGTTGTAAAGAAATGATGTATTTAATAGTGATAGGACAGTGTTGGTACTCGGTATTTGTTATGGAGGGACGTATTTGGTATTCATGAGATGGAAAGGATTGATGTACATGACGCTTGGGGTTCCGGGAGTGGTTCTGCTTTAAATGATGATTGCTTTAGAAATATACATGAGCATTAAATACGATTATTATATAAATAGTACATGTACTGTAGATTCTGGCAAAGTACACTATGTTGAAAAATTATTTGGATTATCTGAATTTTAATGGTGAAGACCCGGCGAATGGTGTATAAAGAGAGGGTTTATGCTGATATACAGAGATTGAAGTTAAGATATTTTGGGTATCAATCTCTGGAGATGCCCACCCCCAATTCCTCTTCCACCGACGTATCACGATATGTCAGAAGACAAAGCAGCTAAAGTTGGGGAAGACTATTACTGTATGTGGAGATTTCATTACGTTATCTTCACAGGCGAGCAACATTGGAGGTGTCTTCGCATCCTTGTGGAGGACAAGGTTGAGGAGACAGATGTCTGGGGCGGTGTATCAGCGAGGCAGTATCGTCGGTATCCTACGAAAGACTGGATTCTAAGGTAAGACTCCATTTCATCTCCATAAACTCTTTGTTGGTAGGGGTTATGGAGGAGGAGGCAATGGTGGTATAGAAGGGTGACAGAGATTGGAAGTCTTGCCCCTGTACAATTATTGTTTCTTGGCGCTAAGAAGGCCTTCTGTTTGAAGAGTTGGTTCAAGCATTGACTTCCGTGATTCCATGTCTAAACTTCTACCAAATTCAGTCTCTTGTCGAAATAAATGGTGTATAGAAGGATGGATGCTCAGTAATTTCCAATTCCAACTTTGCTTCAGAAGATTCTCGGAGTGAAGCATCACTAAAAACTGATATGATTTTGAGAATAAACGGAAAGTCTTGTTATCTGTAAAGTACTTGAAAGACTTATTATCTGTGAAGTACCTGAAAGACTTGTTATCTGTAATTGATATTCAAGCTTTATAAATATGTTTTATTCAAACCCTGCGTTGATAGATAGAATTAACTCTTGTGATTCAAATCGAGTGAGTAGAGGGTGAAATGTTATATATAAGATCGAACTATAAAATATATTTTAGCAATTGAACTGTGAAAAATGTGTCTGTACAATAAAAGATGTTTAAAAAACTATTTCAAACTAAATAACTCATAGAATTATGGGGGAAGAATATCTAAGAAGATACGAAATTTGCAGGAATTGAAAATTCGAGCTTATGGAGATTTCGCTTGAAAAGTTGGATTGGGGGACAAATTGTGATGGATAGGTCAAAATGAGGTAGGACGAATCCAAAGAGGTCGATGTGGACAGATAAGTTCTAATAACTTTCTATCAAGATTTTAAGGTTTCCAGTTATGGAAAAACATATTTAAATATATATACGGGATTTACGGGATTGGAGATGATCTTGAAAATTGTATAAATATGGGGAAATACGATTGAAATATGAGGAAGAAAGTGAATGCGGTGACAACTCGATCTGTGAGAGTTCGTCAAGTTGCAGAAGGGCGGTTGGCGATAAAGATAGCTGAAATGTGAGAGGATTTTTGGGTTGCTAGACTATGATTCTGAATTACTAAAACCTGAATTATAGTTCGAAAGATTACATTTGAGGGTGAGGGAACGTGAGATTGGGAGTCATTTTTACTCGGAGGTATTTCCTGAAGTGATTCTAGAGCCTATAGCTCAAAGAGAGGCCAGTGAGGCAAATTGCTAATGAAGAGATTATTGAAGAAGAAAATATAAGGATTGTTGGGGGTGAACTGATTAGGTGTGGTCTTCCTGAACATGTGGGATGCTTCATGCGTAATCATATGTGAGGGACTGAGTTGTATGAGGTCAAATAACTATAATCAAAATATAGTTAGAATGATGTTTTGAATCTGTCATCTATTGTTGCAAATATTTTTTGTGACTGTTGTAAATAAAAAATTTGAATTTGAAATGTGAGAGCTTTGGAAATGACGTCAATAGTTGTATAAATAGTAGAAGCAGGAATAAAAAAAAAAGGTAGCTTTGATTTTTGTCTCTTGCTTAATTGCAGGAAAATTTTGATTGCGTGTAAATATTGAGTCATCATGAGTGTGGGGAGGTCAGAGGGAGATTTGGGTAGGAGAGATGAGAATATAGTAAAATATAGGGCGGGGGGCAATAATGGGAATGTGTTTTCACCAAAAAAGTGTAAAACGTCTGACATTAATTGTGGAAGGGACACCTCAGTTCCAAAATCGAGGGCGGCTCGTGCGAGGCCCAATAGCTACCAACAATTAGAGAAAAAAACTATAAATAATACTTCATCTTCCTCATTCAAACGTTTATCAACTTCTAAAAAAATTAAAGAACAGTGGGAGAGTAGAGAGAAAAAATAGCAGAGATTCACGTGAGAGATTATGTAAGAGTTATCATCAATCAAGGCGAGAAAAAGTTAGGGAGACAAAGTCAAGACGGTAGTTGTACAGCAGCGTTAGGAATGATTTGGCATTGCTTTAGATTTGGATTTAGACGTTGAAGGTTAGTAGACAATATATGATATTATGAATCTGTGTTTGAAAGATTTTTGCGGTTTTCAAATTTCAAAAAATTACTATTTATAGTAACCTATAAAAATGTGCTTGGTATATGTGTGAAAAAGAGATACGATATGATATACGTATATATATGATGGATGTGTAAAAGATAATGATATCATAGCTGGACCAGTATGTAGGTCGAGCTTGAGGAATATCCGTGTAAAATTAAACCTCATCCTTAGACTTGTAATTGAGATGGTGACTTCAATCGATATGGAGATGTCAACCTCTGGTCATACTATTGAGTCTGATACTGTAGGATCTGTAAATGCAAAATCTAATAGGGAGGACAAAATAGTATTTGTTCAATTTCTAGACAATTGGTATCATACTCTCCGAACTCCGATATGTTTAGAGAGTTCTGCAAATCTAAAGCTCTTGTAGGGGGAGTATGGGGAAACGTAATGGAACATGTTGGTAGGCAGTTCAGGGGTTGTACTATAGAATCTGGGGAGGAGCATTTCTTTTTGTTGCCTGACTTTAAGAATGAGAAATTGGATAAGGGGGTGGATGAATCGATCTCCTTGGAGTATTTTGATGGGACGAGGATTTTTTTTGTTACATATATCAGTTGGAGTAATGATTGAGTTTACCTCTTAGCAAT
Organism: Kingdonia uniflora; assembly: GCA_014058105.1. Classification (NCBI taxonomy): domain Eukaryota; kingdom Viridiplantae; phylum Streptophyta; class Magnoliopsida; order Ranunculales; family Circaeasteraceae; genus Kingdonia; species Kingdonia uniflora. Next base: position 422,292 of record JACGCM010001059.1, on the reverse strand, counting down.
CTGGCTAAAGGAATAATAAATATTATAGAAGCTTGTCCTGCCCAAATTAATGGGAACATATGGGAGATGATTAATGTTTGTGAGAGTTTAAATAGATCGTGGGAGGAGAATGAGGTAGAGAGGAGAATAATTCTTAAAGATGTTATTTAGTTTTATGGAGTGAAAAATTATTCTGCAGCTAGAGGTGCATACTTGTTTTCGAGCTCGTCTCGACCGCTTACCTTCGATCTAAATTTAGTAGGTCGAATGTGGAATGATAATGTGATATGTGTAAAAGGTGATTGCCTTCAGAGAGAAGATGAAGAACCTATGGAACTTATGTATAGGATTGTGAAGAAAAGTAAGTAATAGTGTATAATATCGAACTGTTGTAATTGAATGTTGTTTTGTTGTTTGATATTGTGTTGCGTTTGTTTTTCAGGGACTCAATTGAAGGTGACAAAGAATGAGTCCTTATTAGATACAGTTGCTCGAGAAGGGGTTGAGCTTGAGGTAGCTCTAAAGGACCTCGATATTAATAGAAATAAACAAGCAAATAACAGGTTCGAGAAGGTTTAAAAGTCTCAAGCAACAAGGCTAATGACGGGGGTTTGAGCTAGTAAGAAAAGAGGGGCTGACGGAGAGAAGCGAGTGGCTTTGCCGAAGGCCACTGCGTTAGATTTTACAGATGTGCTGAAATCTACTACTTCGACCAAGTTAGCTCAGTAGTTTTCGAAGAAGAAGGTTGTGCAGTGTGGCTTGGCTTCTGGAACCACGGAGATTCGTGAGGTCGAGGGGGATATAAAAAAGAGGAGGGTAGATCCCCCTACTTAAGTGATTGGGGCGAAGGTTATGGAGATTCGACCTGTTGAGGAAGATGAGCTGAGAGCTATGGAGAACAGGGTGAGGCTTGCAACTCCCAAAGGTGCTAAGGAGAAGAACAAAACTGATATGGTATTAATTAATACAACGAGATTTGAGAATGGCTGTGAAGATGAAAGATTAAGTACACCAAAAAGAGATATATGAGGGGATTAACTGACCTAAATGTAATGCCTAATAGTACAATTATTTGATTTTATTTTCTCTAATAAGCTTTTTAGCATGACCTAAAGTCTTATTGTTCCCAATACCCCTAACATCCATACTATCAGCTTATAAGACATTTAAACTATTTAATAAAACTTGAAGACCAAGAAACAGGTTTGCTTCTACCATTGACGGAGGAAGTTCAATGTAGCTTTTTTAGTCCACTTCCTCTTGTAAACCATCTGTTCCTTAGCTGCACCCACCTCATCCGCAGTACTTTTCCCCAAGCACTTTATAGTGTCCTATCTACCTATTTGGCCATCAAAAAGGCCTTAAGCATATTGAGGTCACAGTTCTCACTATCTATGGCTTTAGCTGATTTGCAAACCTTGAAATAATTCATCTTATTCTCCACCAGAGGAGTCCTCACTATCCTGTGTACCGTCACATAGCCTTTATTGAGATCCATAGCTTCCAAAAGGTGTAAATCTTCTACATCCAAAGAAAAAAATTGATTGGCATTCACCACCACGGGGTGTTCATAAACTTCTTGTACTTCATCATGCATTTTTGAAATCTTCACCTCCTCCCCTGCCTAATGCATCGTCCTTCCACTTAGAACCTATTTTCTTTTCCCTCGGTTAACTAGGACAGACTCTACTTTGAGATGTTCTCTCTCCATTGAATTGATTTGAGCAAGTCCTTTCCCCTTAACTTCAAGCAAGCTGAGTAATCATGTCCCTAATGGAAGCATACATGACAATAAAGGGCTATCAAACTGCGCTTCCTGTCAGAAGCCCGAGACTTTCAAATAAGTTATCCTTAAAAATTGAGGCAAATCCCTGGAAATATCCATCTCAATACAGACCCTTGTTGATCAAGGTTTAGTTAACATGTGAGTAGCCTGATCGATTCTTAAGCATCTCCCCCTAGACTCTCACTGGTACTACTATTACTTGAAAAGAAATAAACAAATAAAAGATTACCTATAGTACTCTTATGTATATCGGCTTCTAATTACGTATATCTTATGACACTTATCAGCTAGCTAGTTGATCTTTTAAAAGCTCTCTCGCACTTTATTAGCGTGCTTGAAAATAGTGGCTTGCATATTTAGGGCTTTGGCCTTCTAGAAATTAGAGAGAATTATAGTTTATCATTAAAAAGGGTTGAAGTAAATACTGCAAATCAGCAAATATGGGGTTTTTTCCCCTGAAATTCACAATCCAAATTCAGCATAGAACCAAAATCTATAAGTTTTAAAACATACCCGGATGCCCCAAATTAACTTAAAATGATATAACCCAATAATCATTCCATCACCGTGTTTCCCAGAAACAATAAATTAAACTCGGATTAATAGATGCCCAAATTGTAAATCAAACAAAATACATAAAATTAGATATGATAGAAAAGTAGATTGATGGAAATTAACCATACCTTTAAGTTTATTGAATTAAGGAAAATACAAGTGAGATCTCTTGCTACAACTCTCCCACTCTCAAATTGAAATGTTTCAGATCCAGATTTTAGGGTTTACTTTAGATCGAGATGTATAGTTTTAAATAATTAAATTGCATGGGGAGACTCCCTAGTTTTGATCTCATCTAAGTTACAAGCTCCAGCAATAGAAGATGCCATGAGGGAAAGGAAAAATCAAATTTACCACGGATAGGAAGGCTATTTGCCATGGACAAACTCTATATCAAGGATACCATGGAATATATCTGTGGCAAAATAAAAAATAGACTGTGACAATTTTACTATTTTGGTGTAGTGTTATTTTTACCTTTGCTTTATCTTATGTCTGGTAGAGATCTTTGATTGAAAACTAGTATTACCTATGTTTTAATTACAGATTTTGTATAGATGGGTGATTGAAAGCTAGTATTACCTTTGATTTATTCCGTAGAAGTATTTGTTGCAGACATATTAAGAGATGAAAGCTAGTTTTACATTTGTTTTATCTAATGTCTGGCAGAGATCTTTGATTGAAAACAAGTATTACCTTTGTTTGATCTTTACTTTATCTTATGTTTGGTAAAAATCTTTGATTGAAAACTAGTATTACCTTTATTTTAATCGTAGATTTTGGGTAAATGGGCGTTTGAAAGCTAGTATTACCTTTGCTTTAATCTATGTAAAATAGTAGAGTCTACATAAGTAGAAAGTAATATATAAAAAAACTTGGAAGTTTTCATTGAGTAGAATAGAATGCACACTATATGGAGATTAAAATTAGAATGGAAAGAACGAGAAAATGGAAATGAAGAAACTAAGGGCTTAACGATAGTACCGTTTCAGTCGCCTAGTATTCCATAAATTTGGGATTCAAACTTCTTGCTCTGTCATGAGATAATATGATCCCAGACCAGTTCGACCAATGATGAGGAATGGACCTTCCCAATTTTCTGCCAGCTTCTCGACACATGCTTTTTTCTATATTATGGGATATCTCTGAGGACGAGATCATTGATTTGGAATACATGACTTCAGACTCTTCTGTTGTACGAGCTGACCAGCATATGGTGATATCAACCTAGGTTGGCAATAGTGCGTTCTGTAGTTTTATCAATCCAGTTCATATTACAAGCAAATTCGAACTTATTTTCTTCATCTGTATGCTCGTGATCTCTGACGGGATGGTGGCATTCTGCTAGAATGATGGCTTCAGTGCCATAGGCTAGGAAGAAGGGGGTACAACCAGTTAAATGACGTGGAGTGGTGCGGTACGCCCATAAGATATGAGGAAGTTCTCATATCCAATTCCCTTTTTTTGTGATTAAAGCCTTTTCTTGAGTCTATCTACGATGGTTTTGTTAATGATTTCGGCTTAGCCATTGCCTTGAGGGTAGTAGAGATTGGATGGTGAGTTGATGATGTTGTATTTGTTGAGGAAGGCTACGAATTTCTCACCAACGAATTATGGCTCGTTATCGATATGAATTAGGTGGGGGCATCCAAACTGTATGATGATCTGTTTCCAAATAAAAGAGATGACCTCTTCTTCTGTAGTTTGACAAAGTAGAACTGCTTCTACCTATTTTGTAAAATAATCTATTGCTACAAGTAAGTATCATCGATTACCTGGAGTATTAAGAAATTCTTCAACGAGATCAAGCGCCCATCGCTTGAATGGCCAGAACACCTTTCTTGCATGTAGTTTGAGCGTAGGGGTGCGGATCATGTGTCCATGTCATTAACATGTGTCGTATTTTTGTAAGAACTCTTTTGCTTGCTTGCACATGCCTGACCAGAATATTCCGTGTGTAATAGCTCTATTAGCGAGTGATGACCTGCGATATGGGAGCCACACATTCCTTCATGTAAATCTTTGAGTATTCCATCTGCTTTCTTCCTGGAGAGGCACTTTAAATAAGGCCCCGTGACTGAACGGAAATATAAAAAACCATTTTGAACTGAGTAACGCTTCGATTCTCGATCAACTGTCGGCGCTCTTTCGAATCTGTTGGATGGGGCCCTTTATATTTATTATCGAGGCCTAGATAGGCAATGAAGGGCTCTCACCAATCGCCATCTTCCTCTTTATCGCTCCCAATGTTGATCATACATACAGAATGGAGATCAATATAAGGGTTGATATCACTTCGATCTATAAATATCTTGCTTCAGTACCCAAAACCCCAGCTAGGTAAGCCAAGGAATCAGCGTGTCAATTTTTACCTTGAGGTAGAAAGTTGAGAGTTGCTTGCGCAAATCTGCTCATCCTGTCAGGAACGAGGGTTGTATACTAGAACATTTTACCATTCTTCTTCTATTGCTCAGAGTAATGGTGGACGATTAGCAGAGAATCTGTGTAGACTAAGAGCTTTGGGATGCTAAGCTCGAGAGCGAGGTTGAGTCCATGAATTAGAGCTTCGTATTCTATAACATTGTTGGAGGCTTCAAAATCCAGGTGGATTGATTTCTCGATTCTGTCGCTAGAAGGGGTAATTAATATGATTGCAATTTCTGACCCTATGGGTCCTACTGAACCATCTGTAAAAAGTCTCCACCCTTTCCTTATAACCTATTCAACTCACTCATCAAATGTTTTGGTGGGTGGATCTTCTGTAATTTCTTTTGTAAGGTCAGGATCGTGACCCTTTTTAGAATGTCATTGTTCGAACTTGATATCATGTTCACCCAAACTAATTGATCGTTGCTGCACTCTTCATAATTTTTCTTTTTTTGACAAAACTTCTAAAAGTGGGTAATTTTTCATGAATTTGACCGAATAAACTTGGAAGTAGTGCTTAAGTTTATGTGAAGTGTAAACAAGAGTAAGAAGGAGTCTATCAATTTTAGAATGCATAATTTCCGTTGGCGAGAGGGTTTTGCTGATGAAATAGATAGGCTTTTTGATCTTCCCTTCAAGTCAAATAAGAACCAAACAGATAGAAGTGTCTATAACTGCAAGGTAGATGACCAATTCTTCATTATCTACCGTGGTGCTCATGATGGGAGACTTCCCCAAATAGGTTTTGAGTTCCTGAAAAGCTACCTCACATTTTGGTGTCCACTTGATCTCTTCGTTGGGTTAAACTTTTCATCGTTTGGTACAACCTCAGAGTAGTAGGAACAACCAACGATAGCAATCTAAAGATTTAAAAACAAGTCGGCTGATAGCGGCAATCTTGTCGGCAAGTTTCTGTAAGTCCTTCGCCATATTTAGATATGGTATGTTTAGGAGAGCTCGAATTTGATATGGATCGGCCTCAATCCCCTTCTTGCTAACGAGATGGCCGAGGAATCAGCCTGAGTGTACTCCGAATTAACACTTATAAGGATTGAGTCGCATCCTATAAGATCGTAGAATGTTGTATATTATGGCGAAATCTGTGATGTGGCTGTTTGACTGTATGCACTTGTACAAGAGATCATCTATTTAAACTTCAATGATTTTCCTAAGATGTACTTTGAACCTAGTCATCATTAATAGTTGATAAGTTGTGGCTGCATTCTTTAGTCCGAAGGTATAACTTTGTAGCAGTAAAGTCCTCTTTCAATTATGAAAGTGGTCTGTTCTTGATCTTCACCCAAGAGACGAATCTAATTGTATCTAGAAACAGTATCCATCATAATAAGAGTTCATGACTTACCATGGAATAAAGAATTTCATGGATGATGGGAAGAGGGAAACTATCCTATGGAGTGTGTTTGTTTATATCGGTGAAATCTACACAAACTCGGACTTTTCCATTCTTATTTGGAACAACGACGATGTTGGATATCCAATCTAGATACTTGGCTTCTCGAATGATCCCCACTTTGACCAACATTTTGATATCAATGTTGACCTCATCTCGAAGACGAGGAGAGAGTCATCGATAATTCTGTTTAACTGCCGTGGCGTTGAGGTTGATGGCTAATCTATGACATGCCTTTAATGGATCAACCCCGGACATCTCTTTAAAAGTCCATACAAAGATGTCCTGATTCATTCGAAGAATGAATAAGAGCATCCTTATCGTTCTGGACCATCTTGGTACCGATAAAAGTACCTCGACTAGATCCATCAATATCGATGTACTCTGTAGGTTCTTCTATGGAAGGCAGATCACCGATGTGATCGGTTTTCTGTAATTATTATGCAGTGTATCTGTCTGAGGTATCTAGAATGGCAGAGATGGTATTCTCGCAAGCTCAAGAAAGCTTTTGACTGCCTTTGATTTCATAGATACCATCATTATGTTTGACGCAAAGTATTTGATGATAAGTGGAAGTGATTGCTTCTATGTTGTAAATCCAGGAGCAGCCCATAATCCCGAGATAACGAGATTTGGCATTTATAACGTAGAATACGACGTTGATTGTAGCTGGTCCAGCGGTGATAAGTAAGATGATCTTGGTGATCATATCCTCTAAGGTCGTAGGTTTGTTGAGGAAAATGTACTATTTGGCCTTACAGTCGAACTGGAGTGGGTTGGTAAAAGCAGTAATAACTATTTTCTGATAGAGATTATCCACCTTTCGTGCGAGCTCCCAAAACTTCTTGGCAAATGCCTCGAGCTTCTCTCCTTGTAATTGTTTAAGATTAATAAGAGAATATAAATTCTCCTCCTTGTCTTTCTTGTGAGCATATATCTTGATGAATTACTTCTATAGTTGATCGAATGTGTGGATGAAATCTTTAGGTAGTGAGTGGAACCGATGGAGTGGTTCTCCCTGCAAATTTGTTGCGAACAGACATCAGAGAATGTGGTTGAGATTGGAGTACAACCCTAATGAATCATGGTATTGCTGAATTTGCTCCTTTAGATCGGTGCCCTTGTATTTACGTATCTTCGGAGTGTGGAAACCTTTTGGTTAAAATAATGATTATTAGGATGCTGAAATTGCAAGACCTTCGCAGACTTTTTGCTCGCCGAGAGCTTTCTCACATTTTTGCTTGTGGTGGAAATTAGGGATTTCATAACTAGCGAGCCAGATGGGTTCTTTGAGGTTACTTCCGATGGCTATGAATTGTGCCGTTTGTACAAGGAATTCTCATCAACTAGCAATTTGCGAGACCCAATATTCACTTGGTTGCTAGCAATTATCTCATTATAAACATCTTCAAAAGCTTGCCTGAGCTCATCCTTTTCTATAGTTAGTGATATAAGTACAATGGTGACCACTGAAATGAGTGAGTTTATATTTGTTTCTACTAGTTGAACTATTATGTTTAGTCGTCTAATCCCTAAGACATTCTTCTTGATTAATGAATTTTCATGAAAAAGAGGAACTTTCTAAATCTAAGTTGTTTGTCTTCTTTTTACCTCGATTTGTCAAATAGCTGATGGATTCATGTACTAGAACTCGATGGGGGAAAAGGTCCAGCTGCTGAAAATGAAACAACTTCAAGATACATCTTTATCAGAATATAACATCTTTCTTACCATATTAATTTGTGCAAAGTTTCGCTTTTGTTTTGTTTTTAGTATTGCATTTGTAGGTTTACTTTGATGTGGCATTATAGCATCATCAAGTAGAGAATCTAAACTCTTGGCTAGAAATCAAAGTTTTGGACAAGTTATCCATTTCACCTATTTCTCTTAAATGATTAATCTCTTCTAATTATGTTATGTGCAGGATTAGCTAAATTCTTATCTAGAAATGAGAGTATCCTAAATATCTATGCCTAAATAACAAACTGTATATGAAATATGTATTATTCATTGATTTTTCACAACACCGTATAATCTACATTCTACATTTCCATCTATATTCTCCAAATGTTCTCTCATAATAGAGTGACAGTGGAATCCTTTCTTTGCAATGAGCCAAAATTCTTTATACTTTCTCTACTTCTTTCTTTTCCTTCCCCCAAAAAATTGGTGGAAAGAACGACTGGGCAACGAGCTAATTTCAGTATCTTCTCATGATACCACCAACATTCCTAGCAATCTCTTCCTTTGCATGCACTGATATAGGACCTTCCCCAATGTGTACATGTCAAAGAAAGCCTTGTACAATTCCTTGCTATGAACTGCTCCAATCTGTTTCCCGTTAATTTCAGTAATTAGTTTCCCATTAGCTGTTTGCCAAAAATATATTGATGTACCCATAGGTTATGAGATATCTTGGGCAAAGTATGAGCCGAACGTTCTCAAGCAGTAATAATTGGTGTTTGGACTCATCTTTAATAACCGGGCTCGAAGGGGTTTCTCAAAAGCATCGCGTACAGTATTGATTTTCAGCCCCTTGCTATTTACTACAAATCTAACAGTCATTTGAATATCCTCCCTGAGAAAATCCTCATAAAAGTCTGGTCGGTTGTTCAGCTCATTGACCGGAACAGAAGTATATTTAGGGCCCAGTTTCTCATAGATGGAATCAGGGTGAACGTATAAGCCATATGCATAGACCCTAAGAGATTTAATTTTGGTAACTTTTATAAAAGATTTAATTTTGATAACTCTCTCTTTCATGTCTCAAATCCACTTCTCTAGTAGTAGATTCTCTTGTTCCTATTTAAGATTTTCCACAGAAAGATTGCGACTGATTCTAATGAGTTGTTAGTGTTTGGGTCATTCACTGAAGATGACGTAATATCACTCAAAAAGAAATCACCTGCGAATATCATAGAGCCTTTGGAAATGAAAGGCTTGCAATTTGGCTCTTTAGATTTTGCATCTGTAAAATCCTTGGGCAGCCCTGATATTAAACTTTAACACAGTAAACTTTCAGACCTGTCAAAAAGTGTCGCACCGCCAAAGTTTGTCAATGAAGTCAATGGATTCAGCAGTTTGAAGACAACAGAAGATACTGGATATACTCAGTCTGCCTCATGTCTTTCCTCTTAATAATGACGTAAGAGGCCCAGAAAAGACTAGTGTGGACTTAACATCCTTATGCATTTCTGAGACAAATACTGGTGCACTGAAGCAGTCACCAAGCCCAAAACTAGATACTCTTGATGATGCAACTTTAGAACACCAAAGTAATCTTGTTATTTCTGTTCCCAATGAGGTGCATGCTGATTCGTCTGAACCTCTAGCTTCGAAAGAGGATAACCAAAATGCATTAAATGGTCCAAGGGCAGCTGCTACAGATCTACTTCCTCGGGGTTTGATTAACTCAGGGAATTTATGCTTTCTGAAATCATCTCTATAGGCTTTTCTCTCCTGTTCTCCATTTGTCCCGCTGTTACAGGACTTAAGAGCTCATACTGTTACAGCAGTTATTGAGACTGGGAGCCCTTTCTGCCCTTCCATGTTTGAACAGACTCTGAAAAAGTTTACTCCAGATGTCACAAATAGCATATCAAGCAAGTTAAGACAAGAAGATATTCAGGAGTTCCTAAGTTTCGTTATGGATCAAATGCATGATGAACTACTTCAACTTGAAGTCATTTTTTAAACTCAAATGGTGGCAGTTCATCTGTGGTTTCATCTTTAGAAGATGATGGTTGGGAAACAGTATGACCAAAGAACAAGACTACTATAACAAGAACGCAAAGCTTTGTTCCATCAGAGTTAAGTGCAATATTTGGCGGACAACTAAGTACTGTGAAGGCAAGAGGTAGCAAGGCTTCTGCTATAATTCAGCCACAATTCAGCCGATCCTTTTGCTCCACCTTGATATTTTTCCACACGTTCATTCTATTGAGGATGCACTCCACCTATTTTCTGCACCGAAAACACTTGACGGATACCAACAATCTGCAGTTGCAAAGGTGAGAGTTGTAAGCGCTAGCAAAGTCAAGTACTAGCTTTGGTACCATCATCTCCAGTCATCTTTGTAAGGGTAATAGCTTTGGTTGCCAGCCTAATGAATGAACTGTGATCCACTTCATGATGGTGATAATCATGTTCAAAATTTTGAGTATGCCACCCACAGCAAAATCTTTCAAGCAAGAGTTTTTTAAGATAATAGCTACTTCATACCTGCATTGAGAAGCCATCATTGCAGACTTTCCCTCAGGGGAAGTTAGAAATATATTGATTCCGTCCCAAGTTGCTCTAGGGTACTAGTTAGGATTACTACCTATAGGTATATATGTAATTATTTTTTTCAACTTATATAGAAAATGATCTAGTAAGCATGAGAATCTTGTCCCTTAAATTTATGCTTAATCCTCGACTATGTTATTCTTTGTTTATCTCGGACAATTAATAGGTATTATTGAGGGTTCCTTGTCTTGCAATAAGACTAATAAGAATGGAAGAGGATATGCCAAACCATGGAGCGAGTGGGATAATGGAAAAATCAAGATCTTAGAGTGGAATGAAGGTTGCCAACCACTTGAACCTAATGAACCCAAGTTGATGTCTCATCTAGGTTAGTTTTTATTGTCTTGAATATATATTTGTTGCTTTACGCATATCCTGTAGTGCCCCGTTATTTTATTTTTCTTTCTTGGTTGTGCTAGAGGCTTTTTTTTTTGCTTAACTTGTCTTGGGTGTACATTAGTATGGTTTCTTAGCTTTTAAATTTGAGGAAACTTGGTCATACCCACCACCGAATTCCCAAATCCTTCTCCTTCTTCTCCTCATCCTTCTCCTTCTTCTCCTCCTTTAACCTTTCTTCCCTCTTTTTATTTTTGAAATCAGGAGAAAAGTTAACCCCAACCCCGAATTCCTAACCTATCTCTTCTCCTTTTACAATTGCAAATCATTCATCTCTTGTGGTGGCTGGAAATTCTGAGCGAGTGTTCGAGAGTGAAATTGTTATTGTTCTAGTAAAGGGAAGGATCATTGCTTTGCTCTTCTTAAGCATTCAATCTTCAGGCAAGTAAAATTATTTCCGAGCATCTTATGACACATTGATATAATGTATAGATGTAAATTGGGGTATAAGCATAATTCCATGTTAAGAGTTATCATTATACCTTGAAATCCTTATATTAATTCATTCAACAGTTAATAATGAACAGTCTGTTATTGTATAAGGGAGTAGTTGAAGATCATAATATTAGCATTCAAGAGTAGGATAGTTCATCTAAATCGTTCGAGTTAGTGTATATAATATGCAGCCATGTTAAACTCTTTTATCGTTAGCTATAATACATAATTTCTTCTCCATATTTTCTGTAAATACTACCTGTTGGAATTGATAATCTCGTATTATGTATATGGTCGAGAATATGTAATTACTAAGTACTGTAGAAATCTAAATTATGGTGGGGCATCTCTTTAGAAATTTGTATACTTGTAAGGGTATTAGGCTAAGTTCTCTAAACTTTAGCTACCAACTGTTAGTGGTAATGCATTAGCTAATGTAGGAACTATTACTTAAAACATCCCTTCACCAATCTGAATTTTGAAAGAAATGATAACCTAATATAACATAGCAGGTACTGTTGGTATTAGTATGTAAATTAATGGACATAGGATTGGCACTCTATAATACCCTAACTTTTGGGAGTTATCGGATAGTCTAATATACATTTTGCGACATGATAGGATACCTAAAATTTGTGTAAGTGTCAAGAGAGGTATTTGGCACACGGCTTAACTTAGCCACGATTACAGGACTTTACGGATATATCCTTTAATAACTTAAGGTAGAAGATCATTAATAATCAGAGTATAATATCAGCGACTGAGACTCACTCCTATATATGTGAGGGTAAAAAGGCCATTGAGCATAAGATCGCCAATCATATGATATAGTCTCATTGCCTATGGAGCAAGGACAGATAGGTCATTTTGATTAAGTGTCGGTCTCGTAAATCATTCATCCATAGGATAACTTAGAGTCATGTACACAGTAGGGCTATGTTGTCAGGGTCCTTGGCTTCGAGTCCCTAAACAAAATATGAGGTAACTGTTTATCAGCGTTCCCGGGTTGCAAGTCCCAAAATTCTTTCCCTGTTACTTCTCGGCTGCATGCTACGCGAGCATCTCGTGGGCTTAGATCCCTGAAAGTGAAAATAAAATAGGCCTTAGACCTGTAGGTTGAAAATCCTTGACCACCTTGATCTGGTGATTTTCCCGCTAATTCCTAGCTCACTAAAAAGGAATTCGCCAATCCCTGGCTCGCCAATAAGGTATACGCTTCTGTTGAGGACAGAAGGGTACGAGAGTGTAGTCCCACTGAATTAAAAGTGACCCTGCATACATCGCCTGTTAGTTATCTCCCAAACCTAATAATACTTTATAACTATTTTATAATACTAGTTGGCGCCGATGCTTAAAAACAACCTTAATAATTTAACCTCATTTCCTCAATGCATTGCATCATTTATATATAATTATAGGGTATTATATCACACTAGTACTTTTGTATAATAGATCGGTCTGTCATGTTCAGTGACCGGCAATAATTGTGCTTGCTTGAAGCCCTGTGCACTATATTTTTCAGGAGGTCGAGCACGGTAGGATTTTTCTTAGTGAGGCTTGGCTGATCAGTTTCAGGATTCTTTGGAGTTCTTTGGATCACTGAACTGTCGTAGGGTATTTATAATAATAATTTCATATTTCATCATCGTAGTCTAATTCTCGTTTTTAGAGTTAGTTGAGAATTTTATTAATTTCTATTCATTTTAATATAATTGAGTTATTTTCTGTTGCGTTTCTTTAGTAAGTAGATGTAGTTAATTTCGTTAGAAATATAACACATCTGTGGGGTTTCATCCGTGGGATGCCCGAGTTGTTAGGCCTTAGGATTTGCTTAATGATTTTTATCAGAAGGCGGATTTTGGGGTGTGACATATCCAAATTTTCTATACGAGATAAATTTATTTTTTGGCCAACTAGCACCTCAAGGTTTTTCACGCACCTGAATACCCCAGTTAATTAACATCAATATATTTCACTTTAGGAAACCTTGCGTCTCAATATGATTTAATTTATATCAAGCAATGTTGATTAAAATTGTGGATAACTTCCATTTTACAGATTTTTTTTTTGCTTCTAAGATTGGCACTGATATTCTTTTTGGACAAAATACAAGCTGCAAGAGTCTTCTAGTTCTTTAAGGTATTTTTATTCCTGGTGTATTCGAATACTTTACATTTGACCATACTACGTATCGAGTAGAATTTGGTGATATAGTGTCGCAACTTCTAGATATTTATACTCATGTTATGAAACTATACTTAATCTGGTTGTAATGTTTGTAGTTGTTGAGGTTTATATATATTATCAAGCCTCGTGGTTGATATGACCTTAATGTGATATCCAATTGTCGTGCGATTTGTGTGGATTTCATAATCTTAGGAATTGAGAACGTGTTGCATGTATATTGGCCCTAAGCGCCCTCAAACTGAAAGTTTATGTTATTTACTTGAGTATTTATAAATTGTATATGTTTTCTAACAGGTGCAAAATGGAAATGTCTAATTTATAGGGGAAGTGCTATCAAATTTTTGGTTGGATTTCTCCTATAACTATGATATAGATGTGATGCGTCATTTGATTTTTTTATATTTTTCAGTTTTATAATGTGTACTTAATTGCTTTATTATCTTTTGGTTTGCAATTATTTTTGCCTATTGTGGCTGAGGTTGTAATAATTTAATTTTTTGTTTTTGTTTTTGTTTCAAGTAGTTTCTTAATAATTATGGGAGTGATACAAACAAGTGTTTAATATACGTAGAGATATTATTTGTGTGTCGATGGTTCCATGTTTAGTGCGTAAGAGGTTGGATAATTAATTGGAATGCTCAAGTTGTATTTTGTGATTGAACAATAATTTTTAATTAATGTTCTAGGTGGATTGAGACCTTATTTATTTATATGAAATTAGTGTTTGTGGAACATTGTAAATAAATTGTTCTCTCTTTTAAATTAACTTGTGGTTGATGAATGATTTGTACTATCTAATAGGGGCGTAATTCAAATCGCAAAAATGATATATTTAGCATTACTTTCTTTAGGGACAATTTATTCCGTCTCTATTAATATTGGCGCTGGTAGGAAAATTTGGCGCTATAGTTTTAGAGACAAACAAATTCGTTTCAAATGTTGTGTATTAGAGACAGAATAATTTGTCCCCAATAATATTGGCGTTGGCGGGAAAATTTGGCGTCACACTTTTAGAGACAAACAAATTCGTCTAAAATATTATATATTAGAGAAAGAATAATCCGTCCCCAATAATGTTAGCGCTGGTGAGAAAATTTGGCGTCATACTTTTAGAGACAAACAAATTTGTCTCAAATGTCGTGTATTATAAACATAATAATCCGTCCCCAATAATATTGGCGCTGGTGGGAAAATTTGATACCATACTTTTAGAGACAAACAAATCCGTCCCTGATAATATGTATTAGGGATGGTTGTACTCCGTCCCTAAAGAAGCTGAAAAGCAAAAGCCTTTAGATACGAATTTTTGTTATCTCTAGAGTCGTTCTTAATAGTATTAGAAATGGATGTGTCCGTCCCTAATGTATTTGGGACGCTACCCTAAAGGGACAACACTTTTCCGTCCCTAAAGACGTTCCTAATTGCTGTAGGGACGAATTAGTAGCCTTTTGGGATACTTTTTTCCTCACCCTAAATGTGGTTTTTCTTCTAGTGCACACAATAGAAAGGTTTTGAAGGGTGGCTCAGCCTTGGGGACCACGGTGAGTGGTGAGTGGTGAGGTCGAGATGAGTGTGAAAAAGAAAAAGGTGGATGCTTCTACCACAATGAGCGGGGCAAAGGAGATAGAGGGCAGTCTTGCTATGGAGGATGAGTTGCTAGTCGCAGAGAACAGGCTTAGGGCGGCAGCTCGAGTAGGTATTGAAGAGCTGAACGCTTCTGCGCAGTTAGAGCTGAGTAGGGTAAGTTTTTATTCTTCATGCTACTCTCATGTTATGTTTGTCTTAGAGCTTAAATATGTGCTTTTGTTGTTGTAGGCTACTCGAAGTCTGAAGGAGATCTGTCTCAGGCTCGAGGATGGAAGGGCCGAGCTCGAGAGAGGAAGAGCTGAACTCCAAAAGAAGGTGGCTCAACTCGAGGTAGATTTGGGTTTGGAAAGGGAGCGCTAGGTCTTTGCGAAGGACTCGCACCGGGTGATGATGCTCGAACTTGCTGAGGAAGCAAAGAAGAATGTTATGGAAGCTGCAGGTGTTCGTGACAGTCTTGGGCAAAAGCTCCCCGAAGTGAGATACTCTGTGGCTGACATCAAAGCTATCATAGTAAGGCGCTATGTCGAAGAGGCTGAGGCTGATGAGAAGCTTGATGCTGATGGTGACTCTCTCCAAGATGTTGTGACGGGGTTAGATGCGGTTTCCTCTAGAACTGATATAGAGAACCATGGGGGAGAGGAAGACAAGGTAGAGCAAAAACCTTTTGGAGTTTCTTTTTCTTGTTTGATTGTGTGAGTCGAAAACTTGTGATTGTATGGTGTATATTTTGAGGAAAAATTTGGAATTGTCTAAGAGATGTTTATAAGAATTGATTTATATGAAGTTAAAGGTATGTGCCTCAGAATTGAGGAATGAGAGAGAGAGAGAGCTTGCTAAGGAGGAAAATGCTTTGACAACTCTATTGACTTCACAAACAGGACTACATATTAGAAAAGTGCTTGAAATATTTAACTTGTATGCTTTGTTACTTTGGAGTTATAAAGCAAAGTTATAAAGAAAATATAGCTCATAATGAACGATAATAAACAAGTATGTCCAGACTATTTTGAAGCGTTAGAAAATTAGAACATAGAAAATTTGTACCTTGAAATAGGATGTAGATGTTATTGCCATTACTGTGAGATAACTTCTTAACTTGTGGGCAAAGTATAACCCCAGCTTGTGGGCATCTTAGAAACAAAAATCTGCTAGAAATCTGCAAAGCTATTTGTAGTTTGTATTGATGTTATCTATGAAGTATCATTGAATCGAGCTTGATGATGCAGGTCGAACTAGAGACTGTCCGTTTGAGTGAACAAAAGATGCTTCAATACAATCATCAATTTGGGGCTGAATTTGATAGGATTAACGAAGCATATGAAGATAGGGAGGATTAGTATGTAAAACTTCAGATCCAGCTTGTGGGGGTGAAGAAAGCTGTGATCGAGCTGACCCAACAGATCGACAGTAAAGATACTGAAAAAGGAAAACTGGAAGAAGAGCTCGCGAGTGTACAAAAGGAATTAGCGAAGCTAAGTAATATGATAAGGTAAAGAAGTAGACGTCTTTTAATATCGTATCAGGGCGTTAGAGGTGACAGAAAATGAATTACGACAAAATGTGACTAACTTAAAGGGTCAATTGGCCTAGAAGGAAAATGAACTTGTAAAGGCTCGAGATGATCAATATGCTTTTGAAAGTGTAGTCGAGCAGTTGAGTGAGGCCATGCTTGCTAAAGATATTGATCTTCAGATGGCCTAAAAATGGTGTGACGAACTGAATGAGAGGGTTGCAAGGTTGAAGGTGGATTTGGCCATGGCCAATTTGTGTACCAAGAAGGTTGAGGCTGGAGAGCGGCCAAAGAAAAAAAAGAATGATGCTAAGGTCTCGACTACCAAGGATGTCACAGTTAACTCATTAGCTCAAATTAAAGAATTAAAGAATTAAAGAGTTAGAGGCTGATCTTGTTTATGTTCTAGCTGCTGTAAAGAGAGTGAATGATCGAACTAAAGATAGTTATTATAAGTTAGAGGTTGTTCTTCATGAAGAGCAAGAGCTACAGGTAGTTATGAAGAGAAAGGATGAGCTGTTAAATAAAGCTCGTGCTGGAGAAAGTGATGTAAACAAGTTAGAGTTAGTGGCACTTTGCGATCAAGTGGAGAAACCGAGAACGATGAAGATTGTTGAGCTGGATAAAGCAGCGGGGATAATATCGAAGTAGACTGAGGCGATAACACGCTTGGGGCAACTCTTAGAGTGGGCAAATAAATTCTACGCGAATTTGCGAAAGCGTAATCAATTAATAAAAAAACAATTTGCCGCGTTAGTCATACCGGACTGAGAGAGGATACGCCCGGAAGAAGTACACTCAAGGGAGTTAATGGTTGTTATTGCCTATTTTGTGGAAGATGTAAATAGGCTTAAGCTCAAAAGGGATACCTTGCATGATTGTGTTGCATTCAAAGGTTGTATCTGTAATGCTGATATAGATCGAGGAAATTGCCTGAACAATACAGAATGAAGGGAGGTTCCCGACCTACAGAACTAGTAGATCAAGGAGGGGATGTTATGACTGCTCGAGCTCCAGAGTTTATGGCTACACGACCTTCTTCGTAGGATAAAGTGCGACTGACCTTCTATAAGCAAAAACCTATAAAAGTAACCTGTGGCTTCTGTATTTGTAGACATGTAGAGAGATAAAAGCTAGTTTTACCTTTACTTCATCTTGTGTCTTATAGATATGAGAGATCATTGATTGAAAACTAGTATTACCTTTGTTTTAATGGTTGACATATGTGTAGATGGGCGATTGAAAGCTAGTATGGCCTTTGCTTTAATCTTTGTATAGATGTTCGATTGAAAACTAGTATTGCCTTTGCATTATTTTTTGTATAGATAGGGCGATTGAAAGCTAATATTACCTTTTCCTTAATCTATGAGATTTAGAAGATTTTACATCAGTAGAGAGTAATGTGGGAAAAAACTTGGAAGTTTCCATTTAGTAGAATAGAATGTACACTGTTGGAGATTGAAATCTCACTTTTGGAATGTAAAGAACGAGAATGGAGTAATCTGTAATGGAAAAACTAGGGATTTAATAATAATATCGTTTCAATCGTCTAGTGTTCTAGAGTTTTGGGATTCAGATGCCTTTCTCTATCATAAGGTAGTATGATCCAAGGCCAGTGTGGCCAACGATGAGGAAAAGACCTTCCCAATTTTCTACGAGCTTTCCAGCATTTTCTTCTTTTCTACTCTGTGGGATTTCTCTGAGGATGAGATCGCCGATTTGGAACTCACGGTTTCGAACTTTCCTGTTATACGAGCTGGCCAGCATATGGTGATATCGACCTAGGTTGGCTATAGCTCGAGCTCGGGTCTCATCAAACCTGTTGATATTAAAGGCTAACTCAAACTCATTTTCTTCACCTGTGAGCTCATGATCTTTGACTGATGGTGGTATTCTGTTGGAATGATGGCTTCTGTGTTGTAAGCCAGGAAGAAGGGGGAACAACTAGTTAATTTTCTTGGTGTAGTATTGTATACCCATAAGGCATGAGGAAGCTCACGTATCTAATTTTCTTTTTTCTGTGATTGAAGTCTTTTCTTTAGTCCATCCACTATTGTTTTATTGGTGATTTTGGCCTGTCCATTTCCTTGCGAGTAGTATGGATTGGATGGGGAATGAATGATGTTGTATTTATTGAGGAAGGCCACGACCTTTTCTCTAACGAATTGTGACCCGTTATCAATCTGAATAGGTAGGGGTATCCGAACCGTGTGATAATCTGTTCCCAGATAAAAGAGATGACCTCTTCTTCTCTAGTTCGACAAAGAGGAACTGCTTCCACCCATTTCGTAAAGTAATCTATCGCCACAAGTAAGAAACATCGATTACCTGGCGTATTGGGAAATTCATCCACTAGATCGAGCGCCTACCACTTGAAGGGCCAAAATACCTTGCTTGCATGTAGTTTGAGTGCAAGAGCTCGTATCATGTATCCATGATGTTGACATGTATCGTATTACTGTGAGTACTTTTCTGCTTGCTTGCGTATTCCCGGCTAGAATACTCTTTGTGTAACTGCTATGTTTGTATGTGACCGACCTGCGGTGTGGGAGCCACAAGTTCCTTAATGTAATTATTTGAGCATTCCATTGGCTTTCTTCATAGAGAGGCACTTGAGATAAGGCCATGTCACTGATCGGTGATATAAATGGTCGTTCTAAGCTGTATAATGCTTCATGTTTTCGATCAACTGTCGATGCTCTTTTGGATTTGGTGGAAGGGGCCCGTCACATTTGTTCTCCTTGTCGAGTTAGGCGATAATGGGATTCTGCCAATCTTCATCTTCCTATTCATCGCCCCCAGTATTGATCGAGCATATGTAATGGAGATCAATACTGGGTGTGGACATCACTTCGATCTGTAGATATCGTGCTTCTGTACTCAAGACCCCAACCAAATAAGCCAAGGAATCAGTATGTCTATTCTCGCCTTGAGGTAAATAGTCGATAGTTGCTTTCGCGAATCTGCTCATCCTATCGGCAATGAGAGATGCATATTTGATCATCTTGCCATTTTTCTTGTACTATTCTGAGTAATGGTGGACGATGAGTAAAGAATCTGTATAGACTGATAGCTCGAGAATGCCAAGCTCGAGTGTAAAGTCGAGCCCATAAATTAAAGCTTTGTACTCTGTGACATTGATGGAAGCTCCAAAATCCAAGCGGATTGACTTCTTAATTCTGCCATTAGATGGGGTAATCAGTACGATTTCAATCCCTGACTCTGTAGGTCCTGCTGAACTATCTATGAGAAACCTCTACCCTTTCCTTATAATCCATTCAACTCGTTCATTAAATGGCTTAGCAGGTGGATCTTTTGTGATTTCTTTTGTAAGGTCAAGATTGCGCTCCTCCCAATCAGAATCTTTTACAAGAAAATCTACGAGAAAATTGGCAACGGCCGGACCTTTTTTTGAATGGTGTTATTCGAACTTGATATCATGCTCTCCCAAATGAACCGATCATTACTGCACTCTTCGTGTTTTTTCTTTTTTAGAAAAAACTTCCTGGAGTGGGTAGTTCATCATAACTTTGACTGAATGAGCTTGGAAGTAGTGCTTGTGTTTCTGAGAAGTGTAAAGGAGAGTTAGAAGGATTCACTCGATCATAGAATATCTTGTTTCTGCTGGAGTGAGGGTTTTGCAAATAAATTAGATTGGTTTTTTTACCTTTCCCTCAATTCGAATGAGGATCGAGCTGATAGAATTGTCTACAAATGCGAGGTAGATGATCAGTTCCTCATTATCAACTGGGGTGCTCATGATGGGAGACTTCCCCAGATAGGTTTTGAGTTCCTGAAAAACTACTTCGCATTCTTCTATCTACTGGATCTCTTCGTTGGGCTGAACTTTTCCTCGTTTGGTATACTCTGGAGTAGTAAGAATAGCCATCGGCATCGATCTGAAAACTTAGAGATGAATCGATTGGTAACAGTAATCTTGCCTACGAGTTTTTGTACGTCCATCTTTGTTTTAGATGGCATGTTAAGGAGAACTCGAATTTGATATGGGTCTACTTCAATCCCCTTCTTATTGATGAGATGGCCGAGGAACTTGCCTGTGTACACTCCAAATTGACATTTATCAGGATTGAGCCGCATTCTGTATGAGCATAAAATATGGAAGATTGTGGAGAAATATGTGATATGGTCCTTGGACTGTAAGCTTTTGCACAAGAGATCATCAATGTAGACTTCAGCAATTCTCCCCAAGTGTGCTTTGAACATTATTATCATTAATAGTTGATATTTTTCTATTGCATTCTTCAGTCTAAAAGGCATGACTTTATAACAGTAAAGTCCCCTTTTAGTGATGAAAGTGGTCTTTTCCTGATTGTCTTCCAAGAGAGGTATATGATTGTATCCAGAAGCAGCATCCATCATAACTACTGATTCTTGCCTACTCATTCTTTCTTTAAGCCATTAAAGCTACTGATATCGATGTTGCTTGGAATAACTTGATCGGCCAATCTCATCTGTTCGATCGTGCTTTGAATTTTTTTTTCAATACCGCTACCAGTATCAATCATCATTGTATGCCTAACAAATTTATTCATCTTTAGCATGATAACCAGTGTGTCGTGATAAGGAAACTTGACGTGACTGATATCGCAATCCTCGAATAAAATCTCAAGCTGGAAATTGTTCGATTTAAAAAGAAGTTTAGTATCTTTATCTTAAGTGGTGAGATCGCAACACTCTGATAATCTTTGTTACTTGAATCTTGAAGAGTTATTAATCTGATGAATCTCAATCATGTTGCTGTGGTACATATGGTGTAAGTACTTTTTCTCAGCTTGATCTTCGACTTGAACCACTTCGACCTACGTCTTGCAGCTACCATTCTTGTATGATTCCAGATCGATAATGTACTAGTGCATTCTTCCGTCTTTGAAAATATATTCCAGCAACCTCTGTAAAGCGTAGCAATTATCTGTTTCATGATGATTTACCTTAAGATACACGGTAGAATTTGTCATTTTCCAGTATGGGAAAAATTAAGGAGATCTGGACATTCATCTTAGGGAGGACCGACTTGGGCAATAAATTGCCTTTCTGAGGTTTGCCTGTGTTTGCTTTAGAACTCTTTCGATCGCCCTGGTCTTCTATTGGTACACTGTTACGTTCTGTGTTTTGACATTTAGTAGTTAGGATGAATTTAGCAGATTTATACCTTTAAGTTATCATCCTTTCCAGGTCGACATACCCATTGACCTTGGTAATCATATCCTGCTACAACAAATACAGGCTTTTATAGGGGCCTAACTTCATGAGGTGGGAAAGTTGGCTCTTATACCATGAGGTTTATCTTCTATCAAAGGATTCAAGCATATAATCTATAGTACAACTAACCTACTGATAATATACTTGTGTAGAGGAGCAGAATGAGTCACTCCACAACCTCTGATGAGGATTTTTAAGAGATTTGATATTGTTATCGAGTAGTCAAAGGTTTGAGCCCTGGGTGATTTACAGGGTGATCGAAGGTAAACTACAAGGGTTCAAGGGAAAGATTTCCTAACCTCTCCTTGGTTCCCCTTACCTCCTATTTATAGAACATAGGTAGGGTTGAGTCACCATGGGAGGTCACATTACAAGTGTGCCCTCCGGGTATCAGGCGGGTATCCCGGAGTTGGTGTTGACCCCAAAAATGTCAAGCCTGGTACTGCGCTCTGACACTGTAGCTGTTGTTGGTTCTGTCAATATCGCTGTAAGGACCAGCAATGCTGTCGTTCCTGTCTGGTAAGCTAGTTGTCTAACATGCCTTCCTTCGACCATGTACGACTATGGTCAAAGTATTTCTGATGCCGATGGGTCTGCCTTTGTATAGTCGAAGTTTGTGTAGTCCTGAAAGGTTTGTTTATGGAGTGATTGGGCTTCGAGGTGTTCGGGTAGGCTTCGAGATATTTATGTAGGCTTCGATGTAGCTTTCGAGTATTCGATTGGAGCTAGAAGGTTGTGAGTAGGCTACATTCGCCCCCTCTCAGCCAGGGTCTTGAAAATAGGTGTAGAGGCCCTTGCTGAGAAAAACTGTTGGTTATTGGAAGTCGAATGGTTGACTGAGGCATATTTGATTTCCCAGGAAGGTAATAAAGGATGGTAATTACAAAGTTTGTGATTACGGAGTAATAAATGCTGTTAATGAAGCTATAAATAGGGCTTTTGAGGGTACCACTGTATACTCTTCATCTTCAGTTTCTTTCTCTGTTTTCCACGAAAACAAAATGGATACCACTCCCAACGCACGCTATCAGAGAGGGATAGGTTTTGCCTGAGGCCATCGCGTAGGATGGGAAATGGCTGAACTGAAACTAAAGTTCTTTAGAGATAAGTAAGTCGACTGGGATATGTCAGACCTGGTAGAGGTAGAGCCTTGGGAGTCAATCAATAGGCACTCCTATGCATACTTGTAGGGAATATTACAGTGGAGGTTCACAGCTTCTGAAGAACGTAACCTCTTCCTGTCGGGTATAACCGGTCGTCTTGTTCAGGAGGAAGATTAGTTGGTGGAGGGTCAGGGCTCGACAGGAGGATCTGGCCCATCTAAAAATAGGGTGGGTTCTTCATAAGGTGGTGGAAGGGTGGTGGTGGTGATAGGTTTTGTTATTTTCTATATTGTTGTATTTGAAGGTTTTTGTTTTTGCCGTTGTTTATGTACATTTTCCTCTTCTTCCTTTGTCTTCTCTTTGTTATAATCAACGTAATGGAACGATAACAACATTTCACTGAAACTGTGTAATTTTGTATATGGTAAATATTGTAGATTAATAGATTGTAGGCGCAGAATTAAACATCTAACTTCAAAGGGTAAATAATTGAAAAAGCTATCTTCGAGGGGAAAAGTGCTTCGACATGACATGTAGGTATCGAAGATAATGATTAATATTCAACCTGGAAGGAGTAATTGACTCTGAAATCTCAAAGTTTAATGTATGTATTGAAAGAGTTGTAGGAGGAGGCATAGAGTCTGGGAAGTTAAAACAGTTAGACTGCTGAGATTCTGTGGGAAACATTTGAAGACTATGATAAATGCAGTTCTGATTGAGGAGGGTTTAAATGTACCTGCTTTCAAGTATAAGTAGGCTGTTTTTAGGAGAACTTCACACATCTGTTCCTTCTTCTCCAAGCAAAATGTCTGCATCTTCGTCCTAAAGCAACAGCAATGCTCCTAACATCACGTACCAAAATCGGGTAGCGGCAAGGGTCCTTCGTATACGGGAGAAGACACTAGAACTGATACAGAGGTATTTTGGCGATCGAGACCTGGATTGGGCTATGCCAAATTTGTTTGAAGTGGAGCCAGGGGAACCCATTAGTGGGATGCCCTATGCCTACTAGTGGGGGGTGCTACAAATGATGGGCCCGCTTCCCGACGATCATTTGGCCTTCCTGGAGTCTTTGGCTGAGGAGGTGGTAAACAAGGAAGATGCCGAGGTTGAGTCTTCAAAGAACGGTCCCGTCTTTAAATAGGGGATTCTTTATTGTGGTAAAATAGGATGGTAGGAGTATTTGTAGTTTCTTTTGATTGTTGATTATTTTTTTCTGTATTTCGGTGAACGGGCGTCTGCCCAAATGAACTTTATAATTTATGAGATGATTATCGAAGTGAGATACTGAACTGTCTTTGTGTAAGTTGGACAAATATAATACTCAAAGGTAATTTAGGCACAAAAATAGTTTGCTCGAGACACGTATTATTGGCATGTTTTGAATTCGAAAATCATGTTATCAGAGGATGAATGTTCGAGTGGTGATATAGACGATTATTCGAGGATGAGAGGAAAGTATTTCGAAGGTCGATTGGCTTCGATTGGCAAAATTGACTGTCCAAACAGCTGGCATGTTAGAAACTATACAGAACCTAGGGTAGAGTGTCGTGCAGGCATCATGATGCTTCCTTAGATTACAGAAAAAGATTGATTTGATGTAAGGATATGATTTGAAAGTTTCGAGTGGAGATCAGAAGGTTCGAGTTTTTTTATGTATATAAAATTGTGGAAATGTACGTGTGAGATGCGCATGTGGGGTAATGGAGGATAAATTCAACAAAACACATCGCAGCCGAAAAGTAGGGGTAGCGGTAATGATTGCAGTTTTGGAAATTGAGGCAGTTTTTGGCATTCTGCGGAGGTATATATAGTGGTAAGGGCGCAGTTACTGTTCCTGGTTACTCACTTATTAAAAAACCAGAGAGTAAGAGAAAGAGAAACATACGCCTTTGTTCCATAGAGCTCGATAGTTTCTGTGGGATCGTCTAAATTGCTGAAAGGAAGGAAAGATACTTTGCTCAAGCAGGTATGTCCTTCTGACTTCTATCTTGTTGCTTCGCCTTCTATTTCTGTATGCTGAGTACATAGTAGTGTAAAGTCTTCTAGGGTTTATAGTTGTGATGATATGACCGAGGACCGAGGGAAAACATATATCTGTGGGTAAAGTCTTTTGGGGTTCTGAGGGTATTGACGGTGTAGCAGGGATTATGGTCGAGCATTTGGCTATGATGGTCTGAGTTGGAGAGGGTAGGTAAAAATAGGCTATTGACATAGAATAGTCGAATATATCGATCCAATTGCGTGCCTCTTCTTCTGTAGGATAAGATGCGTACTCGTCGATCTTTGAGACTAAGGCTAATAGACGAAGAGATCGAAGAAAATGATGCTAGTTTGTCTGGTCGTACTTCGATAGGTGAGGGCAGCGACGTAGAAGAATTAAATATTGCGAAAGATGTCCCATTACCAATGGTGTTTCCTAAATTTGGGACTTCAAGTAGTAAACGTCGTAAGACAGTAGTAACTGAGGAGAGCGATGAAGGAGAGATGGAGGGAGGAGAAAAATAGAGATGTGAAGGTAGTGCTGAGGCAGTTAAAACTGGCAGTTAACAAACTGGAGCTTGCTCGAGGGACCAAAGCATCATAGGTTTTAGAAATTGGCGTTTTGAAGCGAGATCAGGAGACTATCAGAGGTGAATGTGAGAAGAGGCTCGAAGCTCAACGGTATACTCATACACAGGTTCTAAATACGAAACTGGCCAAAAGGGATAAGGTTATTGTAGAACAGAAGGAGACCTTCCAAGGGAAGTTTGATGATGAATGTGAGACTAATGTTAGGCTCAAGAAGTTCATCGAAGATTTGGGGTATGATCCTGAAACCTTACAACGCTTTCTCATTACCAATGATCCTGTTGTTGACGATGCTGCTCAATCAGAGGCTGTAAAAGTAGATGTTGTTGTTGTGAGTGTAAGAGTGGGAAATGGCGCGGAGACTCCTGTGGTAGACAGAGTTGCCGCTGATACAGCGACCGAAGGGGTCGAGGGTACTTCTGGATTGAACCCTTCTAGTGAAGATACTGGGGGCATTGGCGAAGAGGAAACTGTAGGAGAAGATGGTGCAGCCACTCCGATACGAGGTATTGTATTGGGTGTGCCAAAGTATTTTCTTATCTTTCTGTTGTGTTGTAATATTTGAACAATATTGAGCTTGCTTTATACTTGAGTTGTGAACTTGTGATTGTTTTGAATTGTTGATGTAATCTGTATTAAATCTGGTTTGTGTTGAGATTGATTTGTACTGAGTTACTGTGCTTGAATCCTGATATATGCAATAAACTTAGATTAAATTGATTTGTGTTGAACTTTATTCTCTGATATATGTTGTACTGAAACTTCTTGTATGCAGTAGAGTTGTTGATATTCTTATCTATTTGTATCTGCCCATGCTGTTAGTGTAGAATGCTTGTAGAATTGTCAAACCCTGAAAAGCTTCGAGATGGTTCCCCGAGTATCAGTCAAAAGATGAATGTGACACATGGGTGGGACCAAAATTTTTACTGGACTTTAAAGGCCTGAGCCCGGTCGAAGTAGAACATGTTTTCCCCCCATGCATTCTCGAGGGTCTGGTATCTCGACCATTGTGCCCCCTATTTTGCTCGAATATTGGAGACTCAAAAAATTTCAAGGTCGCCCCCAAGTATCAGTCGGGTTGAAGGGTTGACACGATACTTAGGGTAAACCAAGAAATTTACTGGACTTTGAAGGCCTGAGCCTGATCAAAGTAAAACGTGCTTGCCCCCAATGCATTCTCGAGGGTCCGGTCTCTTTACAATTCGTGCCCCTCGACTTTGCTCGAATATTGGAGACTTGAAAAATTTCATGGTCGCCCCCAAGTATCAGTCAGGTCGAAGGGTTGACATTATATTTAGGGTAAACCAAGAAATTCACTGGAAAACAGAAGGCGAAGTTCAAAGGAAAAAGATGTTTATTAATTTATAGTGTATTTACATAAGTGGAAGAAGGTGAAGGTCGTGGCCTATTGTATGACAATAACTGTATTGCATTCCATGGATTTGGTAGAGGTTCTTTGTCTTCTGTCATTAGGTAATATGAACCCTTGCTGGTTTTATCATAAGCAACATAAGATCCTTCCTAGGATTTGGCCAGTTTTTCGGTGTTTCAAGGCTTCAAAGACTGTGTGACTCGTCGAAGTACAAGATCTCCAATGTTGAAACTTCATGGTCAAACTCGCTTGTTATATTACTTCTAAAGGGATAGATGGTAATGGCTGAGGTTTGCGATGGCTCGGTCTCTAGTTTTGCATATTACATCTGAGTTCAAATTTATTATCTTCGCCTGGGAGATTGGGATCTTCTGTGGGTACTTCAAATTGAGTAGGGAGCACTGCTTCAGTACCATAGGATAGAAGGAAAGGATTGCATCCCATTGCTTTTCATGGTGTTATTCGATAGGCTCATAGGATATGCTATAATTCTTGAACCCATCGTCCTTTCTTTGCATCGACATGCTTCTTGAGACCTTCGACTATGGTTTTGTTGATTTCTTTGACCTGACCATTCCTGTGGGGGATAGTAAGGTATTGAGGGTGAGAGGATGATGTTGTATTTCTTAAAGAAATTTATGACTTTGTTCCCTATGAATTGTGGACCATTGTCACAACGAATCATATGAGGGCAGTCAAAGCGTATAATAATCTTCTCCCATAGGAATTTGATGACTTCTTCTTCTCTGGTTCGACACAATGGTACGACTTCGGCCCATTTGGTAAAGTAATTTGTTATAACCAGGATATTCTCTCGGCGGCCAGATGCTTTGGGGAAGGGTCCTATGAGATCGATGGCCCACCATTTGAATGGCCAAGAGACTTAACTAAAGTGGAGGTGCTGAGAGGGGCAATGAATGTTGTGCGTATGGTGCTGGCATTGGTTACAGTGTTTGGCGTATTCTTTGGCTTGTTTCTTCATATTGGGCTAGAATAAACCTTAGGAAACGGCTCAAAGGGCCATAAATTTACCGGCAGTATGAGCACCGCAAGTACCTTCTTGAAGTTCGGCTAGAATTATAGAGGCTTCATTTTGAGAAATGCATTGAAGGGCGATGCCATTTGGGGATTTGCGATGTAACTCGCATTTGAGGATGGTGCATCTGCGGTAGTTTTCTAATAATGACCGTTTGACTTTGAGATCATCTGGGAGGATAACATTGTTGAAGTAATCGAGAAATGGTGTTCGCTAGCCATCTGGATCGATACTCTCACCCCCAATATTGATGGCATTAACTTCCATCTGGTCGATACTTGGGCATTTGAGTACTTCGATATGGAGAGTTCAAGATTTGGACTGGCCTAACATAGCTGCTATGTAGGCGAGGGCATCTACGTGTCTGTTTTTACCTCGAGGGAAATGAGTAATAGAAGATTTTTGGAGAAATGATCCATGCGTTGGCGGACGAGAGCAACATACTCAGCCATGCGATCGTTGGCTTGATTCTTACCGGTGTATTGTCACTGTATAAGTTGGTAGTCTGTGAAAACTGTTAGTTTAAGGATATCAAGTTCAAGTCTAAGGTTGAGGCCATGGATCAAGGCTTCATACTCAGCTTCGTTGTTGGAGCATTCAAAGTTTAACTTAACAGCCTTCCCTATTCGATCTTTGGTAGGTGTAACCAGAACGATACCTATCCCCAAACCGTTAGGTCCAACGGATCCATCTGTGAAGAGTCGCCACCCTATGCTAAGGTTCCAAAGGTCGGTAGGTTCGAGCTGGTACTCTGGTAGGTCATCTTTGTGTTCCTCCCAATCGACATCTTTGACCAGGAAGTCAGCAAGGAAATCGACGACTTCTTGGCCTTTTTGGGATATCTGCTTCTCAAATGTGATGTCGTATTCGCCAAGATAAACATACTACTATTGTATTCGTCTAGATTTCTCTTTCTTACTGAGTACTTCTTGAAGGGGATAGCTTGTTATAACATGGATGGGGTGAGCTTGAAAATATGGTTTGAGTTTTAGGAAAGTATAGACGATGATGAGGACCAAATGCTCAAGTTTCGTGTATCGAGATTCTGTGGGTGTCAAAGTTTTGCAGATTAAATATACAGGTTTCACAATATTTGATTCGAGTCGAATGTGGACTGAACTGATGGAGGTATCGGTAACCGCGAGGTATAAGGAGAGTATTTTGCCTTCGATAGGGGTGTTGATGATGGGTGGTCGACCAAGGTATGTTTTAAGTTCGAAGAACGCCTGTTCGTAGTCGGGTGTCCAATTGATCTCAGGGTTGTTTTTCTTTTTATCTTTGTGGACGCCTTGATCGCGTAAGAGAGAAAAGAGCCAAGCACAACGGTCTGAGGATTTGGAAATGAAATGGTTGAGGCCGCTATCTCACCAACCATCTTCTGAACATCTTTTTAGGTTCAGGGGGAAGGCATATCGATGAGGGCTCGGATATGGGTATTGTCGATCTCTATACCTCGTTTGCTGATAAGATGACTTAAAAATTTGCCAGACGAAACACCAAACTGGTATTTTTCTGTGTTAAGTTTTATGTTGTATGTTCGAAGTATCGAAAAGTCTTTGGCTAGGTCCTGTATGTGGGTTTATTTTTGGAGGCTCTTGCGTAACATGTCGTCGATGTAAACTTTGACCAACTTGCCAAAGAAGGGTTTAAACATAGTTGTAACAAGGCGTTGTTAGGTGGCACCGACATTCTTAAGGCCGAAGGGCATGACATTAAAGTAATAAAGGCCTTGTTCGGTGATGAAAGAAGTTTTAAGTTGATCTTCGGGGAGGAGGGGTACCTGATTGTAACCAAAATCTACGTCCATTATTGATAGGCGCTCGCGTCGAGCAGTAGCATGGAGGTGTAATAAAATGATCGGGAGGGGGAAACTGTCCTTCGGTGTGTGTTTGTTGAGATCTATAAAGTCGACGTAAATTCTGATCTTCCCATTCTTTTTAGGAACTACAACAATATTGAATATCCAGTTAGTATACTTGACTTCTCTAATGAAACCCGTGGCTATGAGTTTGTCAACTTTGAGGTTCACTGCTTCTCGAAGTCATGGTGCCAAGGTATGCTTCTTCTGTTTTACAATCGAGGCGGTAGCATGCCAAACTGGGGTCGACACCGGCATCTCCTGGAACGTCCATGCGAAGACGTATTTGTTTGTTCGAAGGAAGTCGATAAGTTTAAGGCACTCTACCTCGTCTAGAAAGGTTTCCATGAACGTACCTCGACCAGGATCGTCGAGTTCAATATAAATAATTGGTTCGATAGGTGAGATGGCGGGTGTCGAAGGTATGGAGACAGAAGGAGATAGTGATTGATATGGGAGCCTGACGAGTTTCTGGGTCTGATCGACCCCGGATGCTCACATGAGCGGGCGAGGCATTGAGAGCCTTTTAAATTCTATGTACCACTAGGGGTAGTGAAATGAAGGGTCTGATGATAGGTCGAAGGTATGGCGCATATGGCATGGAGCCTGTCGCGCCCGAGGATACCAAGGTATCTGGACTTCTTATCAATGACAAGAAAGCTAGTTTGAAGTATGACTGGGCCGGTGGTAACTGAAAGGCTAATTTGACCAACAACAACTTCGGTGGCCCCATTAAAACCTTTTAGTTTGACATTGGCGGCAGTGATGAGGTCTATTTTGTTCATGGCTTGGACAGTCAGAAAGAAAGGTACATCGGCTGTATTTCCTGTATCGATAAGTATGGTGCGGAGAACAAGGTGCTTGACCTTAATCATGATTACTAAAGGGTCGGAATAGGGAAAAACGAACATGCGAGATGTCGCAGTCAATGAAAGAGATATCCTCGGGTTGAGGATATTGACTTGATTATGGCAGGAGGGGAGGAAGCTTCTCCTGATAAGTGAGTTTGTAGCATTCTTCGACGTGCTTACGCTTGCTCTTAGAAGGGATGCTGTCGATATTGTTGACCTCGATGAGGTGAAGTTGGTAGATGTGTACCTCGGCTGGTTTGACAGCAGGGGCGGGTTAAGGCTTTAGGTACGTCCCGTCGAGATAACCAGGGAGGTCGGTGACGTACTGATGTTGATGTCCTGCTTTGAGGATTATTTCGAGGGAGCGCTGCATGGTGAAGTACTTATTGGTGTGGTGGAAGTTATACTTGTGGTTGGCGTAGTAAGGTTTGCCTTGTTTGACCTTAATGGGGAAAGGGGTACGCCATAATGGGTCTGCCAGGATCTATGGTAGAAGGGTGCTGAGAGGGGCAGTAAGTCTGGGCATGACCAGCTTCGGTCATTTCTTGAGAGCTTCAGCATTGTTATCAGTGTGAGGGCATTTGTGGCCCTTAGTCTCCTGTGAGACGGGAACGATCTGGGGTGTAGGGGTTGATGGTGGGACTTGTCGAGGTTTATTTAGGTTAGTGGTTGAAGGCTGCCCCTGTTTATTTGACTTGCGGAGGCGCTCAAGGTCAATATAGCCATTAACTTTTGAGAGCATCTCCTTGAGGGTTCATGGTTTGTGGAGGACCAGGTACTCTTTAACTCGACTGTTATCTGGCAAAGTGTTCGAATACGTGAGTGCGGCGTTTGCGCAGTTGAGGTTTTTGACTTTGCGCGACTCGTCGAGGAACCTCTTGGTGAAGGCCTCAAGGGTTTCACAGGGGGATTTTCTAAAATTGAAGAGGGCATCGACTCTGACCTCGCAGTCCTTATTGAAGGTAAATTGGGCTATGAAGAGGCTGGATAATTGCTCGAAGCTTTGAATCGGGCCATTAGAAAGGTTATGATACCAACGAAGAGAGCTATCTCTGAGGTTGGTGGGGAAAAGTTGACACATCAGGTGGTTAGCCGTGGAGTAAAGGCTTAGAGCATTTTGAAATTCTAGAATGTGAGATTGAGGATCGGTGTTGCGATATTTACTAATTTTTGGGGCTTAGAAATTTGTAGGCACCTCGATAGCGAGGAGCTTGGGACAGAGGGGGTTATTAAACTGACTCCATGAGTTTGGTATTGGGCTCACGCTGACGCGGATGACAGGGTAGATTTTGTAGTCAAAGTCCTACTGTGCATAATAGGTGTTTGGGGTGTCTGGAGGAGCAAGGGCTTAGTAAGAGGAATCCTCCGTGGGGTGGATGCCAAGGTGAATGGAACCAGTAGGGGGGATAGTAGGGGCAGCACCCTTGGCACCAAGGTGGACCGGGGGTACTTAGAGATACTGTAGGGGACTCAATCCGTCTCGAGCAGAGATGCGTGATGGGGCAGGTGCTCAGGACGATGGAGGAGCTTCTAGAGGCTATAGTTATTGTAGCTCATGGACTGTGTTGCGCAAATCATTGATGGTGCAGTTTTGTCTGTCGGCATCATCCAAACGGCGATGCCGCTCGACTTCAAACTCTTGCCGGTGTTCTTCGCGTTCCTCACGCAGTTGCGCTCGGTGACAATCCTTAACCTGAGCGAATTACTGAGTAAGAAGGGCTAGCAGGGCAGCTACTCCATCGGCAGAGTTGCTGGCATGGGTGGAAGTTGAGCGGAGGGTGAGGGCCATTTGGAAGTAGTTTGCAGGAATTGGAAAAATAAAGTACAAGGCAGGGGGAGATTGGTAGGGTGGGAAAGCATAAATGGCGCCAAATATAGGGGCCTAACTTCGCGATGAGGGGAAGTTGGCTCTTACATCACGGGGGTTATCTTCTATCAAAGGATTCAAGCATATAATCTATAGTAAAAATAACCTACTGGTAATATACTTGTGCGGAGGCCTAGAATGGGCCACTCCACGACCTCTGATGAGGATTTTTAAGAGATTTGATATTGTTGTCTAGTAGTCGAAGGTTCAAGTACTGGGCAAGTTACAGGGTGATCGATGGTAAACTACAAGGGTTTAAGAGAGAGAGTTCCAAACCTCTCCTTGGTTCCCCTTACCTCCAATTTATAGAACATAGGTAGGGCTGAGTTACCATGGGATGTCACATTACAAGTGTACCCTCCGGGTATCAGGCGGGTATCCCGGAGTTGGTGTTGACATCACAAATGTTGGGCCTGGCACTGTGCCCTGAGACTGTAGCTATTGCTGGTTCTGTCACTGTAGCTGTAAGGACCAACAACGCCGTTGTTCCTTTCTGGTGAACTGGCTGTCTCACATATCTGCCTTCGACCATTTATGACTATGATCGAAGTATTTCTGATGCCGATGGGTCTGCCTTCGTATAGTCGAAGTTCGTATAGTCATGGAAGGCTTGTTTACGGAGTGATTAGACTTCGAGGTGTTCGGGTAGGCTTCGAGGTATTCATGTAGGCTTCGATGTAGCCTTTGAGTGTTCGATTGGAGCTAGAAGGCTGCGAGTAGGCTACTACAGTTTTTGCGTCATTAAAAAAATGACGTAAAAGGGATTCAACGTCATTTGTACAAATGACGTTGAAGGCGATGACGTGGAAAGGTAGGGACTAACAATGTCATTAAATAAGTGACGGGGAAAGCTAGGTACTAACATCATTAATTAAGTGACGTATAAGGGGTTTCAAAAAATGACGTTATTGATACCCAATTCCGGTGACCGGCAGGCTAGTATATTCTATTGATGTCACTATATAACATCATTAAAAAATGACGTAGTTGAAATCCTTTAACGTCATATTTAAAGTGACGTGGTAGTGTTTTCATATATCAACAATGATATTTTTAAAATGACGTCAATACCTTGAAAAATACAAAATAAAAATAAAAATAAAATAAAATATTGTCAATCCACTGCCCTGTCCCCCTCTCTACAAAACCACCACCATATTCTACAAAAAGGTAAAACATTTGGCTAAATTATATTACTTTATTTCAATACAATGTGTTCGAACTTAATCACTTCATTATTTGAATTACATAGCTAAATCACTGGTAAACTTAACCAATGCACACAAAAACTAATAAAACAACCATAAAGAAGGGCTTTGGCTGTTTCACTGCCAGAATGCTTCCAGCTTTTGTGTTTTTCTACTAATCTGGATCAATTTGTAAATCTCTCAAAACATACAAATTAAACATTAGCCCCTTACATAGAACAACTTAGCAAATAGTATATTCACACCTTGATAGTAAGGTAGGAGGAAGGTGGATATTCTCGATCACAGATAATGGAGGATTATACCATGAACCACTTGGATATGCTAAAGCTAACACTGAAGTCCTAGCATTAAGTGAAGCAATAATTCCCGCCTTTGTTATTGAAACAGTTTGTTGCTCCATCACCTATTGAAGAGTTGAAGTAAAATTAGAATAACCACATCACTGCGAGAAGCTTCCTTAAAGCTTGAGAAACTGAACTTAAGGAAAATAAAGAAAACTCACCTCATGTAACATAATTCTTGCGTTGTCCGACATCTTGTCAAACTCGTCAATGCAACATATCCCCCTATCACTAAGAACTAAGGCCCCACTTTCTAAGACCTAAAGACATAAAAATCTTTAGTCTGAGTTCTCATAATTGCGCGCAATGAATTAAATATTAAAAAATATACAGTAGCTATACCATTTTACCCAAATCTGGGTCCTTCGTCACATAAGCAGTAAAACCTATAACAGAACTCTCTCTTCCATTAGTATAAATTCTACATGGTGCGAGCTTGTGTATGTATTAAAGAAGCTGAGATTTGCTAGTTCCAGGATCACCTACAACTAGAATATTAATGTCACCACGGAAACTAGTCCCGAATGGTAGCGTCAAGGCATTTCCACCAAATAGCTTTAATCAATATTGATTATTATGTTTATTCTTACCTTGTCTTGATCGTAGGGGACATCGTCATCATCCTTGTCGCCCGAACCATTATCAAGATCCATCCTTGTCGCCCTAACCATTATCAAGATCCGTTGTATCTTCAGCCTTCATTCTAGACTTGTTAGTCTTCTTTAAGTGTAGACAATCGATGTAAGTCTTCCATTATATATAAGCTTTATCAGATCAAGAAAACCCCATTATCATCAAAAAGTTTTCAAGATATTTAATAAGATAGTATGCATATCTTGAACACAAATTTTACAGTTCTCTGTGTTGATCCTACTCTTGACACTCATTGCTCTGTAAACCCCAGTGACCTATAAGAAATACATAAATCATTTTCTTACCTCAACTCTATCACAAAATAGTTGTCAATCAAACAAGGATGAATATGATTTTCAATCCATGTTCAATGCTGGTTTATGGTGTGGAATGGTTTGGACATGTAAAAAGACATAGGTCAAGAGAAAGTAAAGATGAGGAGAGTTTCGTGATTTGAAGACTGCATATCGTACAAGATGTCGGACCTTGTTTTGTTGAAAGATTTTACACACCTGACAATCTGAACGCAGTTGAAACAAGAAATTGATTTATTTCTAGAGTTATTGCTGGTCTGACATCTTTTTCCTTATTTTTAACCCTTAACTAGCTAACATGGATTTTATTCTGTCAGCAAAAATGCACTTAAGTTGAAAGCCGCACATGAGGAAGATTGGGGTAACATGAAAGGACTTAATGAGGGGGGTCAAACAGTTTGATATAGAATAAACTACAAGTACTTCAGTTGGTTTATAACATGGCTGATGATGTGTAGCATCCTATACACCTACGTGTAGTATACTGAATGACTGAGAGGGCTAATTATCTACTGATCTTGTATTGGTCGAGATCAACAATGTTAACAATTGCTGGTCTACACAAGAAGGTAGTTTTAGTCTAGCTAAGTAATCATACTACTGTAGGTTTTAAGTTCTTAATTGGTTTGCAATGAAATGGATGTATAACATACCCCCAGGGAACATCTCCTACGAGCATCCAGTCTCCCTCTTTGTCTTCATAAGTAAGAACAAAATCAGATGATCCATCTAACAGTTTGGATGGCTTTATTACTTCAACCCCAAGATCTTTATATCTGCATGAACCTAAACCAAAAAAATAGATGCTACTATCAGACATGAAGCTAGAGAAAATCAACAATTAACTAGAACACCGGGATAATTAGTTTTTACATAGCATCAGCAAACAAGTTCTGTAAAGATTTTTTTTAAACTGTGCTAAAATCACTACTTGATTCATACTACATATCTGCAGATAATTGACATGTATGTATGGAAATTGATGCTTTCAATACAATTAAGATAATGTACAATATCCCAGCGATAAATTGATACTTTCAATGCAATAAAGATAATGTACAATATCCCAGCAATATATTATGATACATGCAAATGTCTAGGGAAAAATATTTTACAAATAGAAACATGTAACGCTATATATTGGTGTATATGGGTCAATGTCATGATATTATGATAAAGCATAGATATGCATCCGCATCTACATTAGTTATAGTTTCGGTGATATGTAAGAGAAATAAACAAAACAATGACTAAGATTTGTTAGGAAATATCGACGTCTTTGTTTAGATAGATATATAGTAATCAATATCGAGCTCAGGGACCTTGCAACTCATATATACATAGTTAGCCTCTCGATACCAATATTTCAGTCATTGGTTACCGGGTTAGCTCAACTAACAGAGTAACACTTCTAATCAACATAATCTTTTAATTATGCAATTAAATTCCACATTTATAGATATAATGATGCTAAAATGTAAATTCACGGATGGTATTTGCGGCAGTTGTTAGACCATGGAACATATCCTCCAATGTATGAGCAAGAGCCTTATAGGTAGAATGCGCACTTAGATCCACTTTCCTTCCAATTGGTATCCCATCCATATTTACTTTCACAAAAACAAGGAGCCAATTGGAATTTATTTAATAATTAACATTCTAATGTTCCCTTACATCAACTCTATCACCAGGTTTTCTGGTATCAACAAGTTTGCCATGCATTAATAAACTTACTGTGTGTGGGGTCTCACCGTCAGTATTTCATCAGGTGTTTCCTGAAGCCTTACTCTCTGTGTACTTGCAAAAGGGGGGAAAGAACAGAAGAGAAAGAATATAGCAACTTAAGTAAAGAAATGGAGTGCAACAAAGATGAGGCAGCCAGGGCAAAAGAGACCTCAGAGAAGAAATTCGCTGTAAAAGACATTTGGGGTGCGAAGATATTTACTTTAAAACCTCAAAAGTTGTATCCACGGCTTGATGGACTTCTCCAGATGTTGGCAACTTTTGATGTGTATCTCTCAGCAGAAAAAAAATAGGCAGAGAACCAGACTGATATT
Organism: Kingdonia uniflora; assembly: GCA_014058105.1. Taxonomy (NCBI): domain Eukaryota; kingdom Viridiplantae; phylum Streptophyta; class Magnoliopsida; order Ranunculales; family Circaeasteraceae; genus Kingdonia; species Kingdonia uniflora. The sequence goes on along the minus strand of JACGCM010001059.1, from coordinate 385,298 downwards.
GAATCCTTGGTATGAGTCCAGATGCTAACGATGATACTTTAAGAAGACATTATAGAAAGATGGCTCTCCTACTTCACCCTGAAAAAAATAAATCAATAGGAGCAGATGGAGCATTTAAGATCCTTTCAGAGGCCTTGAATTTGTTGTCGGATAAAATTTGAAGATCAGATTATGACTATAGAAGGAAATTAGATACTTCAATTCAGCAAAGGGTTCTGATAGATAGTAGGGTCCATCTACTGCCCCACAGGGTCCAAATGCTCCATTTCCAGCTCCTGCTTATGTCCCTTCACCGGCCTCTTCTTTGTGCACATCAAAACCCCAAACATTCTGGACTAAGTTCACTAGGTTGTTCACTCGCAAGTCAAAGACTACCACTGATGTAGACAGCGATGACACAGGCAGGTCACGATGGTTGATAATCAAAGGTGGTGTTGCTATGTTTCAGTTCTGGAAGGACAAGCTTGAAAACTTCCAGAGTACATCCAATGCCCATTAAATCCTTTGACCTTTGATGGTATGGAATGGTTCCTTATATAAGATCACCAACGCTTTTTACAGTTTTCATAGAAGGTGGACAGGAAGTGGTCTATAAATTCCTTGCTAATGCTTCTAGAGCAACTTATACTTTCCTACAAAAAAAAAGTGATATATTTTACGAGCTGACCATTTTTGAATAATATGATCTTTGTTAAATATCTATTTTTGGTTGTAATGGAACATATACAAGATAGACTATAGTTTCTTTGAATCAAATTTCATTTTGGGTGAAACTTTCCCGACTCTGAACTAGTAAATGTGTGACACTAAAAAGCCTGACATTCAATTACGTACCTCTATTTAGGCAGATCCTTTTTGGGGTTGCCAATGGATTTATTCCAGACTGACTGGCTTCAAGTCCAAAATGAGTTTAAATTCCATCCAAGAAAGACTTCTAGTAGTTATTCATAGTTATGATGAAGGACAGAATCACCAGATTTACCTCTAATTTTCTTGCTATTAGAGATGCTTTATTCACCATTATTGATGTTCCTTGATGCTAATCAAGTCTGTACAAAGCAGGAATTAGGGATTAAAAATAAAGCAAAAAATATTCTTTGTTCCCTACCTTGAAAATCAAGTTCGTAACAAAGCACTGAATTAGTGTTTAGATTGCATACCTTTACTTCAATTACATGACGTCGTAATGGCCTGTTGGATCATCAGTTGACTTGAACCATCTTTAATGCTTAATGTTTTATGAAAAATAACATAATAAGGTTAGTGATAAGTAAAATTTTAAATGAAGGACTAATAAATGATTCTCTGTTTTATATTTGACAAAAATGACAAAAAAATTCCATGGGATAGTGCTCCAAACTATCAAAAGAATGATGAGGGGTAGAAAGGAAGATCTATACCTGGATCGGTTGTGAATTAGTATCATGGAGTTCACGGCAAGACACTCTTGCTTGCCACATCACTTAGGGTTCATTTACTCGTCCTATAATCACCCCATTAATAGTAACACATAAATAATCAGTATCATGAATATAAACTAAAACATATCAGAATACAAACAAATAAAGCAAGATACCTCTATAAACATTAATGGGGTTAGAAAAGTAACCACATTCGCGGCACTAAAATACAACTTATATGAATTCAGGTATAAGCGAACTACAACGAATGGTCATTCCTTTCACGAAAACCATCTTCTTGATATCTGATAAAACCATCTATCATTAGGCCAAATTACATCACACCATATTTTGGCACTCTAAATTCTAAACCTAAATTTATAACTAAAAAAAAATGTATGACGAAAGAACTTCATCATGCGTACCAATAAAGTGAAATCATGGATCTTCATCATACTTCAAGAGACAATTTTACATTCATCAATAATGACCCAGGGATATTCATGTTGTTCTCCTCGCCTAATTGTTACATTTAACAATTAGAGTATCCATAGCAGACTGGCTAGGAGATTATACTGTGCATGTCTTAATCAGCCATAGGTCGGCCTCCTCTGGATTATCACTCAATGCATATCCAAATGTTGAAAGTTGACCAGTAATGTATTTACTGTCGCTCTGATTATGAGGGCATCCAAAGGTCTTCATGTAAATGGCTTGAGTTCGAGGGATATCAGATGAGGAAGTAGTTATGAGGTGGTTGTCTCGCTCGAGGCTCATCTTATTTTTGAGTCATTTGGGGTTTAGTCCGATTGACATTAGAGGTAGTTGATACCCTTGTAGAGCTCCTCCACCTACTAACATGTCCTTTATCTATAAACAATTTAAGTGACTGAAGATGGGGAAAAAAAAGATTCAAATATGTCAATCTAGGACATACTACTTCCATTCAATTCATATGAGCTTGAGAAAATAATTATAGTCCATCAAAATCGAGTCTTATCCAGACGTATCTTGGGGAGGCCGATCTGCTCCCATGTGAGCAATTCTCGTATACAGTCAAAAAAGCCACTCCAGGCTACCAAATGAAGTGGGGTGGGGTGCTCCCTGAGAAACTATAACTAGGACTTATATTAATGTGAAGATCACGAAACTACCATTGAATCATATAATATTTAATATGGTATCTTATTCAAGCTTCTTTACATTCGAATACACTGCAAATCCAGAAATTTGCATTCAAACCCCAGCTGCCTGACCGATCCCCAATTCATTGGGACATGATGATAACACCTTAAGAAATGTTAATAACATTGACAAAACCCTTAAAAAATTCACACGAGGAATAAATCTAAATCCTAAACAACCCACATTCAATGAAGATAAAGGAAAACATTTTACTCTATCCCAACTAATCAATAAAAACAACAATCCAACACACAATGCAATAAACCAACAAACCTTACCGGCATAACTCAAACCCCCAGCATTCCTCGACAAACCTTGCCGCCACATTCCCAACACATCTTCGCCAATATTGTCGCCGCAGTGTCACAATACTGAATCGCCAGAAACTACAATAAAGACACGGTTGTCAAAAAATGGACTTAATCACCAAAAGTCGATGCTGGGGTTTACTAATTATACCTAATGAGAAGAGGAGTTGTCTCAAAATCCTATGTTTTGAACTAGTAAAATAGAAGGATGAGATGAGAGAGAAAGAGAAAGTTAGAAAAAATGAGGAGAACAGGTTTGCCTCTAAGCAGCAACAAAATATCACAAATTTAGGATGACTTACTGAGCATAATTCGTTCTAATTGCGGAAAAAAATTAGGGTTTGCTTCATTACTTGCAATTACAATTCCCCAATAGGAGAATTTCAGAAGACCTCAAGTTCTCAAAACTCAAAGATTGTGGGAGATGGGGATTAAAGGGAGTTGAGATTAAGTGATGGGGGATTACCAGGTATGCAGAAAAACAAAGTTTCATTATTTTTGTCGACTGATTCTTCGAGAGTGGAGAAATTGATCCACTTGGGGACATTAATGTGCTCGTCGATGTCATCTTTTTTGTTTGCCGGCTCTATTTTTCAAACCAAAGAGAGAGGTAAGGAATTTTAAAGAGAAAATTGTAACCATAGATTTGGGAGAAGAGATTTCACTTCAACCTGTTGAAGATTTTTGAGCAACTTAGGGTTCTTGGAGACGGAAAGAAAGAATAGATGATTTGTTTTAAGGGTTTTAAAATCCCTTTTCCATCGTGAAAATGCAAAGTTATTTAAAATTAATCAATGTTAATTAAAGAAAAAATGACATAAATGCCACCATATATATTTTCACGTCACTAGAAAAAGTGACCTTAAAGGGATGTTAGACGGAAATGAAGTCACTATTTGGGAAATGATGTTGTAGCCTACCCAAATATGTCAACTAACAGGGAGGAAACAAAATATTGTACTTATTATGTCATTTTTCATAGAAATGACGTTATTTAAGTAACATAAAAGCCTATATTTGTTGTAGTGTCCTCAAAGGTTGCGGGTTTTTTTAAGAAGAGATGTTTCTTTGCTTTGCTATCGAATTGTACCGCATTTGTAAAAGTAGTAACAACTATTTTCTGATCGAGATTATTATCTTTTCTGACAAGCTCAAGAAACATCTTTACAAAGACCTCGAGCTTCTCTCCTTGTGACTGTTTGAGACTAATAAGAGAATATAAATTCTCTTCCTTATCTTTATTGTGAGTATAAGTATTAACAAAGCTCTTCTGTAGTTAGTCGAACGTAAGGATGGAATCTTCAGGTAGAGAATGAAACCAACGTAATGGTTCTCCCTGTGGGCTTGTTGTGAACAGACGACATAAAATATGGTTGAGATTTGAGTACAATCCCTATGAATTACGGAATTGCTGAATGTGCTCCTTCGGATCAGTGGCCTTGTATTTACGTATATTTGGAGTATGGAAACCTATTGGTACTTCCATATCAAATAACTCTTTGGCAATCAGACTACCTTGCAACTTGGTGAAATCGCCCTTACTTTCTAGAGCTTGAGCTTCAATTAACTCCTTCATACGTTGATCCATGTGTTCTTGTGTGACGTATTATCTTGTTGCTTGAGTGACTTGGCGAGCTGGTCAAGGATTATGAGTATCTGTCCCCTCGCTCAAGCGTTCTTGTGTTAGAACTAAGGGTTGAGGTCACTGCTTCTCCTCTTAACACTTGGAAGGTCGGAGACCTCTACTACTATCGAACTGAGCTTCTCTTCCCAAATAAATTGAAGTTTGTGGTTCGTACTGAAGATTTTTGAAAATGGCTTTGTTGGTTGCCCATCAAGGTCCTAATCTTTCTCGTGCAGAAACTCAGGAGCTCACTGGCACAAGATCACGATCTTTGGTATGGGGAGGCAATTGAGTGTCCTGCAAAGCTTACAATGTAGTCTGCATAGTTGTCATATGTTCTTCATGTCTCTTGAATGCTGTCAGACAAACTTGATGCTCACTTTCAAGCTCTTTATCGCGGAGCTCATGGTTAAGAACTAATTGGCGCTCAAGCTCATTACGCTTCTTTATCTCAGTGTGAAGATTCACCCATAGTTCAGCGAGCTATTCTGGTTCAACTAAAATATCGAGCAGGGCTCCTGTTGTTGGTCGCTTGGAAGTGACCATGATTGAAAATAGATAGTAGAGGAAATATATGCCTTAGGATGTCGTTAAAATGTTTTCTTTCCCACAGACGGTGCCAAATGTAATGGCCTAATTTTATAGCACATAATAGCTCAAAATTAGATCTTGCACCAAATGTACATGTGACAAGAATTTAGTGTAATACATAAAATGACACAGGTGTTTTAGCGTGGAAAACCTTTGAATAGGTAAAAATGCACGACCTCTAGTTGAGGATTTAATGACTATAACTTTTATTGGTTGAGGTTAATATCTTATTACAAGTGATCTCTTGAGCTAGAAATACTTGATCTTAAAAGACAAGAATTCTTATGGCTTTAGAATATATAAATTCTGTTCTTAGATTTTAAAAATTCTAGTTTCTATCTCTGCTGGAACTTTTTCTTTATATAGACCTTACTTGAAGTTTGTTATTGTATAGAAGCACGTTCTCCTGATAATGAGGTAAGTGGTAGTTGAATGTGTAACTATTAGTTCATGAGAGACAAATGTTTTTGACTTTTTAATATTTTGTTGTAGTGCTCGATCCACATTTGTTTATCGCGGTCTAGGTGTCAATGCTAATTGTACATGTTATGTGTGCAATGCGTGAGTCTGATATTGAGGTAGTTCGAGTTTGGATTAGGTCGAGGTATAGGTCCCTACACTGGGAACATTATCTAAAGGCAAAATTTCAAACAATTTGACCTAGAAAACAATTATAAGTAACTTGTATGCCGATAAAATAGGAAGAACCACATGAGCAAGTGAATCGAAGAAGACAAAATATATTGCCCTAATGGCAGAGAAGATCAATTGTAGCCCTAATTTTGAACCCCAAATCTCCCCAATTTACTTTAGCCCTAATTCCCTAAAAGATTTAACATAGGATCTTTGAAATCAAGATTCATGAGAGGTTCTGAAGAATTCAAATCAACAGCTAGTCTTTACTTTAATCTAAAATAACCCCAAACTTAATTCAACTTGATCTTCTATTGCATCAAACTGAAAGAGAGAGTGAGAGAGAGGGTTAGGGTTCTTACTTGAGCACGTAATTAGGTCAGATATCAGCGAGACTCAATTGAGATGTGTTCTTCGACTAATAAGTAAGTTAGAAAAATTTGAAAGAGAGGGATGATAAACTTTTTCAATTTGAAAAAGAGAAGGCGGCGAGAGAGGGTTGGAGTTATTGGGGAAGGAGAGAGAAGTTTTCGTATACAGACAAAAGACCAAAGTGTACGGCAAAAACTCTAATTTATGAAATATAATTCCGGTGACTAGCGGGGAAAATGATCGTGAGAGGATAGATGACGGAGAGAGAATGGAGCTTTGTTTAGGAGAAAGAGAGAAAGATGGGGAAGAAGAAGAATTAAAGAGATGGGTAAAATTACGGGCAACAGGAGAGAGAAAAAAAATAGAAGAAGAAGAAAAATTAAGGAGATGGGTAAAAATTAAGGGCAACAGGAGAGAGAGATAAAAAGAAGAAGATGAAGAAGAAGATGAAGAGGAAAAGAAAGGGAAAGAGATTGAAGGTAAGAAAGGAGGAGAGATGTGAAGAAGATGAAGAAGAGGAAGTGATGACGGATGAAAATACACATTTTGTGACATCTTTAGTTTTCCCTTGTGCCTAGTGTAATACATTCCCTTCGGTCGCTTGATCAAAATTATTAGATATTAAGATGTTCTTATATTTTATCTACTTTTTTTTCTCTCTCCTTATATATTTCCTTTAAAACTTGGTCCTTCAAAAAAAAATTTATTTTATTTTATGTACTTCAGCTATACGGGCCACCGGCTAGACGATTAGAACCTCTATGGTTCGGGCAATACCCTGCAAACTCCATGAATCGGGCAAGCCGATACAAGGCCGACGGGCTCGTACCAACCTTGAAACCCACCAGAAGTGAGAATCGAACCCTGGATCTCTCGGTAGGTGTTACCCAACCTAACCAATGAAACAACATGTAGTTGGTTGGGTCTTTAAAAAAAAAATTCCTCCTCACGCCAGGTCCTTTTTTCTTACAAAACACTAAATGGTCATAATACTTTTTATTTTATTTGAGGCACTTGCAGTAAAACCTATCTAAATGCCCCTCTAGGACAAATTAAAAGTGTACATTTCGAAAGGTTGTGCGTATACTAAGTTTGATCTTGAAGTTGCTTCATGGGAAGTCGGTTAATGAGGTACACGGCGGTATTAAAGGCTTCAACCCAAAATGATTGAGGAACACTGGATTGTGCAAGCAACGTAAGTCCCATATCTACAATATGACGATGTTTCCATTCGAAGACACCATTTTATTGCGGAGTTTGGGGACAAGAAATTCGGTGAGTTATTTCACAAGTAGATTGTAAGTTCTGAAAATGATTACTCAAATATTCACCTATGCCATCCGTTTGTGACAATTTAATGGTACATGAATATTTTTTTTCCTACTCTAGTTTTAAATTTGAGAAAATACTCGTAAGTTTCATGTTTAAATCGCATTGGAAACATCTATGTGTACTTAAAGTAATCATCAACAAACACAGCTTATATCTAGAAATAGAAGAAATTGAAGTGCACCAAATATCGGAATGAATTAATTCTAGTGGGTAATTCGAAATAGAAGGAGACAACTTAAATAGTAATCATTTGCTTTGTCCAAGTGAATATGATTCACAAAATTCATTGTCCTTGATGGATCCTTGCAAAAGAAATTGTTTATTTGATAGTAGATGACTCAAAATAAGAGATGAGAAATGGCTGAGCCGTTGATGCCAAAGAGGTACAGCTACTCGTTCACCAACAAAGGCAAATGATTGGAAGCCAGTAGTTGGGAAACACATAGGCTACAATATGTTTTCACTCCTTCCTTGGAAAAACATCTTCCTCGTTTTGGTATCCTTCACAAAGAAAACATCACCGAAAACGATAAAGAAATAGTCATTATATTTAGCAAATTGATAAACAGATAAAAGATTAACTGAAATGGTAAGACAACGCAAGATGTTTCTTTAGTGAAAAGGATAAGAGTTGTGGGAAATAGTAGAAGAGTTAATATGAGTGATGGGTAAGCCTGCTCCGTTACCGATGACAATCAGGTCAGTACCCATATACTCTTGGTTGACACCCGCCTGATACCAAGTTTCCAAGGTCTGAAGTGATGTGAGAAGTGGCCCCAGTATCTGTGATCCATCTTTCACCATTTCCAGCTCTGTGAGGAGTGGCAACCATAGCTTGTAGCTTTTTAGTGGAGACACGACCCTCATAAGAGTGTTCGAAACGATGATAGCAATTAATTGCCGAATGTCCCAACCGACCATAAATTTGACATTTAATCTTTCGATCAGTGCTTGCAGAATTTTGTGTTTGCATCCCACCAGAGACGGAAGAAGATGGAGCTGGAGCATTGGTGTAAGACACATCTTTAGGTGATGCCCCCTTATTTCGAGAAGTATATAGCGCCATTGAAGTATGGTCATCCAAGACTTCATTTTTTCAAGATAACGCATCTCGGACCGACCCCTTGTTTCAAGAAGTATATAGCGCCGTTGTTTAAGACTTCATTTTGCTCAAGCCAATTAAATCATCAAGAGAAACGTCAGAACCATTAGTTTGAATAGAATTGACTATGCTTTCATACATCGGACCGACCCCATTAAGAATTAAATTAACAAGATCGGCATCTTCTATGGGTTTGTTTGCTTCACCTAGGGCTCCAGCTAAATCGGTCATCTTATCAATGTAATTGGACATGTTACCTCTCTTGGTGTTTTGGAGTTAAGATTTCAGCTACATAAGACAAATTTTGGAATGAGATGCAAATCATTTCTGCAAGGATTGCCACACCTCTGAGGATGTAGTAAGTCTGACGACTGTAGAAAGAACTTGAGGGGTGAGGGTGGAGTTTATCCAACCCAATATTAGTTGATCCTGTTTTTCCCATGTGAAGAATTTTGGATCAGCCGTCCAAGTTTTTGTTTTTGCTAGTTGCAGAAAAATACTTCTTTGGGCAAGGCTTTGTACCATCGACAAAGCTATGAAGATCATTCTTTTGAGAATGGGTAGAAATTGTGCCAACCATAATAAATAATTTGTGCGATCAAGTTTGATCGAAACGGAAGTAAAAAAAAATTTGTTTGAGGAAGACATTGTGAAGACGTTTTGACGAAGTTTTTGAGGATCAAAAATGTCTATAAAACTTTACGCTCTGGATACAATAAAAGAATGTAAAACTTGCTTATTATTCCTTGAGTAGACATGACTATAAATAAAAATAATAGAGTTAGTGGTCCCTTATAAATTTGGGATGATACAACATCTCCACAACTTTAGTCCACTACTTCCATCCTGTACAGCAACTTCTCCGCTACTTCAGTCCACTTTTTTACTCCTGTAGAATAGGTAGTTATGACCTAGGTTAAAGGAGCTGTTATGATGATGTGTTATTATCAGGCAGTTAAATTAATGTTAAGTAAGGTTTGGTGTCTGAGTTACATTAACTATGAGTGGAGTGTTAAAAATTAAGGTAGCTAGTTTCTCTTCTATGACCAGAACGAATCGCAGAAATTTCTGAAAAAGAAATAAACAACGAAGAACGAAACAAACAAAGTGAGATTTACCCAGAGGATGGAAGTGGGAAACCCTTTCGGATGAAAAATCACTCTCTGCAAACAATTTACTATGATCAAATAGGTTACAAGCAATCTCTGCAAGCTTCCTTGAATCATATAATGGAGTATCTCAAGCCCTAATTCTCTCTAGAATTAAACTCACAAATATACAATAAGAAATACTCTAAGTATCCCTTATATAGTTGAGAGGTTATTACATCAATTAGAACTCAATACGGATCATAAGGCAAGCCAACGTCTTTACTCCAGCCTTCTAAAACTGTGTTTACAAAGTCTATTCAAATAGAGACCAAAGTCTATTCAAATAAACCAAGTTCTAAGACATATTCAATTAAATAACTTTCTATTCGAATAGACACAAAAGTCTATTTGAATAAAGCATGCTCTGCCTCTTCTATTCAAATATACCAAAGTCTATTCGAACAGAACACTGAAAATTCATATTATCCTTCTGTCTTCGATCCTCGCTCGTCTCACAAACTCCAATGAACATTTACGAAATAATTCGAGTTCATTCCTCAACATGGAGGGCTAATAGAAATTATAGATATGGTTATGGACTTGATAGAAGAATAGTATTTTAATATTATATTAGTAGCATACTAATATAACTTAAACAATATCTAATTTAGTAAAAATCTATTGCCGACACTAAAAAAAATTGGACATTACACTGCGTGCAGGGAAATTCTTGATATATATTAACCCGATTATGAGACAATTAAGTAGGTTGTAAGTTTATAAGTGGTGCATTCTGATAGGTTTTACTGTATAAAGGGAATTATGTACTAGTAGTCAAGGCTCATACCTAAGATTTAGGCGTGTGGATTCCTTTTTTTTTTTAGAAATTTACTTGACATGAAAGTGTTGTCATTTTCCTTGATGGGATAATATTTTTTTTTAGAATATCGACATTGTACATTATGCAACTTTCCTAGTGTGTGTTTGGTTCGTGGAAAACGGTGGAAATGGTAAACTAGATTTCCACATAATCGGGATTTTCATGGTTTTTATGAAAATCGCAGAAATCCTATTTTCCATGAACTAACTTCTGTTTGGTAGGGCATGGAGAATGAGAAGAAATAGGTTTAAAATGCAGAATTTTGGCACATTTTCATTTAAAAGTGGACAATAAACCACGGTAAATTCACTGCATAAACTTATTTGACATTCAAAATTCCTTGGTGGAGGTTAGGATAATTTTACACAACCCCATCCTACAACATGGCACAAATTCATATATCTGCTCTACAACATAACATTGAGAGCAACTGTTGTTCCTTGTTTGTTTTGTTGTGAGAGAGACGTAAGATCTTCATCGCAATTTATTTTTTTAAGTCGAGAATAGCAAAATTGTTGACCCCTGACACTCCGTGGTCAAACTAAACAATCTCATTTGAAAGAGAAAGTCGAGTTTTCCATCATTTTGTTAAGTTTTTAAAAACTATGGAAAATTCATTTTCCACCTTTTGTTTTCTATCTCGACCCAAACGGTGGAAAATAGATTTCATGAGAATAAAGTTCGCCATTTCTACCATTTTCCACGAACCAGACATATATCTTTACCATTGAATCGTCATATCTTAAGTTTGCTTAAGATTGACATTTTAAAATAGACGTCCTAAAGGAAAAATAGAGTTGCTAAACATAATTGTAGGGACCTATCCCTCGATCTAACCCAATTCGAACTATTTCTAGTTTGAACTACCTCCATATCAGACTCACGCATTCTAGATTTAACATAAACAGTCAACATTAACACCGACACCACGAGCTGATGAAGAACGTGAGCCGAGCACTACAGAAAAGCATGAACAATTCAAAGGTACCTATTTATCATGAACTCAATAGTTACTTAGTCAGGCACCACTTACCATATTATTCGAAGAACGTGCTTCAGCACGACAAAGAACTGCGGACACGGCCTATATATTGAAAAAATTCCAGAAGAGACAAGGACCAAAAAAATATACGAAAAATCACAAAGAAATCTATATTTTCATAATTCTCAAATACCAAACTTCTTATTTACAAGATTAAGTATTTATAGTTCGAGAGATCACTTGTAATAAGATATCAGCCTCAAACAATAAAAGTTACTGTTACTAAATCCCTCAACTCGGGGTCATAGTTTTTTTACCTATTCAGAGATTTTCCATGCTAAATTACCTGTGTCATTTCTTATTTTACATTAAGTGTTTGTCATAGGAATATTGGCATAAGAGCTAATTCTAAGCCATTTCGAACTTACGTAATTAGGCCATTACATTTGGAACCGTTTGCAGAAAATATAATATTTCCACGATATCTAAAGGCATACATTCACTCTACTACCAATTTTTGTCATGGTCACTTCCAGATGACCAACAACTGGAATTGAGCTTGATCTTTCAGTTGTTTCGAAGCAACTTGTAGAACTATGGGCGAATCTCCACACTGAGATAGAGAAGCGCAATGAGCTCGAACGTCAATTAACTTGACTGAGAGCTCTATGAGAAGGATATCAAAGCCGAGCGACAAGCTCGTTTGAGAGTGCTCAAACGACATGAAGACCAGATGAAAACCATACAATCTGCATTACAAGCTCTGCAAGATACTCAACAGGTTCTTCCAATAAGGGATCGCGATCTATTGTCAGAAACCTCACGGGTTTCTATGCGGTACAGATTGGGACCTCTAGGAGCCACCAGCAAAGCTATTTCCAGAAATATTTAGCATGAACATCAACCTTCCATTCATTTGGGTGGTGAAGTTCTGTCTAAAATTTGCAGAGGTCACCAATTTTCTAAATGTTAGGAGGAAGAGCAGTGGCCTCAATCTCGAATTTTAACACTTGACCCTTTGAGTGAAGGTATCGATACTCACAATCCTCAACCTCCTCGCCAAGCCACTCAACCGACATGTTAATATGTCACACAAGAGCATATAAATCAGCGCATCAAGGAGTTCATCGAAGCACAAGTTCTGGGTACTACAGACGTCCTTACCAAGTTACAAGGGAATCTGATTGCCAAAAAATATTCGATATGGAAATACCAAAAGGTTTCCATACTCCAAAAATTTGTAAATACAAGGGCACCGATCCAAATGAGCATATTCAATAATACCATGATTCATTGGGGTTGTATTCCAATCTCAACCACATCCTCTGCTGTTTGCTCGCAATAAGTTTGTAGGAAGAGCCACTCCTGTGGTTCCACTCTTTACCTGAAGATTCCATACTCACATTCGATCAGCTGCAGAAATAATTTATCAAGACGTATGTTTACTACAGAGACAAAGAGGAGACTTTTACTCTTTTAATAGTCTTAAACAGTCACATAGAGAGAAACTCAAGGCTTTTGCAAAGATGTTTTTGGAGCTCGTACGTAAAGTAGACAATCTTGATTAGAAAATAGTGGTTACTTCTTTCACCAACGGGCTCCAGTTCGACTGTAAGGCTAAAGAATACCTCTTCCTCAACAAACCTACCACCTTGGAGGATATGATCACCAAGGTCAATGGTTATGTCGACCTGGAATGGATGATGTCCGAAAGATATAAATCTACTAAATCTGTCCTAACCACGAAAGGTCCATCCACAAATCGAAACATTAAACTAAAGGAGGATCAGGGTGATTAAAAGCGCTCCAAGAGAAACACTGGTAATCCTCAAAAAGGCTGTTCACTGCCCAAACTGGTCCTCCTAAGGATTAATATTCGAATCTCCATAATTTTTCCAATCCTCTCTAAGAATAAGCTATACTGTCCCTTTAATAATTAGAACCAATCGAGAACTTCCCGTACTACATGCATCACAAAGTAAACCATCATTCTACTGACTATTGCTATATTTTATTGAGGTTGCTAGAATTAATTTCAAGGAGGGACGGTTGTACTAATACATTATCAACCTGGAATCATACAAGGATGGCAACTATAAGAAATAGTTTGAAGTAGTCCAGGTCGAAGATCAAGCTGGGGAGAAACATCTCTGCCATATGTACCACAACAACATGATCGAAATCTATTAGATCACCAACTCTAATCGATTCAAGTACAAAAGACTGTCAAAATACTGTGATCTCACACCTCAAGATAAAGAAGCCAAGCTTCTACCTGAGTTGAGCAATCGTCGGCTTGGGATCTCCTTTAAAGATTGTGACATTTGTCATGTAAAATTTCCACATCATGATGTATTATTCATAATGATCAAGATGAAGAAGTTTATCATGCATACAATGATTGATCAAATGGGATTGGCCGATCAAGTTATTCCAAGCGACGCCCATATCAGTGGATTTAATGGTTCTAAAGAAGAGCTAGTAGGGAAGATTATCTTATCTATTACTGTAGGACCAACCACCATTGACGTTATCTTCTACATCATCAGCGCCAAATCTCGTTATATCAAGATTATGGGCCGCTGCTCGATTCATAACATGGAAGCAATCACTTCTACCTATCATCAAGCACTCTACTTTAAACACAATGATGGTATCTATGAAATCAAGGGTAGTCAAAAGCTTTCTCGAGCTTGCAAAAATACTATCTCAACCATTCTAGATATCTAAGATAGATACGCTGTATAGTAATTACAGATAGCTAATCACCTTGATGATTAGCCTTTAACAAAAGAGCTTACAGAATATGTCAACATTGATGGACCTAGTAGAAGTACTTTTATCGGTACCAAGCTATTCCAGCATGATAAGGATGCTCTCATTCAATTCTTATGACTAAATCGAGACATTTTTAAGTAGACTTTCAAAGAAATGCCTGGGGTCGATCCGGCCAAAGCATGTCATAAATTGGCCATCAATATCAACACCACAACAGTCAAACAGAAATAGCGATGACTATCATCTCGCCTTCGAGATGAAGTTAGCATGGAGATTGAGAAATTGATCAAAGTAGGATTCATTTGAGAAGCCAAGTATCCAGATTGGATATCTAACATCATCGCTGTCCCCAAGTTGAATGGAAAAGTTCAAGTTTGTATAGATTTTAGAGATCTAAAAAAATATACTCCAAATGATAGTTTTCCTCTTCCCAACATCTATCAAATTCTTGATTCTACAGTAGGTCACAAACTCTTATCTATGATGGACGCTACTTCTGGATACAATCAGATTCTACTCTTGGAAGATGATCAAGAAAAGATCACTCTTATCACCGAAAAAGGACTTTATTGCTACAAAGTCATGCCCTTCGAACTCAAAAATGTAGTTGCAACTTATCAATGGTTGATGACTACTATATTCAAAATACATCTTGGGAAAATTGTAGAAGTTTACATTGATGATCTCTTGTGCAAGAGCATACAGTCAGTCAACCACATTACAGATCTCAACACAATATTCAACATTCTTCGATCTTACAAGATGCGACTCAATCCTGGTAAGTGTCAATTCAAAGTACATTCAAGCCGATTCCTTGGCCATCTCAATAGCAAGAAAGGGATTAAGGTCGATCCAGATAAAATTTGGGCTATCCTAAACATGCTATCTCCAAAGACGGCTAAAGACGTACAAAAACTTACCAGCAAGATTGCCGCTAATAACCGATTCGTTTCAAAATCTTCATATCGCTGCCATTTGTTGTTCCTACTACTCCGCAGTTGTACCAAACGAGAAAAAGTTTACCCAAATATAGAGATCCAATGGACATCAGAATGCGTGGCAATTTTTTAGGATCTCAGAACCTATTCGGGGAAGTCTCCCATATAGAGCACCCCTGTAGATAATAAGGAACTGATCTTCTATCTAGCAGTTACAAATGCTTTTATCAGCTCGGTTCTCATTTGATTTGTAGGAAAAATTAAGAAGCCAATATACTTCATCGGCAAAACCCTCACTCCAGCGGAAATGGGGTATTCTAAAATTAAGAGACTCCTTCTAACTCTTGTTTATACTTCACAGTAACTTAAGCACTACTTCCAAGCTCATTTAGTCAAAGTCATGACCAGTAACTCCCTTCGGGAAGTTTTGTCTAAGAAAGAAAATCCAGGATAGTGCAACAATGATCAATCAGCTTGGGAGAACATGATATCAAGTTTGAACAATGTCATTCCGAGAAGGGTAAGGCCGTTGTCAATTTTCTTACAAATATTTTAGTGGAAGATCCCGAGTGGGAGGAGCATGATCCTGACCTTGCAGAAGAAATTACAGAAGATCCACCCACCAAAGCATTTGACGAGTGAGCTGAATGAATTACAAGGATAGGGTAGAAAGTTTTTATAGATAGTTCAGTAGGACCCGCAGGGTCAGGAACTGGAATCACATTGATTACCCCATCTAATGAAAAAATTGAGAAATCAATCCGCTTAGATTTTGAAGCCTCCAACAATGTCACCGAATACAAAACTCTCATTTATAGACTCGACCTCGCACTTGAGCTCGGCATCCCAGAACTCTCAGTCTTCACATACTCACTACTTATCATCCACCATTACTCTGCGCAATACAAGAAGAATAAAAAGATCATGATCGTATATGTAGCCCTCATGGCAGATAGGATGAGCCTGTTCGCGAAAACAACTCTCGATTATCTTCCTCGAGGTTAAAACAGATTTATCGATTCCATGGCTTATCTTGCTGGGGTCTTGGGAGCAGAATCTCGTTATTTCTAGATTGAAGTGATAGCAACCCCCAACATTGATCGCATTTCTGCATGCACGATCAACACTTGGGGCGATAAAGGGGAGGACAATGATTGGTGAAAGCCCTTCTTTGCCTATCTTGGCACTAACAATAAATGCAAATGACCCTTTCCAGCAGATCTAAAGGAGCACCGATAGCTTATCGACAACTCAAAGTGCTACACAAATCAAAATAGTTTTTTATATTGCCATTTAGTCACGGAGCCTTACCAAAAGTGCCTCTCCAAAAGGAAATCAGAGGAGATGCTAAGAGATTTACATGAAGGAACTTGTGGCTCCCATGCCGCAAGTCGATTACTCGCAAATAGACTAATTACACAAGGAGTATTCTGGTCAGGCTTGCGCAAGTAAGTAGAAGAGTACTCACGCAAATGCGATGCATGTCAATGACATGGACAAATGATCCACGCCCCTGTGCTCGAACTATATACAAGCAAGGTGTTCTAACCCCTCAAAAGAGGGGCACTCGATCTTGTCGGTAAATTTCCTAATTTTCCAGGTAACCGCTGATACCTACTCATAGCTACAGATTATTTTACAAAATGGGTAGAAGTAGTTCCACTCTATCGAACCGAAGAAGAAGAGGTCATCCCTTTTTATCTGGGAACAGATCATTACTCGGTTCGGATGCCCCAACCTAATTCGTATCGATAATGGGCCATAATTCGTTGGAGAAAAAGTCGTAGCCTTTCTCAACAAACACAATATCATCCACTCACCATCCAACCCCTACTACCCTCAGGGCAATGGCCAAACCAAAATTACCAACAAAACCATTGTGGATGGACTCAATAAAAGATATTATTTATAGAAAATAAAGCTGGGTACATGAGCTTCCTCATGTTTTATGGGGATATCGTACCACTCCACGTCAATCAACCAGCTGTACCTCATTCCTCCTTGCCTATGGGTTTAAAGCTGTCATTCCAACGGAATATCATCATCAATTCAAAGATCACGGGCTAATTGACGAAGAAAACACGTTTAAATTGGCCTGCAACCTTAATTAGATTGATGAGACTAGGGAACGCGCTATTGCCAACCTAGGTCGATATCACCAAATGCTGGCCAGTTCGTACAATAGACAAGTCAGAAGTCATAATTTCCAAATCGACGATCATGTCCTCCAAGAAATCCCTTAACACAGAAAAGAGCCACATGCCGAGAAACTTGCAAAAAATTAGGAGGGTCCATTCTTGATCACTGGTCTTACTGGCCTAAGATCATATTACCTCATGACCAGTGAGGGAGTTTATATCTCAAATCCTTGGAATACTAGGCGACTGAAACTGTACTATCATTAAATCCCTCACTACATTTCAAATTCTCGCTTTTTCCATTCCAAAAGTAAAATTTTCATCTCTATACAATGTACATCCTATTCTATTCAATGAAAAATTCTAAGTTTTTTCCCATACGACTCTCTACTTGCGTAGATAATATATAGATTAAAGCAATGTAATACTAGCTTTTAATTTACCTCTATTCCAATTAAAGCAAGGGTTAAACTAGCTTTGATTGACCCTATGCATACTCTGCGATTAAAGCAAAGGTAATACGAGTTTTTAATCAATGAACTCTACCGGACATAAGATTAAACAAAGGTAAAACTAGCTTTCATCTCTTAGTATGGCTGCAAAAATCATACTCTGCAATTAAACGAATGTAATACCAGTTTTCAATCAAAGAACTCTTCCAGACATTAGGTAAAGCAAAGGTAAAACTTGCTTTCATCTCTCAATATTGTTGCGATAATTATACTATGCGATTAAGACAAAGGTAATACTAGTTTTCAATCAAAGAACTCTACCAGACATAAGATAAAGCAAAGGTAAAACTAGCTTTTATCTCTCAATATGGATGCGACAATTATACTCTGCGATTAAAACGTAAGTAATACTAGTTTTCAATCAAAGGATTCTACCAGACAAAAGATAAAGCAAAGGTAAAACTAGCTTTCATCTCTCAATATGGATGCGACAATTATACTATGCGATTAAAACGAAGGTAATACTAGTTTTCAATCAAATAACTCTTCCATGCATAAGATAAGGCAAATGTAAAACTAACTTTCATCTCTTAATATGTCTGCGATAGATACTTTTTTAGGTTACATATACAGCCACTACAAAGGATTCTTTTTTGCTGTTAGGAGGTAAGCTAGGTTTTCCCTTATAATAGGTGGATGATCAGCTATAAATTCTTAAGCTCGAGCAATCACAACGATCCTGTCATGCTCTACCAATTCAGCAGGTCGAGAACCTAACTCCGTTTTAATGGAGTTCATATAGTTTCCTCTATCTACTTCAGCTCTTCAAATGCATCCTCTACGTGAAAATCAGTCGTACAAGGTATTCCTCTCTAATTCGAGCCTTCTAATCTCTTTATCAAAATAGGTGATCACTTCTATTAACATCTCTGAGTGCGATGCCTGCGGCACAACCATTTATGGCCATTTGAAGGCATTTTTTCATCCTTTTATGCCGTGCTTCTTGCCATTCCATGTGACTATATGCACAAGACATAAATTTGATGTTCTCCGCCTTTTATCAACTTTAGATGATTTAGCCTGGTTTATTGCCCTTAATTTAGCCACGTGAGCACAAAGTTCCTTAAGCTCCCTGTCATTACTTGTATTTACCCCAAGATGAGAGTTCTTTAATAACTCATCTTTTTTCTTTATCAAAATATCTCAGGTATGTCTGCCTTCGACCATGCACTAATATTGTTGAAGCCTTTTTGGGTCTGATGCTAGATTCTGATGCTGACCGATTGTCTTTTGGCTTCAACTATAGTAGTAACCTTCGAAGCGGCCTTCGAGTGTTCAATTAGTCTCAGAAGGCTTCGTGGAATTCATACGCCTTTGATTGTTCATTGGTTTGTTGGGCTTCAGGTTTTTAGTAGGCTTTGAGTATTCGACTCATCTTGGAAGGCTGTGAGTAGGCTACTATATTCGCCCCCTCCCAGCTGGTACCACGAAAATTGTTATATACGGCGCGTGGTGTTAAAACTGTTAGGCATGGGAAGTTAGAAAGTTGACTGGTGTAAATGTGCGCAGTTCCTAGAGCATTAATGATGATGATACTAATTAAGGGGGTTATTAATGCACTCTTAAACAGGTTATAAATAGGTTTGAAGGGGCTATGCAAATTTAAACCTTTTCATCTTCTTCACTTATTGTTGTGATCTGCTTTCATCGTAAAATCTCGTTATCAAAAGAAAATAAAGGAGACAAAAGTGTATGTATTTGAGAATTATGAAGAACTGAAGAGGATGTACTTCAGACGTGGAAACTTGGGGGCACCTCAACCCGACATGGTGGATTTATACCGGAGGAGCCGATTGGGAGAGAGAGAGAGGAGGCCGTGGGGTTCACATTCTGGTGAACCATGTTCCAGCAGTACCTGTGGAGCGCGATGGAGTGCTCCTATGTGTTGTGGTTGCTGGGAGAGAGACTTGTGATGGCTGAGGATTATTGCAAGAAGTGTCTGTAGTACTGAAAGAACTGCCCCTTATGTAAGAGGGGGGTCTTCCAACATTATGGGTGGGGTTATGTAGTTGTTTATGTTTTGCTCATGCCTTTTTTGCTGAATGAAACAGAGTATTAATGATTAATGTATTCCAACATAGAGTAAAATACATTGCAGTAGCCTACCCGCAGCCTTCGACCCCCTCAGACATTCGAAGTCTACATCGCAGCCTACCCGAGTATGTCGAAGCCTTTTTCAACCCCCAAAACAAGCCTACCAGATATCTCCAGAAGACGAGGCCTCGACTCCAAACAAGCCTCGAGGATAGACTCACACATCGCAGCAGAAACCATTCGACCATATCTGCACATGGTCGAAATATGATGGGACATATAGCAATCTCACCAGACAAGCCGGCGCAATGATTGGTCCTTACAGCTACAGTGACAGGCCCAACTACTGTGCCACAGTGCTAAAGTACAGAGTCACTTCCAACAGCTGTCACAGTAATAGTACAGACATTTTCGGCACCTATACACCACCGGGATATCCTGATAATACTCAAGTAATCTGACTCATACTTGGTGACTCAGCTTCCTTTGATTCTTTAAATAGGAGAGATGGGAAGTCAAGGAGGGGTTAGAGAGATTCCCCCCAGACTCCTTGCAGTTCACGTTCGACCACTCTGTAAAGCTCTGTATTCGAACCTTTGATTACTCATCAGTAATAGAATACTTCTTAAAAATTCTCATTAGAGGTCGTAGAGTGCCACATTCGGGCCTCTTCGCAAGTATTTGTCTTTAGTTTGTCCATACTTTAGATCATTTGCTTGTTTTCCTTCGATAGAAGATCAGCCCTATGTTGTAAGAGCTAACTTCCCCTCTAAAGAAGTCAGGCCCCTACAATTGGCACCGTCTGTGCTTCCCACCCTATCAGTCCCCTTTCCCTTTTCCCCTCTCTTTGTTTTCAAAATCCACTATTTTTCTTCAATGGCACCCACCCTCCGTTCTAATTCAGCCCAGGCAGGTAACTCCATCGACGGTGTGGCTACCCAAATAGCCTTGTTATCTCAACAAGTCGCTCAAGCAGAAGAGCGTTACCATGCACAACTTAACCAGGAGCGTGAAAACCACCACCTGGCATTAGAAACTGAGCGGAACTGCAGCCTGGACGATCAAAATAGATAGAACCGGGCAATCGATGAGCTGCGCACCACCGCCCGAGAGCTACAGAGATTACAACTTCTGGAAGCTGCACGACCATCCCAAGCACCAGACCCATCGCGCGTATCTTCCTGCACCCATCTAGGACCCGTACCATACCTCGAGATACCCCCAGTTCATATCAGAACTGAAGGTGTTCCTCGTGCAATTCCCCCAGCCGGCTCTATCCACCTCAAGATTCATCCCACATAAGATTCTTTTGACTCCACCCTCCGCTCCTCTAGACATCCTCGACGCCGTCCCGCACGAGAGCGGCTCAGGGAACGCAGTGCCGAATACAGGCCACATGCCCAACTCCATAGCCTTTGAACTCCCTCATCTCCCCCTCATCCTGCATATGTCGCAAAGCAAGAATTCGACCACAAAATACAGCCAGTTATTCGCGTCAGCGTGAGGCCACCCACCAACTCTTGGAGCCGCCTCAATAACCCGATTTACCCTAAAATGTTGGCTATCGAAATGCCCCCCAATTTTCGTGCACCCAAACTCAACAAATACTGTAACACAGACCCCAAATCCTACATTCTCAAATTTTAAAACACCCTAAGCCTCTACTCTAAGGCGGACTACCTGTTATGTCACCTTTTTCCAACTAGCCTTACTGACAACCCCCTTCGATGGTATCACAACCTCCCAAACAGCTCGATACGAAGCTTCGAGCAACTATCACGACTTTTTATCACTTAATTTGCCTTCAATAAGGACAGAGAAGTCAGAGTTGACGCCTTGTTCAATTTTAGAAAATCCAGCAATGAGACACTCGAAGCCTTAACCAAAAGATTCCTCAACAAATCCCAGAAAATAAAGAAACTTAACTGCACGAATGCTATAATCGCATACTCGAATGCCCTGCCTAATCACAGTCCTGTAAAAGAGCACCTAGTTCTCTACCAATCTCAAGCTCTCGAAGAGATGCTCTCAAAGTTCATCAGTTTTATCGACCTCGAGTACCTTCATGAATCCCACAAATAGAGTCAGCCTCCGAACACCACCCACTTCAATAAACCTCGGCAAAATTCACATTCTACTCTAACACCCATGATCGTTCATGTCTCACAGGAGAATGTGAGCCGCAAACGCCCTAACTTCGATAATAGTGTCGATGTTCACAAGAAGCGACCAAAGCCTATTTTTCCTACACTCACTGCTCCCATCAGTACCCTTCTACCATATATACAGGCAGACCCCATTTGGCGCATCCCTTTCCCTTTCGAAGTCAGAGCAGGCGAAGCTTATTACGCCAATCATAAATGTCATTGCCACCATACCAACAAAGGCTTTGCCCTCCAGCGCTGTCTCGAACTCATCCTCAAAGCCGGTCATCTACACCAGTATATTACCGATCTTCCTAGCTACCTCAACGGGTCTTACCTCCAACCTCAATCCACCCCTACTGCTGACCCAGCCGTGGTACATATGTAAAGATCATGCTTTATTAAATTTAACAATATAGACAGTGGCCATTCCTAAAGAAAACGTAAACGCATCGGAGAATGTTACAAAATTACCTACCAGGAGAAATTTCCCACACTCATGCCTGAACCAAGTCGTCTCCCTCGACTCGAAGGCATTTCTTTCATCAACTGTGACATTTTCCCCATTCCGATCCACTAGTCATTATGATTAAGATCGAAAACCTCGTCCTCCATACAATGCTTATCGACACAGGGGACGCAGCCGATGTCCTATTTCTCCCAACCGTTGAAAAAATGAAGAAAACTGACCTCATAACCGCTGCCAATATAAAAGATGAAACTCAACCCAGACAAATGCCAATTTGGTGTTTCATCTAGTAAATTTTTAGGCCACCTTATCAGTAAACGAGGTATCGAGATTGACCCCACCCATATTCGATCCCTCATCGACATGCCTTCGCCCCGATCCAAGAAAGACGTCCAAAAAGTGACTGGTAAGATAGCAGCCCTCAACTGTTTCATTTTTAAATTCTCAGACAGATGTGCTTGGCTCTTTTCCCTTTTGCGTGACCAAGGCGTCCACAAAGCAAAAAAGAGGAACAACCCCGAAAGCAACTGAACACCCGAGTGTGAATCGGCCTTCCTCAAACTTAAAACTTATCTTGGCCGACCACCCATTATCAACACTCCTATCTAAGGTGAAACACTCTCTTTATACCTCACTGCTACAGACACTTCTATCAGTTCAGTACTTATTCGACTAGACTCAAACATCGAGAAACCTGTATATTTCATCAGTAAAACTCTGACCCCCGCAGAAACTCGGCATTCCAAACTTGAGTGTTTGATCTACACACTTGTTTATTCTGCCCGCAAACTCAAACCATACTTTCAAACCCACCCCATCTGTGTTATCACAAGTTATCCCCTTCGAGAAGTACTCAGGAAAAAGGAGAAAGGCAGACGAGTGCAACAGTGGTCTGTGTACCTTGGCGAACATAACATTACATTTAAGAAGCAGATATCCCTGAAAGGCCAAGCAGTTGCAGATTTTCTTGCCGACTTCCCGGTCGAAGATGTCGATTGGGAAGAACAGGAAGATGACTTAACAGAAGACCAACCCGTAACAATAGATCCCTTGGACCCTCAAAATGTCTGGCATTTATTTATAGATGGATCCAGAGGACCTAATGGCTCAGGAATTGGTATTGTCTTGGCAAGACCCACTATTGACCAGATAGAGAAAGCAGTCAAACTAACCTTCGAATCTTCCAATAACAACGCTAAGTACAAAGCCTTGATTCATGGCCTCGACCTCGCTCTCGATCTCGGCATTCCCAAAATTGTTGCTTTCATTGGTTCCCAGCTTGTTTGGAGGCATTTCACAGGAGAAAATCAAGCTAACGGTCGCATGGCTGACTGTACTCTCTTTGTGCGATAGCACATAGACCGATTTCCTGAAAAATCCACAATCACTCATTACCCTCGAGGATAAAATAGGCATGCAGATGCCCTCACCTACATAACACCTATGCTTGGACAATCAGAATCTCAGACACCCCATATCAAAGTACTCGAATGCCGAAGTATCGACCAGATGGATGTTAATGCCATCAATATTAGGGGCGAGTATCTCGATCCAGACGATTGGTGAACAACATTCCTCCACTACCTCAACAATGCTACCCTCCTAGTTGATCCCAAAGTAAGACGATCATTGTTAGAAAATTGCCGTAGATACACTATATACAAAAACAAATTATATCGCAGATCCCCAAATGGCGTCCTCCTTTGATGGATATCCCAACCCGAAGCCTCTGCAATTCTAGCCGAACTTTAAGAAGGAACCTATGGTGCTCACACTGCTGGCTGTTCAATGGCCCTTCCAGCTGTCTCTCAAGGATTATTCTGGCCGAATATGAAAAACAAGCCGAAGAGTACGCCAAACACTGTGACAAATGCCAACACCATGCTTATGATATTCATTGCCCTTCTCAAGACCTTCATTTCAGTCAAATCTCCTGGCCATTTAAAAGATGAACTATCAATCTCATTGGTCCCTTCCCAAAAGCCTCGGGTAGCAGAGAAAATATCCTTGTTGGAACCGATTACTTCACCAAATGGGCCGAGGCTACACCTCTATGCTGAATCAGAGAAGAAGAAGTTATCAAATTTTTATGGGAAAACATCATCACACGCTTTGACTGCCCCCATATGATTCGATACGACAATGGTCCCCAATTCGTAGGCAGCAAAGTCAGAAACTTCCTTAAAAAATGCAACATCATTCTCTCACCCTCAACAACTTATTATCCCCAAGGCAAGGGTTAAGTCAAAGCGATCAATAAAATCATTATCGATGGTCTCAAGAAAAGAGTTGACGCAAAGAAAGGATGATGGGTTCAAGAGTTACAACACGTCCTCTGGGCCTATCGAACAACACCAAGGAAGTCTACAGGCTGTACCCCTTTCCTTATAGCATATAGTATTGAAGCTGTGCTCCCTACTCAATTCGAAGTACCCGCACGAGATCCTAACCTTCTAGATGAAGAAAATAAGTTTGTGCTCGCATGTAACATGTTATGGGTCAATGAAACCAGAGACTGAGCCATCGCCAACCTGAGCTGCTGCCAAACATCACTTCAAAAATCCTATAATAAGAGAGTTCTACCACAGAGTTTCAGAATCGGAGATCTAGTACTTCAACGTGTCAACCAATCCTCGAAACATCAAAATGCCCGCAAGCTAGCCGAATCATGGGAAGGACCTTATGTCGTGTATGATAAAACTGACAAGGGTTCTAACTATCTAATGACAGAAGACGAAGAGTCTTTCCCAAACCCATGGAACACAATGCATTTGGTCTCTTATAACAAGTTGTATCCTCAATCTTATACAATTGATGTAATCCAGAATAATCAATAAACAGTTTTTCCACCCACACTTCATCACCTTTTTCTTTCTCTTAAATTTCTTGGTTTAACTTAGGTATCTTGTCAACCTTCGACCCGACTGATACTTGGGGGTAACATTATGATTTTTCAAGCTTCCAATTTCGAGCAAACTCGAGGGGTAAGGATGGTTGACAGACCAGACCCTCGGGGACGCATTGGGGGCGAATAGATATGCTTCAGTCAGGCTCTAAAACCGTTAAAGTCCAGTCAATTTCTTGGTTTACTCCGGGTATCATGTCCACCCTCGCCCCGACTGATACATTGAGGCGACCTTAAAAATTTCAAGCTTCGAACATTCGATCAAACTCGAGGGGCATGAATGGTCGAAAGACAAGACTCTCGGGAATGCGCTGGAGACGATCACATATAGCTTTGCTGTGGCTTGGGCCATCGAAGTCAAGTGAATTTCTAGGTTTCCCCTAGGTATCACGTCCCCTCGGCCTGACTAATACTCGGGGGCAACCTTAAAAATTTTCAAACTTCTAACATCGTTATGCCTTTGGCCTTCGATGTCCAGCAGATCATTCTGGGTTCGATCACTCTACAATTATTCGACAGTAACAGTACATACAGATACTATTATACAAGAATATCTACAATTCTATTAAGCACAAAGAAGGTTTAAAGCATCATCCATCAGAGAAACAGTTGTATTACAACTCAAGATCAGTCATCC
This sequence comes from Kingdonia uniflora, assembly GCA_014058105.1. NCBI lineage: Eukaryota > Viridiplantae > Streptophyta > Magnoliopsida > Ranunculales > Circaeasteraceae > Kingdonia > Kingdonia uniflora. The sequence goes on along the minus strand of JACGCM010001059.1, from coordinate 359,243 downwards.
AAAGTTTAACACAAGCCAAGCCAACAAGAATACGCATCAATATTTCAACAATTCAGAGTAATGCAAGGCCAAACCAAGATAACAAAGTCAGCCAGAAAATCAGGCATCAACTCAAACGCAGTTCAGAATCAACTTCAGAAGTTCCACATAAACCACCATCAGTACATTACAACAACTCGAAGACATACCAAGTTTAAAGATCAACGGAAACAAAATTAACATAGTTCAAAATATTACAACTCAACATCAAATTAGAAAAGAAAACATTGAACCCCAACTTCAAATACCTCATATAGGCGCGGTTACACCTTCATCCTCCACAGGTCCCCCAACTTCAACACCCTCAGCACCCTCAGTCGAAGGCTTTGACTCCGAACCTTCGACAACCAAACCATCAACAGTTCTACCACTGGCCACTCTAATAACAGAAGTCTCAACACCACCTCCAATACTTCCAGCTGGCTAATCAACAACATCTGCCTCTTCTTCCTTCATCTGCAAATCACCTCCATCAACAAGTTCTGGAGAAACAGGGATGCGCTCCAGTGTATCGGGGTCATACCCTTTATCTTCTATAAACATTTTTAACTTGACATTCACCTTACATTCATTATCATACTACCGCTAGAAAATTTCTTTATGTTCTACTTTCTCCCTCTCTTTCGCCGCAAACTTTGCTGACCACTTCCGCTCCAACCTTGCCCGCTGAAGCTCGAGCCTTTCATCAAACAAGTCAGTAATCACCTCAAGATCTTGCTTCAACTTCTTGACTTCAGACAACAATGATGCCTCAGTTCAGCGAGAAAGATCTAGATTTTCCACTACTTATCACAATTTCCCCTTTGCTGACTTCATCGCCTTGTTGAACGATTGTACCCCAAGCCTCCGTCAGCTTGAATATTTAAGCAGTCAGTACCCCTCAAAAATCAAAGAGCTTAAACAATATCTCAGACTCTCACAAAAGAAATTCATAAATAGTTACCAGAAACATATGCCTCTTTATTTCCTTCGCAACCTCATCTGGGTCGTCCTCACATAGCTCGGCCATCAAAGCCTGTTTGGTAACCGCTTGCTCCTGTCATTCAGCCTCCATCATTTCTTCATCCTCATCTACTACATCACCATCCCCCAGCGTCCTACACCATTTGCGCTGACCAACCTTCGATTGCTGTACCTTCGAAGCTTTGAGAACTACCCGACCCTTCACCTTCTCTGTCTGTGTTGGCACCTGCCTCAGCCTCAACTTCAAAGCATCGACAGCCACTTCGGATACTGGGGCGGATTGCTTTGATCCCCTCCGCGCTCTTAGAACATACTAAAAATATCTTGGTAACTCTTCCCCTCTCATTTTTTCGGGAACTTTTGTAATACCTTCGCCCCTCTTTCTCTTCAATGGGCTCGGCGTAACAGGTACGCTTCAAAGCAGGGAATCCGCCTTCTTCCTCCTCTTCCTCTTGATCCCACGACTGCCAAAAATAGAATTTACCTAGTCTTCACTATCTTCGAGCAAAGTAACAATGTAGTTCCTCGTATTATTCCAAAACGAATTCTTCGAACCTATAGAATAAGAAAAATACAATCACCACTCACTCAAGACATACATCAACAACAATCCTTCGACAACAAACTTACTTTGATTATCCGCCCCATGATACAACTTATAAAGGTCAGCCTCCTCAACATTCTCGTAGTTGCCCAGTACTATCAATAAATCTTTATTCCACCCTCGACCCGTCGAACACAGATCAAAGAACTAGGGCTTCTCTGGGTGACATTGGATCTTGTAGGTACCTGGGTTCTGGCCCGCCTTCTTCGCGTAGAAGGTAATAACATCAAACCACTTAATCAAACCCCGACCCTCGCTACTCAATTTTGCATTCATCCCCTCTATAACCCTCATCATCTCATACAAATTTTCGTTCATTTGTACCGGGGCCACCTGCCAAAAGTTTAGTACTTCTTTCACCAGCCGTCGAAGGGGAAGTTCCATTCCTAATCGAATCTTGCCTCTATAAGCCATTATCCCCTTCCCAGGGTCTGATTTAAAGGTAACCCTAGCCCCTCCACACTCAAATGTACCCCTACTTCGACGGCTTTAACTTGGCGGCAAATCGATCTAATCTAATCTTATCCCTAACCGAAACGGCACCTTCGACCCTATCCGACTCAGTCGAATCTGCACCGTCGTCAATCTGCACCCCTTCTTCCTTTCTACCACCAGAAGGGCCTACATTACCTTTAGCCCTCTCCCCCCATACTGTCTCCTCTACCTCACTATCCTCAGTCACTATCATCCTACAACGTCTCGTAATCAGTACCTCCCCCGCCTTCAGAGCCATAGATAAAGGGGCTTCAGTTATCACATCTAAAACTTCTAAGTTGCTACCCTCATCCATTGGGGATCGACCAGTAATACTAGCTTCGAATACTTTGATCTCTTCGTCTATCAGCCTCCATCTCGAAGCTTGACGATTATGCATTTTAAGCCTACAAAAGAAGAGGCACACAATTAGATCGATAAATTCGACAATTCTGTCTCCATAGCCCATATCCCATTTACCCCTCCAAAAGGTATGCACACACTCGAAACCTCGATCCTTAACCCTATGTCTCCTTCAAAATACCCAAAATCCCAGAATGGGTCGAAACCCAGATTCATCAAATCTCCTTATCTTCGGAAATAACCTCCAAACCCTAAAACCCAGAGTGCCCTACTCACAGACTTAGAAGGAAAAAAAAAATGGGCAAGGATCAAGTGGCATACCTGTGTTAGAAGCACTATCCTCGAAACTGCAAGATCAACCTCAGCAGCTTCTCCTATGATTCTAATGGCATACATTCTCTTCTCTTAACTCTCTATGATTTTTCTCCGTAAATAGTACAGTGATCACTCCTCTCATACTTATATACTCTTTCGAAAAAACCAAAACCGCCTCGATTTTCTAAACACTATCTTTACCACGACCCACTACCCCATCTTTTTGACTACAATGTGTTTTGACCAATTTACACTTCATATCCCCCACATGTGAACAACACACTCACATCAACTTGCCTGCAAAAACCAAAGCTTCTCGAACCCTTTTTACCTTTACTCGAAGCTAAACAATCAAATCCAAACAATCAAATCACAACCATCATGATTACTTTTCGGCACACTGCCCCAGGCTCACGTACCGTTCTGACAGACCAGCTGTCTGGACTACTAGTACAACCAGTCAGATCAAACATATCCTTCGACACACTCCTTAAATTTGAGTAATCGACCACTCTTCCTCTCGAAGACTCATCAATAGATAGCCTCAAAATTGGGTTTTTAATATATTAACTTTTGACCTACAACACATTCATCAATTCAAAAACCTTGTTCCCCCTTTTCCTTCAGCAGGTCACATTCGACAGATCCATCATTTATGCTTACAGAACAAACCTTGTGCATCAACACACTAATCTTTTAAGCTCCGACAGATAATGCTCCCATTTCGACAGACTACAATTTTTTACATCGACAATTCAAGTTTTATCCTCAAACAACCCAAACATTATACTTCGACAGTTATATTATTACTTCGACAGGCTCACCATACTACTTCAAGAATTCAGATTATACAATCACTTTTAGCTCGATAACACAAGTTTTTACCTATGAAGAGCAAGAATACTACCGAACAACAATTTCATTCAGAAAGAAAAACATATTACAAGCCTCGTCAAGAGAAAGGAAGTAGAACAGAGAAAAGCAACAACAAAAATAATAGAAAGACAGAGAACCCTAATTATCAGGGGGATGCTCCTCTTCAACCATGGCATCCGCATCCGCATCCTCCTAGTCCACTATATCCTCCGCAAAGCCTTCTAGAAGAGATAACCGATGGCCGGGCAATGGCCCCATCATCTACAAAATTCCTCACCAGTATGTGAAGGGCATGCCAAGGAAGGGTGCCCTGGGTTCTACCTCAGACAGATTTGGCATCGAAGCATTAATATCTTTCACGATACCGAACCTCCGCTGAATCCCTAATAAGGCCTCTTGTATTCTCCTGACCCTCACTGCCGATTGGTCTTCCTGAACGGGTATGTTTGCGGCCATCTTGATCCGAACAAGTAAGAGAAGCGATGAAGAGAGAATGATGGAAGAAATATGAAGAAATCCCCTACACCATAGTTCTTTTTATACTTGGAGAGCCAAGTCCAACTTTCCCTCTTCCCCAGCCACTTTAATTGTGATCATCAATTCCCCACCTCAAAAACTCAATAACCAACCTCTCCAACTTCCTAGACATAACCGATTCGTCTGTACCTGCATTTAAACCATATTCCCGAGAACTTATAGTTGAGCAAACCTTTACCATCGAACATTCAACCATCATTATACTTCGATCACATCATAACCTTCGATCATATAGTAACCTTCGATCACATCATATCCTTCGATCATATAGTAACCTTCGGCCATATCATTATACTTCAATACCTTTTTTTTATCAACTACCAACAATTCGATGACATGGATGTGCTAAGCGTGCCTATGAGATAAATCATCAACTTTATCAATCAGACACAATAACACAAGGTTTCAGAAAATAATGTTTCCATCCCATTATCCGATTGATAAGACAGATTACATTACCACATCTACCCCAAACAAAAAAAACCCCAGAAAGTACAAAGGTACAAATGTTCAACACATCAAATAATAACCCTATTTCCAGAAGGTCCAGCTCCACTCACTGCGCTCTGTTCCTCGATCTCCTCCTCTGCACAAATAAGACATTTAACCAAAGCCGATAGAAAGAGATAGCGCTTCTCCGCAGTAGTAAAATCGTATTTCAGTTCGGGCATGTCCCATTCCAGATCATATTCCCCATTTATGAACTCTCCAGCTTCTACCTCCACCAGTTTGGGCATGTCCTAGTCCAGATCATGATGCCCGAAGAACTTTATATGAAGTTTTCCAGTCTTCCGCCCTATACGACGGTCCCGGGTGAACCCCATCCTCTTCTGATTTCATGTGTTGGGCGTAGTATCCATGAAAATTTCGAAATTTACAGAGAAAAGAGAGAAGAATGAAAAGAAGAAATTTACTCAATATCCCTACACAATAACCCATACTTATAGCCTCACTTCATTTGTTACCCTATAACCACCTATACCTCTTAATTACCCTATTTTATTACTTACCCGAAAACCAATAGTCAAACCGCTCAGATTCTAAGACTAAACAGTTTTCTCAGCAAATACCTCTCCTCCTGGCTTCGAGACCCTCGCAGAGAGGGGGCAAATATAGTAGCCTACTCGCAGCCTTCAACCCCCTCAAACACTCAAAGTCTACATCACAGCCTACCCAAATATGTCAAAGCCATTTCAACCCCCAAAACAAGCCTTTTAGATATCCCTTGAAGACGAAGCTTCGACTCCAAACAAGCCTCGAGGACAGACACACACATCGCAGCAGAAACCCTTGGACCATATCTGTACATGGTCGAAATATGATGGGACAGACAACCAGCTCACCAGACAAGCCGACACAATGATTGGTCCTTGCAGCTACAGTAAAGGCCCAACAGCTGCACCACAGTGCCAAAGTACAGAGTCACCTCCAACAGCTGCCACAGTGACAGTACAGACATGTCCAGAGCCCAAACCCCTTCGGGATATCCTGACAATACTCATGTAATCTGACCCATAGTTGGTGACTCAGCTTCCTTTGGTTTTATAAATATGAGAGATGGGAAGCCAAGGAGGGGTTAGAGAGATTCCCCCTAGACACCTTGAAGTTCACCTTCGACCACTCTATAAAGCTCTGCATTCGAACCCGCGATTACTCATCAGTAATAGAATACTTTTTAAAAATTCTTATCAGAGGTCGTAGAGTGTCACATTCGGGCCTCTACGCAAGTATTTGTCTCTAGTTTGTCCATACTTTAGATCATTTCCTTGTTTTCTTCTGATAGAAGATCAACCCTATGTGGTAAGAGCCAACTTCCCTTCTAAAGAAATCAGGCCCCTACATACATTATTAATAAATAATTAGGTCGATGATAATATAGACACAACCAAAATTCAAAGTAAGAAAAGGTGGAAAAACGATGGGCAACACTTTGAAAAATCTGAACTTCGTTAGGAGGGAACAAAAGTGGTCGAAGGTCGAATGGTTAAAACACGTTCGAGGGTGTGAATAAGGTTGAGCATTAAAAATGGCTTAAAGAATGAGGGGATATGATACTTCGACTATAAAGGCCTGATAGCCGCAATGGCAGAGCTGTCAGAGGGGATATTGTTCATAGAGCAGTGTACCAGTGCAGGCCATAATTATGATGCCTCAGTTATGGGGATGAGGTGGTGGCCACTTGAAAGTTAGGTGAGGTTGCTGTGGCTGGGTCTGACAGGGTATCAGGGGCCTGGTATCGAAAAGGAAAAGTATTCGAAGGTGCTCGGTGGAGTACGAATATGGACTATCATGGTATTTTTAGAAGGGCTCAAGAGTTCGAGAAAATAAGGAATGCCCTCAGCCAGGGAAGGTGTGGAATTTATACGTATGTATTCGTAGAGGTAGTCTGGTAAAAACACATGGTACCTAAAAATATAGAGAAAGTCGGAGAGGTAGTGGTAATAATAATAGTTGAAGAAACTGAGGCAATTTTGTGTGATGTATTTAAGGGGGAGAGAAAAGGGGACCGGTATTATTTCCAATCAAATAGAGAAACAGAAACAGGCAAGAAAAAAACATCTTTGTGGCTGCAGAGAAGGAGGGAGGGTCCATTGTTGCTATTTAAGTTCATCGTTAATACATTCAACTACACAAGACTGGTAGGTCCTTTAATCCTTTATTATGTATTACTACTCTTTTTGTTCTTGGTTCTTGGGTGGGAGAGGGGATATGGGTTCCTACGATGCCATTTATGGCATAACGACAGTAAGGTGGGAGAGACAAGACTGGGAGGTCCCGCGAAGAATATTTGATGAGTGGTATGAGTTTGGGGAGTAGAGGAGATAGTAATCGAATATTCAGTCGTTGGGTGACCGATGAGTGAGGGTGGGTTAAGTGATTGTATAATATGAACCTAAAACTTGATACTCGAATATATCGAGCTAATGTCAATAATCTTCTACTGTAGGGCACAATGCGTACTCGCGGGGCCTTGAGGATGAGGCTGATAGATGAGGATGATGGCGAAGTGAATGAGCTGAGTACATCTAGTTGAGGGGAAGTTAGCAACAACGTCGAAGAGTTATACATTATAATAGATATGGAACTGGCTATAGTAGAGTCTGATATTGGTTCATTGAGGAGGAGCCAATGTAGGGCTCAGATAGTCAGAGAGAGTAACAAAGAAGAGGAAGAAGAGGAAAGGGGTGAGGAGGCTGAAGTCAAGCATTTGGGGGATTGAAGGAACGAAAGGGAATGGGAGGAGGAAGAGAGTGAGAGTAGTAAAGAGACAGAGGAGAATGAGACATATGTGGGACAGGTCTCACCTCGGGAAAAGGCTAGGTTGGAGTGGTTTATGGTTAATGGAGAAACATGGACTGGAGGGGAAGGGGATTATTTTGGTACCTTTAGGGGCAGAATATTCATTTATGAATACTCCTAATGAGGGGATCATGGCATTCAAGGGGCATATTCGACTAGGGATATGGCTACCCCTTCAGAGGCTGGTAAAGGAGGTACCAAATTTTTGGGACATAGCCCTGTGCTAGATGAACGACAACTTCTATGAGATGATGAGGGTGAACGAAGGTATGAATAATAAGCTGACACGCGAAAGGAATCCTTTCATCGAGTGGTTTGACATAGTGTCGTTCTACTCGAAGAAGGGTAATAAGATGGCAGAGACGTATTGCATTTAGTGTTACTTGGATAAGGCATGGTTATTCAACTTGTGTTCGACTGGGCACAAGTGGGTCAAGGACTTGGTTGCAGTGAAAGAGAATTATGAATATGCTCAAGGGGAGGTAGATTTTGTACTGAGCAATAGGCTGTTCAACCCAAGTAAGTTTATGGTCGAGTTTTATTATCGTATTAGTTTGAATAGTACTTTAACTTCCAATTTTTTGTTTGCAGAGCCCGCCAAAAAAGGACTAAAAAACCCGCAACTTTATATCGACGACCTTATCAACGAGAGTGAGGATAAAGTGAATAAGGTGTTTTGGAAGTTGAACATTGTATGAAAAAGATGAAAGAAGACAAATACGCTGCTAAAAGATGTGTCGACTGCAGCTGGTTCGCCGAAGAGGAGAAAAGTGGTAGGCCCCTCTAAAGAAGTAAGTGATATGGACTATAATAATCTGACATGGAAGTCAAGCTTAGTACCAAGGATCCATCGAGGAATTTCTATATTAACCCGGTCAACTGTACCCGAAGTGGTTCTAAAAGCAATGCAATAGACCCAAAAGAGGAAGGGAAAATCTACTGTCGAAGGCCGACTGTTCATTTGACGAAGTCAATGGCCCGAAAGAGAATTCATGATTAGATGGCCGAAGGGGTTAACACAGCCGAAGCCAGGCAGATCGCGTCCGAGCAGGAGGATGCTTCTCGATCATTGGTAGAGTCAATGATACATCTGTGCGCTACAAAACCAGAAGAAGTAGGGCACCGTGCCGAGGTGGTTAAGTGCCAGGTAAGTTGTTTTTGGTTGATAGAAATGGAAATAATCAAACATTATGTTGATAACTGCTGAATGGTTGAGGTAACCATACACGCTTTCAGGCTATGTTCGATGAAAAGTGTGAGGTGACTTTAACATTGAAGAAATTTGTTGATGGACTAGGGTATAATCCTGAAACATTCGAACTCTTTCCCCCATAGGCAGAACCCGCCTTCGAGGACGTTGCAAATGCGGAGGGGATAGAATTGAAGTTAGTGGTCAAGGGGGTTGGTGTTGAAAATATGGAAGTCGAAGCCGCGGCGGTAGGGGAGAATCCTGGAGCTAGTGAGATTGCTATATCTGTGGGGAACCCAGGTACCCTTGCTTGAGTTGTTTGGTAGAGAAAAGAAAAACTTGTCTTGATCTGGTTTGTTTGTAAGAAATATTTTGGTTTGTGATGTATGGTGAAATAGTGTTTGATATTTTGATTTGAACAAGTTGACGCATACTGGTATTTTGTGTGATTGAATGAACTTGCTGGTCGAAAGGTTGAATTTATACTTGGTAAATGTTGGTAATGTGGAAAACTGTATCTGAGAGTTTGAGTGAAGTAAGATGCGGTTGCCCTCGAGTATCAGTCGAGTCGAAGAGTGGGCTGGATACTTAGGTATGCCCAAAACAAGGAGTTCAGAGAGCTTGGAGTTCACCCCTGGGTATTTCTATCTGCGGGTTGATCCTAAATGAAGTAGGATGTAGTCGTCCCCAATACACCTTCGAGTGTCGAGTCTTTTGTCTATTCATTCCACCTGGGTTTGCTCAAATTAGAACTTCAAAAAACTTCGAGGTCACCCCCAAGTATCAGTCGGGTCAAAGGGTTGACTGAATACTTAGGTTTGCCCAAATCAAAAAGTTTAGAGAACTTTGAAGTCACCCCCGGGTATTTTTATCTGCGGGATTGATCCTGAACGAAGCAAGATGTGGTCGGCCCCAATGCACCTCCGAGTGTCCAGTCTTTTGACTATTCATGCCACTCGGGTTTACTAGAATTTGAACTTTGAAAAACTTTAAGGTCGCCCCCAAGTATCAGTCGATTCAAAGGGTAGACTGGATACTTAGGATTGCCCAAATTAAGAAGTTTAGAGACCTTCGAGGTTGCCCCCGGGTATTTCTATCCACGGGTTTGATCCTGAACGAAGCAAGATGTATTCAGCCCCAATCTACCCCTGAGTGTCATGTCTTTCGACTATTTATTCCAACCGGGTTTTGCTCGAATTAGAACTTTGAAACACTTTGAGGTCGCCCCCAAGTATCAGTCGTGTCGAAGGGTTGACTGGATACTTAGGTTTGCCCAAATCATGAAGTTAAGATAAGATATGAGATTATGCAAAAAATATGTATATTAATTATACTATGGTTACATCAAGTGAGAGAGATGGTGGACATGGTCTATTGTATTAGACTAACTGTATCGTGTTCCAAGGATTGGGTAAGGGCTCCTCGACTTCAGTCATAAGGTAATGTTATCCTTTGTCCATTTTGTTGTACACGACATAAGGTCCTTCCCAAGATTCGGCTAACTTTATGGCATTGTGAGGTTTCGAGGAGGGGGTGACTCGACGAAGTACCAAATTACCTATATAAAAACTCCGTGGTAGAACCCTTTTATTATATGATTTATGGAGAGAGATTGGTAACGCCTGAGGTTAGCAAAGGCTCGGTCTGTGGTTTTTTCGATCTATAATATATTATATCCGAGTTCAAACTCATTGTATACATTAGGATGATCGGGGTCGCGAGTTGGAACCTTGAACTAAGTGGGCAAGACGGTTTCGGTACCTTAGGCCTAGAGGAACAGAGTATAGCCTATCGCCTTTCGCAGTGTAGTGCGGTAAGCGTAGAGGACATGTTGTAATTCTTGAACCCAACAACCCTTCTTCTTATTGACACATTTTTTAAGACCATCAACTATAGTTTATTGATGTCTTCGACTTGGTCATTCCCTTGTGGGTAATAAGGTGTGGATGGAGAGAGGATAATATTGTATTATTTGAGGAATGTTTGAACCTTTCTCCCTACGAATTGTGGACCATTGTCATATCGAATCATATGTGGACAGCCAAAGCGTGCAATACAATTTTCCTAAAGGAAATTGGTGACCACTTCTTCCCTTGTTCGACATAAAGGCACGGCTTCGACCTATTTAGTGAAATAATCTGTGGCGACTAAGATATGTTCTCTGTCACCTGAAGCCTTGGAGAAAGGACCCTCCAAATCAATGTCCCATCTCTTAAATAGCAAAGTAACTTGGCTACAGTGGAATTCTTTTAAGGGGCATCGAATGTCATGGGCGTGACATTGGCATTTGTCACAGTGCTTCGCATACTCTTGGGCCTATTTTTTCATATTCGGCTAAAACAAACCCTGTATAATTGTTCGGAGAGCCATGGATTGACCGACGGTGTGGGACCCGCAATTGCCTTCATGGAGCTTAATAAGGATGGTTGTTTCTTCTCGTTAGGATATGTAATGGAGGTGTACGCCATTTGGTGATTTGCGGTATAGACTACCTTTAAGGATAGTATACCAGCGGCAGTTTTCCTGTAATAATCATTTTGCTTTTGGATCCTCTGGTATAGTAGAAATATTGAAGTACGCAAGGAAAGGTGTACGCCAGTCTCGGGATTGAGACTCTTATCTCCAATATTGATAGTTTTGATTTCTATCTGGTTGATACTTGGGCATTCGAGTACTTCGATATAGAGGTGTTCGAGATTCGGAATGGCCTAACATGGCTGCGATGTAAGTGAGGGCATCTGCATATCTGTTTTTGCCTCGAGGGTAATATGTAATTGATAATTTTTTAGGAAAATGATCCATGCGTCAGCGGACGAGTGTTGCATACCCAACCATGCCACTGTTCGCCTAGTTTTTATCGGTATACTGTCCCTGGATGAGCTGTGAATCAATGAATGCGACTACTTTGGGGATACCAAGTTCGAGGGCAAGATCGAGGCCGTGTAGCAAAGTTTCGTATTCAACCTCTTTGGTTGTACATTCGAAGTTTAACTTGATGGTTTTTTCAATTTGGTCATTTGATGGTGTGACCAGGATAATACCTATCCTAGAACCGCTTGGCTCTGCAGATCCATATGTAAAGAGACACCATCCCGTATTAGGATTCTAGTGGTCATTCTGTTCGGGCTGATCTTTGGGTAAGTCATCTTCGTGTTCTTCCCAGTCGATGTCTTCGACCGGGAAGTCAGTGATGACCTAGCCCTTTTGGGGTATCTATTTCTCAAAAGTTATTTCGTGTTCACTAAGGTAGATGAACCATTGTTAAATCCGCCGGGATTTATCTTTCTTACTGAGGATTTCTCGAAGAGGGTAGCTGGTGATAACACATATGTGGTGTGCTTGGAAGTATGGTTTGAGCTATGGAGAGGTGTAGTGAAGTATAAGGAACAACTGTTTGAGTTTGGTATATCATGTTTCGGCCGGTGTTAAAGTTTTGCTGATAAAGTAAACAAGTTTCTTGATACTGTCTTCTATTAGGGTAAGGAACGAGCTGATGGAAGTGTCGGTGACCACGAGATATAAGGAAGGCATTTCACCTTTGACCGGGGTACTCATGACAGGAGGTTGCCCAAGGTAAGATTTGAGTTCGAGAAAAACTTGCTCGCATTCAGGTATCCAATTAATTTTGAGGTTTCTCTTTCAGGCTTTATGAACGCCTTGGTCGCGTAGGAGGGAGAATAACCAAGCGCAACGGTTATAGGATTTTGAAATAAAGCAGTTAAAGGCTGCTATTTTTCCTATTACCTTTTGGACATCTTTCGTTGTTTGGGGAGTAGGCATGTTAACGAGGGCTTTAATTTAGGTAGGGTCGATCTCGATATAAACTTTTGTATAACATATCATTGATATAAACATCAAATTGGCATTTGTCTGGGTTTAATTTTATGTTGTACGAGCGAAGTATTGAGAAGATTATGGTATGGTCTTGCATATGGGTATGTTTATGGCGACTTTTGTATAGCATGTCATTGAAATAAACTTCGACTATCTTGCCAAGTAAAGGTTTGAACATTGTGGTTACAAGGCGCTGGTAAGTGGCACCCACATTTTTGAGTCTGGATGGCATCACATTGAAATAGTAAAGTCCTTGTTCTGTGATAAACGAAGTTTTAAGTTGATCATCACGGAGAAGGGGTACCTGGATGTAACCTGAAGCCGCATCCATCATAGAGAAGCGTTTGATATTTAATCAGCATACTTAACTTCACAGATAAACCCAGTGGGTAGGTGTATATAGACCTCGAGGTTTACTACTTCTCGAATCCTCAGAGCCAAAGTACATTTTTTCTGTTTTACAGCCATGGACTTGGCGATGAGGTCAAGCCAGTGGCAGACAAGGGCAGGGTCGATGCTGGGAATTTCATGAAATGCCCAAGCGAGTACATCTTTGTTGGCTCGAAGAAAATTATGAGTTCGAGGCTGTCGGTACCGTCTACGAAGCTGCTAATAAATGTACCTCGACCAGGACTGTCGAGTTCAACGTAAACAACAGGTTTAACAAGTGTTGTGGGAGAGGTCGAGTTGTTGGGGGGAGAGAGGTAAAGTGATTACTATGGCTTTCCAGTTTCTTGGTAAGGTCTATTTCAGAATTCTCGCGCGGGTACGCTAAGCGTTGCGAGCCTTTCATGTTCCACGTACTGCATGGGGTAGCAAAATGCAATATTTGGTGGTAGGTAAAATGTTTGGATTTTATACCGTGAAGTAATTTGCGGCCTAGAATGCCAAGGTATTCTGATTTCTTGTCAATGATAAGGAAACTTGCTTGAAGAGTAAGAGGGCCAGTGGTGACAGGGAGGCTAAGTTGGCTGATGGGGACCTCTATTGAACTGTTGAAACCTTTTAGTTTGACATTGGTGGGTATAATAAGATTAGTCTTTTGTATAGCATAGACTGTCTGAAGAAAGAGTGCGTCGGCTGCACTGCTCGTATCGATGAGCATTGTGTGGAGAACGAGGTGCTCGACCTTAATCATGATAACTAAAGGGTTGGAATGGGGAAAATGAACGTGGAAGGTGTCACAATCGATGAAGGATATATCTTTGGGTCGAGGGCGGTGGCTAGATTCGGGTAGGAGGATAGGTAGTTTCTGCTAATATGTATGCTTACAACCCTCTTCGACCCACTTCTACTTGCTTTGGTTGTGGCCACTGTCGATGTTATTAACTTTGATCAGGTAGAGTTGGAAGATGTGTACCTCGACTGGACCGGTATTCAGAGTTTGTTGGGGCTTAAGGTATGATCCATCGAGGTAGCCAAGATGGTCGGTAATATATAGGTGCAATCGGCCAGCTTTGAGAATCATTTCCAGTGAACTTTGCAGAGCGTAAGACTTATTTGTTGGGTGGCAGTTACATTTGTGGTTCTGACAGTAGGGCTCATTCTTTTTGACCTCGATGGGGAAGGTAGTGCACCAGATAGGGTCAGCCTGGATGAGTGTGAGGAGGATACTGATGGGAGCAGTGAGTTTGGGTAGAATAGGCATGGGACATTTTATGTGGGGTTTAGAAGATTAAGCATCGAAGTGGGGACGTTTGCGGTTGTCAGGCTCGTGAGATACGGGAGCAACAATGGGTGTATTCGAGGGTTGAGATTTGCTGTGGCTGGTGGTCAAGGCTTGTCCCTGCAGATTAGATTCCCAGAGACGTTAGAGGTTGATGTATCCATTGACTTTGGATAACATCTCCTCAAGGGTTCACGGGCATCAACTCGGGCTTCACAATTTTTATTGAAGGCGAAATCAAAGATGAACAGGCTTGATAACTATTTGAAGCTTCGAATAGAGCAACTAGGGAGGCTATGGTACCAATTTATAGGGCTGTCGGTAAGGCTGGTGGGAAATATGCAACACAAGATGTGATCGGCTATGGAGTGTAGGCTTAAAGCATTCTGGAACTCGGGGACATAAGATTGCGGGTCGATGCTATGGTATTTGCAAATTTTAGGGGTATGGAAGTTTGGAGGCACCTCGACAGCAAGGAGCTTTGGTCAAATGGGGTTATGTAATCGACTCTACGAGTTTGGGGCAGAACTCGTGCTGATGCGAATGACGGCATTAATATTTTGGTCGAGTTCTTGCCGTGTGAGGTAGGCTAGTCGAGGGGGAGAACGCTGGGGTTACGGGTGGTAAGGCCGCGGGTTAGGGGTATTGTAGGGACCTATCCCCCGATCTCACCCAAAGTTGAGTTCACCAAGTTTGAATTACCTCTATCTCAGACTCACACATTTTTAAAACATTTCCCCAGTCAACATTTCAACCAACCCCACGAACTTGTTAAGAACGTGGGCCAAACTTAAACCGAAAAACCTTATCCAGTCAAAGACACCTGTCTCCACAAAAACTTGTCAGTTATTCAGTCAAACGCCACTAAACCACATTGTTTGGACAACGTGCTAACGCGCTCTAGCACGACAAAGAGCTGCGGAGAAGGCCTATATAATGGAAAAGTTCCAGAAGAGACAATGACCAAAAAAATTACACAAGAGATCACCTAGAAACTACTTGTTCTAGATTCTCAATAATCATAAAAACTTCTTAGTTACAAGATTCAAGCATTTCTATTTTTAGAGAACACTTGTAATAAGATATCCACCTCAAGCAATAAAGATACTTTCAGCAAAAATCATCCACACGAGGTCGTGGTTATTTACCTATTCAAAGATTTCCTACGCTAAAATCACCTGTTTTATTTCTTACTTTCCATTAGAATATTATTACAGGTTCATTGGTATGATAGCGAATTCCAAGCCATTTTAAGCTTACGGAATTTGGCCATTACATTTGGCACGTCTGTGGGAAAGATTATATTTCCACGATATCCTAAGGCAGTCTTTCCTTACAGCTTTCAATCATGGTTACTTCCAGACGACCGGTTGCAAGAACTCAGCTTGACGTTTCCATGGAGCCGGGGCAGCTCACAAATTTATAGGCTAATCTTAACGCCAGGACAGAGAAGCCCGCCGAACTCGAACTTCAGTTAAAAATGGATCGGGAGCTCTGGGAAAAAGAGCACAATACAAAATGACAAGCTCGTTTGATAGTACTCAAGCGACATTAAGATCAGATGAAGATAATACAAATTTTCCAAGAGGCTCTGTAAAATACTCAGCAGGTTCCTCCAGCCAGAGGTTACGATCGACTTCCAGAGACCTCCCACGTCTCTGCAAGGAAAAGATTGGGACTATGGGGAGTCACCAGCAAAGCTATTTCCAGGAATCTACAACGCGAACCGCAACCCTCCATATATTTAGGGGGAAAAGTTCAGTCCGAAGTCAGTCGAGGTCACCAAATTTCCATCCGCTAGGAGGAAGAGCAACGACCTCAACATCAAGTTCTAGCACGAGATCGCCTGAGTGAAGGTACGGGCACTTATCATCCACAGCCAGCTCGTCCAGCATTTTAACCAACACGTCATTACGTCACAAAAGAGTATATGGTCCATCAGATTAAGGAGTTGATTGAAGTACAGGTTTTTGGTACTACCGGCGATACCAAAAAGTTACAAGGAAGTCCGATTTCCAAGGAACTATGGAGATACCAAAAGGTTTCCATACTCCTAAAATTCACAAATACAAAGGTACTGACCCGAAGGAACACATTTAGCAATACCGTAATTCATTAGAGTTGTACTCCAATCTCAACCACATCATCTGCCGTCTGTTCGCCACCAGTCTATAGGAGGAACCACTCCGATGGTTCTATTCTCACCCTGAGGACTCCACATTCGATCAACTACAAAGCCAGTTCATCAAGATATAGGCTCACAATAGAGACTAAGAGGAGAACTTGTATTCTCTTATCGGTCTTAAACAATCATATGGAGAGAAGCTCGAGGATTTCTCAAAGAAATTCATAGAGCTCGCACAAAAAGAGGATAACCACGATCAAAAAATGTATGTTACTGCTTTCACCAATGCTCTCCAGCTCGGCTGCATGGCCAAAGAATACCTCTTCCTTAACAAACCTGCGACCTTGGAGGAGATGATCACCAAAGTCAATGGTTACGTCGACCTAGAGAGGTTGATGTCCGAGCGATAAAAATCTACTAAATCCGTCCTCTTTACCAAAGGCCCATCTACATATCGAGCCAGTAAACCCAAGGAGGAACAAGGAGATAAGAAGCACAGCAAGGGCAATACTAGTTACCCTCGAAAAGGCGATCCAGCAAACAAACCCATCCTCCTAAAGCTGAATGTCCGAATCTCCACAATTTTTCCACTTCTATTGAAGGATCCACTCTTCCACGTCTCTCAACCACTGAAACCAATCGATAGTAGACCATATTGCCAACATCATAAGGTAAATCATCATACTACTGACAATTGCTATGCTTTACAACGGTTGCTCAAATACATTTTTAAAGAGAGATGTATGCTTGAATACATTGTCGATCTGAATTCATACAAAGATGGCAGCTATAAGAAGTAACTCGAAGTTATTCAGGTCAATGATCAAGCTGAGGAGAAGTATCTCTTCTATATGCACCACAGTAACCTGATCGAAATCAATCAAATTACAAATTCCAACATATCAAAACGCAGGAGACTATCGGAATGCTGCGATGTCACATCTCATGACAAAGAAGCCAAACTTCGACCCGAGTTGAGCAATCGCCGACTCAGGATCTCCTTCGAAGATTGCAATACTAGTCATCTCAAGTTTCCACATCATGATGCATTAGTCATAATTCTCAAGATGAAGAAGTTTTTCATGCACACAATGATGGTTGATACGGGAAGCGGTATTGAGATTCTTTTTTAGAGTACGATCGACCAGATGGGTTTGGCCGACCAAGTTATTCAGAGTAACACAAATATCAGTGGGTTCAATGGTTCCAGGGAAGAATGAGTAGGCAAGATCATCTTACCTATTACCACAGGACCAGCCACTATCGACATTACTTTATATGGCATTAATGCCAAATCTCATTATCTCAGGATTATGGGCCGCTGCTGGATACACAACATGGAGGAAATTGCTCCCACCTATCATCAAGCACTTTGATTCAAACACGACAACGGTATTTATGAGATCATAGGTAGTCAGAAGCTCTCTCGAGCTTGTGAAAATACTGTCTCTGCTATTCTAGATACTTCAGACAAATTTACTGCATAGAAATTACAGAGAGCTGATCACCTCAACGATCAACCATCCATAGTGGAGCCCATAAAATATATCAACATTGATGGACCTAGCAGAGGTACTTTCATTGGTACTAAGCTGGCTTTGTACAAAAAAGATGCTCTTATTCAGTTCCTGTAACTCAATCAAGACATTTTTGTATGATCTTTCGAAGAAATGCCTGAGGTCGATCCAGCCATGGCCTATCACAAATTAGCTATCAATATTAGCGCTGCAGCAGTCAAACAGAAACATCGACGACTTTCACCTCATCTTCGAGATGAAGTTAACATCGAGATCGATAAATTGATCAAAGTGGGATTCATTCGAGAAGCCTAGTATCTAGACTGGATATCCAACATTGTTGCTGCCCCAAAGAAGAACGAAAAAGTTTAAGTTTGCATAGATTTTACAACATTCATCAGATCCTCGATTCTACAGTAGGCCATGATCTCTTATCTACGTTAGACGTTACTTTGGGGTGCAATCAAATTTCACTTTTAAAAGAAGATTAAGAGAAGACAACTTTCATCACTGAAAGTTGTTTTTATTGTTACAAAGTCATGCCCTACGGACTCAAGAACGTGGGTGCCACATATTAACGGTTGATGACTATTATGTTTAAAGTACACCTAGGGAAAGTCGTTGAAGTTTGCATCGATGATTGCTTGTATAGAAGTGTATAGTCAACCAATCACATCTCAGATCTCAATACTTTATTCATCATCCTTCAGTCTTACAGGATGCGTTTCAACCCTGATAAATGTTAATTCGGGGTACATTCTGGCCACTTCCTAGGCCACCTCATCAGCAAGAAAGTAATTGAGGCCGATCCAGATCAAATTCGGGATCTCCTCGACATGCCCTCTCCAAAAACAACAAAGACATTAAAAAATATGTCGACAAGATTGCCATTATCAATCATTTCATTTCTAAATCTTCAGACCGCTGCCATTGGGTATTCCTATTACTCCGCAGATGTACCAAACGAGGAAAAGTTCAGCCAAATACAGAGCTCACATGGATACCAGAATGCGAAGCAGCTTTTAAGGATCTCAAAACCTATTTGGGGAGATCTCCCATACTGAGTACCCCAGTAGATAATGAGGAGCTGATTATCTACCTAGCAGTCACATATACTTCCCTCAGCTCTGTTCTCATTCGCTTGGAAGGAAAAATAGAGAAACCTATCTTCTTTATCATCAAGACCCACACACCAGCAGAAACAAGGTACCTTAAAATTGAGAAACTTCTTCTCACTCTTGTTTACACTTCACAGAAACTCAATTACTACTTCCAAGCTCATTCAGTCAAAGTCATGACGAACTACCCACTTCGGGAAGATCTATCCAAGAACGAAAAAATAAAGAAGAGTGCAACAGTGGTCAGTCATTTTGGGTAAACATGATATCAAGTTCGAACAATGTCATTCTGAAAAAGGTCAGGCTGTTGTCGATTTTATCACAAATTTTCGAGTGGAAGATCCCGAGTGGGAGGCGTACGACCTTGAGCTTACAGAAGAAATACCCAAGGATCCACCCCCTAACCCATTCGACGAACGAGCTGAAAGGATTACTACATCAGGGTGGAGACTTTTCACAGATGGAACAGCAGGACCGGCAGGGTCAGGGATCGAGATCATTTTGATTACCCTTTCTAGTGATTAAATTGACAAATTAATCCGCTTGGATTTTGAGGCCTCAAATAATGTCACCGAGTATGAAGCTCTCATTCATGGACTCGACTTCATTCTTGAGCTCGATGCCCTCGAACTCTCAGTTTACATAGATTCACTACTCATCGTCTACCACTACTCAGAGCAATACAAGAAGAATGGGAAGATAATCGAATACGCAGCCCTCATTGCAGATATGATGAACAAGTTCGCGAAAGCAACTCTCGATTATCTTCTACGTGGTGAAAATAGACACGTCGATTCCTTGGCATATCTAGCCGTGGTCTTGGGAACAGAAGCTCAATATCTCTAAATTAAAATCATTTTAACCCCTAATATTGATCACATTTTTATATGCACAATCAACACTGGGGGCGATAGACGGGGAGACGACGATTGGCAAAAGCCTTTCTTAGCATACCTCGGTGTCAACAAGAATTACGACGGACCACCTCCAGCAGATCCAAAAGAGCATAGAAAGCTAATTAATAACTTGAAGCGCTACATTAATCAAAACAGTATGCTATACCACCTTTCTGTCACAGGGCCTTACCTCAAGTGCCTTTCCAAATCAAAAGCAGTTGAACTACTCCACAAATTATTTGAAGGAACTTGTGGCTCCCATGCCGTAGGTCGATCATTAGAAAACAGAGCTATCATTCAAGGAATATTCTGGCCCGGCATGCCCATGCAGGCAGAGGACTACTCCCGCAGATGTGATACCTGCCAATAACATAGACATATGATACGTGCCCCTGTGCTCGGATTCTATGCAGGCAAGGATTTTTGGCCATTCAAAAGATGGGCACTAGATCTCGTCGGCAAATTCTCTAACTCTCCAGGTAGCCGCCGTTACCTACTCGTAGCTACCGATTATTTTACAAAATGGGTAGAAGCAGTTCCACTATGGCAAACCAGAAAAGAAGATGTCATCTCTTTTATCTCAAACCACATAATCACTCGGTTTGGGTGCCCTCACCTAATTTGTATCGATAACGAGCCCCAATCTGTGGGAGAGAATGTCATAACCTTCCTAAACCACCACATTATTATCCACTCACCATCCAATCCTTATTATCCTCCAGGCAATGGCCAAGCTGAAATCATCAACAAAACCATCGTGGATGGACTCAAAAAATGGTTTCATTCACAGGAAAAAAAGAATTGGGTTTGCGAGCTGCCTCATGTCCTATGAGCATATCGTACCACTCCCC
The DNA here is from genome assembly GCA_014058105.1 of Kingdonia uniflora. Lineage (NCBI taxonomy): Eukaryota > Viridiplantae > Streptophyta > Magnoliopsida > Ranunculales > Circaeasteraceae > Kingdonia > Kingdonia uniflora. The sequence continues at coordinate 338,576 of JACGCM010001059.1, read as the reverse complement.
GGTAATCAACTGGGTATACCCCATTCTGCCTTGCTTATGGCACTGAGGCCACCATTCCGTTTGAATATCATCATCCAGTTCGTGACCACGAGCTAACTGATGAGGAAAATGATTTTGAGTTGGCTTATAACCTCAATATGATAGATGAAACAAGGGAACGCGCCATCGCTAACCTAAGTTGATATTATCATATGTTTGCCAGATCGTATAATAACCGAGTCAGAAGCCGTGCCTTCCAAATCAAAGATTTTATCCTCAGAGAAACTCCTCAATAACGTAAAGAGCCTCACACTGGAAAGTTAGCCGATAATTGGGAGAGTCCATTCATTATCACAGGTCTCTCAGGTCTGGGATCATATTATCTCATGACAGAAGAGGGAATCCCAATTTCAAATTTTTGGGGCACAAGGCGACTTAAATGGTACTATCTTTAGGCGTCTTACTACTCTATTTCCTTTCCCCGTTTTTGTTATTTTGTTTTTCAATTTCAAAAGTGAGATGTTCATCTCCATCTAATTTGAATTATGATCTTATCAATGAAACTTCCAAGTTTTTCACAACATCTCTTTACTTTTGTAGATTCAACCACATTCTAAAGATTAAAGCATAGATAATACTAGCTTTCAATCAATCTTATTCTAGTTAGATCAAGGATAACACTTGGTTTGGCTGACTCTACTAAATCTCTACGATTATAGCAAGTGTAAAAACTTGTTTAATATCAAAGATACTACCAAATATCAGATAGGGCAAATATAATACTGGCCTTCATCTCCTTCAACTTGTTTGGGTCATTTATATCGGTTAGATCAATGATAACACTTGGTTTGGCTGACTCTACTAAATCTCTACGTTTGTAGCAACTGTAAAAACTTGTTTCATATTAAAGACTCTACCAAACATCAGATAGGGCAAAGATAATACTAGCCTTCATCTACTTCAACTTGTTTGGGTCATTTATACCGGCTAGATCAAGGATAATACTTGGTTCGGCTGACTCTACTAAATCTTGGCGATTGTAGTAAGTGTAGAAGCTTGTTTTATATCAATGACTCTATCAGGCATAAGATAAGGCAAAGGTAATACTAGCCTTCATCTCTTTCAATATGTCTGCAGCATTTCTATAGTTCAATCAAGTTTCAACTAGATTTAACTCAGCCCATTTCAGAGATTGAAACAAATATAAAATCTTGTTCTATATCAAAGACCCTACCAGGCACAAGATAAGGTAAATGTCATACTAACTTTCATCTATTTCAATGTGTCTGCGATAGATACTATTTATTTTTCAGGTCAAATTCAATTACAAGGGATTCTTTTCTGCTGATGGAATGTTAGCCGTACTTCCCTCTACAACAAGAGGTCGAAAATTCAATTCACGAATTACTGCAACTCTGCCCCTCTCTGTCAGATCGGCAGGTTGAGGGCCTAAATTGGTTTCTATGGGGGCCATACAGTTCCCTCAATCTATGTTAACTCCGCAAATATGTCCCTTATCCGACAGACTTTTAAACAAGGTATCTCGTTATAACTTAAGTCTTTTTGCTTCCTCAACAAAATATACAATAAACGACTTTAGCAGGACTGAGCGTGACGCATTAGGTATGACCATCGTTGCAAATTTTGCTTTCACCTTCTTGAGGCGTGACTCCAATCTAGCATTCAAATTATTCTGATGAGTCAATTCCATATCGACTTTAGCATCATGAGCTACATTCTCTTCTAATTTTTTTTATATATTTAGCTGATTTAGCCAGGTTCATGGCCACTAGGCCTACTACCTGGGCTTAAAGTCTCTTGATTTCTGCGTTCAACTCTTCCTTAGCTGTAATATCCTGTAATAATTCTTCTTTCCTCTTCATCAACATTTCCTTTGCGTCGATTTCCCCTTCCAGGACCTTCTCCCTGATAAGAGTAGCATCCAACTTCTGTTGGTATTCTCTTAGGTTCACATTTCCTCTCTGGAGATGCCCCCGAATGTGAGATACATCACTCTCCAGCTATCTAATCCAACCTGAGAAACTGATAACATCTCCTTTGACTAGAAGAGCCTTAGCCTCATTTCTACTTCCCCTTTAGCACTCTCTAGCCTCAGCTTTCTAGGGACAGGCGATGGCTTGCGCCAGTTCGGTCTTCAATGGTGCCACCTTTTCATTTAAATCGTTACACCTTCGTTGCATTTCCCGAAACTCCATATCCTTGGCAGGTAGGGCTATATCATAATGCTAAGCCGCAGCTTCCGAGGCTGATAGATTTTCTCGGACTACTCTCAGCTCGTTACCTTTTTCAACCATTTTTTATTTTAGTCGCTCCAACTCGTTTCTATAATTCTGAAGATCAGATCGAAATTGTCCCTCCGATCTTTCTAACCCCTGAATACGATATTGAGCCATATCAGCATGCTTGCTCATAACCATCAACGTGTCAACCCGACTTTGAAGCTTCGCGGCATATTCTGTGATCTCCGCTATCTCTTTTAGCCCCTTGCTTATTTTGGCATCTTTACCTTCGACCTTGTGAGTGAGGTCAGAAATAGCTTGTGTTGCCTCCACAAGTTTAAAATGCATCTTTGCGTGTTGATCTTCTCTGTTCTTATTCGCCTCCCTCATCCAATCAAACTACTTTGCAAATTCCCGGTTACATTGGAGTACATCCTCCTTAAGCGAGCGAGCTGAATCCAATTCGACCCGTACGATATAAAGATATTAATACAGTTCGATTCATCACACCATCACTATGCACACAAACACACACACACACACACACACACACACAAACATATATATATATCTCATTTCTAAAATTATATATGATTTATAACATCTGCGGTGTGCAAATAGTTTTCGACTAAAAGGTTGGGGTACATTATCAGATAAACACTCCATAAGGTATATTGCCAAGTCTAAGGTACATGCTTTCGATATGCAACTTTATATAAAGAGCGTTGAATTTTTCTATGCACTATATTAGTGTTATTTTCCTAAAGCTAATACTAAAAAATTTCAATCTACATTTCCATCTTATTTACTTAGTAGCTTTATGCCGATATAACGTATAAGTTGAAAGACCTATTCCGACCTAACCTGCAGTTCCGCTTGAGAAGATAGCAAGGCTGTAGAGGTTTCTCTTTCCTTGGCAAGCTCGATCTCTAGATATTTTATTATGAGACTTATTTCTCTAAGTTCCTGCAAGAGGTTTATAAAAAGAAAAGTCAACCTACAGAAGTCTCCTCCATACATACAATCCAACAGTTTACAAATATTCATACAAAAGCACATTTCTACCCTACCTTCTCATTATCACCCTCTGGGAGGTCGGCGTCAACCCCTTGACTGTCAAGCACCATCTGATGGAAGACACCGTCCTGACCATCAACGACCCCTACCACTACTTCTTCCACTTCTTCGTCATCTTCCACCACCACATAAGTGTCTGCCTTAATGGCATCCACCTCGTCCTCGGAATACCCCCTCGACATTAGGTGGTGCCCTAACCATTCACGCTCTGCCTCCACCTCCTCAAGAGTCACCCTGACCTCCAATTGTAGATGGCTAATTACTACTGCATGAAAAGCCTTTAGGGCCTCCAACTTCTTCATTTCCTTAAGAACATCCGCCTTCGATTAAGTTAACATCTTTTCAAGCTCGATTTTTTCCTTTTTCAGCTCTGATTTCTCTTCTTCAATTCTGAGCCAAACGCCCATCATCAAACGAGCAACCTGCAAAACACAATTCGACCTCAGCGTGAGCTCAGAACGCAAGACATAAACATATTTCACGTGATAAAGAATAACAACTTACCATCTTGCACACGTCCTCTTCACCTTGAAGAGCGGCCAGCCTAGCCCTTTCCTCTACTGCTTTGAGGTCTTCCTCAGCAGAAGGTTGCTCTTCAGCGACCTTTTCCCCTGACCTCCCTAAAGGTTCGATCCTTCTTCTTTTCTCTTTTACAACCTTACCACTCCTAGTGGTACCAGAGGCCGACAGAGTCTTTAACATCCATTTTTTTGGATATTTTTGAGCTATTTTGCTCGACGTAAGGGGCTCCGGCTGAACCGAGCTATCTATCCCTAGGGTCTTGGCCAAGTTAGTTTGACCTTCCCCACTAGATATTTTCTTTTTCCCTTCATCAGCACCCGCCATCAACCTGGTCGACTCAGCTTTTTAAACTTTCTTTGATCTACTATCAACCCTCTTCTTTCTGTAAAGGCCAAGTCCTTCCAACACAAATTCAAGCTCAGCCTTCTCCTCTGCAACTTCGTCCAACAATGACTCTTTCCTCTCCACAGGGGACTTCACACCTGCCATGCGCACAATTTTTATTATCAACTACAAGCATCAGTTTAAATATAGCAATAATATTATCTATGCATGGCTATACTTACTTTGTTTTACAGTTCTAAACTGAAGGTCCAAAGGTTCTTCGTCATCTCTCTGAAGGCAATTACCATTCACCCATATGACGTTGTCATTCTAGGTTCGACTTGCTGAATTTAGATCGAAGAAGCAACGCCGAGTTGTACTCGCACATAAATATTCCCCACCACTGGCCTTATAATTCTTCACCCTGTTAAACTGTATAACGTCCTCAGGGGTTATCCACCTCACTTTCCCCTCATTTTTCCATTTTTCAATCAGATGATTGCAAATAGTTATTACCTCCCACATATTCCTGTTTAATTGAACATGACATGCCCCAATCGTATTCATAATCTCCTTCACCAAATTGGTAAGGGGAAGACTCAACCCGTACTCTAATTGAGACATGTAATACAAAAAACCCTCTGGGAGGTCACTCCGAATACCCCATCAAAATATTCTAACGAGATTGGTTCATCTATACCCCTATCTCATTTTTTCACTTCCAAGTCAACCAACAGATAAAAGTACTCTTCCCCCTCCGCAACCATACAACTCCTAAATTGCATACCAGCGTATTCTAGACAGTTACCCCATGTACCTCCTATAGCTGCCTTAGCCTTACAAATTTCTCTGAAGGCATCAGAACCAGGAGGATTGGTTATCAATTGACCAGGGAAACGTAGAAATTGTTCCAATCCTACTTCAACCTCACTTTCAGACTCAATCGTCTGACCAAAGGTCGACACCTCGTTTACAGGTGAACTATCCATCTCAACAACAATTTCTATGCGCAAGATTTTGACCCTACACAATTGCCTCTCACGCTCGACCTATATACAGGTTCAGGTATCTATCATTATTTCGTATACATCGATCATTTACATACGACATTGACTTTAGTATATTTTGTGTATATGCCAAAATTACATAGATTGCCATAAATAGTTATTTTTAAGATTTTCTTAAAAAACAATTACGATTTGCACAAACACATATATACTGCATATGTTTCTACTAACCTTTAGTGTCCAAATAAGAATCTGCAGTAGCGCCAAATCCTTCTCTCATGACGCTGCTGTATAGCTACCTGCGTGATCTAGTGTCTTTTGCTCTCTTTAAACGTTGATCACCTTCTGATAACTCCTTATCAAATCCCTTACAATCCTTTTGCGTTGCTCTCTCTATGCTCTCCAAATTTTTAGAAGTTGAAAAATGTTTGAATGATAAGGAAGAAGCACTATTTATCATTTCTATCTCTAGCGGCTGGCAGTTATTGAGCCTTGCACGACCCATTCTCAGTTTTAGAACTGAGGCATCCTTTCCACAATCCATGTCAGATGTCTTGTACCTTTTCAATAAAACTGCCTTTCCATCATTACCCCTCTCCTCATATTTTAAACTATTTCTCTCTCCTATTTCATATCTTTTTTTGACCTTCCCACACTCATGATGACTCACCCTATACAATAGCATATTTTTGCAGCTTTACATACAAAACAAAACTAAAAGGTTCTGCATTTCCTCAATTTAGTTTCTCTATCCTTATTTATCATACTTATAGTGATAATGACGTCATTTTTAAAGCAGAGAAATTTTTCAAAATTATTCAAAATTATTTGCCACAATAGCCTCAAAACGGCATTCGCAACTATAGAGGATCCAATTGATTTACATATTTTCTGTTACATTCAACAAACTTATCTTTACTTATGATAAACACTTTACATAATGTCTAAAACAACCTTAAAAAAATTTGAACGACAACATCCGATCATATTATTCGTCAGTCCTCCGATCATCAAATTCGATCTTAACCATAACAATAAAACCAACCATCTCATCTCGATCTATCGAATCCTTCACCAATTCACGAAAGCGTACCTCATAGAAATAACAGGCACACTCAAGTTCCCTAATCCTTACATCAAATTCTTTGAGCTGACACTCCCTCACCGGTAACTCAGTATCATAGCCACGCACACCAAAAGACTTATCCCGCACTTCTGCAGTCTTTATAGCCAACCGTCCTTTCGTGGAATGACGAATCCTCTGAGAACAAGTTTGTACCATCCTAATCTCTTCTCCATTTTCACAAATCATCCTACCCTTATTTGAACGTTTTCACACTTTCCCCTTAAAACGTGATTTTCACCTTATTCTCGTAACCGAAAACCTCAGAATCTTAAAATAGACTATTTGAACTTATCCCTTCATTCCAGTACCTACTTTATATTATTTATCCTAGTCGAGCTTATTCAACCAAGAGTTATACTTCTATCGACCTGCAGTAGCTCGAATTTCCACGTTACATATTTCCTAAAAAAATTCTCCCCCACATGTTTAAGCACACAGCAAAATCATACTTACATAACAACGTCAATGTCAGTACGTATTTATCTCAGTTCGAACATCTCACAAACAGTGTTTTCAATACTTATAAATTTCTATTCATTTCATACATCCTACATAATTAAGTTCGATTCTAATAAACATTTTCTACCTACATGACACAAGTAATTGAGTGACAACTTTTTATTCATATCAAAAACATTGCATACGATTTTACAGATAACAAGTTTTTTAGTATATAAATTTCAGGTATACGACAGAAACATTATCCGTCCAGCGCCGAACTCTAAGTACTTTACAGAGAAGAAGTTTTTCACTATTTTTAAAAGTCACAGGTCATTCAGGCACGCTAACACATTAACTCCTATAGTTCTTCTTGCTTCAGTGATATTTCATCCTGATACAAAGTAGAAATTTAAACCAACAAAGAGCTTCACTCGCATGAGTTTGGTTAAACTATAATCGTACTTCAAATGAAAACTATGCAAGCAGTAGACTCAGTGCTAGAACAAAATTCTTAAACTAAAGGTCTTCTAAGCGCCGAAATGTGATGAAAATACAGAAGCAGACTCTCACTGGTTGTCTCCCTCCTCCACTACCATCACCCCTTCCACTGAAACCGCCACTACCGAGGAGTTGGTAGAGATGAAGAGGGTCTGACCTTAGAATACATGATGATACAAGGAATCAACATAACTGCCCCACAGTTATGCCTATGCCTGCATATGATGCTCTAACGCTATCTTCCGCAAGAGTATGGAGACAGGCCTACCGGTCCTCACCTGTCAAGACGACAACATGAAACTTCTACTTGCAGTAGAACTCTTCCTCAGCTTCAATCGCTTTGTCTTCTGACATGCCTTAATACATCGGAGGAGCAGGAGCGGGTATCGACATCTCCAAGGATTAATCACCAAAGTATTTCAACTTTAACCTCTGCATTTTAGATGCAATCCTCCCTTTAAGGACCATACTGTAAGTCTTCACCATTGTTAAAATTTTTAGGGAATTTCACAAAGGACAAGGGTAGTCTACTTTTAAAATCCGATATAGGCATCATTTATATAACCCTATATTTAATCTGCAAGTACATTTCACCAAGCGTCATTATTCATTGAAAACGTAACTTTTTGAATCATAACCGTCACATACATCAGTATCACATCCTCATTTAGTAACTGTCATTTCTCTAGAACCCGCATAGTTCCACACAATTAATACCATCATTATTCTATTTTAATTATCATGAATTTCAACCCAGATTACAAGTTAATCATTTCTTAACAAAAGCCACTCGTGACTTCGGTTGTGAGGGGGCGATTGTAGGGACTTATCCCTCAATCTCACTCAAAGTCGAGCTCACCAAGTTTGAATTACCTCTATCTCAGACTCTCGCATTTTTAACACATTTTCCCAGTCAATATTCCAACCTACCCCACAAACTAGTTAAGAATGTGGGCCAAACTTAAACCGAAAAGCCTTATCATGTCAAAGATACCTGTCTCTACACGAACTTGTCAGTTATTCAGTCAAACGCCACTAAACCACATTGTTCGGAGAACATGCTCTAGCACGACGAAGAGCTGCAGAGAAGGCCTATAAAAAGAAAATGTTCCAGAAGAAAAAATTATACAATAGATCAGCTGGAAACTACTTCTTCTAGATTCTCGATAATCATTAAAACTTCTTAGTTACAAGATTCAAGCATTTCTATTTCTTGAGAGCACTTTAAATTAGATATCCCCCTCAAGCAATAAAGATACTTTCAACAAAAATCCTCTACACGAGGTTGTGGTTTTTTACCTATTAGGAGGTTTTCTGTGCTAAAATCACTTGTTTCATTTCTTACTTTTAATTTTAATATTGGTACAGGTTCATTGGCGTGATAGCAAATTCTAAGCCATTTGAGCTTACAAAATTTTATCATTACAGGTATGCTTCACTACGTTCTTAGAGACACTCCCGAGTAGGACGTCGTGTAGGATGCTGAGAGGTTCAAAGGGTTGAATAAGAGGAATCCTTCGTAATGGAGACACCAAGATGGATCAAGCCGGTGGGCATGGTAATGGGGGTACCTTCGACACAAAGGTGGACCAGAAGGACCTCGATTTGGGGGCAGGCCGAGGCGTGCGCGGGCTGAGACGCGCGAGGGGGCGGTTACCCGGGAATGCATAAGAGCGTCTTAGGTTTGGACTTGCTGAAGTTTATGAACCGTGTGGCGTAGTTCATCCAGGGCTTGGTATTGCCTATTATTATAGTCTAAACAACATTGTCGTTCGGCCTCAAGTTCCTTCCAGTGATCCTCATGCTTTATGTGTAGCTGGTTAGTGTGGCGCTCTTCTGCTTGATCAAATATTTGGCTAGTGTGAGAAAGTTGGGCGGCGATGCCGTCAGCGGAGGTGCCAACAATGGCAGAGGTAGAATGAAGGGTGGGGGCCATTGGATATGGTTATAGGGTGAAAGAAAAAAATGGATTAGAAATGGTAGGTAAAGTACGGACGGCGTCAAATATATTGACGTAATTTCGTAGAGGAGAGATCATACTCTTACACCTTAAGGGTTATCTTTGACTAGAGGTTTTAGCAAATATATACGACAGAAATAAGAAGGATTACTGTGCTAACGTACTTACGTGGAGCCCATGAATTGGTATTCTCCACGACCTCTAGCGAGGATTTGAAAAGAAGATTGTATATATGGATTTAGGTTATAGTTCGAATCTAGTGAATTCTATGGATATTCAAAGGTGGGTAATATTTGAGGGGGTTTTGGGCAGAGTTTTTCTAATCTCTTCATGGTGTTTCCTCTTTCTTACTTATAGGAGATAGAAAATGGTGAGTCACCATGTGAGGTCAGATTACATGTATATCCTTTGGGTAGTTGTCCCATACGTAAAGTCAGTTCTGACACTGTAACTGTCTGGCAGCTTATTTCCACCGTTCAATTTGAAAGCTGGCTATCAGGTATGTCTACCTTCGACCATGCACTAATATGGTCGAAGCTTTTCTGGGTCTGATGCAGGATTCTGGCGCTGACTGATTATCTTTTTACTTCGACTATAGTAGTAAGCTTCGAAGCGGCCTTCGAGTGTTTGGTTAGTCTCGGAAGGCTTTGTGGAATTCATATGCCTTCGATTGTTTGTTGGTTTGTTGGGCTTCGAGTCTCTAGTAGTCTTCAATATAGCCTTCGAGTATTCGACAAGTCTTGGAAGGCTGCGAGTAAGCTACTGCAACTATTACTATCACGAGCCATACAGGACTTCTGGAACTTTATTTACAGGGCTAATCTTATAGAGAGTCGAACAGTGTCAAACCACTCTCTCCTTTTAGAAGAGTGCCAGGCCATCCCAGAACCTTACAATATACCCTTTAGATGCCTTCAAGCATGGAATACTTATGCAGACTTTGGGGATGTTGTTCACAACAGCTGGAACACTAAACTTGAAGTAGTACCACTATTTTGTTTATTGTTCAAACACCGGTCTATAAAGAATGATATTAAGCAGTGGAAACGAACAGGACCGGACATGGCATGAGAAACTAATTTTTTTTAGGAAGACCTCCTACAACTACAGCTTAATTAGGAAACTCACTGGCAAGGTGATGCTTTCGATCAGGACATTATTGTAAAGGCTACACAAATTTTGCATATTGAAGAGCGAGAGGAGATTCAATGTTGTCAAAAATCTAGAATTAAGTGGCTCACAGAAGGCGATTGCAATACCCAATTCTTTCATAGCATGACGAGGGCTGGAAATGAACAGAGTATCATCACAGAGATCACAATGGAGGAAGGAATTATCTTGACAAACCAATCCCTGATAAAGGTGCACATACTCAAGTTCTATACACATAAATTTGCTGAAAACCAGGTCAACCTGAACAACAACATTCTGAATATAATAATGTCCAGAGTGGAGCAAACTGAAAATGACATGCTGATAGCACTCCCAAACGAGGAAGATATCAAACTTACGGTGTTTAGTCTCAACAAAGATAACACTCTAGGTCCAGACGGATTCCCAGGGGCCTTTTTCACAATATTCTGGGAGGTAGTTAAACAGAATTTCTGCAGAGGAATCTCCTTCTTTTTCATTGAAAGATGGCTTCTGACCAACTTTAAATCCAATATCATAGTGCCCATACCCAAAATCAAGAATCCAGAGAAGGTGAACCACTACAAACCGATTTGCCTTAGAAACTTTGTAGATAAAATAATCACGAAGAAACTGACTACCCAACTGTCACCAGGAGCAGAGAGAGTGGTGTCCCGGGTGCAAAGTTCCTTCATCAAGGGTTGGAGTATACATAACAATATCTGGATGGCATCCGAGTTGGTCAACGAGATGAATGGCAAGAGGAAAGGAGGCGAATGGTTGGGTAGGAAGTCTTCTGTCTTTCCAAGGTAGAGTGGTCTTCGCAAGATCTGTCATAAAAAATACACCTATATACAGCATGGCCATCTACAAATGGCCTCAATATTCGATCAATGAGGGAAAAGCTATCATTCAGAATTTTATTTGGTCCGCGGATCCGTAAAAAAGAAAGGCATTACCCTTAAATGGGAAAAGATGTGTAAACCCATACAGGAGGGTGGCCTATGCATTCATAAACTAGGGGAAGTTAACAATGCACTTCCCTGCAATCTTTACTGGACATTTACCCATTATAGCAAAGATTGGGCATGCTTTATGAACACAAAAACATAAAAATAGAAACGAAGAGGTGATCACATACTATAAGAAATCATCTATTTGGAGGGGGATACAAGATACGGAACATCTGGAAGGGCAGCACATGGGTTGGGTGATCAGCAATGGAGAAAAAATTGACTTTAGGAGTGATTGATGGGCAACAATAATTCCCCGCAGAGAATACATTATCCTTTCAGCGAACCTATGGAGGAACTGCACTGCAAAGCTAAGCAACTTTATAAATAACGAAGGATGGGAGATACCACATGATATTCTACTGCAATTTATGGTGCAAGGGATGAACCAAGAGAGAATTGAAAACAATCCCCAAGCTCAGGACCAACAAATTTGGAAACCGAACATTCACTGGAAATTTACAGCTAAGAACGCTTCCAATAGTATTCGTAAAACACAAGACAGTGCATGGTAGTGGGGAATGGTTTGGAGTAACAACTTACACCCCCGGCTGAGCTCGTTTACATGGAAACTCCTTAACCATACCCTCTCTTTCGATGATAGAGTTGCAAACAAAGGCATCAGCCTCCCCTCCGTTTGCTCCCTTTGCCAACACAATGCTAAACCGGGCAACACTTTTTCTTTGAATAAGTGGAACTCTGGAACTTGATTTGTAACATCTTCAGTATGCCACCGGTAAATGAAGAAAACACTTGGAAAATAGTCCTTGCTAGAGACGGTCATGCAAGCTCTTATGTTAAGGATCTATGGGTCTCGGCGGCATTCGAACTTGCAATGGTCTTTGAAATAAGCGTAACAGCCTCAGATACGATGAACATAGAGTAACCAACCAACAGCTGCAACAAGACATCCAGGGAGACATCATGGAAGCATCCCATCTATCCAAAAATAACATGTACAATAACCGACCTACACATTATCAAAGCCTTTAACGTCCAGTGCCGACAAAAGCACACAACAACGTTAAAGAGTTGCTGGTGGGAACTACCAAAACTAGGGGAGCTCAAGGTCTGTTGTGATGGTTCAACTTTGGGCAACCCCAGACCAGCAGGCATTGGGATAGTATACAGGAATATGGAAGGAGAGGTACTGGGTATTTATGCAAAGTACTAGGCAATACCAACAAATATGTCACAGAGATTCAAGCCACCAAGAGGTTAAGAAAGCAGTAGAGAAAGGATAAAAAAATTGTTGATGGTCTCAGATTCCCAAGCCACAATTCAAGCATTCATGAATGATACATTTCCATGGACTATGGTCATTGAATGGAAATGAAAAACTTGACACGTTCATAAATACTCAAATATGGAGATAAATAAATTTTTCAGCAGATACAATAGCCAAACGAGGGTCTGCAAATTCAAAACCCTTTGAAAATGGTGTCTAGGGAGGCTAGATTTTCTTACACGCATAGAGAACTAGAAATAGAATACTTTAGATTCTCAAATTGCAGTTGAAGGAAAAATTATAGCAAGTCGTTCGAACGACATTTGAGGTCATTCGAACGAATAGTCGCTCTAGAAGACCAATTAAAGTTGAAGCATTTCGTAGGCTATTTTTAAGAGGTTTTAAGAGGTCGTTCGCACGACCTTGAATGTCGTTCAAATGGAACTTCACAAGTCGTTCGAGCGACATTGGATGTCATTCGATCGTACCAGCGATCTAGAAGGCCAATTCGAGTTGAGGCATTTCAAAGGCTATTTCTAACACGTCGTTCGAAGAACATTGTTAGTTGCTCGAATGGACTAGAGCTCCAGGAGGCCAATTATAGCTGAGGCGCTTCATAGGCTATTTTCAACTAGTCGTTCGAACGAGATTGGCACCGTTTGAACGAAATGGCGTGGAGGCATGCCCCTTACCTTGTTTCATTTTTTTTTAAAATTTATTTACTTTTCGTAGAGAGCCCCATCTTCATATGCACTAGGGACATGTACTAGTGTGTGGCATGGTTGGCTCTCATTCCCCTTGTACTCTATCTTTTGGATATATATTACTAAACTTTTTGCAAAGAAAATAAACTTATTTGCACCCATTTTCCACCTTGCTAGGATGAATGTATCGGGCATCTTGAGAATATCATTTTTCAAGAAAACCTTGAGGAGGTGATGACATGGAAGGCCAAAATACTCAAATAAGTTGCAACCTCAATTACCAGAAAGATTTTTCAAGTCTATGTTCAGCCCAAAAGACTTAGAGGGTCCACTGTGTGATTTAACAAGTAACTTTCGATGCTTACCTTCAACTAGTTGTTCGATGGCTACAAAATGGACTATTTGGATGAACTTCAACTCAAGCTTGTGGAACATATTCCTTGTGTACATCATAGCTGCATCTTTTAATTGTACCTGTTGCGAACCAACCTGGCAAAATTTATGTTCCATTTGGAAATCCTCTTCACTATCTTTTTCATATGTTTCCAACAATGTTGTATCGTACTTTATCACAAAGTTGTATAAACCAGTTGACAAAACCAGCCAACCATTGAAAAAATTGGTAGTCGACTCGCTTCATCATGTTGTGCTCATTCTACCAATAAAGGTAGATCTACTCTACAAAAGCTTCCATCTTTCTCTTATATTATAAATCCCTTGCATCTAGTGGTTGTCATCCAATTTGTTTTTTTTCATTAATTCTTGTCATTTTTTCTCAAAGTCCTCGAGATAATATGTGTTGTGCAAACGGAGTAAATTTCTTCTTTGAAGCGAGATGGATCGAGATAAGCATCCCAATCTTTTCTAGAAACTTATGAGTGATATGCCAAAAACATAGTCTATGCGTGGTTTTAGGGAAAACCTGCATAGCCAACACAATATTTAAATAAAAAGGTTGAAATGCTAAGTTAGAATTGGCAAATCTTTAATAATTGATAATAAAAAGTTATAACTACAGTTAGTACTAACAATTTTTTTTTTAAATTGTTGATTACTTCATTTTCAACAGTTATTGCAAATAGTACACTAGTATACTTTAGTATGACTATCAATTTAGTAAATATATACATGACTAAACATCCAGTACTTACCTTTGGGATAGCTATTCCCATTGCTTCATGTTGATAGGTGATGATTGCTATAGGATGTTTGTTATTCATTGCCTTTATCCATATGCTAAATAACCATGTACATGTAGATTCTTGCTCGTTCCTTGGCAATGCACAACTGAATAGAATTGTTTGGTAATGGTTGCCGATCCCAATAAATGGCGCAAATGGCATATTGTAAAGATTGGTCCTATATATAGTATTGAATGTGATTACATCGCTGAATGCCTCATATGCACACCTTGATCATCCATCAATCTAGAAGAAATGAGTGCCCTTTTATCCTCATCCAATTCGATATCGAAATAAAACATTGGATCATAATTTTATTTATTCCTGAACCAATCCAATGCTACCTCTGCATCACCCCTTGAGATACGTTCCTTATGAACTTTGGCTTTATAATTGTAAAAATTTCTTTTGTTGAATGATTTGTCAGTGAACAAAGTCGATGCCTTGCTTACCGAGATGTTGTGAAGCTCAAAGGTCTCGGTATGGTTTTTGGCTGCTTCTGGAAAGAATCGGTTAGCCTTTATATGATGTTGATTGTGCGGTGATACAAGTTTGTGGTTATGAAAATTGGAACAACTTCTAACAACAAATTTTCCAATTTTCTCTCTCTAGTTAATGCTCATTGTTGCATTACATCCGCACTTTTTAGATAATCTTTTGTTTCCATGTTTTTCACTTGTATTTGGATCAATCCTAAGATATTTTTTTGACATGCCGTTGTTCAAACAACTGAATTGTACTCTACCTATTTCTACAGACCTATTCATTTTACTAGAATTTTAAATCTTTGTGGAAAAGCTTGGGCATCTTCCATATTGTTCGTAATAAAAAGTAGCGGCCTCTACAGTATCAAATTGTTGGCTCTTAAATGGTGGGTCTATCAACAATGGATCAATAGGACATTCAGGTGTTTTAAAACATACTCCTCCTGTACATTCATTTTCTTTTCTTTGTGGTGACTCTTCACCAATAACTTTAAACCAATTCCCGTACCTTGGTCAACCTGTCAAATTTAAAGAGAAACCGTACCGTGGTGCTGATTTATTATTTCTTCAAACATCAATCAAGTAAATTAATTTTTATAAATTATGGTCATTTCAGGTACATCTTTAACTGACTACCTCATATATCAAAAAATTGTTGATTTCAAAAATTTTAATCATTATATTTTTGGTTATCACAGAAATTATTGATTTCAAAATATTTAATCAAAATATTGTTGATTATCACTTAATTTTCTATATGGTATAAATAAACAACATACTTTGACAAAAACATTTTCTTTGATTTTTGATAATATTCATGAATTATACAACGCTCAAATGATAATTGATTTAAATAATTAAATAATGGTATGGTTATAGTCGAATTTGACTATGATCGACATATAACATGTTTCAAAATTGTCGATTTCCATATTATCAATAATAAATTTGTCAATTTTCAATTGAACCGACAATATTCTTTGTAAGTTTATGTCGTAAAATGTCATTCAGAAGACACGCTGCTCATAAATTTAACGAGATATCATTAATTCGATAATTCCATACCCACCATCGATTAGGTTATGTTAATGGTATTCCATATGTGTAAGGGCCTAATTCCGTGAGCTCGACGTGGCCTGGAATTAGTCCTTAAACAAATATACCTATGACTACAATCTACTAAATAGGAAATGACACAGGTATTTAGCCTGGAAAACATATGAATAGGTTAAAAAACTATGACCTCGTATTGAGGGTTTTGTAACAGTGACTTTTATTTCTTGATGCTGATAATATCTTATTACAAGTTATTTCTAGACTTAGAAATATTTGATCTTGTGAATAAGAAGTCATGAGTGTTTGAGAATCTCAGAAGATATAGTCTTCTTTATGATTTCTCGCATATTTTTCTAGTCTCTGCCTCGTCTGGAACTTTTTCTTTATATAGGCCCCTTCCACAGCTCTTCCTTATGCTGGAGTACGTTCGCCGAACAATGTGGTTAGTGGCTGTTGACTGAGTAACTGTTGAGTTCGTGAGAGACATGTAGTTTTGAATTGTTCAGGTCTTTTGGTTTAAGCTCGACCCATATTTTTCATCAGATCATGGAGAATGTAGCAATGTTGGCTGGAAAAGTCACGTGGAGGATACGTGAGCCTGATATAGAGGTAATTCAAGCTTGGGACATCTCAATTTTAGGTGAGATTGAGGGATAGCCCCTACAATTTCCCCCTTGCAACCGAAGTCAGGAGTCACTTTGGTTGAGAAAGAATCCAGGTATATGTATATTCGGGTTAGAAATTTAAATTTTGAAAGAAGTAATAACGTTTGTTGATGGCATGGAAAGTACGTATGCCAAAGAAGGATATATGCGTATTGAATGTTGATAGGAATTGATGGATGTGACGGCTAGGGTTTGAAGAGTTACATCTTATTCAATGATAACGCTTGGGAAAACATACCTGTACAATAAATATAGGGTTAAATAAAGGGTACCTATACCGTAGATTGTGACAAAGTAGGCTGTGGTCTGTTGTAAAATTTTCTACTAGTTCTGAAGATGGTATAAAATCGTAGGATGGCCCTTGAGGAGGATTTTTATTGTTGATGGATATTTTACCACGTTGTCTTAACAGGCTAGGCTTGTCTCTGCATTCTTACAGACGATAAGATTGGGGGGACAAATGCAGGGATAGGCGTGACTGCGATGTAGTTGTACTGATCTTTTGTGACCCAATGGATTTTAAGGTTAGACCTTCTTCATCTCTACCAACTCTGCGGAGGTGGTGGTTTTAGAGGAGGCGGTGATGGTAATGGAGGAGGGAAACGATCAGTGGATACCGTTTCTCTATTTCCATCACTTTCTTGCGCTAAGAAGACCTTCAGTTTGGAGAGTTGGCTCCAGCACTAAGTCTTCTGCTTGTATAGTTTCCATTTGAAGCTTTACTAGACTTCGACCAAACTTAGGTGAAGAAAGCTTTTTGTTGTTTCTAATTTTTGCTTTGCATCAGGGTAAAAAATCACTGAAGCTAGACGAACTAAAAGATTTGATGTGTCAGAGTGCCTCAATGACCTGTTACTTGCAAAAGCATTGAAAAACTTGTTATCTGTAAAGTACCTGAAGTTGGGTGCTGGATTGATTAGGTATCTGTAAAGTACCTGAAGTTAGGTGTTAGATTGATTAGGTATCTGTAAAGAACCTGAGATTGATTACTTGAAAGACTTGTTATCTGTAAAAACACGTGTAATCTTTTTCGACATGAATAAAATTTGTCATCTAATTTCTTGTGTTGATATAGATATAGAATAGCTCTTAGAAATCGAGCTGAAATGTTTTGAAGAATGTATGAAAAAAAATTAAATGTATGAGTGCCGAAAGTACAATTATTATAACATTCGAACTGAGATATATATGTGTGAAAATTTATGTTGAGATGCAAGTATGATTCGTTCTGTGTGCTGGATGTGGGAGAAAAAAATTGTAGGAAATTTATAATGCGGAAATTTGATATCATAGAGGTCGATAAAAGAATAAATCAAGAAAGAATATGCTCGACCTGAAAAGCTATGGAATGACTGAGTTCGGGGGAAGGGATAAGTTCAAATAATTTTTCACAAGATTCTAGGTTTTCTGTTACGAGATGAAATGTCAATATCACATTTTGAGGGTAAAGTGTAGTATAAATGTATAAATAAAGGTAGACTGATATTTGAATATGGGGAAGAGATAAGGATGGTACGGACTCGATCTCAGAGAATACGTCATACCGCTGAAGGAGGATTGGCCATGAAGATCGCTGAAGTGCGGGAGAAGATTTTTGGATTGATTGGTTATGATACTGAGTTACCAGTAAGGGAGTGTCAGCTCGAAGGATTAGATGCAAGGGGTTGGGAACTTGAGTATGCCCGTAATTTCTATGAGGTATGTTTTCGTAAATTGGTGAGGGATCCTACAGATCGAGAAGATGTGGTTGGATTGATTGCTGAGGTGGAGATTAAATTTGGGGATATGAGGATTGCTTTAAGTGAATTGGTTTGATATGGTTCCCCAGGTGATCAAGGATGTTTTTGATGCATCTATATGTGAGGTTCATGGAATATATATAAAATAAGGGTGATAGAATAGGATTGTGTTGAGTTTGAATAAATTTAAAAAAAATTGTTGAATAGTTCATTTATTCATGGGAATGTTGTTTGTTACTATTGCGTAAAAATAAATTTGAAAATGACATCATTGTTGCTATAAAAGTAGAAGAAGAAGCACCTACAGAAAAGTAGGGAGGTTCTGAATTTGTTTCTTGTGAGAAGTTGTGAAAACTCGATTACATGTAAAGAGTGAGTCATTATGAGTGGGGCGAGGTCAGAGGGTGATTTGGAAAAAAGAGATAAAAATATATTATAATATAAGGGGAAAGGTAATGATGGGAAAGCATTTGTACCGATAAGGTACAAGACGCCTAACATGGATAATTAAAGGGACGCCATGGTTCTAAAACTGAGAACGGCTCGTGCAAGGCTCAATAACTGCCAGTAGTTCAAGAAAGAAAATATAAATACTGCTTCATCTTTGTTAATCAAACGTTTTTCAACATCTGAAAACTTGAAGAGCAATGAGAGAGGAAGAGAAAAGAGAGGCAAAAATAGTACTAAAACTTGTGTAGATTCAAGGAAAAGGGATCATCAGTCAAAGCATGAGAAAGTTGTTGAATCTAAGTCGCGAAGGTGGTTGTACCGCAGCGTGGTGAGGGAAGGATACGACGCTGCCTCATATACACATTCCGATATAGAAGATTAGTAGATATATGTAATATGTGTATGTATTTTTTATTGAAAATTGATTTTGTATTATTAGGAAAGTGATAAATTACTATTTATAGTAATCTAAGAAAATCAGTTGTTATAAGAGATATGAAAGATATTTGAATATGGTTGACGTATATAAATAAAAGATAACAATAGATACCTGGACCTGTGTATAGGTCGATTGTGAGGAGTGTTATATAGGATTAAAATCCTTACTTGTAGTTGAGATGAGGAATTCCCCTCTAAGTGAGGCATCAACCTCTGGTAGGGCGACTAAGTCTGAGATTGAAGCGTCCAGAGGTGAGGAAGAAGTAGGTGTTGATCAATTTCTAGATTTCTTTGGAAGATTAGTATCCTACCCTCCACACTCGGATGCATTTAGAGGGTTCTATAAAGCCAAGGCTGCTACAGGAGGTAGATGGGGGAACTGTATTGAGCATACCAGTAAGCAATTTAGAGGTTGTACCACAACAACGGGAGAGGAATACTTTTATTTGCTGGCTGATTTGGGGAAGGAGAAGAGAGATAGGGGTATTGATGAATAGATATGTTTTGAGTACTTCGATGGGGATATTTAGAGAAAATTCTCAAAGGGTTTTCTCTGTTATCTGTATCAGTTAGGGTATGGGTTAAGGCTTCCCCTTAGCAATCTGGCAAAAGGGATTATAAATTTTATCGGTGCATGTCCTGTTCAAATGAATGGGAACATGTGGGAGGTAATAAGTATTTGTGAAGCGTTGATCTCATGGTAGGAAGGACAGGGTAGAAAGAGGAGGATATCCCCTGAGGATGTGTTGCAGTTTTATGGTGTAAAAATTTTTAGTCCTCGTGGAGGGGCATATTTTTGCACGAAGGCGGACTCGACTTTGCTTCTTCGATCTGAACTCGGCAAGTCGACCTTGGAACGATAACATGATATAGGTGAAGGGTGATTGCCTTCAGAGAGATAATAAAGAACCCATGGATCTTCTGTTTAAAACTATAAAACAACGTAAGTATAACAATCCATAATGTATAAGATTGATAGTTGAAGTTGTAAGATGTTTACTGATGTTGACGTCTTGTGTATGATAGGTCCCAAATCATAGGTGGAGAGGAAGGAGTCATTGTTGGATAAAGATGCTCTAGAGGAGACTGAGCTTGAGGCTGTATTAGAAGATTTTGGTATCAGCAGGAAGAAAGGTGTTAATAGTCGAGTTGAAAAGGTTATAAAATCCCAGCCGACAAGGCTAATGGTGAGTGCTGATGGTGGCAAAAAAGAAGGGGATTGATGGATAAAAACAAACGAGCTTGCCAAGAACCTCTGGAATGGATAAGGGGTTACCCAAGACCATTACGTCAAGCAAGTTTGCTCGAACATTCCCCAAAAGGCAACAGCTGAAGCATCCTGCGGCTGCTGGAGCTTCGGAAAGTAGTGCTGCCACCGAGAAGGCAAAGAAGGGAAGGGTTAAACCTTCTAAAGTATTTGGCGAGAAGGCCTTGAGAATCAACCTGATGTGGAGGATGGCTAGAAAGAGGTGGACGAGAAGGCCAGGTTGGCAGCTCTCCGTGGAGAGGAGGAGATGGGCAAAATGGTTGGCTCATATGCTCGATTATGTATTTGCAATGGATTTTGTACTATGATTTGAGATAATCAATAAGGTTAATTTGTTATTTTGTAGGATTCTTGATTAATGAAGAGAATCTACCTAGGGGTTGAGGAGGAGAGATCCAAGTTGAAGAGGAAAAATGCTAAGCTCGAAAGGAATGTAGCTCAGCTGAAAAATGATCTGAGCAAGGAGGGGAAATGACTGGAGGTGCTGAAGGCTTCCTAAGTTATTGAGGTTAACAGGCTGCAAGCGGAGGCGAGAGTAGACCTGGAGGAGGTGGGAGCTGAGCGTTGCAGGCTTGGGCGTCACCTTATGTCCAATGGATACTCGGAAGAGGAGGTGGATACTATTAGGGTTGATATCTATTTGGAGGAAGAAGATGAAGAGTTTGAAGATGATGCCGTTGGGGCAGTTGATGGGCTGGATGGTGTGTCTCCTCAGATGGTGAGGAATAACCAAGGGGATGATAACGAGCGCCTGGAGACTAAATTTGAGAAGGTAGGATAGTATGATTGTACGGTGATTGTATGAATATGTGGGATGTTTGTAAACTGGTTGGACATATTTTGAATAGAATTTTGTAGGCTAAGTTACTTTTTGTAAACCTTGTTGTAGGAACTTAAGGACATACGCCTCAGAATAAAAGAGTTAGAGGTTAAGCTTGCCAAGAAAAGAGAGGTTGCAACGTCTTTGTTGTCTTTGCATGAAGAGCTGTAGGTTAGAATAGAGCATAAAATATTGATTCATATGCTGCATTAGCATAGGGCTATAAAGTAATGAATAAAATGTAGAGATAAAAGAATTTAGATTTTGGCATACTCAAGTATAGAGAATGCGTACCTAAGACTTGCAAATATATGTTATGGAGCATCCACCCGAGATTATACTTCGGCCTTAAGTTTTGAAGTAGTTGTACACAGTGAAATTTAAAAAATTAATATCTTGTTAGACAAGAAGAATGTAGTGTTGGATGTTCTAAATCGAACTGATATAATATATCTGTAATGTACAGGTCGAATTGGAGTCAATTCGCTTTCGCGAAGATGAAGCTCTTCAATGTAACCTGGAATTTGCAGAAGAGTTTGACAGGATGGGAGAGGCGAATGAAGATCATGATGATCAACACGTGAAGGTACATTTCAAATTTGTTGAGGCGGCGCAGATAGTTGTCGACCTATCTTGGCAGATCGATGAGAAGGATGCTGAAATAGAGAAAGGACGAAAGAAGATCAAGGAATTAAAAACGTGCAACGAAACTCAAAAACCAGAATGATGCATTGTTGGCAAAGAGAATGGAGGCAGACATGACCCGTTACCATGTGTAGGCTTTAGAAAGATCAAAGGATGATCTGAATCGATTGGTGGCTGGTTTGAGAGAGGACCTAGCTAGGAAAACTCGTGATCAGGAGCAAATTCAATCTGATTTGGCGAATAGTAAGTGCGAGCTGGGGGAATTTTAAAAGAAATTAGTCGATAAAGATAATGATATAAAGAGGGCTTGAGACGATCTAACTACGTCTGAATTGGCAGCTGAGCAATTGACTACGGCCTTTTTTACGAAGGATATGGAATTGCGGTCAGTTCAGTAGAGATGCAATGAGTTGAATGAAAGGGTGGCACACCTGAAGGCCGAATTGGGTTAGGTCAACTTGCATGCCAGGAATACTGAGGCTGGAGAGCGCTCGAAGGGGAAGAAAAATGATGGTAGAAACTCTTTAGTTCAAGGCGATGTTGTTAGCTTATCAGCTCGAATAAGGAAGCTGGAGGGTGATGTCGCTCGGATTCAAGGGAATGTGTCTTGAGGGGTGGAACAATTATGAGTGTGTGAAGGTAAACTAGATTCTACTCTCACTATGGAGAAAGAGTTAGAGAATGTTATCCGATTGAAGGAGATCGTGATAAGGGATAAAGAGGAATTATTAAAGAAAGTTCCCGGTATAAACGAACTGAAGAAGGAGATCGAGACACTTCATGCTCAAGTCATTCAATTGGAGGTGACTAATCAAGCTGAGCTAGCAAAAGCTGATAAAAAATCTGCAGAGAACATATCCTTTGCAGATTGGGTAGAAAGAGAACTGGAGAGTCACAAAGCTAAGAACCAAAGGTTAGGAGATCGCCTTCAGAGGGCAATGACGTCATGGTCTTACTCAGTTGTAACTCAAGCCTTGCATTCAAACTTGTTGAGATCTATGATTGTTCATTTCGTAGAAGAGGTCAAAAGAATTGAGTTAGAGAGAGATACCTTGTTCGGTCATGAGGTTAAAAGAAATGAGAAACTAAAATGGAGTAATGAGGGACCTAACGATAATATCATTGAAATCGCCTAATGTTCTAAGGACTCGAGATGTGGACGCCCTCTTCGGTAATAAGGTAATATAATCCTTGGCCTTAGAAACCTGTGATAAGGAATGAACCCTCCTAGTTGTCTGCTAGTTTCCCAACATGAGACTCTTTACAGTGCTGAGGTATTTCTCTTAGGATAAGATGATTGATCTGAAAAATATTGCTTTTGTCTCGTTTGTTGTTCAAACTGGCTAGCATATGGTAATATCGACCTAGGTTAGCGATGACACATTCCCTGGTTTCATCGATCCAATTGAGGTTGCAGGCCAATTTGAACTCATTTTCCTCGTCAGTTAGCTCGTGATCTTTGACTAGATGATGGTATTCATAAGGAATGACTGGATGATCTTTGGTGATTTTGGCTTGGTCATTGCCTTGAGGGTAGTAGGGGTTAGATGGTGAGTGAATGATGTTATGTTGATTAAGGAAAGCTATGACCTTTTCTCAAACAAATTGGGGACCGTTATCGATACGAATTAGGTAGGGACACCCAAACCGAGTGATGATGTGTTCCCTGATAAAAGAGATGACCTCTTCTTCCCTGGTTTGACAGAGTAGAATTGCTTCTACCTATTATGTAAAATAATCGGTAGCTATGAGGAGGTGGCAGCGGTTACGTAGAGAATTAAGAAATTTGCCGACAAGATCGAGTGCCCATCTTTTGAATGGCCAAAACACCCTGCTTGCATGGTGTTCGAGTGCAGGTTCGCGCATCATCTTTCCATGTCGTTGACATGCATCACATTTGCATGAGTACTCTTCTGCTTTCTTGTGCATGTCGGACCAGAATACTCCTTGTGTAATGGCTATGTTTGCTAGTGATTGACTTGCGATAAGAGAGCCACAAGTCCCTTCATGTAAATCGTAGAGCATCTCGTCCGCTTTCTATTTGGAGAGGCACTTAAGGTCAGGCCCCATGACTGAATGGCGGTACAAGGTACCATTTTGATTGGTATAGCGCTTCGAGTTGTCTATCAGCTGTCAACGCTCCTTCAGATCGGCTGGAAGAGGTCCTTTATATTTGCTGTTGATACAGAGATAAACTAAGAAAGGCTTTTTCCAATCGTCGTTTCCCCCTTTATCGCCCCCAGTGTTGATCGTGTATTCGAAAATACTATCAATGCTAGGGGTTGAAATCACTTTGATATGGAGATATCGAGCTTCTTTGCCTAAAACTCTGGCTAGATATGACAAGGAATCGGCGTGTATTTTTTCGCCTCGAGGATGATAATCGAGACTTGCTTGCACAAACTTGCTCATCCTATCTGCGACAAGGGCTGTATATTCAATTATCTTGCCAAGGAATCAGTACAATTCCAATTCCTGACCCTGCGGGCCCTGCTGATCCATCTGTAAGAAGTCTCCACCCCTTCCTTATAATCCATTCAGCTCGCTCGTCAAATACATTTGGGGGTGGATCCTTTGTAGGTTCCTCTGAAAGGTTAGGATCATGCTCTTCCCACCTGGGATCTTCCACTAGAAAATTTGTAAGGAAATCGGCCACGGCCTGCCCTTTTTCGGAATGACGTTGTTTGAACTTGATATCATGTTCTCCCAAGCTGACTGACCATTGTTGCACTCTTCTTCATTTTTTTTCTTGGATAGAACTTCTCGAAGTGGGTAGTTCGTCATGACTTTGACTTAATGAGCTTGGAAGTAGCACTAGAGCTTCTGTGAAGTATAAACAAGAGTGAGAAGAAGCTTCTATATTTTAGAGTACCTCATTTCCGCTGGAGTGAGGGTTTTGCTGATGAAGTAGACTTGCTTCTTGATTTTCCATTCATGTTGAATGAGAACCGAGCTGAGTGAAGTATCTGTAACTGCGAGGTAAATAATCAGTTCTACATTATCTATTGGGGTGCTCATGATGGGAAACTTCACCAAATTGGTATTAAGATCTTAAAAAGCTGCCACGCATTCAAATTTCCATTGAACCTCTACAATTGGTTAAAATTTTCCTTGTATGGCATAACCGTGGAGTAATATGAATAGCCAACGATAGCGGTCTGAAGATTTTGAAATGAAACGGTTGATAGCGACAATCTTGCCAGCAAGTTTCTGAATGTCTTTTATTGTTTTTGGAGATGGCATGTCGAGGAGAGCCCGAATCTGATATGGATCGGCCTCAATTCCTTTCTTGCTAATGAGGTGGCCTAGAAATCAATCTGAATATACTCTGAATTGATACTTATCAGGATTGTGATGCATCCTATAAGATCAAAGTATGTTGAATATTGTATTGAGATCTAAAATGTGATTGATGAACTGTAAGCTCTTGCATAAGAGATCGTCAATGTAGACTTCAACGAATTTCCCAAGATGTGCTTTGAACATAGTAGTTATCAATTGTTGTATCCTGCGTTCCTGAGTTTGAAGGGAATGACTTTGCAGCAATAAAATCCGCTTTCAGCGATGAATGTGGTCATTTCTTGATCTTTATCCAAGAGTCGAATCTAATTGTATCCTGAAGTAGCCTCCATCATAGATAGGAGTTCATGACCTGCTGTGGAATTAACGATCTGATGAATGTTGGGAAGAGGAAAATTTTCCTTTGGAGTATATTAGCTGAGATCGGTAAAATCTAGATAAACGCGGACCTTTCTATTCTTTTTGAGACAGCGACGATGTTGGATATCCATTCTGGATACTTGGCTTCTCGAATGAACCCCACTTTGATCAATTTCTTGATCTCCATGTTAACTTCATCTCAAAGTCGTAGTGATAGGCGTCGTTGTTTCTGTTTGACTGTGGTGGCGCGGATGCTGATTGCCAATTTGAGACATGCCTTGGTTAGATCGACCCCAGGCATTTCTTCGAAAGACCATAAAAAAACGTTACTATTTAGTCATAAGAACTGAATGAGATTCTCTTTCTCATGTTGAACCAGCTTAGTACTGATGAAAGAACCTCTACCTGGTCCATCAATGTTAATGTATTCGGTGGGCTCCTCCGTGGATGGCTGATCATCTGGACAATCAGCTTGCTGTAATTGCTATGCAGAAAATTTGTCGAAGGTATTTAAAATTGAAGAGACGATATTTTTGCAAGCTCGAGAAAGCTTTTGACTACCCCAGATTTTATAAATACCATTGTAGTGCTTGAAGAGGAGTGCTTGATAATAGGTGGAAGCAATTACTTTTATATTATGGATCCAACAACGGCCCATATCCCCAGATAATAAGATTTGGCGTTGATCACATAGAAAATAACGTCGATGGTGCCTGGTCCTGCGGTAATAGGTAAGGTGATCTTCCATACTCGGTCTTCTTTAGAACCATTGAATCCGCTGATATCGGTGTGGCTCGGAATAACTTAATTGGCCAATTCCATTTGGTCGATAGTGCTCTGAAAGAGGATCTCAATACCGTTATCTATATCGATCATCATTGTGTACATGACAAACTTTTTCATCTTGAGCATTATGACTAACGCACCATGATGTAGAAATTTGACATAGCTAGTATCAAAATTTCAAAGGATATTCTTAGTCGGTGACAGCTCGTCTCAGGCAGAAGTTTGGCTTCTTTATCTTGAGGTGCGAGATCACAGCATTCTTACAATCTCATGCGCTTGAATTTGTTAGAGTTGGTGATCTAATTGATCTCGATCATGTTGTTATGGTGCATATTGAAAAGATACTTCTCCTCAGCTTGATCTTCAACCTGGAGAATTTCAAGCTGCTTCTTATAGCTGCCATCCTTGTATGATTCGAAGTTGATATTATATTCGAGCATTCGTTCCTCCTTGAAAATGAATTCGAGCAACCTCTGTAAAGTATAGCAATTGTCAGTAGAATGATGGTTTACCTTATGGTGCATACAGTACGGTAGGCTCTCTATTGGTTCTAATGGTTGGAAGAGGCGGTAGAGCTTATCATTCATGAGAATTGGAAAAATTATAGAGATTCGAGCATTCATCTTTGAGAGGACAGGTTTAACTTGTGGCCTGCCTTTCTGAGGGTTGCCAGCGTTTCCCTTGGTGCGCTTCTGGTCACCCTGGTCCGCCTTAGGTTCTGTGTTCCAATCTGTAGAGGGTCCTTTTGTGATAAGGACGGATTTAGTAGATTTATGTCTTTCAGACATCATCATTTCTAGGTCGACTTAACCATTGACCTTGGTGATCATATCCTCTAAGGTCGTAGGTTTGTTGAGGAAGAGGTACTCTTTGGCTTTGCAGTTCTGTTGGAGTGTATTGGTAAAAGCAGTAACAACGGTCTTCTGATCAAGATTGCCCACTTTACGTGCGAGTTCCAAGAACTTCATTACAAATGCTCCGAGTTTCTCCCCTTTGGATTGTTTGAGACTGATAAGAGAATACATATTTTCTTATTTGTCTCTGTTGTGAGCATGTCTTGATAAATTGTTTTTGTAGCAGGTCGAATGTGCATATGGAGTCTTCATGTAGAGAATGGAACCATTAGAGTGGTTCCTCCTACAGACTTGTGGCAAACAGACGGCAGAGAATGTGGTTGAGATTAGAGTACAACGCCAATGAATTACGGTACAGCTAAATGTGCTGCATGGGATTGGTACATTTTTGAAGTATAGAATCCTTTCGGAATATCCATATCGAATAGTTATTTGGAAAGTGGACTTCCTTGAAACTTGGTAAGGTCGTCGGTTGTGCCCAAAACTTGTGCTTCGATCAATTCCTTAATCCGTTGGTCCATATGCTCTTGTGTGACGTAGTGATAGATCGTTTGAGCGGATTATCGAGGAGGTTTTAGATTATGAGTACTGGTAGCTTTACCTAAGCAATCTCACACTGGAACTCAAGGTGGAGGTCTTTGATCTTCCTCTTTACGAATGGAACATCGGTAACCTCGGCTAATTTCAGATTGAATCTCCCCTCCCAAATGAACGGAAGGTTGTGGTTCATTCTGAATATGTCTGGAAATAGCCTTGCTGGTGGCTCCTTGAGGTTCGAATCTTTCCTGCGCAGAAATCCTGGGGGCTTCTGGTACCTGATCACGATCTCGTGTTGGAGGAGCCTGCTGAATGTTTTGCAGAGCTTACAAGGCAGTCTGCATTATTGTCATTTGATATTCGTGTCATTTGAGCACTGTCAAATGAGATTGTCATTCAGTTTTGAGCTTTTTCTCACGAAGCTCTAGGTCGCGAGTTAATTGTTGTTCGAGCTCGTTGTGCTTATCTATTTTAGTGTTAAGATTCTCTCAAAGCTCTGAAAATTGCTCTGACTCAATTGAGAGATCGAGCTAGACTCCGAGAGTTGGTCGCTTGCATGTGACCATGATTGAAATGTTGTAGTAAAGTGATTGAATGTCTTAGGATACCGTGGAAAGAATTTCTTTCCCACAGATGGTGCCAAATGTAATGGCCTAATTTTTTGAGCTCGACGTGGCCTGAAATTAGTCCTTACACCAATATACATGTGACTATAATCTAGTAAACAGGAAATGACACAGGTATTTAGCGTGGAAAACCTATAAATAGGTTAAAAAACCACGACTTCGTATTAAAGGTTTTATAACAATGAATTTTATTGCCTGAGGATGATGATATCTTATTAGAAGTTATTTCTAAACTTAGAAATATTTGATCTTGTGAATAAGAAGTCTTGAGTATTTTTGAATCTCAGAAAATATAGTCTTCTTCGTGATTTTACGTATATTTTTTTGGTCTCTGCCTATTCTAGAACTTTTTCATTTATATAGACCCCTTCCGCAGTTCTTCATCGTGTTGGGGCATGTTTTCCAAACAATGTGGTTATTAACTATTGAGTTCGTGAGAGACAGGTGGTTTTGATTTGTTCAGGTTTTTCGGTTTAAGCTCAACCCACATTTTTCATCAGTTCGTATAGTATGTGGCAATGTTGGCTGGAGAAGTCACGTAAAGGATGTGTGAGCCTGATATGGAGGTAATTCAAACTGGGGACAACTCGATTTTAGGTAAGATCGAGGGATATGCCCCTATAATATGCATTCTAGAATGTCCCCAACTTAGGTTTACTAAAACAATTAGTCTCTATTTCTGGAGAATGTTGCCTATTAGAGTGATGAATCAAAGAAATTTTGAAGACGATTTCAAGCCATTTCACATTGTGAGTGATAGTCAGAGAAAAAATAATAGATAATTCGATTTGTTACGCCACGCGTAGTGAGTGATATAGTACTATCCCATTTTTACCATTGCAGAAGGTGATTTGGAAAGGTGGAGAGATCGTCATGAAATTGTCATAGAGAAAGAGAGACGATAACTCTATATATTTTTCATTGTATGCAGTGAGTCAATAGTAAAAAGAGGGGAAAGATGAGAGAGATACGGGGAGAGGGATATTATGTTGAAGATAGTGAAAGTTGTTATTTGACACCTAATTTCCACATATTTTTTATTATTACTGTCATCTCCTCTCTTATAATAACCACTCATCTCTAGAGATAAGTGGTTACGAATTAGGGTCTAACAGTGTTTCATTTACAGTGTACATGAATCCGTTCTGAAGGTTCAAATCCTATTTCGTGGGAAAAAATGGTTTCAAATGTGATAAAGGATTAGTGGACACTCAAAAACCGGACACTCAAGTCTCCCTCAACAAAAGTAATCACGAGATGAAAATTGGAAATCCAATTAGATGAGCTGGAAACATGGATCAAAATACCGAATCAAGTATTTTTATTGATCCCTAGCCATTCTGATTTTATCATGGTATTTTGATTTTATCACCATATTTTCGTCACTCAATATTTTAATCCTTGAAGGAAAAAAACTGATTTATACCAAAGAATTTGTATTTATCGATAATATTTTTGGTATTTTGATGTTTAGTGCGATAAATTGTATTGTTGTTTAAAACGGGTGGAGATCTAAAGGAAATATAAGAAAATATTTAGAAAAATGTCCAAGAAAAATGTAGGAATATAAAAAATTATGTGAGCTTGGAAAAAAATAATGGAAATAAAATGGGAATAAATATGTGATAATCATTATTTATTAAGATAACAATTATTTATTACATCTTGGTATGAGCAATTAAATTATAAATTTTAACTTAAAGTCTAAGAATTGTCTCATAAAGTTATCGATAAACTAATGCATATACGAGTGACGCCGTTCTTCAAATTCATTATTTTCTAACTGCTGATTGACGTTAGAAACATTCCTGTAATATTTCTCCCACGTCAAATACATAAAATAGAGATCTTAATTTCTTATGTTGTTCTCGTACTCTTGTTCTAGCAAGTACGACATAATACCCAAGGGAGGGAAACCACTTGCAGCGATTACTCTAGTTCATCTTCTTTGTATGCAATTTAGTCTCAAAGATTGGGATGACTCTTCAGGATCATTGTAGCGCCCTGCTTTTTCTTCTTTGTGTTTTCATAGTTTCTATTTACTTAACATGCACTAGGGTGTACCATAGTTTTCTTTCTTTAGCTTTTTAATTTGGGGGAATTTTTGGTCAAAACTACCACCGTATTTCTCCCTAATTCCTCTCCATCTCTCTCTTTCTATCTCTCTATCTCCTCCATCAACCCATAACTATAGAGACTCTGGTTTGTGAGAAGTATTATACTAAACCCCAAGTTCTCAATCGTGCCTATTTTCGGAGTGGGTTGGGTATTATTTTCGTTGAGCATTGTTAGGTTGTTCTTCGCTCCTCAATTTTTAGCAATCTCTGAATTAAGGCAAGTACCATTATTGCTTGTCATTGCTCTTTGATCGGAATAATGTAGAATTGAGATGATATGCCATGTTTAGTAGATTATTAGTTCATATATATTTACTGTTTAAGTGGGCTCGTCGTAATTGCTCCGTGACTATATTACTGTGGAATTTCAGAGCTTGCTATACAATCATTTTTGGAACACATTATAGTAGTTATGCTAGATTTAACATGAGCATATCAGTAAACCCAATTTTGTGAGGAGTTGCTTCTGTGGTTATTTATATAAAGTACTATAACAGTACTTTTATACAACAGTAGTAGATATATCTAATTAGTTGCTTATATAGTAGTAATATGTAAAAAAAAACTATAATGGTTTCTTTTATGATCACAGTATAAGGTCGTTTGGTTTAGTATATATATATAAGGTGTATATATGCTAATGAAAACAAATTTGTTTACAATATATTCAAAATACATATATATGGCAGAATTGTATATTCTATATACATAATGTATATATATGTTTAGTGAAGGCAGACTTTGTGTAGGTATATATATATGTATACTCATATATATATATATATATATATATATATAGCTTAGGACAGACCTTGGTTAAAGTATACTTAGAAAATATATATGGTTAGTGTATAAGGCAACTTCTATTGATATTAATTATGTTTATATCAATAGCATTGGTAGTAGTAATTGGTGCCCTCATGTTCAGCCCTTAAACTATAGATAGGTAGGTTGGACTTTGATGTTAATTAAAGGGGGTACTAAGCATAAATCTATATTATATTGTCGACAGAGTCCTCACTCCTATATTTGTGAGGGTAGAAAGGTCGTTGAGCATAAGATTACCAATCATATGATATAGCCTCATTGCCTACAGAGCAAGGACAGATAGGTCATTTTGATTGAGTGCGGGTCTCTTAAATCATTCATGCATAGGATAACTTAGAGTCATGTACATAGTAGGGCTATGTTGTCAGGGTCCTTGGGTTCGAGTCCCTAAACAAAATATTTGGTAACTGTTTATCAGTATCCTAGAGTTGAAAGTCCCTAAATTATTTCCCTGTTACTTCTCGGCTGCATGCTACGCGAGCATCCCATTGACATAAATCCCTAAAAGTAAAAATAAATCAGGCTTTAGACTTGTAGATTGAAAATCCTTGACCACCTTGATCCGCTGATTTCCCCGCTAATTCCTGGCTCACTAAAAAGAAATCTGCCAATCCCTGGTTCAGCAATAAGGGATACGCTTTAGTTGAGGATAGAAGGGTGCTAGAGTGTGGTCCCACTGAATTAAAAGTGACCCTGTACATCCTCTATTAGTTATAGCTCACATCTAATAATAATCTATAATTATTTATAATACCAGTTGGTACCGACGTTTAAAAGCAACATTAATAATTAAACCTCATCCCCTCAGTAAGCATTGCATCATTCAAATATATATATATATATATATATCGGTCTGCCATGTTCAGTGACCGGTAATAATTGTGTTTATTGACGCCCTGTACGCTATATTTTTTCACAGAAAGTCGAGCACGGTAGGATTTTGCTTAGTGAGGCTTGGTTGATCATTTTTCAGGATTCCTTGGATTTTTTTGAATTGCTGAGTTGTCATAGGGTATTTATGATATTTTCATTTTATATTTCAGTGTCGTGGTCTTATTCTCATTTTTAGAGTTTGTTAAGAATATTATTCACTTAATTTAATTTATTCATTTAAATTTATAATTGTGTTATTTTTGCTGCGTTTCTTTGATAAGTAGATGTAGTTAATTTCTTTAGAAATATATTACATCTGTGGGGCTCATCAGTGGGATGCCCGATTTGTTAGGCCTTAGGATTTTCTTAATGATTTTTTTATCGGAAAGCAGATTTTGGGGCGTGACAAACATATCCATACCCGGAGGATAGGGCAATGTATGGATGTTCATTACCAAAGAAATCTCCAAAGGAAGTAATTTGTTGATCATAGAAGGGGATGGATATGGGTAGTAGACAGTGCGCATGCTGCCCATGCTCTTACCATCGAAGTGCGATGAAAGGAACCTGCATCATACACTGCAAGAAAAACTACATAAAATAGCACAAAAATTATAACATTTTTATCATATGCTATTATAAGCATACATCAATAGCTTTTCTAAGATAAATTCTATGGTACCACATATTTTCACACCTAACCTTACATTTTGTGTGGAGGTATCGACCATAGACTTTTTTTATAGCGGTCATGTAGGCCATATAGTTTTCGTTTAATTTTTAAAATAAACTCCGTTCATGACTTTAAAATTAAACTCATTTTCTCTCTTTTTATCAACTTCTCCTTTCTCCTTTGAATATATCAACTGCTCTAAGGTGCCTCTCTCTCTCTCTCTTTTGTAGTTAAGGTTTCAAAGATCAATTTTAATTTGTGGGTTTTCGTTTGAAGTAATAATCAATTGCAAGGAAATGAGGGAAAGGGTTGTTGGCGGGGAAAACTACAGCTGCAAACAAGGACACGATGAAGGCCGTTACCAAGTCATTGCTCACCGGTTCTAGGTAAGGAAAACCTTAATCCATCCTTTAAACTTTTTCTGTGATCTTTTGTGATTTTGGATATTTTTGTATGTTGAGTAAACATTAATTAGGAGATATGATTAGGTTTTTCTACGGAGTGGGTTTTTGATGGAGGAATTAAACTTAGAGCTGATAGGTTAACTAAAGTAGGATGGATTTAGTGTTTTAATGGAGAATTGGAAGTAAAGTTTAGATATGCATTTGTGGGTAGGAAGTGTTTGTTGTTATGCCTGATCAATTTATGTTGTAAACTTTTTTCATTGGGGACAAGGGGAGCTTTTCTTCTGTATGTAATCTTCTCCTATAACTATATTAGTCCATCTCGTGAAGAGACTTGGGGATGATCTAGTTTAAGAGAATGAATGGTTGTCTTAGTTTATAATTCATTGAGAATAATGTAGTTAGTGTTTCTTAAAGATCTTTTCCGGGATAAACCTTTTAATATTTTTCCATATGTTAATTTATGAGAAGGCTTGTGCGGTTTAGATTATTTTTCATCGATAAGGGTTTAGCTACATTGTAGGCTGACGATCTTGTGAAACTGTCATTTGTAAAGAGTTCCTAAAAAACTGCCATTTGGTTGGGTTGAGTTTTTCTTGTCTGCTTACCCAAGTGGAGGGATTCCACGACCTTCTTAATTAAGATATCTATTAGCTTCTTTGAAAATTGTAGATTGGCCTATGATTTCTCATTTTTCAGTTTGTTAAAAGTACATTTAGGCAGTTGGAGCAAATCCCAGTGCATTTCGATGGCCCTTTTAAGAGCCTTGGCACTTCTCTCATTAGTAAGAGACCTACTGATAGTGTTCATTCGTTAGATTTAAGGGAGTAACTCGACATTAAAGACCTATTTATGGGAGATATTTGTTATATTGTTTGGCACATAGACCTCTTTATGGGTATAGAGGAGGGGGCGCTACTATTCTATTATCAAAGAGTGTGTTCTTGTTCCTGAATATCTGGTACTTATATTAGTAAGGAAAATAAGAAGCTTCTGCCAAAAAATTATAGCGATAAAGGAACCCTGGTTAACTTTCTTTGGGACTTTCATAAATTAGGATAGCTAGAGCTTTCTTTCCCAAACATGGACTTGCAATCTGTGTGAAGTGAGTGATATATGAGAAATTTCTAGAAGTCCACTGCAAACAATGGAAGCTCAAAATATTTTTAAAGGTCAGTGTGCACCCCCGCTTAATGTAAGCTATAATAGTTTTCTATTAATATATGATTGTAGCTAAATTTTGTTTGGTACCATCAATTGTTAATGGCCTTAGGTACACTTGTAGCCGATCATGATTATCTGTGAGTTTTTGAGTCTCGTGAAATAGAAGATTGGTTTGTTAGAAATATGCTCCTTTTTTAGTCTCTTTTATCATATTTGAAGGAAAAGAATAATTTTTTCTGTGCGTTTCCATGTATCATAGGATATTGTTTATAATGTAGAGTATCATGAATGTATTTTAATATACAGGTTAGAATAGATATGAAAGTAACATTCATGATAGATATCATAATTTACTAACAACCTATCTTTATCAGTTGTCTTTACATAAAATACTCACCGCTGTTAATTAATGATACTGCGTTTACTGGATGGTATATCACCCATTGATATATATCCAATACCATTTAAGTTCATTTTAAGTAACAATCATTGTTTCCTATAATTAGGCTTTAGTATATTCTTCATTTGTTTTTAATTTGCAGCTCTTTAGGCATCTTTCATCGGCTGTAGATTCTGCAACCTTCTGGACTCAACTTGAATCACTACAAAAGGCATCTTTGTGTACTCCTCATAATAATTTTCCTTTCAAACATGCAACAGGTTTCTTATCATCTTGAATACAAATTACAAGTTTTACTATTGTTCGAGTGCACTCAGATCTCATTTAGTATTCTTAGTTATGCATACACCATGCATATTCCCCCTTTCCTTCTAACAATTTATGAAAGAACTGAAGCTCCTATATTTTTTGGTTCCTTCGCTAGAAATTCATGTAATGTTGAAGAATATTTCCAAACGATTTCAACATGTATTCTTTCCTTTTCTTTTGTCGGTCGTTAACAGGATAAGGGTTGTAGTCTTATCATCAAACTATTCTATAACGACAGGCATGTCTTATTTGTTAGTTTTTCATTTTGGAATCAGGAGCTGATTTGCAGTCATTAAAAACTCTCGCCAATGTGGGTAGTAAAGAATCCAGTTGGTGGGTATGGGTTATCGATGAAAATGTTTCATCTAGTATTGAGGAGTGGAGTGGAATTCATAACGATGGTTATTTGATTGTTAGTGAGGAACATGCATGAAAATTGGATAACCATTTGGGTTCAGCCATACCTTCGGTAAGAATATGTTTCTATTGATTTAACAATATGTTTTTTTCTATCTTATAATCTGTAAGCTTCCGATTTAATAGGTTTAGTATTTAGTACAATTTAGCTCTTATATGTTATACTGATTATGTGGTATTGGTTAAATAGATTGCAAGATTTTATTCCTTGATAGTTGATTCTAGTATCATTGATCAGAATGAAATTTTTTATGTATTAAGTATACTTGGTTAGCTAATTTGTGGTATGTTAAACTGTTGGTACATCATGCGCGAGACCCCTATTTAAATGAAGAAATTTTTTGTGATTTTTGAGCCAGAACTAGATGTATAATTATACGAGAAAGCTCTTGGTCTATAGGATAACTGGACTTAGATTAGTTCAAGGCGCTATGAAAGAATTAGCTTAGAGTAACTCGAGAAATCTTAAGAAATGGATTGTACATCCCAGATTACCTATAATATATGGTAACTTAAATGGTTAAATAACTACTGTCACTGTATAGGCATACGATTAAAGATGCCTTATGAGTACTTAAGAATCTGAATTAGGGTCTCTACAATAGCTTTTCTCTAATCATATTAGTTCTTTCTCTAATTAGATTTCAAAAAATTAAGAACCTTGACTCCTCTATTGTAGTCTTAGCATATTCCTATACCCTACTAGAACACAGTCAAGTAAAGGAATACACCATCCTACCAAAACTTGCAACACACAAGGAGAAAACAATTACCAAGGGCGAATCTAAGAAAACAATTACCAAGGGTGAACCCAAACAAACAACCATCACAAACCAAGACCACCGAACTCAACCATGGTCGTTCCCGTACATAACAGGATTAAAGGCAAGAAGTACAACTCACAGGAAGATCAAACAAAAAAGCCATGAAAGGAAAGACTAATGATCATGTTGCCTAAGCTCACCATTTCTATAGGAGCAATTTACCACATCATCTAGATCGACCCAAATTTGCAAGCCCCATTTCCAATCGAAGTAAAAAAGGACGAACCTTATTGCCAGAACCACAAGTGCAATTGTACTCTGATAGACAAGTGGTACGCTCTATAACGGTCCTGGGAAATGATTTTGAAGCAGGACGACTGCACAAATACATCGAGAATGTTCCTCGTTTCCTAGATGGCTTGTATCTCAAAAACCAAGCCTGGCAAAATAATGGAGGAAACGAGGTACATATCTTTTAAATTTAAATGATCAAAGTCAACAACATCAACAAACTGAAGTCTCATGTTAATCCTTCAACCTGACAGATACTTGGGGGTGACCTCAAAGTTTTTCAAAGTTGCCTGATTTAGGCAAACCCAAGTGTCATAAATAATCAAACACATTAAACACTTGGAGGAAACCTCATGGCCCACCGCGTTTAGTTTTATTCAGGTTTAAAGCTCTATATTCAAATACTCAGGGGAGTCCTCGAAGCTCATGAACTTCTTGAGTCGGTTAAATCTAAGTATCATGTCAACTCTTCGATCTGACTGATACTTGGGGGTAACCACGAAAATTTTCAAAATTCCTTGATTTTGACAAACCCAAGTGCCATGAATAATTGAACAGATTAAACACTTGATGGAAACCTCAGAGCCAGCCATGTTTGTTTTCGTATATGTTCAAACCTGTGTATTTAAATACTCAGGGGAGTCCTCGAACCCGCATGAACTTCTTGACTTGGTCAAACATAAGTATCATGTCAACCATTCAACCTGACTGATACTTAGAGGCGACCTCAAAGTTTTTAAGGGTTTTTACCTAGGAGCCCCGCCGAAGGGAATCATTTGTTATGATCTTGACAAATCCACATTCTAGCAAATATAAATTCCAATATCAAGTCATGCAAGCAGACAAATATCCGAGTATGAGCAATTACCATGCAATTCCAATCAACCTATTTGAATACCAACACACAATATAAAAATAAAAGAACCTATGGCTACAGAGCCGATTACAACTACATCACTAAAGTTATTATAGGAGAGGATTAGTGGCCTCCTAGGTTCTACAACATTGGTTTCCTACTGAATCTCAGCCTCAAGTATAGTACCCTCATGCTCGACGATTGGCTCCTCGATCTATGGACTAAGTACAATCGTAGAAGTCTAAACCACGCCATCTACGATATTGCTTACAGACGGGTCGGGGGAAAATTGCTCGGATATCTCAGGGTCATAGTTGAGGTCGTCAATGAATTACTTCCAGGATGTAGTCAAGTTTTACTCCCACTCGAAGTCTGCTTGGAACCTTGTGTGGTTCTCTCTCAGCATACCTTCAAGCTCTATCATCTTCTCCGTATGTTGCTCGACCATTCTTAGATTTTCCTTTGGTGCATCAATTCAAGCCTGGAGGATTTGTCATTACAACTTCGACACACAGGTATTCAGTGAGAGGATGGTCCCTTAAGCTGCATCCACAAACTCAGTTATTACCAGTACCTTTTGACTTGAAACCCTCTGAGCTTTCTGAAAGCACATTCCATAAGCCGAGACCTGGCGTAGAAAAAAATTTGGGAATGCATGAACTAAAGAGATATAATATGAATATTAGTAAAGGTTATAACTACCTGTTTAAGAAAAGCTTTGATCCTATGCCTGGCTGTGTCAAGATCAGACATACAGAGATGCACTATCGACACGGTTGTGGCCCGAGCAGGATTATCCTTTTCAACTGCGAGCAAAGCGGCCTCATTCGCATCCTCCATCACTCGAGGCCTCTTTAGGACTGGCGATCCAGGAGCTCTCATGCCTGACCCTCCCCAACAACTTTGCCTTTATTCTTTTGGGAAGCCTTCAGATGATCCCACTAATAGTAAGACTAAGTAGCCAGTGTGGGTTCAAAAAATGAGGCCGAGTTACCTCATTAGTTCCTGGGAACATATGTACTTTGGCCTCGAAAGTTTTTCATAATCCATGTCTCATGCGTCTTCTTAGTGGTTAAAGAGTTTTCTTTCTTTCAAAGATCCTTGGGAGCTCGAGGAATCTTTCGGAGGCCTATCTATCTTCATCCCACTCTTCCTCAACAACTTTTAACCTTTAGATGATCACATTTATACATTTTTCATCCTCGTCGATTAGATCTTCTATATTATGCTGAAAACTATCGGTCTTCAAAGTTTTACAAATAGAAGAACAAGTTTGGAATATATCTGAAGCAAAGCAGTCAAAGAAGGACTCCAAACAAGCTAAATGAAACCAACCAGGATTATAAACCTTATTTCTTTGTGCGAGTTCTTCTTCACCATCAAGGTACTCATAATTAACATCCACAGCTACAAGGTCAGTATCCCACCCTCAACCTACCAAGCACAAATAGAATAACTAGTTTTACCCTTTAGGTTGCCTTTCTTTGAGTAGCAGGCAACAATGTCCCCACAACCCACTAAGGACCTACCTTCAGCCAAAAAATATTCATTCAAGGCCCCAATGATTTTCATCATCTCGTAAAAGTTGTCATTCATCTCGCAAGGTATCACATCCCTTGAATTTATTATCCCTTTGACAAGACGTTGAAGGGGGAGTTGCATACCTAATATAATTTTCCCTCGAAATGCTATTATCCTTCTTGCGGGCACGTCTATCAAGTGAAACCTAAGGCCACAGGGAAATAGGACGAAGCTCTTGCCCGCCAAATTATACTTTCTTAAAAATATGTCGACTTTTGTTTTCCTTGTGCATCGACTTTACTAATCCTGATACCATCATCCTCGGTATCGTCGTCACCATCTTCCCCACCACTTTCTTCATTTTCACCCTCTTCATTTGTACCTTCTCCCACCTCACCTTCATCCTCGTCAGCCACTTTGTTATTCCCACCTGCTTTGTCCTCACCCTCTTCCTCATCACTCTCCTTAACTACTCGAGCTTTCTTCCGCCTTTGCATCAACAATAGCTCGAGGAGTAGCATCTACAATCTACAACTTCTCCACATCACTACTACCCTTTTCCTCCCGACTGGAAGTGCTCGGATTATTCATCAAATCTTTGACCTCATCCATTAACCCCATTCTTAGCTCAATCGTATGTATGTATTACCCTATAGAAAAAGGTGGAACTAGATAGCTCGACAAATTGTAGTTAAAACCCCACATTAAACTCTAATTTGTGTGGATCACCATAAACATACGAAGACAACCTACATACTTGGCTATACCAACACCTGGTATAACATAATTATTCTCCATTGAGCATACCTAAAACTCAACAGGTATTGCATCTGACATAACTCCAATCCCAATCCCCGTATCAGCCAACACCTACTTGAAGGCAATCTTCAAATTAGAGATACCCAAATCAACCTCCTAGTCAACCCCATTTTTCTACCCTAGCCAATTAAAAACCCACTATCTCCCTTAAAGTCATAGAATCTGCCATTAATGACGGACACAAAACTTTATGATTCTAATTAACAGTATAAAAAGGGAAAATAGATGAGCATAAAACAATTAGAAGGCAATAATGGGGAAGACATACCTTGTAAGGGTGTTTTCAACAAATCTTCGGCAAAGACAGTATTAGGAACATAATTTGCAGAGATGCCACTCTCTTTCTCCGATAAAAATTCCTACCAAATCGTCTCTTACAAATTTTTCTTGCCTCTCCTATCTCTTCAACCACCTAGTTTTTCTAGCCTCACTTCCTAATTTTCTCTTCGAGTTCTTTACATCCAATAAATGAACACCAACGTCAGCCCAGTCTCCCTCAATGTCTTGACTGACACCGACCTTCTTTTCTACTACTAAAATGAAATAGTCATTGGCATAGCCAAGTGTTTGTTTCAATTAAAATTCTTGTAACAAATGATCATTTGCATTTTTAAGATGACACCCACCATAATAACCTATATCAGAGATGATGCGACTAGTAACCCTAGTTTTGCACTCTATTCAAATAGAGGGCCCCTGCAATCCATGAATAAAGCATGCCAAAGCCATACAGTACATACTTTGACCATAAATAGACGGATAACCTTTAGGCAATGACCCAAACCTATACTATCAACTATTTTACATCAAGCGACTCGTTTACCCATGAAGGTAACGTATAACCTTCGAACACTGACCTCCCTAAGTCAGCACGAAGTCGAAAGATAGTTTTTCCTGCCTACTTCTCCAAGTCATTTACTTCGAAAGCCAATTACACAAAGTCGATAGATAGTTTTTCCTACCTACTTCTCCAGGTCAATTACTTCGAAGGCCAATTACGCGATAGGTATTTACTTGCTATGTGCAAAAGATCAAGTCGAGAGAAATAAATATCAATTATATTTATTATACATGAATCATCAAAAAACAACAGAACTATTATATCATTGGAAACTAGGACAATACTTCTTGTGCCCTGAACATCCATCAGTCGCATATTCAGCTTTGAACAACTTCTTCGCCATGTCCCTTAACACTACAGCCCATTCAGCTCCAGTCAGAAGGTGTTGGCTGAACATGACCCACCAGAACCCATACTCCTCAACCTCATCATGATCCTTGCCATTCAGCTCACCAATTTGGAGGTCGGCAAGTTTGGAAAGGTTCACTTCAAAACCTATGTGATCAAAATACTTTGTTGACAACTCTATCACCTTCGCTGCACTCCTGGCCTCTTTACTTTCTTGTGGGCTCTGGGAAGGAGTCATCCTCTAGATACATGAAGGAGAACAGAGAGATAAATAGGGAAGATGACCACAAATGTGCAATACAACAAATTAAAGATTGTTCCAACCTCACTCATCTTTTATAGAAGATTAAGGAACCATTATTGATGTTCATCACAATAGGCATAATCTACATTTAATGATCTTGGTAACTAGCACCATAATAATGGTCAAAATTCCAAGTTCCCACATGACAGCTTCTCAACTAGACCCATCGATCAGCGTCTATTCAATATCTATGTGGCCCTAGCCAAGAGGGGGCGAATATAGTAGTCTACTCGCTGCCTTCAAGAACATACTAGATACTCTAAGGCTCCCGAGAAGCACAAATCCTACTATAGTACAAATTAAGCAATGCCTCGTTAAATATACCCTCGAGTCGACAAATGCTTTGACCGCCACTTCTGCAGAGCTTTGCACTAGCTCGACGACAGACAACACAGCAGACAAACTCTGGAAAGACAGCCGTAAAGAGGGATACATTTATAATTTAACTTCTCTATGGTGACGTCACCTTTCCTATCCTCAATAAATAGTATATGGGAGCCTCCATAGAGGGGTTGAGATTTTTCCCCCACATACCCTTGTGAAGCTCTTATATCCTTCGAGTACACTCTAAAAGCTTGGAAACTTAGTCTACTCAAATCATTTACTATAATATCATCCATTTATACAATCTCATCTTAAAATCTCCATTAGAGGTTATGGAGGAATCCTATTCAAGGACT
The DNA here is from genome assembly GCA_014058105.1 of Kingdonia uniflora. Classification (NCBI taxonomy): domain Eukaryota; kingdom Viridiplantae; phylum Streptophyta; class Magnoliopsida; order Ranunculales; family Circaeasteraceae; genus Kingdonia; species Kingdonia uniflora. Next base: position 296,508 of record JACGCM010001059.1, on the reverse strand, counting down.
CCACGCAAGTGTGTCTAATAGAATCTCTATATTTCTATTAAGTGCATTTGCTAGAACCCTAGTCGAGTATTAATCCTGTGGTGTAAGAGTATATTCTCCCCTCTACGAGAGTAGGCCCCTACAAAATATGTAGGAAGTAAATAATTTCGTATATATTATTACTGATTTTTTTAATCATTATTAAATTGTAAAAATATTTTTTAATTCTTGTAGGGCATCCTAAAGTGGCTGAAATGGACACTGGAATAATATCATGAGGGAAACCATCGTAAGGAAAAGATTTCATGACTTCATGAGATAGAGTTGTGTTGATTTCATTTATTATTTGTTGCAAGTTAATGATTATTATATTTGATATTTTAAAATTGTTGTACATAAGATTCAGTTTGGAACAAGTTAGATTACTTCCATTGTCATTTGTCACTAAATATTTTGATCTAATCTCTAATTGCATTTTATATTTTTATTTTGATCTTGTAATATTCTTTATGTAGTGCATTATAGATAAAAAGTTATCAAGCAATTTTGTCGATGAAGTGCGTTGTCGACAAAAATGTGCATATAATATTTGTCTATTAGGTGTACTGCCCCAATAAAGTACTATGGTAATCTTTAAATTGGTCTTTAAAGACTATTGCTGACATTACTTTTATGATAAAATATTGTCGACAATACAACATGTAGACCATTTACATTATACTCAACATTAAATTTGTGCTTAAATAACTGTACTTACTCGAGAATAACAATCACGGATCTACAAAAATTAAATAAACATTGTTGCTGTGATGTACAATAGGCATTAACAATAATATGAGGGATAAAGATAACTATGCATATTTTGGATTGTGTGGACCACAAATTGTTGCATATCAGTATTAATAGATAATTTAACTATATTTGTATGACCTAGCCAACAGTCAAAAAATAAAAGATGCCACAAACTTCTATCCTTGGGAAGAAGTCAAATGAAGAGAGAGAAGATCATGGGGTTTCCAAACAATGGTTGATTTTTCATTCTTGATCATTTCTGGTATAAACCCTTGTGAATGAATTTTTTGCGTAAATGTTTGTAACTGGTTTGTACTGCAGACCGAATTTAGTTAATGCCATCACTAGAGTATTAAACTCCTTTTGCATAAACTATGAAATTGTTGACCATGTTTATTATAAAAAATATGAACACTCACGGATTGTCGTTTGCACTATTTATTCGCGATAAAGTAAGCCATACATAACCATAAAATTTTCAATTCACACTTCAATTTTTCGATGCATATAATTATCGATAATCTTTGCATACCCATTACTGTCCCGTGATGCGCTAATCGAAAATAAAGTAAGGCATGTAAAATGACAGATTCTCGGTATATGCATTAGACTTAGATAACTTATGGAAAATAATTTTCTCTTCGAGCATGAATATAACTCTCGTAATATCCATCACATTGTCAATACAAAACTCATAAAATTGGTTACGATGATATTTTTCATCATTCGTAATATGAAAAACTACAAAGAAAGAAAAGCATCCCACGAATGTTTACTCCAAGAAACTATTTTTGATCTTCTTAAGTACTCCCTTCCTTGTGATGTCTGACAGTACTGGGTGGTGTTCAACTTCCTCTAGATCCTTCCTCTAAATCTCTTGAACACAATGATAAAGATAGGATTTGGACAATTAGAAAACCTAATAGAATTTAATTTTGGATGGGTAGGTAGTTGTTGACAATGCATAAATCAAAAACAAAGTCATTCACTTGTTTGTCGGGCAATTCATCTATTGATAATTAGTTTGTCAATGAAATAGTTATTTACGGCTTTGTTGATCAATATATTGTTGACCAAATTAGTTATCGACATTTTTCTCGTCCAAATCTGTACATCTCAAATGCTTGCACAAAAACAATTGTTGACATGTACTCTATGTCGATAGTTCTTAATTTATATATATTTTCTCACACCCAAAGCCTTTGACGAAAGCAATGAATCATAGTTACTTACTGTGATGGCTAGTTTTTTTGTAGGTAAACTTCACCAATACTTCATGTAAAGAAGCAAGATTTAAGGATAAAAGAAATAGGGCATAGTAGATTTTACGTGGAAAACTCAATGAAACTTGAGAAAAACCACGACTTCGATAAGGGTTTAGATGTAAAATCCACTAAAGTGCTAATCTATTATATTTGTAGAGAAAATAACATATAGAATGTGCAAAAAAGAGAAAAATTATCTCTACTGTTGTATACTCTACCAACATTTATAGTTGGATACAGATAGTTACAAAGTTAGAACATTTCTCCTATTTTTTAGGAAGGTGGGAAAACTTTGCGGGGTATGTACAAAAAAGAATGCCCTTGACATGCCTTTTAACACTCTTCCTATCAAATATGAGGAAAATATTACTACAATCACCCCATTCTCGATGCAAGTACTTGTGGTTAAGTAGAGCATAATATTTTGGGACTTGTGATGTTTGACTGCCGTGGAAAAAATTTTTGCGAGAATAAAATCCCATGATTTGTGGTGCGAATTTAGGCAAATAATCTGTAACAGTGACTGTATATTTTCTCATATATATTATCCTCCTCAATATATAAAGTTTATATGTGCAGGATAGTATTCAGAAACGCTCGCTACCATGGTGAGGACTAGATCTTGGCGCAGTAAGATGCAGAGGAAGGTCATCTTACTATCAAAGTTGTAGAGGTGGAGGAACGGAATTTTAATCGCTTTTCTATTTCTGACATTCTCCCACTAAGGGGCTCTTTTGATGTTGCAAGGTTATCACTAGAACTGATAGAGATAGAGGTTGACCGTTGGTTCAGGTATGGTGCATTTATAAAAGAGGTGGTCAAAAATGTTTATTGTCACGCTATATTGAGGTACATTGCAGAGGATAAAATAAGCCAAGAAGATGTTCTTGCTGCTGGAGGCTACTGATTCCATGTGGCCAAGTTAGCCATGTGCCTTTTTAAAATGTAATTACATATGATTGTTGTCATGCACTTATTTTCGACGAAATAAAATATTTCTTATCTATTGATATATCATCGATATAGAATGTTAGGATTGTGCAAGTTTTATCGTCGAGCATCTTTGAATTTTGAATTTTGAATATTTGTTATAATTGCCCCCTGAATACAAAATATAATAGGCAAATAAAATGAAAAAATATGGTGGGGTTTATAATGAACGATGCCTAGGTGTACTGTTATAGGTGATATATTAAGTTATAAGGAAATTGTTGTTCGCCTTATTTTTGTGAGTTTGAGTGCTTCAATTGAGAATATGATGGGGAATGATCATGAGTATATTGTGATGTGTTTGGATGAGCTTGAACAACACTATAATAGTCTATTGGTATTAAGAAGAAAAAGGGATAAGAAGTTCGAGATGAGGCATCTAAAATGTTTAAAAAAGAAAACTACCAAACAGTTAGACGAATGGCCTCGACGAGGTGTGTCCAACAGTACTTGTTCGATCCTCTAAGAAATTTACAGTTCATTTTGATTATCCTTTTTCTTCTATTACGAACTCATCAACCATTGGAAACGTTAAAATCTTTGTGTTAATAGAGAGGGTCAAAGTTGTGAGGAATAGAGATTCGGAGGAAGATGGTATTCAAGGTTTGTATTTTTTCTCCTTTTTTTAATTTTAACATTGTTATTGATTTTACTGTAATTGAATGAAACCTAATGTACATTATGCCCATATGTACTTTTCTTGTGACTAGACAACATCAATATGTAGTAATGTAAAAATAATTTAAGTTATAAATGTTAGGGTTTTGATGGGTTCTTTATTTTTGTGGATTGGGATTTTTGGAATAATGGTGTTGTATTGAACATATTGCTTGGAACAAGGTTGTTGTTTATGTGAAGGATTGGTGTTTCCTTGAAGGAGATGTGGATATGGGATTTATTTGATGTTATTGGTATGGTACTAAGTTTGGAAGGTTACTGAAGTGAATCTATGAATTGATTATGTTACACCATGAAATACCATAATTTTTGCCGGTGGGTTCAAAAAAAATTTGTTTTTTTTTTTGCTTTTGGCAGGAAAATGGGTGCCTTTTCTCTGTACAACCTTCGAGGAGAATTAGTGAGAAAAACCTGCATAAAACTTTGAGAAAAAATGTAGTTAAGAAAAATATATCATGAATTAATTAAATATATTGAGTGTGTAAATCTTATTCGATACTAGTACTTAATGACTATTGTTTTGAATGATCAAGAATGAAATTATAAATGTGATGAATGTTTGAGTATAAGCTTGAAAAAGCTCGATATCTCTAAAATAGGATGCTCGGCGAACTTAGTGTCAATGTGATACATAAAAATTTAAATGTGTCAGAGTACAAAATGATGTAGATCTAATTAAAATGATATGATTTTTACGTTTGAATTGATCGACTAGTTAAATATACTAATCTTCCTGATGCTGATGCAAAATGATTTTTTTTAATGTTGTCGATGTAGAGCCCATTATTATCAATGTAACAACATCTGTACAAGAAATGGGTAAAAATTATAGGGTGGATATTAAGGGTGGTTTGGAGTGCGAAGAGCATATAGGAACTAGGGTGGCGAATGAAGCCACCTCGTGTTCGGATACTGTTATGGAGGAGGTCAATGATGAGAGAATAGAGACAAACATCGAACGTGATACTCAAAATAGTAATCAAGGAGTATGTTTAGATAGGTGTAGAGTAGGAGGTGATACTGATGTAGATCTTGATGAAGATGGTGAGTGTTATGGTGATGGGAGGAAACCCATGAGATTTTAAACTTTAAACAAAAATATAGCATTCCTCATGACATTAGATTGGAGGAATATTATGCGGATATGATTGATCAAGAAAACCCTATGAAAGATATTCGTGTTCACCGGGAACAAATAAAGAAATGCTTGAAGTTGCCTCTTCGAGAAGATCAGAAAAAGTTTTTTAATTTCTTCGAGGTCGCCTTAGGTCAGTATATCATCTATTTTGGGTTATTATTATACTGAATGCTCGATTAAAAGAAAGGGGGGAGAAACTAATTTTTGTGGATGACCTTCTCATGTACTAGACACTGAAGCAGAATCCAAGTAAGCTTGGGTGTAGGTATTTGGCCAGATTTCTAAAAATGTCATTGCTGTACGATATGGTGTCTACTGATGGTAAATACTTTGATGATCAACTTCTTGTGTATGGTAACAATGAATTTGATCATAAAGAACCTGGTAAACCTCTAAAGTATAAACAATTTCACTTAGGTTAGTATATGCCTTTAATTGTGCCTTGCCGAACTTCTTGCACTTAAAATTTTTGTAATAGGTTTTGATTTTTTTTTAGCTTTGAAGGAGGACGAAAAGAAAATGAAAGTGAAGAAGAGGTTGTATAATTTGAGAACAAATTACTACGGCCAAATTGATTCTCTTGTCAAGGATCAGAAATCAATATAAGAATTGTTTAGAGATGTTGGGCTAAAGACAGGTCGAACCAAATGTGATGAAGTGTGCTTGAAAGACGGAAAGATGTCTGCCAGGTTAAAGAAAGATATAGATTTAAACATTCCCCTCGATAACCCTGACTTGAGTTGGTATAGATTTGACTCTACTGTAATAGTAAGTGAAGCTTTGGTGAGGGGTAGTTTTGGGAAAGTTGGGAAGAAAAAGAAAGCTATTACTATTCCTCCTTTACCTCCTCCTACTTCAAAGAGGGTTACTTGATAACAAGGAAGGGAAGGGGTTACTGCTGATGTCCCTAAAGGTGTTGGTGCCATTGATGTTCGACCAGGAAAAAGTCCTCCCGTGCCCCAATAAAAGGATGCGGGGTCGAAAAAAGATATTCATGATTTGCTGAAGTCGAATAACTATGGGAACTTGGTGAATTCAGTGGAAGAGACAAACCGAACCATCGAGGTTGTTGCTTATGGGACGATGTCTTTGGAATAAAACTTTGATAACTGCTTGACTAAAACATAAATTATATTAACCTTCTTCATCAAAGATCAGATAGGATGATGAACCAGGTTAGGAATCTCAATGCCTTATTTCATTTAGTAGATTTGGTTCCTTCTTCGAGAACTCATTCTCTAATTATAATGCAAATTAAAACTATTTGTCAAAAGAAAACCTTTATTTCTTGGCCGGTAGAATTTGGCCAACGAAGTCTTTATTTTGAAGACTATCAGGAAGGAGCCGGTAAAGGAAAAAAGTGATCTCAAAGCTAAGTTGGCAAAAATGAAAGTTAATTTTTCCAAGTCCCAGCAAATGGCTATTCGAGAGGCTAAGAAGGCGTGGGAGGGGGAGATGAAAAAAGAGTTGAATCAAGTGAAGGTGGACAACGCTAAGGGGAGAGAAGAGTCATTGACTCTGTAGAAATTGACCTTTGTAGACGATGTCGGAGAACTTATATTAACTGTGAGAAAGTTGATAGAGGGAGAGATGTAGAAGGTTCTTGCCGTTATAGAAAAGGAGAAGAATGAGGCCATTGTGAAGGCATATATGATTGGCCTCGACTCTCTAGAACATATGAAGTCAAACTTTACTGGGGAGTTTAACTTGATGGAAGAGAGAAAAAACTTCTACAAGGGTCATGTTATTCCTGCTTGTATCAAGTTCATAGAATTGGATGATGAAGAAGATCTGTCTGAGAATGTTGCTTCTATTTCGATCTTACCTGATGTTGCTAAGAAGGATGGAGAAGAAGTTCTTGATGAACTCACCCCTTATCTTTTGGTAAAGAATACGACGTTCTAGAGTTGAATGTTCATTAGTAAACTTGTTTGTTTCTTTTTATGCTTCTCGAATATTTTGATTGAACTGTTAATTTAATTTTAAATTGTACAAGTGGATAGTGATCCCCCAGTACCCCTTTTTTCCTTTAATGGCAAGCCCTCAACTAATTTTGTAATCGGTACCCCTATTTTCTGTAGCCTCCATCCGCCTTGTGAGCACGATCACTGCATTACTCTTTATCCAGGTCGTACACCGGTTAATGTGAGGCCATATCACTATCCATACTTCCAAAAAAAATGAGATAAAGCAATTGGTGTAAGAGCTGCTTGATGTTGGTTTTATTCGACCAAGTTCGATTCCTTTTTTATCACAAGTCTTACTTGTTGGTAAAAAAGATGGCTCTTGGCGTATGTGCGTGGACTATCGTGCTCTAAATTATGTGATAATGAAAGATAGTTATCAAATTTCAATTATTCTGGAATTACTTGATGAATTACATGGTGCAATAGTCTTTTCTATGTTGGATCTACGCTCCAGTTATCATCAGATTGTAGTAACCTATGTAGGGACTTATTCCTCGAGCAATGGGACACTCGAACTTACTTATCACTCGATCTCTGGAGTACTTGATATCATTTGGCACCAGGCTCATACGTTACATACATGTCAACAGTTACACATCGACCATGAAATCAAGCAGAACGTGGATCGTCCACAACAGATGTAAACAAAACTAGTTAACATACACCTATCTCCCACGAGCTAGCAATTGCACACTCAACTGCCCATGACACCCACTTTCAGAAGAACGTGTTCGAGCACGATGTCAAGCTGAGAGCAGGGTCTATAAAAGGGCAGAGCTCCTAAGGAAATAGGGGGGTCGACAGGCAATTCTATACAGACAATTATCTGATCTCTAGCTATTTTTTCTTAGATTAACTCTTGTAATCAGATTCTCTCACTCTTTCAAAAAATAATACTATTTTCACAAAATCCTCTACTCGAGGTTGGGGTTTTTACCTATTCACAGGTTTTCCACGCTAAATCCCTTGTGTAAAGTGTTATCTCTTATTTAATTCTTTGCATAGTAGTTCCTGGTGTAAGGATCAATTTTAAGCTAGTTCGAGTTTTACAAATCTTGTCCCTACATTTGGCGCTGTCTGTGGGAATCGAACTCACGACCACGTGGTAAAAACCCACGTTGGTGTATTCCAAACAATAAGCATCAGGGGTTTAGCATGACAGTCCCTAGAGCCTGATCCGTTAGCAGAATTTTGAGTGAACCTCAATTTCGAGACTGAGACTCACAGTAATATCAACCCCCAGCATCGATCATACTTCGATATGTGTAATCAATACTAGGGCGATAAAGAAGGGGAAGTTGATTGGAGGAAATTTCTGATTCAATCTCAAATTCAAATTCTAAACTCAATTCCAACTTCAGCTCGAACAACTAACATTTTTAGCTTTAGCTCACTTTCAGCTTTAGCTCTCTTTCAGCTTTAGCACATTTTCAGCTTTAACTCATTTTTAGCTTTAGCTCTCTTTCAGCTTTAGCCCCTTTTCAGCTTTAGCTCTCTTTCAGCTTTAGCTCGCTTTCAGCTTTAGCTCATTTTTCAGCCTTAACTCTCTTTCAGCTTTAGCTCACTTTCAGTTATAGCTCTCTTTCAGCTTTAGCTCGCCTTCAGCTTTAGCTCACTTTTAACTTTAGCTCGAGCATCTTAGCTCAATTTCTTTAGTTCGAGCAACTTCAGTTCTAACAGCTAACATTTTCAGCTTTAGCTCGCTTTCAGCTTTAGCTCTCTTTCAGCTTTAGCCCATTTTCAGCTATAGCTCGCTTTCAACTTTAGCTCATTTTTAGCTTTAGCTCACTTTCAGTTTCAGCTCTCTTTAAGCTTTAGCTCTTTTTCAGCTTTAGCACATTTTAAGCTTTAGCTTACTTTTAGCTTTAGCACTCTTTCAACTTTAGCTCCTTTTCAGCTTTAACTCTCTTTCATCTTTAGCTCGTTTCCGGCCTTAACCCATTTTAAGCTTTAGCTCATTTTTAGCTTTAGCACGCTTTCAGCTTTAGCTCATTTTCAGCTTTAACATGTTTTTAGCTTTAGCTCGCTTTCAGGTTTAGCTCACTTTCAACTTCAGCTCGAGCAACTTCAGCTCTACTGTCCAATATGGTATCAAGGCATAGATAATATTAGCCAAACCCCTGAGGACTCAGAAATCTCTGGGACTGGAGCCATAAAGAGTTTCAGTCTACAAGATCAGTATCCAATATGGTATCAAGGCATAGATAATACTAGCCGAACCCTTGAGCACTCCGAAACCTCCGTGGCCGAGGCCATAAATGGCCTCAGCCGGCAGGATCAGGCCTAAAGCACGAGTGAGACGTTGCTCACTGCCGATAAGCCCAGCTCTCCAATATGGTATCAAGGCATAGATAATACTAGCCGAATCCCTGAGGAAACACAGATCTGAGGCGGAGGCCATAAAGAACCTCTTAGCCTGCGGTGACAGCCAAAAGCACGAGTAAGGAAACTTGCTCGCTGCCGATAAGCCCAGCTCTCCAATATGGTATCAAGGCATAGATAATACTAGCCGAACCCCTGAGGAAACACAGATCCAAGGTGAAGGCCATAAAGAACCTCTTAGCCTACGATGACAGCTTAAAGTACGAGTAAGGAAACTTGCTCACTGCCGATAAGCCCAGCTCTCCAATATGGTATCAAGGCATAGATAATACTTGCCAAACCCCTGAGGAAACACAGATCCGAGGCAGAGGCCATAAAGAACCTTTTAGCCTGCGGTGACAGCCTAAAGCACGAGTAAGGAAACTTGCTCGTTGCTGATAAGCCCAGCTCTCCAATATGGTATCAAGGCATAGATAATACTAGCCAAACCCCTGAGGAAACACAGATCTGAGGCGAGGGCCATAAAGAACCTCTTAGCCTGCGGTGACCGCCTAAAGTACGAGCAAAGATAATACTAGCTCGCTACCGCTAAGCCCCCATAAGTGCAATGGTTGAAGCACAGATAATACTTACTTCTACACCCGCGGGCTGATTCTAATTCGAAGGGTAAAACCGGAGAACACATTACTGCAGTTCAAACTTTTATTCAACAATCAACAATGGAGCACCACAACAGCGATGAACGGTGATTAGTCTCCCTCCTATTTATACACAGGAAAGCACTCAATACAGGTTGTTCCCAACGCAGCCATTATTTGCATCAATCAACACGTGCATTAATCACTCGTCAAAGACATTAAATGCAACACAATCATCAGCAAGGTGTTCCAGATTCTCAGGGATTTCTCAGCTAAAGTCACTCGTGACTTTAGTTGCGAAGGGAGATTGCAGGGACTTATTCCTCGGGCTATGGGACACTCGAACTTACTTATCACTCGATCTCTGGGGCACTCGATCTCATTCGGTACAAGGCTCACACGTTACATACATGCTAATAGTTACACATTGACCACGAACTCAAGCAGAACATGGATCGTCCACAACAGATGTAAACAAAACAAGTCAACATACACCTGCTTCCCATGAGCTAGCAGTTACACACTCAACTTCCCATGACTCCCACTTTCAGGAGAACGTGCTCGAGCACGATGTCAAGCTGGGAGCAGGGTCTATAAAAGGGCAGAGCTCCTAAGGAAATAGGGGGGTCGACAGACAATTCTATACAGACAATTATCTGATCTCTAACTATTTTTTCTTATATTAACTCTTGTAATCAGATTCTCTCACTCTCTCATGCAATAATACTATTTTCACAAAATCCTCCACTCGAGGTTATAGTTTTTACCTATTCACAGGTTTTCCACACTAAATCCCTTGTGTCAAGTGTTATCTCTTATTTAATTCTTGGCATAGTAGTTCTTGGTATAAGGATTGATTTCAAGCTAGCTTAAGCTTTATGAAATCTGGTCCCTACAACCTACTCACAGCCTTCTAGCTCCAGTCGAACACTTGAAGGCTACATCGAAGCCTACCTATTGACCCGAAGCCTAATAAACTCATAATTAGGCCATATGAGACCATACGAACACTCGACTATGAACAGGCTTTGACCATTATCGTACTTGGTCGAAAGAAAACATGTCAGACAGACAGCTCAATAGACAGAATGGCAGAGTACGCCGCTCGACGCTCGATAACCACAGTGTCAAAACCAACAATGGCTGCAGTGTTAGATCAGATAGTTATGGCGTCAGAACCGACTCCGGGTACAATTGTCCGGAGGATACTCATGTAATTTGACCTCCCATAATGAATCAGCCCATCCTATGTTCTATAAATAGGAGGGAGGGGGAATTATGGAGGGGTTAAATAAATTCTCCCCACTGACCTTTAATTTTACCTTCGAATACCCTGTAATCACCTTGTACTCGAACTTTGGCTACTCGGTCTTTATAAAAGTACTCTTAAAAATCCTCATCAGAGGTCGTGGAGTGACCCATTCTAGGCCTCCATGCAAGTATATTGTCTATAGATTAGTGTTATTACTGATTATATGCTTGCAACCTTTAATTGGAGATAATATTTGAAGCGTCAGAGTCAACATCCTTGCCCACGAAGTTAGGCCCCTAAATATGGTGCCATCTATGCATTCCCACCCTACCAGCCTCCCCCTACCATTTCCGGCCTTTTTCCCTTTTCCTGATACCCACCTACAATGACCCCCACCCTCCACTCTATATCTACCCATGCCGGCAACTCTGCCGATAGAGCGGCGGCTCAGCTTGCCCTTCTGACGCAGCAATTCGCTCAAGTCGAGGAGCATCATAGAAGCCAATTACACCAGGTGTGCGAAGAGCGCAGACAAGAGGATGAAGCCGAACGGCAATGCCGTTTGCACGACGCTGATAGACAGTATTGTGCCCTCAATAATCTGGATAATACAGTTTGCCAGATGCAGCATTATCAGCCGCAAGACCTTCCCCTACCATCTAGAGCACCCGCCCCATCGCGCATCTCTGCCCGCATCTGACTGGGGCCCCACCCATATCCTGACGTACCCTCGATTCATTTTGGAGCTGAGGGTGCTTCCACCATAATCCTCCCTACAGGCTCAATCCACCTTACCATGCACCCCATGAAGGACTCGCTCGATTCCACCCTTCGAACTACCAAAGAACCTCGACGCAACTCTACTCGAGAACGACTCTGGGAGCGTAGTGCTAAACATACACCGAATATTCGACCTCTTTCCCAGCGACCTCAAAAATCTTCTCTTCATCCTGCGTATCTTGCACAGTAGGACATCAGCCAGAAAATCTATCCTAATCCCTGAATTAGTGTGAGCCCCATGCAAAACTCATGGAGTCAGTTAAATAATCCTCTTAGCTCCAAACTCCCCGCTTTCGAGGTACCTCCAAACTTTCATTCCCCCAAAATCAGCAAGTATCGCAACACCGACCCCCAATCTCATATCCTTGAGTTCCAAAGCACCTTAAGCTTATACTCCATGGCCGACCACCAGTTGTGCTGGCTATTTCCCACCAGCCTAATATATAGTCCTCTATGACGGTATCATAGCCTCCCCAACGGCTCTATCCAAAGCATCGGGCAGTTATCTAACCTTTTCATCACCCAATTCGCCTTTAACAAGAATCATGAAGTCTAGGTCGAATCCCTCTTCAATTTCAGAAAATCCCCCAGTAAAACCCTTGAGGCCTTCACCAAGAGGATCCTCGACGAGATGCACAAGATTGAAAGCCTCAACTGCGCGAACGTCGTCCTCACTTTTTCCAATGCTCTGCCAGATAACAGCCACACAAGGAGTTCATCGTACTCCACAAACCTCAAACCCTCGAGGAGATGTTATCCAAACTAAATGGATACATTGACCTCGAGCGCCTCCGCGAGTTTAATCGCCAGGCGCAACCTTTATCCACTAATTAACATATAAAACCTCAATAGGGGCCACCTTCTGCACCTCTGATCGCTCCTATCTCATAGAAGACTAAGAGCCGCAAATACCCCCATACTAACGATACTACCGAAGCTCACAAAAAACGGTCGAAGCCGGTCTTACCTGAGCTTACAGCTCCCATCAGTATCCTTATACCGCAGATCTAGGCAGACCCCATATGGTGTTCCCCTTTCCCCATCGAGGTCAAATAAGGTGAACCTTACTGCCAGAGCCTTAAGTACAACTGCTACCATACAAACAAATGCTTCACCCAGCTGCGTTCTCTCTAAATAATCCTTAAAGTAGGTTGTCTACATCAGTATGTTGCTGACCTCCCTTGTTACCTCGATGGGTCGTACCCTAAACCTCAACCCGCCCCTGCTGCTGACCCAGCCGAGGTACACATCTACCAGGTTCATTTCATCAAGGTCAATAATATCGACAGCGGTCATTCTAAAAGCAAGCGCAAGTGTGTCGAAGAATACTGCAAACCTACTTACCAGGAGAAGCTACCCGCCCTCCTGCCTGACCCGAGGGTATCTCATTTATCAACTGCAATATGTCGCATGTTCGTTTTCCCCATTCTAACCCATTAGTCATTATGATTAAGGTCGAACACCTCATCCTCCACACTATGCTTATCGATACGGGAAGTGCAACTGATGTACTTATCCTTCAAACCGTCCAAGCCATGGACAAAATAGACCTCATCATTGCCGCCAATATCGAACTGAAAGGTTTTAACGGGGCTATTGAAGTCGTTGTTGGTCAAATTATCTTTCCAATTACTACCGGCCCAGTCATACTCCAAACCAGTTTTCTTGCCATCGGCATGAAATCTTAATATCTCGGTATCCTTGGGTGCGACTGGCTCCACGCCATGCCTACCATGCCATCGATCTACCATTAGACCCTTTGTTTCACTACCCCCTGTGGTACGTGGAACCTGAAAGGTACCCAACGCATCACTCGCTCATATAAACATCCTGAGATTGATAAGACCCGAAAAATTGTCAAGCAGCCATAGCAATCAATGCTTCTTTTGACCCCCATACCCGCGATACCAGCTACCATACCTATCAAACCCACTGTCTATATTGAACTCGATGGTCCTGGTCGAGGTACGTTTATTGGTTCCTTAATAGATGGGGCCGAGTGCCTCAAACTCATTGAGTTCCTTCGACATCTTCGCATGGACGTTTCAGGAGATGCCCGACAAGGACCCCAGCTTAGCATGTTATCACCGCAACCTCATCCTTCACGCTACAATAGTAAAGTTGAAGAAGAGTACTTTGGCCCCACGACTTTCAGGAGCTTTAAGCCTTGAGGTTGACAAGCTCATAGTCGCGAGTTTCATAAGAGAAGTCAAGTGCGCTGACTGGATATCCTACATTGTTGTAGTTCCTAAAAAGAATGGCAAGATCAGAATTTCCGTCGACTTCACATACCTCAAGAAACACACACCGAAGGACAACTTCTCCCTTCGAATGATTTCAGTCCTCCTAGATGCCACTGCTGGACATGAGCAATTATCGATGATGGACGCGGCTTCGGGTTACAATCAGGTACCCCTCATCCCCATGGATCAATTTAAAACTTCTTTTATTATTGAGCAAGGCCTTTACTATTTTAATGTCATGCCCTTCGGCCTTAAAAATACAGGCGTCACTTACCAACGCCTTATTACAACTATGTTTAAACCCTTACTTGGCAAGACGGTCAAAGTTTACATCGACAACATGTTATGCAAGAACCTCCAAAAACATACCCACATCGAGGACCTAACCAAAGTCTTCTCGATACTTTGAACATACATCATGAAACTCAACCCGGACAAATGCCAGTTTACTGTTTTGTCTGGCAAATTTTCAGGTCACCTCATCAGTAAACTAGTTATCGAGATCGACCCAACTCATATTCGAGCCCTCGTCGACATGCCTTCTCCTCGTACCAATAAAGATGTCCAAAAGGTAGACTGGGAGGAACACGAAGTTAACCTACTAGAAGACCAGCTCGAACAAACTGACCCATGGGACCTTAGCACAGGCTGGCGTCTCTTCATAGATGGATTCGCCGGGCTTAATGGTTCGGGGATCGGCATCGTCCTGGTTATACCCACCAATGATCAAATTATAAAGGCAATTAAGTTAAACTTCGAGTGCTCTAACAACGAGGTTGAGTAGAAAGCCTTGATCCATGGCCTCGACCACGTACTCGATCTTGGTATCCTCAAGCAGGCAGTTTTCACAGATTCCCAGCTTGTTCAAAGACAATTTACTGGTAAAAATTAGGCCAACGGTTGCATGGCTGAGTATGCTACTCTCGTCTGCCAGCGCATGGACTGTTTTCTTGAAAAATATTCTAATACTCACTACCCCCGAGGCAAAAACAGACATGCAGATGCCCTCGCCTACATAGTAGCTATGTTAGGCTAGTCCGAATCTCGAACTCTCCATATCGAAATACTCGAACGTCCAAGTATCAACCAGATGGAAATCAATGCCATCAATACTAGGGGTGAGATTCTTGATCCAGACGACTGAAGAATACCATTTCTCACGTACATCAACAGTTCTACCCTACCAGGATCCCAATGCCAAACGGTCATTATTAGAGAACTGCCGCAGATGCACCATTCTCAAAGGTGAATTATGTCGCAAATCCCCAAATGGCTTCCTTCTCCAATGCATATCTCAAAATGAAGCCCCTAAAATTCATGCCGAACTCCACGGAGGTACTTGCGGTGTTCAGACTATTGGTCTGTCTATAGCCCTTCGAGCGATCTCCCAAGGTCTATTCTGGCCCAATATGAAGAAGCAAGCCAAGGAGTATGCCAAACACTATGACAAATGCAATAGTCACGCCCATGACATCCATAGCCCTTCCTAAGACCTCCATTTTAGTGAAGTCTCTTGGCCTTTCCAGCGTTGGGCCATCGACCTTGTGGGTCCCTTTACAAAAGCATCGGGTAGCCGCGAAAATGTTCTTGTGGCAACATATTACTTTGCCAAATGGGTCTAAGCATATAGATGCAAAGAAAGGACGATGGGTTCAAGAACTATAGTATGTCCTCTGGGCCTATCGAACAACACCAAGAAAGGCAACGGGCTGCACACCTTTTCTTCTAACCCATGGTACCGAAGCAGTGTTATCCACTCAATTTAAAGATCCCACACGCGATCCCAACCTTCCAGACGAAGATAATGAGTTTGAACTCGGATGTAATATGCTGTAGATCGACAAAACCAGAGACCGAGCCATTGTTAACCTCAGCCGGTATCATCTCTCCCTGCAAAAGTCATACCACAAGAGAGTTTGACCATGCTATTTTAACATTGGAGACCTTGTACTTTGACACATCACACAATCCTCGAAGCCTCAAAATGCCGGTAAGCTAGCTGAATCCTGGGAAGGACCTTATGTCGTGTATTACAAAACCGACAAGGGTTCATATTACCTGATGACAGAAGATGAAGAGCCTCAGCCTAATCCATGGAATACAATGCAACTAGTATCATACAAAAGGATACAACCTCCTCCTTGTCCACCTGATGTAAATACAAAATAATCAATGAAAATTTTATTTCCTCAGAACTTTGCACCATGTCTTCTAGTAAATCTTTCAAGTCTCCAAAATTTGAGCAAAATTGGGAGGAATGAATGGCCGAGAGACCGGACCATCGAGAATGCATTGGGGGCAACCACGATCTACTTTGATTAGACTCGGGCCATCGAAGTCCAGTGAATTTCTTTGCCTAATCTAAGTGTCATGTCATCCCTTCGACCCGACTGATACTATGGGGCGACCTTGAAAATTTTCAAGTCTCAAATTTATAGCAAACTTGAGGGACACGAATGGTCGACAGACTTGACCCTCAGGAATGCATTGGGTGTGACCACGTTCTGCTTCAACTACGCTCAGGCCTTCAAAGTCAAGTAAATTTCTTGGCCTAGCCTAAGTGTCATGTCAACCCTTCGACCCGACTGATACTTGGGGGCAACCTTGAAATTTTTCAAGTCTCCAATTTATAGCTAACTCGAGGGGTACGAATGGTTGACAGATCGGATCCTCAGGAATGCATTGGGGGTGAGCACGTTCTGCTTTGACTAGGCTCAGGCCTTCGAAGCCCAGTAAATTCCTTGGTATCACCCACGTATTATGCCCATCCCTCGAAAGATATTCGGGGCACAACCTTGAAGATCTTTAAGGTTCGATACTTTTACAAGCACTTAATACTTCCAATAAACACAGATACACGTATACAAGAACATCAGTAAAAAAAACTACAAACATTCCTACCTACAATCCTATGCCAATACCATACTTAAGAAGCCTCTACTTGCAGACGGGGAATTCCTTGGAAAGCCTCGCCTCAGCATCCTCAACACGATCTTCCCTGTTCACCAGATCCTCCACTATCAATTCAAGGAAGGAGAGCCAGTTGCTGGCGATCAAGCTCATTCATTGTAGTACCAACCACCAGTACTCATAAGATATCCTACCAATTGGTTCTTCTAGCCCCAGTTCAACCAAGTCGAGCATAACCCAATCAAGGTCTCGATCACCAAAGAACCTCTGCTTCAGCTTGAGGGTTTTCTTCTGGATGCGAAGCTCTCTTGCGGCCATTCTTTTATGATACCAGGTGTTAGGAGTGTTTCCACTGCTTTGAGAAGAAGAGGCAGACATTTTTCTTGGGGTAGAAGGTGCAGATGTTTGAAGTTCTCTCAAAATACCCTACTTATACTTGAAGGTTGATATAGTAGAATCCCTCGTTAATCACAGGCCCTATTAATAATATTCTTTAATTAGCCTTCACGGAATTGCAACAATCACCCAGTCAAACTTTCCTCCTTCCCATGCCCAACCGTTTTCTCAGCGCGCGCCCTCTACACCAGTTTCTAAGGCACCTGCTGGGAGGGGACGAATGTAGTAGCCTACTCACAGCCTTCTAGCTCCATTTGAACACTCGAAGGCTAAATCGAAGCCTACCTGATGACCCGAAGCCTAATAAGCTCATAATCAATCCCTCTGAGACCACACGAACACTCGACTGAGAACAGGCTTCGACCATAATCATATTTGGTCGAAGAAAAACATATCAGACAGCCAGCTCATCAGGCAGAATAGCAGAGCACGCCGCCCGACAATCCCACTGTCAGAACCAACAACGCCTATAGTGTCAGATCCGACAGTTACGGCGTCAAAACCGACTCCGGCTATAATTTTCCAGAGGATACTATTGTAATTTGACCTCCCATAATGACTCAGCCCATCCTATGTACTATAAATAGGTGGGAGGGGCAAATATGGAGGTGTTAGAAAAATTCTCCCATAGACCTTGAATTTTACCTTCGAATACCCTGTAATCTCCTTGTTCTAAATCTTTGACTACTTGATCTTTATATCAGTACTCAAAAAAATACTAATCAGAAGTCATGGAGTGACCCATTCTAGGCCTCCATGTAAGTATATTGCTAGAAGATTAGTGTTATTACTGATTATATGCTTGCATCCCTTGATTGGAGATAATATTCATAATATAAGAGTCAACTTCCTTCCCCACAAAGTTAGGCCTCTACACAGATAAGAGTCTTAGAGTTAGATGTTTTCAAAACAACTTTTTGAACTCATGACGGCCACTATGAATTTCAAGTTATGATCTTTGGTCTTTCCAACACCCCAACAACTTTTTAAAGCTTTATGAATAATATTTTTTAAGCATATTTACTTTAGGGACCTATCCCTCGACCTATCCCAATTCGAACTACCTCCATATCAGACTCACGAATTTCATACATGACATAAGCAATCAACATTGCCACCTAGACCACGAACTGATAAAGAACATGGATAGAGCACAACAGAAGAAAATGAACAAGTCAAAGACACTTGTCTCTCAAGAACTAAACAAGTACATAGTCAACCACCACATACCTCATTATTCGGAGTACATGCTTCAGTATGATAACGAGCTACGGGCAAGGTCTATATAAAGAAATGATTCTAGGAGATACAAGAACTAAGAGAAACCATATTTCCTAGACTTTAAGACAAAAACTTCTTTATTTACAAGATCAAGTATTTCTAGTTTGAGAGATCACTTGTAATAAGATATCAGCCTCAAGAAATAAAAGTTATTGTTACTAAATCCCTCAACTCGAGGTCATAGTATTTTACCTATTCAAAGGTTTTCCATGCTAAAGTACTTGTGTTATTTCCTGCTTTACATTAGTTTTTGTTACAGGTACATTTTGTCTAAGAGCAAATTTTAAGCCATTTTGAGCTATGGAATTAGGCCATTACATTTGGCACCTTCTGTGGATAGAAGACCTTTCCATGATATCCTAAGGCATGCATTAATTCAACTATCAATCTCCAATTATGGTCACTTCTAGATGACCAGTAGTTAGAATCTAGCTCAATCTTTCAGTTGATCCGGAACAACTTATAGAACTATGGGCGAATCTTCAAGCCGAAATAGAGAAACGTAATGAGCTCGAACGTCAGATAACTCTTGACTAAGAGCTCCACAATAAAGAGCTTGAAGCTGAGCGACAAGCTCATTTGACAGGCTTTAAATGACAGAAGAACATATAACAGCTATGCAGATTGCTTTACATGCTTTACAGGATACTTAGGAGGCTCCCCAAACCTGAAATCATGATTAAATGCCAAAGAACTCTCGAGTTTCTGCACGAGAAAAGTTAGGACCTCGTGGAGCCACCAGGAAAGTAATTTCCAGAAATGTTCAACACGAACCTCAACCTTCCATTCATTTGGGCGGTGAAGTTCAATCTGATTTCAGCAGATGTCTCTGACTTTCTAAGCGTCAAGAGGAAGAACAGTGACCTCAACCTTGAATTCCAGTACGTGATCGTTAGCGTGAAGGCACCGGTACTCATAATCCACCACCACCTCGCTAAATAACTTAGGCCACATGTCAATACGTCACTCAAGAGTATATTGATCAGGGAATCAAGGAATTGATTGAAGCACAAGTTCTCGTTAATGCAGATGATCTTACCAAGATATAAGGTAGACTGATTGCGAAAGAGCAATTCGATATGGAAGTAGTGAAAGGTTTCCATACTCTAAAAATACGTAAATACAAGGGCACTAATCCAAAGGAGAACATTCAACAATACCGCGATTCGGTTATACTCCAACCTTAACTACATTCTATGACGTCTGTTCACAACAAGACTGCAGGGAGAACTGCTCCAGTGGTTCTATTCTCTACCTAAAGATTCCATCCTCACATTCGATCAGCTACATAAACAATTCATCAAGACGTATGCTTACAACAAAGACAAAGAGGATAATTTATATTCCCTCAATAGTCTTAAACAGTTACAAGGGGAAAATTTCAAGGCCTTTGTAAAGAAATTTTTGGAGCTTACGTGAATAGTAGATAATCATGATCAGAAAACAACTATTACTGCTTTTACCAACGCGCTCCAGCTCAACTACAAGGCCAAATAGCATCTCTACTTAAGCAAACCTGTGCCCTTGGAGGATATGATTACCAAAGTCAATGGTTATGTCGACCTGGAAAGGACGATGCCCAAAAGGTATAAATCTATTAAATCTGTCCTAACCACTAAAGGTCTACTTGCAAAATGAAATAATGAACCGAAGGAGGATCAGGGTGATCAAAAGCGTTCCAAGGCCAACATTGGCAAACCTCGGAAAGGCAATACATTACATAAACCGGTCCTCCCAAAGATAAATGTCTGAATCTCTGTAATTTTTCCAATCCTATCAAAGGATAAACAATACCGTCTATCTCGACCATTGGAATCAATCGAAGGCCGCCCGTACTGCATGCATCACAAGGTAAATCATCATGCTACTGACAATTGTTATACTTTACAGAGCTCGCTAAAATTTATTTTCAAAGATGGGTAGATGTACAAATACATTGTCGATCTGGAATCATATAAGAATAGAACCTACAAGACGAAGATCGATCTAGTCCAGGTTGAAGATCAAGCTGAGGAGAAATATCTGTACCATATGTACCATAGCAACATGATTGAGATTCATCAAATCAACAAGTCTTGACAATCCAAGCGCAGAAGATTATCATAATGCTGCGATCTTACACCTCAAGATAAAGAAGCCAAGCTTCTACCTGAGTCGAGCAATCACCAACTTAGGATTTCATTTGAAGATTGTGACATTAGTCATATCAAATTTCCACATCATGATGCATTATTCATAATGCTCAAAATGAAGAAGTTTGTCATGCATACAATGATGGTCGATGTTGGAAACGGTATTGAGATTCTCTTTCAGAGCACAATCGACTAGATTGGATTGGCCGATCAAGTCATTCCGAGCGATACCAATATCATTGGACTTAATGGTTCCAAAGAAGGGCAAGTAGGCAAGATCATCTTGCATATCACCGCTCGACCAACCACAATCGACATCGCATTCTACGTCATCAACGTCAATTCTCGTTATCTTGGGATTATGGGCCACTGCTGGATTCACAACATGGAAACGATCGCTTCCACTTATCATCAAGCATTTCACTTCAAATAAATTGATGAAATCTAGAAAATCAAAGGCAATCAAAAGCTTTCCAGAACTTGCAAGAACACCATTTCTGCCATTCTAGATACATCAGACATATACGCTATATAACAATTATAGAAAGCTAGTCACATCGATGATCTGCCTTCAACAAAAGAACCTACAAAATACATAGACATTGATGGACCTAATAGAGGTACTTTTATTAGTACCTCTATTAGGATGCTCTCATTCAGTTCTTACAAGTGAATCGAGACATGACATCTTTGCGTGGACTTTCGATAAGATACCTGGGGTTGATTCAACTAAGGCATGTCACAAATTGGCCATCAACATCAACACCACGGAGGTTAAACAGAAGCAGTAACGACTCTCACCTCATCTTCGAGATGAAGTTAACATTGAGATCGAGAAATTGATCAAGTAGGGTTCATTTAAGAAGCCAAGTATCCTGATTGGATCTCCAACATAGCTGTTATTCCAAAGAAGAATAGAAAGGTCTGAGTTTGCGTAGATTTTACCAATCTAAACAAATATACTCCAAAGGACAATTTCCCTCTTCCTATCATCCATCAAACTCTTGATTCCACGGCAGGTCATAAACTCCTGTCAATGATGGACGTTGCTTCTGGATACAATCAAATTCTTTTCTTGGAGGATGACTAAAAAAAGACCTCTTTATCACTAAAAGAGAACTTTACTGCTACAAAGCCATGCCCTTCGGAATAAGGAATACATGCACAAATTATCAATGGTTAATGACGACTACGTTCAAAGCGCATCTTGGACTAATTTTTAAAGTATACATCGATGATCTCTTGTATAAGAGCATACAGTAAAATGACCATATCACAGATCTTACCAAAATATTCAACATTCTACGATCTTACAAGAAGCGACTCAATCCTGATAAGTATTAATTCAGAGTACATTTATGCCAATTTCTCGGCCATCTCATCAGCAAGAAGAGGATTGAGGCCGATCCTGATCAAATTTGAGCTCTCCTCAACATGCCATCTCTAAAAACAATGAAAGACGTGTAAACATTTATTAGCAAGATCACCGCAATTAACTGATTCATTTTTAAATCTTTAGATCGCTGTCACTTGGTTGTTCCTACTACTCCAAGGTAGTAATAATCAAGGAAAAGTTTAGCCCAATAAATAGACTAAATGGACGTAAGAATGCGAGGTAACTTTTTAGGAACTCAAAACCTATCTGGGGAAGTCTCTCATCATGAGCACCTCGGTAGATAATGAGGAACTGGTCATCTACCTAGAAGTTACAGATATTTTAATTAGCTCGGTTTTATTTGACTTGAATGGAAAATCGAAAAGCCAGTCTATTTTATCAGTAAAACCCTCACTCCAGCCGAAACGAGGTATTCTAAAATTGAGTGACTCCTTCTAAGTCTTGTTTATACTTCACATAAACTTAAGCACTACTTCCAAGCTCATTCAGTCAAAGTTATGACAAACTACCCACTCCGGGAAGTTTTGTCCAAAAAATATTAATCAAGAAGAGTGCAGTAATGGTCAGTCAGTTTGGAAGAGTACGATATAAAGTTTGAACAACAACATTCAGAAAAAGTTTAGGCTGCTGCCAATTTTCTCATGGATTTTCTAGTGGAAGATCCCAATTGGGAGGAGCACGATCCTGACCTTACAGAAGAAATTACGGAAGATCCACCTACCAAAGCATTTGACGAGTAAGCTAAATGGATTACATAGGGAGGGTGGAGACTTCTTACAGATGGTTCAGCAGGACTCGCAGGGTCCGAAATTGAAATCGTATTAATTACCCCTTCAATATATGTCATAGAATACAAAGCTCTAATCCATGGACTCGACCTCGCACTAGATCTTGGCATCCCAGAGGTCTCTGTCTATACAGACTCTCTACTAATCGTCCACCATTACTCAGAATAGTAAAAGATGAATAGCAAGATGATCAAATATGTAGTCCTCGTTGCCGTTAGGATGAGCAGATATATGCAAGCAACTCTTAGCTATCTTCCTAAAGGTGAAAACTGACATGCCAATTCCTTAGCTTATCTAGCCAGAGTCTTGGGTACTATAGTAGCCTACTCGTAGCCTTCTAGCACTAGTCGAATACTCGAAGCTACATCGAAGCCTATCTAGAGACTAGAAGCCCAACAAGACAATAACTAAGTCCACGAAGCCTTCCGAGACTAATCGAACACTCGAAGGAATCATCGAAGTTAACTGCCATAGTCGAAGATAGATGAGCAGCGCCAGAACTCAGTTCCAGTACTAGAAATACTTCTACCATGGGCATGGTTGAA
The DNA here is from genome assembly GCA_014058105.1 of Kingdonia uniflora. NCBI lineage: Eukaryota > Viridiplantae > Streptophyta > Magnoliopsida > Ranunculales > Circaeasteraceae > Kingdonia > Kingdonia uniflora. Next base: position 273,016 of record JACGCM010001059.1, on the reverse strand, counting down.
GTCAGACATGTTAGATAGCCAGCTCACCAGATAGAACAGAGAAACAAGCCGTTCGATAACTACAGTGCCAGAACCAACAACTACAGTATCTGCAGCTACAATGTCAGACCCAGCTGCTATATTATAAGAACCGACTCCAGGTACAAGTCAGATGTCCCCAAAGGATATACATGTAACTTGACCTCCCATTGTGACTCAACCCTTTATATATTCGATAAATAGGAGGGAGGAGGCACTATGAAGAGTTTGAAAAAACTCTCCCACTAAGCCTTACCAGATTACCTTCGAACACAATGTAACAATTTACTCCTCGATCCCTCAACTAACTCGATATATATATATATATATCATTTCTTCTTAAGATCCTTAATAGAGGTCGCGGAGATACCAATTTTAGGCCTCCACACAAGCGTATAGTCTCAGTAGTATCTCTTATTATTGTTATTTATATGCTTGCAAACCACTAGTCAAAGGTTAACCCCTTCGTGTAATAGTCGGTTTCCCCTCTTACGAAACTTAGCTCCTACATTTGGTGCCATCCGTGCTATACCTACCCTACCTAACTCCCTTTGTCTTTTTTCTCTTCCTATTTCTATCCCTCACAACTATACTCAATGGCCCCAACCCTTCGCTCTACTTCTGCTATCGTCAGAAACTCTACCAATGGCATAGCCACCCAAATTGTTCTTATCAGTCAACAGTTTGTGCAAGCCAAAGAGTGTTATGCCAATCAACTGAACCTTAAAGTTGAAGACAAACGCAGCGAGTTTGAGGCTGAACGGCGGTGTCATTTTGATGAAACGAGCGCCAACATCGTGCCCTCGATGAACTACATTGCACAGTATGAGAACTTCAGCAGGGTCATACCCAGGATGGTCCTCTGCGATCCCGGGCACCTGCCCCTTCTTACGTTTCAGCCCTCGCTTGCCTTGGACCCCACCCTCAAGTCAAAGATCCTTCGGTCTACCTTGGCGCCGAGGGTGCTCCCACCATTTTACCTACCGGTTCAATCCACCATGGTGTATACCCCACAGAGGATTCTTCCGACTCTACTCTTCGATCTACCCGATAACCAAAATGCCGTTCTACTCGAGAACGTCACGGGGAGCGCAATGCCAAACACACTCCAAACCTTCGACCTTTTTCCTCTTGACCCCAGCATTCTCCCTCTCACCCTACCTACCTTACTCAGTAGGAACTCAATCAGAAAATCTACACCGATATTCGTGTCAATGCGAGCCCAACACCGATCTCCTAGAGTCGGTTAAACAACCCCATCTGTCCTGAACTCCTCACGATCAAAGGGCCTCCCAATTTCTATACACCTAAAATTAGCAAATACTGCAATACCAACCCTCAGTCTTATGTCCTCGAATTCCAAAATGCCTTAAGTTTGTATTCTATAGCCGACCATATTATGTGTCGTACGTTCCCCACCATTCTAACTAATAGCCCTCTCAAATGTTATCACAACCTCCCTAATCTTCGAATAATTGTCTAGCCTTTTTATTGCCCAGTTTACTTTTAACAAAGACCGCGAGGTCCGGGTCGATGTCCTCTTCAACTTTCACAAATCCTACAACGAAACACTTGAAGCTTTCACCAAGCAATTTCTTGATGAGTCGTGCAAAGTCAAAAACCTTGACTATGCGAATGCTATCTTCGCATATTCCAGCGCTCTACTAGATCATAGTCATGTCAAGAAGTACATCGTGCTTCATAAACCACAAACCTTTGAGGAGATGTTATCTAAGGTTAACAGAAATATCAACCTCGAACGCCTTCGCTAATCCAATCTCCAGGGGCAAGCTTCGACTACCGACAACAACAAACCTTGACAACCTTCTACACCTATGATCGCTCCCGTCTCATAGGAGACTGAGAGTCGCAAATGCCCTCACTCCAATGATACCACTACTGAGGCCTGCAAAAAACGACTCAAGCCGACCCTTCCCAAGCTCACTACTCCAATCAACACCATTCTCCTACAAATTCATATCGACTTTATCTGGCGTACACCCTACCCTATCGTGGTCTAGAAGGACAAGCCTTGCTGCCAAAACTACAAGTGTAACTGCCACGCTACCAATAAATGTTATGTTCTTGAACGTTTTCTAGATATGATCTTTAAAGCAGGTCGCTTACATTGATACATCGTCGATCTTCCCAGTTACATTGATGGGTCGTATCTCACGCCTCAACCCGCCCCAACTGCCAACCTAGCCGAGGTACACATTTTCTAACTCCATCTTATTGAAGTCAACAATATCGATAGCGGCTATACTAAAAGCAAGCGCAAGAGTGTCATAGAATGTTGTAAGTTTATCTACCAGGAGAAGCTACCCATCCTTCTACCAGAATTAAGCCCATACCCTTGACCCGAGGGTATATCATTTATCAATTGCGATACTTCTCATGTTCGCTTCCCCCACTCCGATCCCTTGGTCATTATGATCAAGGTTGAACAATTCATCCTCCACACCATGCTCATTGACACGGGCAGTGCAGCTGACGTACTGTTCCTCAAGACTGTTTAATCCATGCAAAAAATTGACCACATCACCCTGGCTAATTTTAAATTCATGGGCTTCAATGGCACCACATAAGTTGTTGTCTGTCGCATTAGCCTCCCTATCACTATAAAACCAGTTACCCTCCAAATCAGTTTTCTTGTCATTGACATGAAATCTAAATATCTAGGCATTTTTGGGAGTGACTAGCTCCACGCCATAAGAGCCATACATTCGACTTACCACCAAATACTTTGTTTCACTACCCCTTGTGGCATGTGGAACTTAAAAGACTCTCAACGCCTTGCTCGTACATTCGAGCACCAGGAGATCGATCAAACTCGGAAACTTATCAAACCATAGCAATCAATGTCTCTCCCCATACCTTCGATCCAATCAACTACACCCATCGAACCTACTACTTATATCGAACTCGATGGTCTTGACCGAGGCACATTCATTGGTACTTTTCTGGATGTGGTCGAAAGCCACGAACTCACCAACTTTCTTCGAGCAAATAAAGATGTATTTGCCTGGACTTTCCATGTGATGCCAGGTGTCGACCCAACCTTAGCCTATCATCAACTTAACCTCATCCCTATCTCTATAGCCGTGAAGCTGAAAAAGTGTACTTTGGCCCTGCGGCTTCGAGAATCCGTTAACCTTGAGGTCAATAAACTCCTTGTAGCTAATTTCATTAGAGAAGTCAAGTACGCTGACTGGATTTCAAACATTGTTACTGTCCCCAAGAAGAATGGCACGATCCGAATCTATGTCTACTTTACTGGCCTCAATAAGCATACATCGAAAGACAGTTTTCCTCTCCCAATCATTTCAATTCACCTAAATGCCACCGCCGGTCATGAACGACTATCAATGATGGACGCAACTTCGGGTTACAATAATGTACCCCTCCTCCCGAAGGACCAACTTAAAATTTCATTTATTACTTAACAAGGTTTTTACTGCTTTAACGTCATGCCCTTCAACCATTAAAATTCGGGAGCAACTTACCAACGGCTTGTTACCACCATGTTTAAACCTTTGCTTGGCAAGTCGGTCGAAGTTTACATCGACGACATGTTATGCAAAAGCCTCCAAAAATACGCCCACATTAAGGACCTAACCGAAGTCTTGTCGATACTTCGAACATATAACATGAAGTTAAACCTGGATAAATGGCAATTTGGTATTTCTTCAGGTAAATTCTTACGCCATCACATCAGTAAATGATGTACCGAGATCGATCCCACTCATATCCGCACCCTCATTGATATGCCTTCCCCTCGAACAAAAAAAGATGTCCAAAAGGTTCCTGGCAAGATAGTCGCCCTCAACGGTTTTATTTCAAAATCCTCTGACCGATGTACTTGGCTTTTCTCCCTCTTACATGATCAAGGTGTCTACAAGGCCAAAAAAAAGAACAACCCCGAAATCAATTGAACATTCGATTGTGAATAGGCCTTCCCTGAACTCAAAACATACCTTGGTCGACCACTCATCATCAGCACCCCCATCAAAGGTAAAATGCTTTCTTTATAACTGGCAGTTACTGAAACTTCTATCAGTTCAGTCTTTATTCGACTCGAATCAAGTATCAAGAAACCTGTGTACTTTATCAGTAAAGCTCTGAAACCTAATGAGACTCGATATACAAAGCTCGAGCGATTGCTCCTCAGCCTCGTCTATACTGCTCAAAAGCTGAAACCATACTTTTAAGCCCACCCTATACGTGTTTTTACCAGCTACCCCCTTCGAGAGATCCCCAGTTGGAAAGATAAATTAAGGTGGGTATAACAATGGTCCATTTATTTAGGTGGACTCGACATCACTTTTGAGAAACAGATATCTCAAAAATGCCAAGCCGTCCCTGATTTTCTTGCCGACTTCCCGGTCGAAGACAACGATTGGGAGGAGCACAAAGATGATCTACCAGAAGACCAACCCAAACAGTACGACCCTTAGAAACCTAACACGGGTTGGTGCATCTTTCAGATGGATCTGTTCGACCTAACAGTTCGGGGATCGGTGTTGTTCTAGTTACCCCCTCTAATGAAATAATCGAAAAGGCCGTCAAGTTAAACTTTGAATGTTCCAATAACGAGGTCGAATATGAAGCCTTGATACATGGCCTCGATCTCGCCCTCGAACTTAGTGTTCCCAAACATACAATATTTACAGATTATCCACTTTTTTAGAGGCAGTACACCAATAAAAATAAGGCAAACGGTCTCATGGCTGAGTATGCTACTCTTTTTCGCCATCGCATGGATTGTTTTCTTAAAATATCTTTTATTACACATTACCCTCGAGGCGAAAACAAACATGCCGATGCTCTCGCCTATATAGTAGCCATGTAAGGCCAGTCTAAATCACGTACACTCCATATTGAAGTACTCGAACGCCCAAGTATCGACCAGATGGAAGCCAATGCCATCAATACTAGGGGCGGGAGTCTCAATTTAGATAACTGGCGAACACCATTTCTTTTTTATTTCAGCAGTTCTACTCACCCAGATAATCCCAAAGCCAAACGTTCATTACTAGAAAACTACTGCAGATACACCATTCTCAAAGGCGGATTACACCGCAAATCCTCGAATGGCGTACACCTCCGATGCATCTCCCAAAATGAAGCTAATACAATACTCACCAAGCTCCACAACGGTACCTACGGTTATCATATTGCTGGTCGATCTATGGCTCCTCGAACCGTAACACAAGGTTTATTCTGGCATAATATGAAGAAACAAGCCAAATATTATGCGAAACACTGCGGCAAATGCCAACGTCACTCTCATAATATCCGAAGCCCTTCACAGGACCTCCATTGCAGCCAAGTCACTTGGCCCTTTAAACGATGGACGATTAATCTAGTGGGCCCTTTTCCCAAAGTTTCAGATAAACGAGAGTATCTTCTGGTAGCCACTAATGGGTCAAAGCCGTGCCTCTTTTTCGAACAAGAGAAGAAGAGGTTATCAAGTTCTTATGGGAACATATCATCACACGTTTTGGCTGCCCTCACATGATTCGATACGATAACGGTCCACAGTTTGTTGGGAGAAAAGTCCGAAATTTCCTCAAGAAGTACAATATTATCCTCTCCCCTCCCACACCTTATTGCCCTCAAGGTAATGGCCAGGTTGAAGTAATCAACAATATTATAGTCCATGGTCGTAAGAAGCGCGTCGATGAGAAGAAAGGCCAATAGGTTTAAGAATTACAACATGACTCTGGGATAATCGTACCACACCAAGAAAGGTGACGGGATGTACTCCCTTCCTCCTCGCCTATGGTACCGGAGCTGTGCTGCCTACCCAATTTGAAGTACTAACACGTGATTCTGATCTCCCCGGTGAAGACAATGAGTTTGAACTTGGATACAATATGTTAGGGATCGACAAAACCAGAGATCGAGCCATTGCAAACCTTGGCCATTGCCACCTCTCCCTCTATAAGTCATATAACAAGAGAGTTTGGCCACGCAGTTTCAATATTGGAGATTTGGTACTTCGACGAGTCACACCTTCTTCGAAGCCTCGAAATACCGGCAAGCTAGACGAATCATGGGATGGACCCTTATGTTGTGTATGACAAAACCGATAAGGGATCCTATTATCTGATGATAGAAGTAGAGGGGCCTCTACCTAATCCATAGAACACAATACAATTATTCTCATACAGCAGGCCGCGACCACCACCTCATTTAATCGATGTAAATACAATATAATCAATGAACATATTTTTTATCCTTTGAGCTTCATGTCCTATCCTCAAGTGAATTTATTTGCCTATCCTAAGTATCACGTCAACCCTTCGACCCGACGGATACTTGGGGGCGACCTCAAAGTTTTTTAAGTTTCCAGTTTGAGTGAACCCGAGGAGTATGAATGGTCGATAGACTAGACCCTCAGGAATGCATTAGAGGCGATTACATAATGCTTTATTCAGGCTTAGGCCTTCGAAGTCCAATAAATTTCTTGGTCTAACCTAAGTATCACATCAACCCTTCACCCTGACTAATACCTGGGGGCAACCTCGAAGTTTTTCAAGTTTCCAATTCAAGCAAACCCGAAGGGCATGAATGGTCGATAGACCGGACCCTCGGGAATGCATCGGGGGCGACTACATAATGCTTCGTTCAGGCTCAATTCCATGGATAAACCCAGGGGGCGACCTATGAAGTTCAACACACTTCCCGACTCTGTCAAATCTAAGTATTATGTTAACCTTTTGACTTGACTAATACTCGGGGATGACCACAAAGCTCTTTAAATTTCTAACTCGAACCATGATACTAGCATTCGATACTTCGTATAAAACCCACGATTACAAGAATACTGACATACCAACAATTCAAGTTCAATACACACAAGCAATTCAAATCAACCAAATACAAACAAGCAGTAAGATCAAATATGTTATACATTGTTCAAGTATTGCCCATTCAGTACATTCAATTTAAATGCCACATTAATCAAACATCACAGCAACATAAGAAGAGAAAGTTTGTTAGAGCAAACAGACAATAAAGACGTACCTTCTACCAGCATTCTACTTATACAGGAGTTGCAGCACTAAATCTTCTTATAGATTCTTCTACAACAACACCTCCAGTACCCTGAATAACAGGGTTCAGTCCAGCAGTGTCTGTACCACCATTCACCACAGTACCTCCTACTGTTGCACTAGTACCGACACCATCCACTTCAACAACTGGAACCTCCACACCATCTCTAACTCTTCCACCAGCAGGATCCACTTCCATCCCCTTTGTGTGAGTAATATCTTAGACAGTAGGCCCTTTGCTCATAGGAAAGCACTCGAAACTCAAGGGATTGTACCCCAAAATATCTATAAATTTCATCAGAGACGTGGTCGTGTCACACTCTTCATTGTATTACGCCTGAAAAGCTGCTCTCTGTTCCGTCAATTATACCTCTTTTTCAGCCAGCTTCAACTCCAACATTTTTCAAATTTGATTACTGTTGGCAACCGAAGTTTCGAGTTTCCTCGCACACTCAGCTCTAATATGTAACTTCTCTCATTTCAACATATTAATTTTGGTCTCAAACGACATCATGGTCCCCCGAGGGAGCTCCAGACTGTCCCTAGCCTCATTCAGCTCTCTATTTGTTACACTCTGGGCTTTGACAAAAGCTTGGGCCCAAGCATGCACCATCTAGAATACTCGACACATCAGTACTTCTAAAAGCATAGTCATTTTTTTCATAAATTCAAAATCTCAAAAAATAGTTACCTGATGCAGAACCTTATTCATCTGCCCTGCCTCATCTGAGTCATTTCTACAAAAGGTCGCCATCGATGCGACAGTTGCTCGAGCCTGCTCCCCCAGTTTGGCTTTGCATCGCACTTCGTCTGTATCATCCACATCATCAACCACCTGCTCACGAGACCTCTTACTCAGAGTTGTCTTCGTCTGTTGTACTGTCAAAGCTTCGGCAACAGGCTTGCCTTTACCCTTGCAAGCCTGCCCCAATACCTTGGGAATAGCCTTAGGTACGCTCTGTTGTACGGTCCCCGGCCCTTCCCACCGTTCCCTCGGCACATAGTTGACTTTCGAGTCAAACTTCCCTTTTCAATCTCTTTGGCCCTTGTCGAAGCACCTTCTTCCCTTCTCTTATTCGTTGGTCCAGCAGCAATAGGAACATTTCGAAGCAGTATATCTATCTTCTTCCACTTTTTCCTTTCAATACCCAACTTACCAAATACCCAATTTACCCATGCATCGTCGTGGTCGATCAGTTCGTCTATATGCCTTTTCAGATTCGTCAATGTTCTGCTACCGGGTTCTGCAAAATAACAAAAGGCAAGTTTAAATAACCTATTCGAACCACTTAATAAATAGCCTTCGACTGTCAACTTACCTGGATTATACACCCTGTTCCGTAGATTATTCTCATTTTCCCCCTCTGCATTCTCATAATTACCCCTTACCACCACTATATCCTTATCCCACCCCCGCCCCGCCGAATACAAATCAAATAGCCATGGTTTGTCTGCATGACACTGAATGTGATAAGTATCCGCCTTCTTTTTTTCCTTCCTTGAGTAGAGCAATGCAATATCGAACCACTCGATCAAACCCCTCCTCTCATGTTTCAACTCTATATTCATCCCATCGATGACCCTCATCATCTCATAAAAATTACCATTCATCTGGCATGGAGTAACATCCCAGTAGTTCAATACCTCTTTCACCATCTTTCAAAGGGGCAGTTGCATCCCTAATCAAATCTGGCCCCTGAAAGCCATGAAACCCTCCCGAGGAATATCCCTGAACGTGAATTCGGCCCCTACTAGCATCAACTCAATACTCACCTTCGGCAACTCATGTTCACCATAAATTGATCCAGTCTCGCCTTTTCCTAAGCCGAGATTGGCCCCGCTGCTCTCCTCAAATCATACGAACTATGATTATTTTCACTTTGCTCCCCTTCCCTTTCCTCCCTCTCAACCCCCAAAGGCTCGACACTACCTTCGTTTCCCCTCTCCTCCTCCTCTCTAATCTCTTTGTCACTCTCCCCGGCTACTCGATCCCTCTGACGGCTCTTGCTTGAAGCTCCAACTTTTGGTACTACCACAGCTAAGAGGATGTCTATTGCAATTTCCAACTCTTCTACCTCGCTGTTCTAGTTCCCTCTACCTCGACCAGATATACTAGCCTCATTCATTTTATCCTCCACATTTATCAGCCTCATCCCCAAAGCTTGATGGGTACGCATTATACCCTACAGAAGAAGAGGTACGCAATTAGATTGAATATTCGACTGTCACGTTTCGATATCATATTTTGTTCTACTATCCAACTCGCCCAATCTACAGTCAAATGTTCGACTGCAACCTTGGTCAGCCCCCACTATCCTAAATTTACCACTGGGCCGTACCTCCAGCCACATGGGTTACCCCCTTCCTCGGTCAGGCCATTACTGATAAATCCTAGTAGTACCTGCGTCATAATGTACAGACAGAGTAGAATCCCAAAAAACCTATGTGTGAAGGAAATCAGAAGACATACCTGTTCGAATGGTTTAGATCTCTAAGAAAATAACGAAGTGTCTTTCTCTCCTCTCCAACAAGATCTACGGCATCAATGGAGTATGCGCATCCTTTCTTCCACCACTATTTTCTTTATGTTTGAGTGATTGGGAGCAGTAAATTTTGCCCCTCGCCTTATTAAATACCACCTCGCACAAATAAAACTGCCTCAATTTCCCCACTCGCCATCATTACCAGTCCTCCACTCCCCCTCATTTTTTAGCTGAGACATGTATTGACAAGCTTTCCCTCAACTACTCACACGTGTGTATCACATGCTCGCATCTAATAATCTTTTATATAAACCTTTCGAACCTTCCAGCACCCTACCTAAAGTTATCAAATCAAACCTACGTGTCACTTCCACCTTATTGCCACAACCTGAGAAAACATCATGATGACCTGCAGGAGGCACTCTACCCTAGGAAAAGTACTGCCTCTGACATGTCAACTAGTACAGCTACTTGCAGTCAAAGCCTATACTATCATCCTCTACATTACACATTGCTAGTTTGCTACCACAATTTGGCAAAAGTAAATTTCCATTACATAAACATACGGGGGTACATCATGGATATTGAATAGGAAAGGGAAATGCAACCACAACAACAACAACAACAATAAAAAGCACATAGCAAAAAACATTTGCCACCCTACCACCACAACCACCAAGACTCCCCTATTTATGGATGGGGCAGTCCTTGTAAAGCCCTGCCTCCTCGTCCCCAACTCGGTCTTCTGCATCGACCTCGTCCTCAGCCATACACTTCAAAAAGAAATACTGATTGCTGGCGCTAAGGTTCATCAATTGCAGCACCCTCCGCCAATGTGCATACGACATCCCACCGATTGGCTCCCCTGGCTCCAGTTTGACTAAATCTGGCATCACCCACTCTAGACCATGGTCGTCGAAGAATTTCCCCTTCAACACCACCGTCTTCATTTTTATCCGATGCTCTCGGGCTTCCATCCTTTTCTGATGCCTCGTATTTGGTGTAGTTTCCATGGCTTCAATTATGCAAAGAAGAAGATGTAGATAGCCTAAACCCCCTCCCCCCCAATACCTCCTATTTACATTGGGATTAAGGGTTATCTATTACCTCTTAATTAATACTCCTCTCAATTACCTCCCTTAATTACTTTCCTCGGTATTGGCCACGTTCAACCAGTCAACTCTCCAACTTCCCATGCCCAACCATTTTCTCAGCACGCGCCATCTACATAAATTTTTGAGGCCCCTGCTGAGAGGGGACGAATGTAGTAGCCTACTCGCAGCCTTTTAGCACTAGTCGAATACTCAAAGGCTACATTGAAGCCTACCTAGTGACTAGATGCCCAACAAGACAATAACTAAGTTCACGAAGCCTTCCGAGACTAATCGAACACTCGAAGGAATCATCGAAGCTAACTGCCTCAGTCCAAGATAGATGAGCAGCGCCAGAACTCTATTCTAGTACCATTAATACTTTGACCATGGGCATGGACAAAGTCAGACACGTCAGACAACCAGCTCACCTGACAGAATAAAGAAATAAGCCACTCGATAACTACAGTGACAGAACTAGTAACTACAGTGTCGAAACTGATTCCTGGTACAAGTTAGCTATCCCCAAAGGATATACGTGTAACTAAACCTCCCATGGTAAATTAGCCCTTTCTATTTTCTATAAATTGGAGGAAGGAGGTACTTTAAAGAGGTTGAAAAAACTCTCCTGCTAAGCCTCACCAGATTGCCTTCGAATACCCTGTAACAATCGACTCCTCGGTCCCTCGACAAACTCGATATATATATAATTTCTCCTTAAACTCCTCACTAGAGGTCGTGGAGTAACCCATTCTAGGTCTTTACGCAAGCGTATAGCCTCAGTAGTATATCTTTTAATTGTTATTTATATGCTTGCAAATCCCTAGTCAAAGATTAACCCCATCATGTAAGAGCCAGTTTCCCCTCTTACAAAACTTGTCCCCTACAGGTACTGAAGCCAGACATCTACAGATCGAAGTGATATCAACCCCTTACATTGATCTTCATTCCGTATGCACGATCAGCACTGGGGGCGATGAAAAGGAGGACGACGATTGGCAAAAGCCATTCATTTCCTATCTTGGAATGGATAACAAATGAAAAGGGCCCTCCTAACAGATCCAAAAGAGTACCGACAGTTGATTGAAAACTTGAAGTGCTACACAGTTTAGAACGGTCGTCTCTACCGCCGCTTAGTCATAGGGCCTTATCTCAAGTGCCTCTCGTGTAAGAAAGTAGATAGAATGCTTAGAGATTTACATGAAGGAACTTATGGCTCCCATGATGCAGGTCGATCACTCGCTAATAGAACTATTACACAAGGAGTATTCTGGTCAGGAATGTACAAGTAAGTAGAAGAGTACTCACGCAAATGCGATACATGCCAATGACATGGACGCATTATCCGTGACCCCGCCATTAAACTTCATGCAAAATAAGTGTTCTGGCAATTCAAGCGGTGGGCACTCAATCTCATCGGGAAATTTCCTAACAATCTAGGTAACCAACGATTTCTATTCATAGCAATAGATTATTTTACAAAATGGGTGGAAGCCGTTCTACTCTGCCAAACAAGGGAAGAAGAGGTCATCCCTATTATCTGGGAACACATCATCACATGGTTTGGATGCCCCTACCTGATTTGGATAGATAACAGGCCACAGTTTATTGGTGGAAAAGTCGTAGCCTTCCTCAACAAATCATCATCCACTTACCATCCAATCCCTACTACCCTCAAGGCAATGGCCAACAAAACCATTGTGGATGGACTCAAGAAAAGGCTTCAATCACAGAAAAAAGGAAATTGGATACAGGAACTTCTTCATGTCTTATGGGCATACCGTATCACTCTATATCAATAAACTGGTTGTCCCCCCTTCCTCCTTGCCTCTGGTACAAAAGCCGTCATTCCAACAGAATGCTACCATCCAATAAGAGATCATGAGCTTACATACGAAAAAAATGAGTTTGAATTGGCCTACAATATGAATTTGATTGATGAGACTAGGAAATGCCCTATTTCCAACCTAGGCTGATATTACCATATGTTGGCCAACTTTTACAATAGAAGAGTCTAAAATCTTGAGTTCCAAACCGACGATCTAGTCCTCAGAGAAATCCCATAACACTGAAAAGAAGTACATGCCAAGAAACTGGCTGAAAATTGAGAAGGTCCATTCCTCATTATTGGTCAAACTGGTCTGGGATCATATTATTTCATGACGGAGTAAGGAGTTCGAATCCCAAATCCATTGAACACTAGGCGACTAAAATGGAACTATCATTAAGTCTCTGGTTTCCTCATTTCAACATTCTTACTATTTCCATTCTGAAAGTGAGATTTCAATCTCCAGACAGTGTACATTCTATTTTACTTAAATGAAAACTTCCAAGTTTTTTTCCCACAATACTCTCTACTTACGTAGATTCTACTATATTACATAGATTAAAGCATAGGTAATACTAGTTCTAAATCGCCCATCTATATAGATTAAAGTAAATGTAATACTAACTTTCAATTACTCATCTATACAGATTAAAACAAAGGTAATACTAGCTTTCAATTACTCATCTATACAGATTAAAGTGAAGGTAATACTAGTTTTCAATCACCCACATATGCAGATTATAGCAAAGGTAAAAATAGCTCTAAATCGCCTATTTATACATTATCTATGATTAAAACAAAGGTAATACTAGTTTTCAATCAAAGATCTCTACCAATCATAAGATAAAGCATAGGTAAAACTAGCTTTCATCTCTTAATATGTCTGTAACTACAGATACTTTTACAGGTTACATCTATAAGTCACTTCTAAGGGATCTTCTCTGCTGATGGGAGGTCAGCTGTGCCATCCCCTACAACAGGAAGACATTCAGCCATAAAATTTGGAGCTCGAGTAACTATAATAATCCTGCCTTACTCTGCCAATTCAACAGGTCGAGAACCTTGCTCCATTTCCATTGCATTGATATAGTTTCCTTGATCTATATTGGCTTTACAAATACATCCTCATCCTAATAGACAGTCGTGGAAGGTATCACTCTCAAACTCAAGAATTTTCACTTCTTCCACAAAATAGGCAATAATAGCCATTAGCATCTGTGAGCACATTGCTTCGGGCATAACTGCCTAGGAAAAATACTTTCTCAATCTATAATAATACTCTTACAGCTATTTATACCATCCGTATTGCCACTTTATGTGTATACCTACGTGTGACAAAATCTCATTATGCTCATTCGCCTTCTCCGCTACTTTATCTGACTCTGCCTAGCTCATCATCCTCTATTCTGCCAACTGAGCATGAAGTTCCTCAAGCTTCCTATCTTTACCTATACTTCCCCCAGTAGAAAACTTCTTTAGCAATTCCTTTTGCTTCTTTATCAATTGATCCTTACCCCTGATCGCCCGCTCTAACTCCCACTCCCTGCCATGAGAAATATCCAACTTATCTTTGCATTCCCTTAAATGCTCATTTCCTCTCTGTACATGAGCCTAAATTCGAGCTACATCTGCCTCCAACTCTCAAATTCGAGCTTATAGGTCAACAACATCACCTTTCATAATAGAAACCCTGGGATTACCTTTTTTCTTCTTCGACCGCTCATAAGCCTTAGCCTTCTTGACACGCGAATTGGCCATAGTCAAATTTTCCATCAATTAGGCCTCCCTTTCATTTAATTCATCACATTGCTTTTGAACCATCCAGAAATCTATATCATTAAAAGGTAAGGCCTCACTCAGCTGCTAAACCGCAATTTCAGATCTGACTAAGTTACTTTGAGCTCTGTCTAGCTCGTTATCCTTCTTAATCATTTTACTCTCCAATCCCTCCAGTTCACTTTTGAAACTCACTAGATCAGCTCGAGTCTGCTCTTTCTCGTTCATTTTTCTAATCATTTAGCCCTTCAGACTAGCCATTGAAACCCGTAACTCTTTCTCTGTCATTTCAAACGACTGGATACGGTATGGAGCCATGTCTACCTCCTTACTTTTTACCATCAACGCATCATTCAGGCTATTGAGTTTCGTTGCCCCCTCATTCGCCTCCGCTAGCTATTTTTGCCCTTTTCTATTTTGACATCTTTTCCCTCGATCTTCTGAATCAGGTCATCAATAATTTGTATTGCCTCGATAAACTTGAAATGTACTTTGACGTGCTGATCCTCTCTATCTTTATTTGCCTATCTCATCTTATTAAACTCTGCGACATACTCTTGGTTATATTAGAGCGCTTCTTGTTCACTCAAGCGAGCAGACTCCAATTCAACCTACATCACAGATACAATATATAAAGTTCGATTTAACAACACTTCGCAAAATACACTCAATCATAACACAAGAAAATTTAAATTTATAATAAAATTTTATTTTTAGGCATTCTACTGTTGTGAGACTGCTTCTGAACTTAAGGTAAAATTATGATCCCAGTTCGATGACAATAACATCTACATCCATATTCAAGGTACACATTTTCTATGTTTGAACTTTCTCAACACTTTTCTATTATTTGGACACATTTGATTACCAATGCTCCTAAAACTTCTTATACATTTTTGGTCTATTTTTCTTAATTTTACTTTGTAGCTCTAAAGTAATGTAGCATACAAGTCAAATATTTCTTGCTCTTCACTAATCTGTAGCTCTGCTTGCAAAGTCAACAGGGATGCTTAGGCATTTTTCTCCTTAGCAAGCTCAGTCTCTAATTCATCAATTCTGAGGCGAATATCCTTAAGTTCTTAAAAACAATGTTTATAAACATCTCTTAGCCTATCCAGTTTATCCTACAAAATAATATTCCATACAATTATAGTTTTTTACACCTCACATAAATGCACAGCCAAAAATTTAACAAACTTTACTCTACCGTTTCATTATCCACCCCCTGGTTCTCTAAATCCGTCCTCGGAGAGATACCATCCAACCCTCCTGCCACACCAGGGACATCTTCTTCCATCTCGTCCTTCTCAATGTAGGTACCATCCATAATTGCTTTAACCTCAGCTTTCGTATACCCCACTTTGAGGAGTTGGCACCCAAGTCTGTCGTGCTGACCGACCGCACTATCCAACTTCTTATGTGTTTCCTCTGTCAACTCACTAATCTGCACCTCCTACGCAGCCTTCACAAAATACAGTCGCTTCCCCTCCAGAACCAAGTCAGACTTCAATCGAATCGAGTCAGAGTTCAATTTCCCATTCTCGAGCTCGACTTTTACCTCTTCGATCCCGAGGTAGATCCTCTTCAATAAGCAAGCAGCCTACAATAAACCAAATACATTTTTAGCTCGAATCAATACAAAGTTTACCAATACCCAAGTCATAAAAACTTACCATTTTTCCCAGATCCAACTCTGCAGATGCACTCATTTCCTCAACACCCTTGCGAGCTGCAAGCCTCACCATGTCCTCTGCAGCTCACAACTCATCTTCACCAACGAATCCACTTTCAACGACCTTCGTCACAATACTTCAGCAGGAAGATCTACCATCCTCTTTTTTGCCTCCCCCTCCACCTCGCCACTCCCAGTGGTTCTCGAGGCCGAGCCACGCTTCCCATTTTTCTTCTTTGGGAGTTTTAGTGTGAACTTTCTCAACGTGGTAGCTTCCGGCACATGCGCAAAAACCAAATCAGTAGCCTTCGGTAAATTCGTATGCCTCTCCTCATCAGCTCCACTCTTCTTACTTACTCCAGCCCCCGTCATTTGTCTCTTCGCCTAAAACTTTTATGCAGTCCCAGACCTGCTATTAGCTTTTTTATTTCTATTAATACCGATCTCCTTCAAAACTATCTCAAGCATAACCCCTTCTCGAGCAATAGTGTCTAACAGGGACTCCTTCTTTATTACCTTCAACTGAGGCCCTGAATAACAAACACAACATATTGTCAGACAACAAAATGACCTTCAATTACTATAACTTAATATTATACACTATCACTTACTTTTCATCACAGTTTTATACATAAGTTCCATTAGTTCTTCATCTTCTCTCAGAAGGCAATCACCTTTCACCCATATCACATTATCATTCCACATTCGATCTGCTGAATTCAGATCGAAGAAAAGCGATCGAGACGAGCTCGAACAGAAATATGCACCTCTAGTTGCAGAATAATTTTTCACACCATAAAACTGTAAAACATCTTTAATTAGGAGATATTCTCTTCTCCACCTCATTCTCCTCACACAATCAATTCAAACTCTAACAAACATTGATCACCTCCCACATGTTCCCATTCCGTTGGGGCAGGAAAAGCTCCTATAATATTTATTACACCTTTCGCAAGATTCCTAAGGGGTAAACTCAATCCATACTCCAACTGAGACAGTTAATACAGAAAACCCTCGTCTAGATCACCTTAAACATTCCCATAAAAATACTCCAACGAGATCGATTCTTCTACTCCCCTATCCGATTTCTCCTTTCCTAAATCAGGCAATAAAGAGAAATGTTCTTCCCCATATGCTACAATACAACCTCTGAACTGCCTACCAACATGTTCTGCAACATTGCCCCATATTCCACCTACAAGAGCCTTGGATTTACAAAACTCTCAAACACATTAGATTTCATAAGGTACGATACCAATTTACTAGGGAAATCTTGAAATTGGACAAGTACTACTTCGTCCTCCCTATCAGACTCTATATTTACAAAATCTACATGATCAGACTCAGCCCAACGACTGAGGTCCACGCCTCCATATCTGGTAAAGTCCCCATCTCAATTACAAGTCTAAGGATGAGGTTTGATTCTATATAGATATTTCTCACACTCGACCTACATACAGGTTCAGGTATTCTATCATTATATTTTACACATCCATGCACATATTTATTATACATCTATCATATATATGTATATATTATGTCATATCCCTTTTTATTTTTCAAACATTTATCTTAAACAAATTTTTATGATTACAATAAATAGTGATTTTTCAAAATTTGAAAACCACAAGAATGCTTCAAACCTACAAATCTAAATCATTTACTAACACTCAACGTCTGAATACGAATCTGAAGCAGCGCCAAATCCTTCCTTCACAACACTGCTATATTGCCACTGTCATGACTATGTCTTCCTAACTTTTTCACGCCTTGATTGATGATCACTATCGTCTAATCTCTCACATGAATCTCTACAAGTTTTCATTTTTCTTTCCCACTGTTCTTCAGTTTTTCAAAAGTTTATAAACGTTTGAATGAGGAAGATAAAGTATTATTTATAGTTTCTTACTCTAAGTGCTAGCAGTTATTGGGCCACGCATGAGCCGCCCTCGGTTTTGGAACTGAGGCGTCCCTTCCACTATTAATGTCAGACGTTTTGTACCTTTTCGGTGAAAATACCTTCCCATCATTGCCACCGGTCCTATATTTTAATATATTTTCATTTCTCCCGCCCAAAATATCAGTCTAACTATATTTAAATTATAATTATTAGTCCTTATTAAATTCACTCTCTCACATATAATTACACATAAAGCATCCCATATATCTTGGACAGCCATACCTAATCAGTTCGTCCCCAATAATCCTCACATCTTCCTCGTCAATCTCTTTCTCAGCAATTTGCCTCACTGTCTCTTTTCGGACTGTAGGTTTCAGAATCACTTCACGTAATATCTCCGAGTAAAAAGGGCACGCAATATCAAGTTTCCTACCCCTTACATCCATACCTTCGAACTACAATTCAGATTTGGGCAAGTTAGAGTCATCGTCTAACAACCCAAAATCCTCTCTCGCACTTCAACTATCTTTATCGCCAATTGTCCTTCGGCAGCTTGGCAAACCCTTACAGATCGAGTCCCTACCATAGTCTCTTTCATCCTCCTTTTCAAATCACATTTCCCCCATATTTATATATTTTTCAAGATCACTTCAAATCCCTCATATTCTATATGTATATATATATATATGTATATATATATGTATATATATATCTATCTTTCCATAACTGGAAGCCCTAGGATCATGACAAAAAGTTATTAGAACTTATCTGTCCATATCGACCTCTTTGGATTTGTCCTACCTCATTTTGACATATTCATCACAATCTGTCCCCCAATCCAACATTTTAAGCGAGCTCTCCCCAAGCTTAAACTTTTAATTCCTGCAATTTCTACATCTGGAAAGATATTTTCCCACATGAGTATATAATTTATTCAGTTCAAAAATAGATTTTCACACATCTACTATTTCATAGATACATTTTTCACGAGTGTTTCCATACAATTTTCACAGTTCGATTGCAAAAATATACTTTCAAGTTCGATCTGCAAATATTATATTTTTTCCTCTAAACATACATATCTATGTTTCTTCTAGCTCAATTTTCATCAAAAGAGCTAATTCTATCTATCAACACAGAGTTTGAAAAGATTTTTTCATTAGCTCGTATATCAATTACAAATTATTTGCAGATAACAAGCCTTTTAGGTACTTTACTAATAACAAGTCTTTTAGTTTTTAGTGATATTTTACTCCGAGAATCTTCTGAAACAAATTTGGAACTAGAAATCACTGAAGATTCTTCTTTCTTCAAACTATTTACTTCCACATGAAACCAAGGAAGCAAAGGCATCAGTGCTTGAACTAACCCTTTGAATAGAAGGCCTTCTTAGAGCCAAAAGACAATGATTGTACAGGGGAAAGACCTCTAATGCCTGTATTCCTCCACCACCACCATCATCTTCTCCTCCATAACCCTCACCAACTGAGAGATGATGGAGTGAAAAGGAGTCCTACGTTTGAATCCAATCCTTTAAAGAATATCGGAGATACTGCTTTAAAGACAGGCTGGCCCCCACACCTATCTCCTCAACCTTGTCCTCCGCAAGGATGCGGATGCACCTCTAATGTTGCTCGTCTGTCAAGAGAACATAATAAAATCTCCACATAGAGTAATAGTCCTCCTCAGCTTTAGCTGCTTTGTCTTCTGGCATACCGCGATATATCGGTGGTACAGGAATAGGGGTGGGCATCTCTACAGATTGATCCCCAAAAATCTCAAATTTAACCTCTTCATTTCGGCAGAGACTCTCTCTTCATACACTACTCGCCTAGTTTTAATCATTATCCATAAGGAATTATAGTGAATATTACAACACAACGTACTTTATCCTACTGCAGTACAAGTACTGTTTATATCAAACTTATATTTAATGTGCAGGTACATTTCCAAAGTAGTCATCATTCAAAGCAGAGCTACTTTCAGAACCCCAAGCGTCAAAAACACCAATCCTTTCCATCGTCATAAATGCCAGTACCATAAAAAATACACAGTACCAAACTGGTCAAATCATGATTAATACACAATTTCTTTTCAACTTCTAATACCACCAATCCACATGTTCTTTCTCAACCAAAGCCACTCGTGCCTTCAGTTACGAGTGGGCGATTGTAGGGACCTATCCCTCGGCCTAGCCTAATTTGAACTACCTCCTTATCAAACTCACGCATTTCACACGTGACATTAGCAATCAATATTGCCACCTTGACCATGAATTGATAAAGAACATGGATCGAGCACAGCTAAAGAAAATGAACTAGTCAAAGATACATGTCTACCACAAGCTAAATAGTTATACAGTCAACCACCACTTACCTCATTATTCAGAGAATGTGCTTCAGCATGATAATGAGTTGCGGGTAAGGTTTATATAAAGAAAAAGTTTCATGAGAGACAGGAACCAAGAAAAACTAGATTTTCTAGAATCTAAGACAAAAAATTATTATTTACAAGATCAAGTATTTCTAGTTTGAGAGATCACTTATAATAAGATATCAGCCTCAAGCAAAAAAGGTATTGTTACCAAAACCTTCGGCTCAAGGTCATGGTTTTTGGCATATTAAAAGGTTTTCCACGCTAAAACACCTGTGTCATTTCTTACTTTGCATTAGTTTTTGTCACAGGTATATTTGGTGCAAAAACTAATTTTGAGCCATTTCGAGCTACAAAATTATGCTATTACATTTACGAAGGCTCATCCTTGTGTGTTTTTGATGATATAGTTATCTATAGCAAGTCCATGGATGCTCATAAGGAACATATTTCCTTGGTTCTCGACCTTCTTGATCAGCATAAGTTATATGTTAAAGCTTCCAAATGTTTATTTGGATAAAATTTAGTTAATTATTTGGGACACATTATATCTGCTGATAGCGTTGTAGTAGATCCCAACATAATTTAATGTATGATTGATTGGGCAACTCCAAAGACGTTAAAAGCTTTAAGGAGTTTCTTGGGATTTACATGCTATTATCGCAAATTTGTCAAAGATTACGGGAAGATTTGTGTTATGTTGACTAATTTTGTTGTGAATTGTCCTCTAATGGTCGTTCTCGTCATCAACAGACTATTTATATTTATGTTATTTTGATTCAAGCCTCTTCATTGATGGAAATGCTAAGTAAAATTTAGGGACTTCCTTGTTTAACCAACACAATGTTAAAGATGAAGTTTTACCAATTTAAGCATAATTCTATTTCAATTAAAATTAGGGTGGCTAATTCTAATCCCACTTATGTTCTTTGAAAGATGAGGTCTAGGTTATTTGTTTTCAAGTAAGTAGTTAGTAGAGTTGATTTGTTTATGAAAAAATTAAGTTTTCCTCTTATTAAACTTTACTTGAGAACTAGTTCAAGCTTAGTATTAAATCAAATACCAATTAAGCTTCCGCGTTTATAGATCTACATTAATTGGTACCAGAGCTGTGCTAAGATTTGGATGTAGTAAGTTTTAAGAGCAGGATGCCTCGTGGAAGACCTGTACGAAGAAATCTACACTCACTCAGGATGTGGCAAGGATATCGAATACGCTTGATAAACTTGTCGAGGCATTTGGAAAGGGAGCCTTTATCCCATTCCCCCAACCACCTCTATTGGGTATACTAAAAAACCCCTCTCTTGAGGGAAGCATTATCATGAGAAGCGACAACCTAAACAACCCATTTGCAAATCTCGTTATCAAGGTCGAAACTTTGTATGTTGAAGAAATTGGGGTACAGCCCAAGGCCAACGGACCGGCCACGACAACCATTGACCAACCATGAGGTTCTCGCCAAGAGACGACCCAAGAATATAATTAATAAGGACTGCCAATACTAAAATTAGTCTCGATAGTGGTCGGTACTATAATGACCTAATTCTGCAAGCTCAAAGTGGCTTGAAATTAGCTCTTACATCAATGTACCTGTAAAAAATTTTTAAAAGAAAGTAAGAAATAACACATGTAATTTACCGTGGAAAACCTTTAAATAGGTAAAAAACCACGACCTCGAGTTGAGGGTTTTTGTAATAGTGATTTTTATTGCTTGAGGCTGATATCTTATTACAAGTGATCTCTTGACTTAGAAATGCTTAATCTTATGAATAAGAAGTTTTAGAAAATCTAGAAAATGTAGTTTTCTTGGTAATTTCTTATGTAATTTTTTGGGCTCTTGTCTCTTTTGGAACTTCTTCTTTATATAGGCCTTCTTCACAGTTCTTCATCGTGCTGAAGCACATTCTCCAAATAGTGTGTTTAGTGGGGGTTGACTGAGTAATTGCTGAGTTCATGAAAGACAGGTGCCATTGACTTGTTCAGGTATTTCTGTTTGAGCTTGACCCACGTTCTTTATCAGTTCGTAGAGTAGGTGGCAATGTTGACTGCTAAAGTTATGTGAAAAATGTATGGGTTTGACATGAAGGTAATTTGAACTGGAGATAGCTCGATTTGGGTAAGATCGAGGGGCAGGCCCCTATAATTCCCCCCACACAACCGAAGTCACAAGTGGCTTTAGTTGAGTAAGAGTATATGGTTATACGGGTATTCGGGTTTGAAGTTTAAAAATGAAAGAAGGAATGATGTTGATTTGACTGCATGGAAAATGCGCGTGTTATAGGATGACATTTTTGCATTAAATGATGATGGGAATACGGATGTATGCGTCGATCAGTATTTGAAGAGTTTCGTCTGTATTGAATGATGATGCTTGGGAAAACATTCCTGCACAATAAATGTAGGGTTATATAAATATTACCTGTACCGAGGTTTGTGGTAAAGTACACTTGTTTTGTTGCAAAATTCCTAAAATTTTTAAAAATGGTGAAGACCTAGAGAATGGTTCTTGAAGAGAAAATTTCTTCTGAAATGTAGAGGTCGAAGTTAAAATATTTTGGAGATGCCTCCTCCAATTCCTGTTTCTCTGACGTATCAAGGAATGTCAAAAAATAAAGTGGCTGAAGCTGAGATGGATTTTTTCTATATGTGGAGGTTTCATTAGATTGCTGTGACAGGCGAGCAACGTTGGGTTTGTCTCTACATTCTTGTGGAGGATAAGGATGGGGAAACAAATGCAGGGTTAGGTGTAACTGCGGGGCAGTTACGCTGATATCTTGCGTTGAAATAGATTATAAGGTCAGCCCCTCTTCATTTCTACCAATTCTACGAGGGTGGTGGCAATAGATGAGGCGGTGATGGTAGTAGAGGAGGAAGCTGGAGAATTGAAGTCTGTTTTTGTACTTCCATCGTTCCTCTGCACAGATTTAAAGAATTGGTTTAAGCACAGATTTCTCATCTTTCATAGTTTCTATTTGAAGTTCGACTAGACTTTGACCAAACTCATGAGAGGGAGGATATTTTTTTATTTTCAATGTCTCCTTTGCATTAGAGTGAAACATCACTGAAGTAAAATGAACTGAAGGATTTGACGTTTCGAAGTGCTTGAAAAACTTGTTATCTATAAAGTACCTGATGTCTGAGTACTTGAAAGGCTTATTATCTGTAAAAGCACTTGAAAGATATGTTATCTATAAAGTAACTATAATTTGATTCAAGTGGAATAAAATTTATTATCCAAATTCTGTATTAATATAGAATAGAATAACTCTAGAAATCGAGCTGTATAAATCAAAGACTATCAAATATTGGATTAAATGAAATGTATGAGATTAGAAAGTACACTTTTTGTAATAATCAAGCTATTAGAAATATGTCTGTAATGTGAATATATGTGTTAAACATGATGTTCGACCTGGGGTCTCGAAATTTATGGGAGAGAAAATTGTAGAAAGTGTAAAATGAAAGATTGAATTCAGGGAGGTCATTCTGGAATACTAGATTTGGATAGAATTTGCTTAATTTGGAATAGGATGAAATGACTAAGCTTGATAGGGAGAGATATGTTCAAATTAATTTTCCCAAGATACTAGGGTTTCTGTTACGAGATAATAGGATAATATCCTGAGCTAAGGGGAATTGGTAGGAAAAATGTTTAAATAAGGGGGGGAATGCATTTTCAACAGGTGGAAGGAAATAAGAATGGCGTAGACTCGATTTGAGAGAATTTGTTATGCCGTTGAGGGGCTGTTGGCGATAAAGATTGTAGAAGTGTGGGAGTAGATTTTAGGACTGCTGGATTATGATTCTGAGCTGTCACTGAGGGAGGTTCAAGTTGAAGGTTTAGATGGGATTGGTAGAGAACACGAGTATGAGCGTCATTTCTATGAAGAGATGTTTTGAGAAATCGTGGTGGATCCTGCAGCTCAAAATGATGCAGTAAGATCGCTTGCTATAGAGGAGATCGAATTCTAAGATGTGAGGATTGCTGGTGGATACTTGATCGGATGTGGTTCCCCAGGTTATCAAGGTTGTTTTAGGTGTAATTATATGTGAGGTGAATAAAGTGAATTTAAATATGGATGGCATGAGTGTATGTAATTATATGAGTTTGAATAATTTTAAAGAAATGGAATGAACATAATAGTTGAATCAATCCTCTATTTTTACGAATGTTGTTTGTGCTAATGATAATGATAGATACCTGGACCTATATGTAGGTCGATCGTGAGGAGTGTTTGTATAAGATCAAATCCTCATCTATAGATTTGTAGTTGATATGGAGAGTTCACCTATGAATGAGGCGTCGACCTCTAGTCGATCGACAGAGTCCGAAATTATAATATTCGATAGTAAGGAAAAAGTTGGGGCTGATCAATTTCAATATTTCCCTGGAAGATTGGTAACCTATCCTCCTCGCTCTGATGTGCTCAAAGAATTTTGTAAAGCCAAAGTTCTATAGGGGGTAGATGAGGTAGTTGTGTAGAGCACGTCAGTAGGCAATTTAGGCGTAGCACTGTAGCAACGGTAGAGGAATATTTTTATTTGTTGGCTGATTTGGAGAAGGAGAAACTAAATAGAAGTATAAACGAATTGATCTCTTTGGAGTACTTTGATGGGAATGTTCAGAGCAAACTTTTAGAGGTTTTTTTATGTTACCTGTCTCAGTTGGAGTACAGGTTGAGTCTTCCCCTAAACAATTTGGCGAAAAGAATTATGAACATCATCGGGGCATGTTCTGTTCAGTTGAATAGAAACATGTGGGAGTTGATAAGTGTTTGTGAATATTTGAATAAGTGGTAGGAGGTAAATGAGATTGAGAAGAAAATATCTCCTGATGATATTTTGTAGTTTTATGTGGTAAATTTATTTTTTGCAAGCGGAGGGGTATATTCTTTTTCGAGCTCGACTCGGCCTCATTTCTTCGATATGAACTCAGCAGGTCGGCCTTGGAATGATAATGTGATATGGGTGAAGGGTAATTGCCTTCAGAGAGATGACGAAGAACCCATGGAACTTCTATTTATAATTGCAAAAACAAAGTAAGTATATAACAATGTTTAATGTATAAGACTTATATGTTAAAATTGTATGTTCCTCTGCTGATGTCCATGTGTTGTTAATTACAAGCCCTAAATCCACGGTGATAAGGAAAGAGTCTTTGTTGTATGCAGTTGCTCAGGAAGGGGCAGAGCTCGAGGTTATGTTGGATGAACTTCGCATTAGCAGGCAAAAACGTGCTAACAGCCGATCTGAAAAAGTTTAAAAGTCTTAATCGACGAGGCTAATAACGGGCGAAGGGTTGAACCATCTGAAATGTTGGGGGTAAAGGTCGTAGAGGATCGACCTATTACAGAAGATGAGCTGAGAGAGGTGGAGGAAAGGGCTAGGCTTGCAGCTCTCTATGGGGAAGAGGAGATGAGAAAAATGGCAGGTTCGTATGCCTTGGATATGTGATAAATTTTTGTATTGCAACTAGAACTAGTAATAAGGTCACTTTTGTTTGCTTTGTAGGCTGCTCCTCTATTGAAGACGATATGTCTTGGGGTCGAGGAGGAGAAAGCTGAGTTGAAGAAAGCGAAAATTGAGTTTAAGAAATAGGTAGCTCAATTGAAAGCTGACTTGCTCAAGGAGGGAAAGGGGCTGGAGGCCCTAAAGGCTTCGCAAGTGATAAAGATCAACAATCTTTCTGCAGAGGTGAGAGTGAATTTAGAGGAGGTGGTTACTGAGTGAGATAGACTCGGGGGCCACCTTATACCGAAGGAGTATTCTGTTGATAAGGTGGATGCCATGAGGGCTGACGTTAACGTTGAGGATGAGGAAGACGACGTGGTTGAAGATGATACTATTAGAGTTGTGGACGGGCTAAATGGTGTCTCTCCCCAAACGGTACGAGCCAACCGAGGGGTTGATAATGAACGCCTAGAGGGGGAAAATGAGAAGGTAGAGTAGAATAATGATTTTGTAATTGTATGAATATTTGGGAATGTTTGTAAACTGATTGAATATTATTTGTTGAATAGAATTTTGTAGGCTAAGTCGCTTTTGTAAACCTTGTTGTAGGAACTTAAGGACATGTGCCTCAAAATAAAAGATTAAGAGACTGAGCTCGCTAAGGAGAGAGATGCCTCAACATCCCTGTTGTCTTCGCAAGTGGAGCTACAGATTAGAGCATAACAAGAAATGGTTGACTTGTATACTTTATAAGTATAAAGCTACAAAGTAATAAATTGAGTATAGAGACAGACCAAAACCCTGTTATCGGTTTAGGGGCAATGGTAATGACATAGGAAATACCAAAGTACTAACAAATTAAAATATAAAGGATGTGTACCATAGACTTGGAAGTATATTTTATGGAGAATCCATATGAGATTGTACTTCGATCTTAAGTTTAAAAGTAGTTTTACACAGTAGATGTCAAAAAATAGATATCTTGTTAGAAATGAGATATATATGTTAAATAAGTATTCAGAATCGAACTTGATATTTTGTATCTATAATGTACAGGTCAAATTGGAGCTAGCTCGCTCGAGCAAAAGTGAGGCACACCAATGTAACCAAGAATATGTGGAGGAGTTTAACAGGATGAGAGAGGCAAATAAAGATAGAAAAGATCAACATGTAAAGGCTTACTTCAAATCTGTTGAGGCAAACCAAATTGTTGTTGACCTAACTCGGATGATCGAGGAGAAGGATGCCAAAAATAATAAGGGGCAACTAAAGCTTGTGGATTTACAAGAACATGCAGAGAAGCTCAAAAGACAGAATGATGCGTTGATAGTAAAGAGTAGGGAAGATGACATAGCTCGATACTATATACAGGTGTTAAAAAGATCTAATGAAGGGTTAAATTACTCTGTGGCCAGTTTCAAGGGCGAATTGGTCATTAAAATGGACAATCATGAGCAAATTTGAGCTGATCAAGTGAATGCTAGAAACGAGCTAGAGCGATTGAAGAAGAAAATGTTTTACAAGGATAGCGAGCTGAAGAATGCTCAGGATAGTTTATTGGCTTCTGAAGTCGCAGTTGAATAGTTGTCAATAGCCAAACCTGCTAAAGATATGGAGTTTCGGACGGTGCAACGGAAGTATGATAAGTTAAATGAGAGGAAGGCACAACTGAAGAGAAAATTGGCGCATGCCGATTCGCGTGCCAAGAACGCCGAGGCTAAAGAGTGCTAGAGGAAGAATTAAAGCAATTCCAGGGTTTCCCTTGTTCAAGGGGATGTAGTCAGTCTGTCAGCTTGAATAAGTGAGTTGGAGGGAAATATTGCTCGAATTTAAGGTTATGTACAAAAAGAGTTGAGCAGTTAAGGGAGTGTGAAAGGAAACTGGATGCTGCTCATTCCCTAGAACAGAGGTTAGAGCGGGCTATTAGAGGGAAGGAGATTTTGATATAGAAGAAAGACGAATTGTTACAGAAAATTCCATCTAGGGAAGATTTAAACAGGGAGATTGAGGAACTTTGAGCTCAGGTGGCAGATTTGAGGGTGATTAATTAGGCTGGATCAGTTAAAGCTGATAAAATATCGGAAGATGACATTGTATCCATAGCTCGAATAGATAATGATTTGGTATGGCAAAAAGATTGGTATACGAGGTTGGAAGATCATCTTCAGCGAGCGAGAGTAAACTTTTCTAAGGCAGTTATACCTCATGCAGAACAGTCAAATTTATTAAGGGCAGTGATCACCTATTTTGTAGAGCAAATAAAAAGGCTTGAGTTAGAAAGAGATACCATGTTCAAAAATTTGCCAAACAAGGGATGTATCTTTAGAGCTGATATAGATTAAGGAAATTGTATAGGCTCCATGGAAATAGATTTAGGCCCTCAACCTACTAAATTGATAGAGCAGGGCAGGATTGTTATGAT
The DNA here is from genome assembly GCA_014058105.1 of Kingdonia uniflora. Lineage (NCBI taxonomy): Eukaryota > Viridiplantae > Streptophyta > Magnoliopsida > Ranunculales > Circaeasteraceae > Kingdonia > Kingdonia uniflora. The sequence goes on along the minus strand of JACGCM010001059.1, from coordinate 244,941 downwards.
TGCTCAAACTCGAGAATTTATGGCCGATCGACCTCCTGTTGTAGAGGAAAGCATAGTTGACATCCTAACAGAGAAATTTTTTTATTATAACTTGAAATAAAAGGTAGCTATTGCAGACATGTTGAGAGATGAAAGCTAGTTTTACCTTTACTTTATCTTATGTCTGGTGGAATCTTTGATTAAAAACTAGTATTAACATCATTTTAATCGCAGAGATTTAGTAGAGTCAGCCAAACCAAGTGTTATCCTTGATTTAACAGGTACGATGTCGCAGCCATATTAAGGAAGATGAAAGCTAGTCTAACCTTTGCTTTATCTTATGTCTGGTAGAATCTTTGATTGAAAACTAGTATTATCTTCATTTTAAACGCAGAGATTTAGTAGTGTCAGCCAAACCAAGTGTTATCCTTGATTTAACTGGAAAGATGTTGCAACCATATTGAGGTAGATGAAAGCTAGTTTTACCTTTACTTTATCTAATGTCTGGCAGAATCATTGATTAAAAACTAGTATTACATCTATTTTAATCGTAGAGATTTAGTAGCGGCAGCCAAACCAAGTGTTATACTTGATTTAACAGGTATGATGTCGTAGCGATATTGAGGTAGATGAAAACTAGTTTTACCTTTGCTTTATCTTATATCTGGTAGACCCTTTGATTGAAAACTATTATTACCTTCATTTTAATCGCAGAGATTTAGTTGAGTCAGCCAAACCAAGTGTTATCCTTGATTTAACTGGTATAGAGGTCGATTGAAAGCAAGAATTATTTATGCTTTAATCTATTTATTGTCTAAATAGTAAAAAGATGTGGGGTTGAAAAACTTGTAAGTTTCATTGAATAGATAAGGATGTATATTGGATCGAGATAAAAATCTCACTTTTGAAATATAAAAAAATGAGAAATAGAAATAGAGTTGTGAGGGACTTAACGATTGTACCGTTTCAGTCACCTAGTGCTCCAAGGATTTGAGATTTGAACTCCCTCTTCTGCCATGAGGTAATATGATCCCAGGCTGGAAAGACCTATAATAAGGAATAGACCCTCCTAATTTTCTGCTAGTTTCCCAGCATGAGGCTCTTTTATATGTTGAAGGATTTCTTTGAGGACGAGATCATCGATTTAGAAGGTACAGCTTCTGACTCATCTTCCTCGTCGTTAGCTCGTGATTTATTACTGGATGATGGTATTCTGAGGGAATGACGGCTTCAGTGTCATAGACAAGGAGCAATGGAGTATAGTCGGTTGATTGACGTGGAGAGGTACGATATGCCCATAAGACATTAGGAAGTTCTTGAACTCAATTCCCTTTTCTCAGTGAATGAAGCCTTTTCTTGAGTCCATCCACGATGGTTTTGTTGGTGATTTAGGCTTGGACGTTGCCTTGAGGGTAGTAGGGATTGGATGGTGAGTGAATGATGTTGTGTTGGTTAAGGAAAGTTGTGACCTTCTCTCCAACATATTGGGACCCGTTATCGATACGAATTAGGTAGGGCCGCCCAAACCGAGTGATGATGTGTTCCCAAATAAAAGAGATGACCTCTTTTTCTTTAGTTCGACTGAGTAGAACTGCTTCTACCCATTTTGTAAAATAATTGGTAGCTACGAGTAAGTAATTGCGGTTACCTGGAGAATTTGGAAATTTACCGGCAAGATCGAGTGCCTATTGTTTGAATGGCCAAAATACATTTCTTGCATGGATTTCAAGCGCAGGGGTGCGTATCATTTGTTCATGTCATTGGCATGTATCACATTTGCATGAGTACTCTTCTGCTTGCTTATGCATGCCGGGCCAGAATACTCCTTATGTAATGGCTCTGCCTGCTAGTAATCGACTTGCGGCATAGGTGCCACAAGTTCCTTCATGTATATCATAGAGCATCTCATCTACTTTTTTTCAGGAGAGGCACTTGAGGTAAGGCCCCGTAATTGAACGGCGGTATAAGGCACCGTTATGATTTTTGTAGCATTTTGAGTTGTCGATCAGCTGTCAATACTCCTTGCGATCTGCTGGAAGTGGTCTTTTGTATTTGTTATTGATACCGAGATAGGCTAAGAAAGGCTTTCCCCAATCGTTGTTTCCCCTTTATCGCCCCCAGTGTTAATCGTGCATACAAAAATGTATTCAATGCTGGGGGTTGAAATTACTTCGGTCTGGAGATATCGAGCTTTTGTTCCCAAAACACCCGCCTAATATGCCAAGGAATCGGCGTGTCTGTTTTCACCTCGAGGAAGATAATCGAAAGTTGTTTACGCAAACTTGCTCATCCTATCTACAACGAGGGCGGTATATTCGATCATTTTGCCATTTTTCTTGTATTGCTCTGAGTAATGTGGACGATGAGTAAAAAATACTTGTAAACTGAGAGTTATAGGATTCCGAGCTCTAGAGAAAGGTCTAGTCCGTGAATGATAGCTTCATACACGGTGATATTATTTGAGGCCTTAAAATCCAAGCGGATTGATTTCTTAATTCTGCGTTGGAAGGGGTAATCAATACGATTCCAATTCCTAGCCCTGCGGGTCCTGCTGATCCATCTATAAGAAGTCACCATCCTTTCCTTATAATTTATTCAGCCCGCTCGTTAAATGCTTTGGGGGGTGGCTCTTCTATAATTTCTTCTACAAGATCAGGATCATGCTCCTCCAACTCGGGATCTTCCACTGGAAAATCCACGAGGAAATCAACAACGGCCTGACCCTTTTCGGAATAACGTTATTCAAGCTTGATATTATGTTCTCCCAAACTGAATGACTATTATTACACTCTCCTTGATTTTTCTTTTTTGGACTGAACCACCCGAAGTAGGTAGTTCGTATTACTTTGACTGAATGAGTTTGGAAGTAGTGCTTGAGTTTCTGTGAAGTATAAACAAGAATGAGAAAAAATTTCTCGATTTTAGATTACCTTGTTTTCGGTGGAGTGAGGGCTTTGGTGATAAAGTAAGCTGGCTTCGCAATTTTCCCTTCAAGCCGAATGAGAACCGAGTTGATTGAATTATTTGTAACTTCTAAATAGATAATCAGTTCCTCATTATTTATTGGGGTGCACATTATGGGAGACCTCCCCAAATAGGTTTTGAGATCATGAAAAGCTTTTTCCCATTCTGATGTCCATTGAACCTCTGTATTAGGCTAAACTTTTCCTCATATGGTACAACCATGGAGTAGTAGGAGCAACCAACAACAACGGTCTAAAGATTTTAAAATGAATTGGTTGAAAGCGACAATCTTACCGGCAAGTTTCTTAACGTCTTTCGTCATTTATGGTGATGGCATGTAGATAAGAGCCCGAATCTAATCCGGATCGGCCTCAAACCCTTTATTACTGATGAGGTAGCCTAGAAATTGACCTAAATGTATTCTGAATTGAAACTTATAGGATTGAGACACATCCTATAAGATCGAATAATGTTGAATATTGTGTTAAGATCTTAAATGCGATTGGTGGACTATATGCTCTTGCACAAGAGATCGTCAATGTAGACTTCCACGATATTCTCAAGATGTGCTTTGAATATAGCAGTCATCAACCATTGATAAGTTACGCTTATGTTTTTAAGTCTGAAGGGAATGACTTTATAGCCGTAAAGTCCTTTTTCAGTGATGAAAGTGGTCTTTTCTTGATCTTCTTTTAAGAGTAGAATCTGATTATATCCCGAAGCAGCGTCCATCATAGATAGGACTTCGTGACCTGCTGTGAAATCAAGGATTTGATGAATATTGGGAAGAGGGAAATTGTCCTTTGGATTCTGTTTGTTTAGATTAGTAAAATATACACAAACATGGACTTTTTCATTCTTCTTTGAGACAGCGACGATGTTGGATATCCAATCTAGATATTTGGCTTCTCGAATGAATCCCACTTTGATAAATTTCTTGATCTCCACGTTAACTTCATCCTGAAGTTAAGGTAATAGTCATCGTTGTTTCTGTTTGATCGCCGTGGCGTTGATGTTGATTGATAATTTGTGACATGCCTTGGCCGGATCGACCCCAGGCATTTCTTCGAAAGACCACGCAAAAACGTCTTAATTTTATTAGAAGAACTGAATGAGAGTGCTTTTTTTGTGCTGAACCAGCTTAGTACTGATGAAAGTACCTCTGCTAGGTCAATCAATGTTGATGTATTCCGTGGGCTCCTCCATAAAAGGCTGATCATCGAGGCGATCAAATTTCTGTAATTGCTATACAACATATTTATCAGAGGAATCTAGAATAGCAGAGACGATATTCTCACAAGCTCTAGAAAACTTTTGACTATCCATGATTTCATAGATACCATCGCTGTGTTTGAAGCGGAGTGCTTAATGATAGGTAGATGCGATTGCCTCCATGTTATGAATCCAACAGTGGCCCATAATCCTGACATAACAAGATTTTACACTGATTACATAGAAGATAACGTCGATGGTGGCTGGTCCTATGGTAATAGGTAAGATGATCTTGCCTACTCGTTCTTCTTTAGAATCATCGAATCGACTGATATATGTTTCGCTTTGAATAACTTGATCGGCCAATCCCATTTGGTCAATAGTGCTCTAAAAGAGAATCTCAATACTGCTTCCAGTATCGTTCATCGTTGTGTGCATGACAAACTTCTTCATCTTGAGCATTATGACTAATACATCATGATACAGAAATTTGACATAACTAGTGTCGTAATCTACGAATGAGATCCCAAGCTGGCGATTGCTCGACTCAGGCAGAAGTTTGGCTTCTTTGTCTTAAGGTGTGAGATCGCAACATTCCGATAGTCTCCTGCGCTTGAATCTGTTGGAGTTGCTAATCTGATGGATTTTGATCATGTTGTTGTGGCGCATATGGTAAAGATGTTTCTCCTCAGCTTGATTTTCGACCTGGAAAACTTCAAGTTGCTTCTTATAGCTGCCATCCTTGTATGATTCCAGATTGACAATATATTCGAACATCTTTCCCTCTTTGAAAATGTATTCTAGCAACCTCTGTAAAGCATAGAAATTGTCAGTAGAATGATGGTTTACCTGGTTATGCATGCAGTAAGAACAGTTCTCGATTAGTTTCAATGGTTGAGAGAGCCGGTAGAGCTTATCCATCGGGAGGATCAGAAAAATTATGGAGATTTGAACATTCATCTTTGAGAGGGCCAGTTTGATTTATGGACCGCCTTTCAAAGGGTTGTCAGCATTTCCCTGGGAGCATTTTTGGTCACCTTGATCCTCCTTTGGTTCAGAGTTTGGATCTGTAGTTGGACCTTTCATGGTAAGGACAAATTTAGTAGATTTTTGCCTTTCAGACATCATCCTTTCTAGGTCGATGTAACTATTGACTTTGGTGATCATATCTTCCAAGTTCGCAGGTTTGTTGAGGAAAAGGTGCTTTTTGGCTTTGCAGTCGGGCTAGAACGCGTTGGTGAAAGCAGTAATAGCTGTTTTCTGATCGAGATTGTCTGTTTTACGCGCGAGCTCCAAAAACTTCTCCGCAAAAGCCTCGAAGTTCTTCCCGTGTGATTGTTCGAGACTGATTAGAGAATATAAGTTCTATTACTTATCTCTGTTGTAAGTATACGTTTTGAGGAATTGCTTCTATAGTTGGTCGAATGTGTATAGGGAGTCTTCAGGTAAAGAGTGGAACCATCAGAGCGGTTCCTCCTACAGACTCGTGGCGAACAAGCGATAGAGGATATGGTTTAAATTGGAATACAACCCCAAGCAATCACGGTATTGTTGAATGTGCTCCTTTGGATAAGTGCCCTTGTATTTGCGAATTTTTGAAGTATGGAAACCTTTCGGTATTTCAATGTCGAATAGTTCTTTGGCGATTGGACTTCCTTGTAACTGGGTAAGCTCGTCGGCAGCGCCCAAAACTTGTTCTTCGATCAACTCCTTAATTTACTGATCGATATGCTTCTGTATGACATAATGACGCGTCGATTGAGTGGCTTGACGAGGAGGTTACGGATTGTGAGTACCGGCACCTTCACTCAAACGATCTCGCACTGGTACTCGAGGTTGAGGTCGATGTTCATCCTCATGTCGTATTGAAAATCAGTGACCTCGGCTGATCTCAGACTGAACTTCATCACCCAAATGAATGGAAGGCTAAGGTTCTTGCTGAATATTTCTGGAAATTGCTTTGCTGGTGGCTACTCGAGGTCTCAATCTTTCCCGTACAGAATCCTGGGAGGCTTCCAGTAATTGATCGAGATCTCTTGCTGGAGGATCCTACTGAGTGTTTTGCAGGGCTTGCAAGGCAGTCATAATTGTTGTCATCTGGTCTTCATGTCATTTGAATGACAGGTGTCTTTAACTTGTTCAGGTATTTCTGCTTGAGCTCGACCCATGTTCTTCAATAATTCATAGAGTAGGTGGCAATGCTAACTGATGAAGTTATGTAAAAAATGAGTGGGTCAGAAATGGAGTTAATTTGAACTAGAGACAACTCAAATTTGGGTAAGATGGAGGGGTAGGCCCTAACAGATACCACAACAGTGTCGGAGGCACTCATGAAGGCAATTTTTCTTGTTTGGGCAAGTTGGCGGCAAGCCCTATTCTGTGTGGCCAAAATCAGGCCCAAGCCAACACCTAAGCAGTCACACCCACTCCCGAAGCCATTTTGTCCCATGCTCTAGTCAAAATCGAGTCGTCTCACGATCTCTTTTGAATACCAAATTGATTCGTCTTCATGATAGAAAGAAAGAACCAGAAGAAGAGGAACCGTCTTTAGAAAGTGGAGAAAGGAGGGTGTATGATACCATATAAACAATTACAAATTATTATTTATGAGAGACAACTCTAGTAGTACGGGTTGTGCACATGCTTCATGAATAACAACCAGCTCCAGTATTGAGAATAATTAAAGGCCAAGCCGAGTTGAACAAAATAGTACATCTTTGGCGGAAGCTAGCAATCAACGTGTTACTCAACAGTGGATTTAGGAGACACGTATGAATCACAAGATGTAGATCGGCTTTGTCAAATAGTTCCGTTCATGCATGTTACAGTCTGAGGTATCCCAATATTTAATCCGCACGGGGGAGATGATGTCCCTAGGTGAAGAATTATTCCCATATGTTAACTCGTTTTGGGAAAGTTTCGTAGCAGGTTCGGAACAGCGATCTACAGTATTTTTTCAACTTTTTGTTTTTCACATCAATGAACGTAGGGATATTGGTAAAAACATCGTATCCCCGCACTTGGGTGCACCTCGGTTTACGATAAATTTTACGGTAAAGTTCATAGTTTGAAGACGGGTATGCTATATCAGAAACTTTCAAGTTCCATGATGTTTGAAAATTAGCCAATTTCATGGTCGACGTCTTCTGGAGAGGGACGGATTCGATATGAATTGTCCTCTAATGGTCGTTTTCACCATCAACAGGCTATTTATATTTATAATATTTTGATTCAAGCCTCTCCATTGCAGGAAATGCTAAGTAGAATTTTGGGACTTGCTTGTTTAACCAACACAAAGTTAAAGAAGAAGTTTTCCCAATTTATGTATAATTTTATTTCTAATAGAATTAGGGTTGCTAATTCTAATCTCTCTTATTTTCTATAAATGGGGAGGTCTAGGATATTTTTTTTAAGTAAGTAGTTAGTAGGGCTGATTTGTTTATGAAAAGAGTTGAATTTTCGTCTTATTAAACTTTATTTGAGATCTAGTTCAAACTTAGTGCTAAATTGAATGCGAATTAAACTTCCGCGTTCGTAGATTTACATTTAATTTACCCAAGAAAAATTCCTTTCTTTGGAGCAATGATACAGATGAGGCCTCCTCGATATTAAAGACTATGATGACTACCACACCAATACTTGTTTTGGACACTTTTACCAAGCTATTATGGATTGAAACTGATATTACCTCAAGACATGGAATCGGGGTTTTTTTTAAAGAAAGATGGTAAGCCGCTTGTTTTCCTTAGTAAAGCACTATCTAGTAAGAATCAAAATTTATCGATTTATGACAAGGAGATGCTAGCAATTATGTTTGCGGTGAACAAATGGCATCCTTACATATTAGGATGACATTTCAAAATACTTACTGATTATCGCAGTTTAAAATACTTTCTGGAGCAGCGTTTAACCTCTATTGAACAAATGAAATTAAACTTCTTGGTTATTACTGCGAAATCATATATCGCAAGGGCTAAGAGAATTTGGCTGCAGATCCTCTTTCAAGACTACCATATGTTCATAGTATTCATGCTATATCTTGATCTTCTTCTTTTTTGGTGTCAATGCAATCATTCTTTTTTTTTTTGGATCGGTAAACCATCTATATATGCATATATACCTTAATCAAAGGCCAGTACAAAAGTGGTATTATCTCCCGTTCGGGCCGCCTAGAGCCAAACAGGGGGAGAACTACTCTAGGTCATACAAAAATTTTCAGTTATGGGCCTAGAGGCAATTGCATGGGAAACTGAGTTCACACTACGCGGTACATAAGATATACAAATATCAGCAAAAGAACTAAACATATCCATGCGATCCTAGAGAATTGCCTTGATTGTCCAAGAGACATCAGCAACACCATTTCCATAAAATAAACTAATAGCTTCGGCATCAGTTTCAATATTCACTCTCGGAATACCCTACATCCTTGCCTAGAGAAATCCTTCCATAACTGCTAGCGCTTTGCCCTCTTCAACAGATGCAAATCTGCAGGTTGAACCTTGGGCTGCACCAAACATATTAAGGTTACCACGAATAACTAATTTAAGACCATTGAAAGCTTTATCTTTACTAAAAGATGCATCAACATTTATTTTCTCCCAACCAACCCCCGGGGGACGCCAGGGAACCTTGATAGCCGACCGTACAAGCCAACCGGAAGGTGCATTAAGAATCATATTATTGATGGCAGAAGAAATTTGAAGAGGATATGGGATTGTATTTATAAAAAAAGGGTAACATCGCGCCTTCTAGACCATCCAAAACAGGGAAAAGGTCACAAGGGCCCAGAGCTCTTATCAGCAGGCCAGCCTGTGGGGGGGAGAGATCCACATAGAGATCCATTCCAGTACAGGGAGCAGGGAAAAGGAGTGGATCAAACCCCCAAAGGCCGTGACATACCAAACCGCCCGCAAAGAGGGGCAGTCAACGAGAATATGGTGCAAAGCTTCCGAAGGGGCCTCACAGAACGGACATGAGAAATCTTAAAGGACCAGGCGGTCTGCCCGTTTGGCTCGACATGAAACCATATCCTGGAGGCATTTTAAAACAAACATATGTCCCCTGAGATTGGCTCTATTGTGCCAGAGTTTGAGCAAAAGGTGTGGGGGCCATTCCAACATATCCATAGGAGGGCAGACATTAGAATCTAATAAGCTGATTTAATAGAAAATTTACCATCTTTAGAAGGGACCCACTTTAGAGAACTACTACCCCCCCAAACAGGGAAGGAAGATACGGGAGATAAAGTCGACCGAGGCATCATCACACCACTGTTAAAGTTCCCCAAGTCGTCAAGGATGATGAAGTGGGTCGATAAAATGACTCACCAGCTGGGGCCGACCATCAGCTGGGCTTCCCGCCCGTGGGGACGGCTTCCTTCCCACGGCCGAGGAGAGCCAATTATCTTGCCAGAAATTTATGATGTTCCCGGATCAGACCTGCCAACGCGAGTTGGTCTCGATCGTGTTAATAGCTAACTGGACAGTTCGCCACGTCCAAGAGGCATCAACTTTCTTGCGGGCCTAGAGGATGCCATATTCAGGGAAATATTTTGCTTTCAATACCTGAGCCTACAACTCATTGGCATTCTGATAAAGATTCTAAGCAATTTTGGATAGATGAGCTTTGTTCGTGGCCTGCGCCTCACGTATACCCAGACCCCCTTCCCTTTTAGGCCTGCAGACCTCTTTCCATTTCTTCAGATTCATAGGTTTACCCTTGTCCTCCCTTTTACCCTACCAAAAGTAACGTTGGAGGCCATTGATTGTATTACAGGTGGATTATGGTAGGGCAAAATAGGACATTTGATACGTCGGGATCGTTGAAGTGACCAATATAATTAGGACGGTACGGCCTGCCTGGGAGAGGAGTTTCCCCTGCCAGGACTGCAAGCGATTCAAAATATTTTCTTCAATATGTTAGAAGGTTTATGCTTTAGAGCGATTGAAAAAAAGATTAGTACCTTGGTACCATTTATCAGACTGCATAACTTTGACTTTGTGGAGCCACGCAATGAGATAACCCAGACAGTGGGGGAAGTTTTTACTGATGAAGATACCCTATTTGGCCAAATTGAGTTATTGACCAGTCGCGGCATAGAAACTGTCCAGGATAGATTTTAGTTCATAAGCTTCATCGAGGTTGGCACGCCTGAAAATGAGGCAGTTGCCTACAAATTAAGTAGGAGACAGGGGGTCCTCTCCGAGATGCTTTGATTCCATGGATCTGATTTTCCACCTTCTTTTTCCCCAACGCTCTAGAAAAGCCTTCCATTAGGATAATAAAGGGAAATGGGGAAAGAGGGTCCCCTTGCCGGAGGCCCCGGGTGGGAGTGAGAAATCCATGGGAAGAACCATTGAGGAGGATGGAGTAGCGCACCGTTAAAATACATTGTTCAATCCATTGACACCACTTCGGGTCAAAACCTAGTGTCGTTATGGTTTGGATCAGTGTCCCCCATTCCACCCGGTCATAGGCTTTAGACATATCATGTTTTACTCCCATCAGGCCAGATCGATCTTTCTTCCTTTTCATCGTATATACGACTTCATGTGCCACTGCACATTATCAGAAATTTGACTTTCACTAACGAAAGTGCCCTGGAAAGGAGAAATGATTTTTTCCAAGAGAGGTTGAAGACGCATTGAAAGAATCAAGGATATAATCTTGTAAGTCACATTGCACAAGCTAATCGGGCGGAAATCACTGGGTCGTGCCTTAGAAGAGTTCTTCGGTATCATGACTACTTGCGCTGCATTGATATATTTGGGCATGAATCCCAAAGAAAAGAAACTAGAGACCAAATTGTAAATATCAGGGTCAGCCATGTCCCAAGATTTTTTAAAGAAAATCACAGGGAAACCGTCTGGACCTGGAGCATTATGAGGCCCAATACTATTGAGGGCCACAAATATCTCCTCCGGGGTGAGCTTCACTCAAAGGGCCTGATTTTCATCTGCCGTAATACACGGGCCAAAATGGGTAAGGAGCTCCAGGATACCAGTCGGGTCAGAAGTGGTCATGTCCTGTAGGAAAAGATGGCCAATTTCCATCGGCTCTTATGTCCACTCACCATTCTCCCATTTGAGCCAATAAATAGAGTTCTTTTTACGTTGGGAGAGGGTTTTCATATGGAAAATTTAGTATTCCGATCCCCTTCCAACAGCCAGTTGACACGAGACTTCTGACTCCAGAACATTTCCTCCATGGCTTGTAAATCATCTTGACACCTCAAGAACTCCACTTCTCGTTGCGAAGACGCCTCAAAAGGAGGAAGGGCCTGAACTCTATTAATCTCATCTTTGATCTCCAGAATTCGATTGGGCACATGTCTAAAAAAACTCCTTTTCCAGGACCAGATCCCCGCTTTAGTATTAGATAATTTTCCTTTAACCTGTTGCGCCGGGGAACCGTGTTCAAAAGTTTGCCAGAGGTTCTAAATTATATAAGGGAACTAGGGTTCTCGAGTCCATATGGTTTGGAACCGAAAGCATTTGGCGAGAGTCAAGAATAGAGGATTAGTATCAAGGCATAGAGGAGAGTAGTCCGAACCTAGGGCGGGTAGGTGGACCATCTTAGCCTTAGGGAAAGTAGTCGTCCACTCCACATTAGCAAGGCTATGATCAAGTATCTCCCTAATATTAGCCCAACCCCGGCGTTTGTTGTTCCATGTGAAAGGGTTGCCCAAAAAACCAAGATTGATAAGACCAACTTGTTGGATAACCGCCTTGGCATAGGTACTTCTAGCTGCTTTATAAGGTCCCTTCCCCCCCCCCCCCCCCCCCCCCCCCCATTTTATCGGCCTGGTCTAACACAGTATTAAAATTCCCCATAATCATTCAAGGGCTGGTATACCCATGGGTTGTGGTTTTCACAAGCCTCCAGCTCTCATTCTGGTCCCTCTAATAAGGACTACCATAGAAAAAAGAGATCATCCAGGGATAATTAGCTGGATCCGAGTTCACCATATCATTAATAATATATTTATTACAGAAGACCACATCAATATTTATATTAGCATTCCACATTACATAAATACCGCCGGCACGGCCATAGACGCCAGAGGCTGGGACATCTACCAAATGAGGGTAGTTCAGAGTATAAACCAAAACCTGCATTTCTGCAGAGGATGGTTTGGTTTTGGCCAGAAAGATAATATCTCCTTGTGAAGATCGGATAAGATCACGAAGATGACGAATTGCTACTGGTTGACCCAAACCCTGACAGTTCCAAGCAATAAGTCTCATAATGGCCCGGGTGGGCACCTCAGAGCTACTCGAACCCTATCAAAATGTCCAAACAAACGATATGTGTGACGAATTCGTGAAATTGAGAGAGAAGAGAGAGTTTGCACCTAAGAGTGAGAAAATCTGCGGAAGCTGGCCTAGTAAGACTGAGATGGTATAGGCACTTCTGCAACTCTCGATTCGGCCCACATCTATCGGTGGACAAATCGTGATGAGGACTGAGGATAGCTCGGAGAATAAGGGAAAGCCTGATGGGGATGGCTCAGTTCTTGTGTCTCCGGATCCCTAGTAGAGGAGCTCATAGTGCCGACTGGGCTAGCATCGCGGCGCACTGCCTGAGAAAAGGGCAGTACAATCTGCAACTCCCTAGAATTGTAAAAACGATGTAACAACTGATCGCCCCCATAATCAGGCCCTAGCCCATCCCCCTGAACCGGATCACCCCTACCCTACCCCCTGATTCTGGAAGACCCCAGAGTTGTTCATCCCCTCCATGATCTTGATATCCAGAAGTATCAATGACAGCCTGGAAAGTTAGCAGCTCCTCCTCGATAACCAGCTGAGCCATCCGCCCCCTCCCCCCCCACCCCACCGTGAAGGTTGTCCACTACCGGGGAACCCCAAATATACATTAGGGATTCCCCCAGAGTCCCCAAAACCAAACTCGCCCCGAGTCCCCCCCAGGTAATATTGCTCTCCGGACCGTCGTCCTGCTTGGTCAGACCCCGACGCGTACCAGGAAACCTGGGGTTCCAGCACCCCAATACAACCGGGCATTTCCATTTGACCCTATATCTGTGTAAAGTCACTTCAGGAAGAGGAAGGGAGGGAGACTGCCGACACTGATCCCTCTCCGCCCTACCCTCCTCCGGGACTAAGGATCAATCCATCCTAGAAACATGTGTTGTAGCCTCTCTCTCCCAACCCAGATTTGGTATCGCTGTATTTACTGGAACCTGACTACGACCTTCTTTTCCTGCGTCTCCCAAGCTATCTTCTTCAAGTATCGCGGAACAAGTCACAATGCGATGCTCAATTTTAAAGAAGAGAGTGCAAAAATTAACCGAGGTTCTTTCATATTTTGTCGCAATCAGTAGTAGCCCATTGCCCAGGCCGACCCAAACCGCCAGCGGAAACACACCATAAATGTCCATAACCACCCGTGCGCGGTAGCCATTTTTCGTAACTCGCCTATTGTCCATATTGGGTTTAGTAGCCAGAACCCGGCCAAGACTCTGCCCTAAATCATATAGGAAATTCGATGTGCTGAAAAATGGGTCGAATATCTCAAATTTTACCCAGAAGGGCATAAGTTTGAAAATTAGAGGTTCAATCATTGTACGCGCTTCATACGGTAAGAGAATCATGGTATGGCCATAACGGTTCCAAGGTTGGTGAATCAAAACATTATTAAGATCATATACATTTCTGAATTTGAACAAAAAATAAATCTTACCTGCCACTCTGTGTTTAAATACTTGCAGAGTCTCTGAGGTCTCCATATTCCAACAACTCCTGAAGGCAGACACAATTTTAGTAAAACTTCTTCCCGTCTCAAAAGACATTTTACCAATCAACGCATGACGCCAATGAGATTCCTCTACCGTAATCCATTCTGAGGCCAACAGAACCACCGTGGCTCCCCGTGGTTTAGTAACTGTCATTCGTTCCATACTCTGAACGAATTCTTGAGTGAATGAAAAGGAGGTCATGGCGTACCCAAAGCACCACCAAAGAAATACTACACTCGACACCACAACCAAAAAAACCAACAAAACAAACTAGACAGACCTTCAAACCCAACAACATAGACCCAAAACCTACCTTTAGAAAATTGAACTCTTGCAGGTGACAACCCCTAAGGCGGAGACAGGAAGGATAACAAAGCAAAAACTAGTTCGCATGCATAAGGAAAATAGAGAGATGAAAGGGAGATGAATATTAACTCGTCCAACTCCAACTATAACTAGCCAATAACCAGCATAAATCCCACTGTATTACTATTGTAAATAGTCACCTTGATAAAGGGCAGAAACGTGGCCCCGCACAAAGTGTGACAGAGCATAAGAGAGAAGTAACATAAATAATTACTCACTGCTAAACGTCCAAGTATCTAGACCCACAACCTAAGAGATCAAAAAACCAAATAATAACAACCATAAGACCAATCCACAACAACCCATCCTGAGGCCCACATCGGAACGGATCCAGTCCACCCACGAGGCCCACCCGAGGCAGCCCAAATAGAATTACCACTTTGCCCCTCAAACCCTGATCTGTTGTCCCGAACCGCTAGCCTAAAACCGATCTTCCTCTATACCATCACCCCACCAATGTACGGCCAGAAGCCACAAACAATCTCACCTGTAAACGCACAAACATACAACAAAAACAACCCGAATATTGAATTAAGGGATCAAAAACAACAAAAGGGAACAAGGGAAACATGAATTGCTCTGGTGAAGGAAGCGAGAGCTCTCCAATCAGATTACCCTAGCCCCAACAGCAGCCACACGACCACATTCACACTCCGCCGATCAAGAAGGGACGATCTCCCGAAGACGTCACTAAAACTCCACTCGAACCAAGAAACCCACTCACAATAGAGGGGGTAGAAGGAATACCACTGAAATAGGTGGATCGAAGACACCCGGATTAAGAAATCCTAACAAAAAACACCCTAGTCGCTTTCCCCTCCTTACCAGATCTTCTCTCTCTAGAAGTCTAAGTTGTTCATGATTATGTCAATACAATCATTCAAGAGGGCCATAATGATCCTGTATTGGCTATTATGATCCAACGACTTCAGCAAACTTCAAGCAGCGAGCCTTTCTACTCCTATGAGGGTGGTACTTTATGCTACAAGGGTCGTCTTATGGTCCCTCCTTCATCTTCATGGTGTTCCAAAATTCTATACGAGTTCCATGCCACTCCTCATGGAGGCCATTCATGGTTCCTACGTATCTACAAACGTGTTTATCAAAAAAATTATTGGCCGGGTTCAAGGAAATTAGTTCAGACATTTGCTGTTACTTGTGATATATGCCAGCACAATAAAGCTGAAGTAATTTCCCCTCCAGAACTTCTTCAACCCCTGCCAGTTCTAGATGATTTATGGTTAGATATATCAATGGATTTTATCGATGGGTTGCCTCTTTTTGCACACAAGTCATCAATTTTGGTCATCGTGGACTGACTGACTAGGTATGCACACTTTAGTGCACTTTCCCATCCTTATTTAGCATCAACCATTGCAAATATATTTGTTCAGGATATTTTTCACCTTCAAGGTATGCCTCGTTAAATTATGATTGATGGTGATACTGCCTATCATTCAGCTATCAAGATGACACCATTTTAGTCCCTTTATATCTGCCCTCTGCCATCCATTACATCATTCCTGCTAGGTAGTATGGATGTACATTCGGTTGATGTTGCACTTCATGACAGAGATCATACCTTAGGCATTCTTAAGGAGCGATTGCCTGCTGCCCAATCCAAAATAAAGTTCTTCTCATATTTATAAGAATCACACAGACCGCACTTTAGAAATTAATGATTTGGTTTTCCATCGGCTTTAGCCCTTCCATCAATTATCTGTTACTCCCCAAGGTTATGCCAAGATCTCCCCACAGTTTTACGGCCCTTTTTGCATCATTATAATATTTGGGTAAGTGGATTATAAGCCGGATCTTCCTTCCAGTAGTCTCATTCATCCAATTTTCCATGTGTCCTTATTGATGTTGAACGAAACCAAATTGAGGAGGTTCTAGAGAACTCTTGAAACAAGTCTTGAAAGAAGATCCTCTAGAAGATTATTAATGATATCTGTTAGTTTTAGAGTTCCTAGGTTTCTTGTTCTAGAATCTTCTCTTAAATGCTATATATAGATCCTCTTGTAATGGATGAAGATTAAAGAAGAAAGTAATTCAAATTAAAGCTTTTAGAGAAATGTCTTATCTACTTCTTCTCCTATAAATTTTTTTACAAAATGGTATCAAAGTGAGGCTAAAATTTAGCTAAGATGGCTAGTACAAGCAACATGGTGCTTCGCTTATCCCTGAACTCAATGGAGAAAATTATGATTATTGGAGAAACGATGTAAAGGTTTTGCTATAATCAATGGAGTTATGGAGTATAGCTTAAGAAGGGTATGAAGAGCTCGAGAACGAAGAAGGGTTGACGAATGCCCATAAAAACGACTTGAAGGAGAATTGGAAAAAAGGTACTAAGGTGGTTATTCTAAATTTACCAAACAATTGAGATGTCGGTACACAAAAGAATTGTCAAAGCCAAGAGTTCAAAGCAAGCTTGGGAAATTATTCAAGCATCCTATAAAGGTGAGCAATGAGTGCATAAAGTGCGCCTTCCAACCTTACGATCGGAGTTTGAAAAACTAGAAATGAAGGAGCACGAAAGCATCATAGAGTATTTTACAAAAGTTAGTTATGTTGTCAATCAAATGGGGAGATTTTAGAAGATGAACGAGTCATTGAAAAAATCCTCCGTAGCATGCCACCAAAGTTTGATTATATTGTGGTTACTATTAAAGAATTAAGAGATCTCAACGCCTTCACTTTAGAAGATCTACAAGGAACACTAAATGCTCATGAGATCAGAATCAATCTCAGGAATCCTCCTCCTTCTCAACCAGATCAAGCTCTAAAAGCCCAAGTTATAGGAGTTGGAGAAGTTGCTTTCAGAACAAAATCAAGGAGGTTCGAGAAGATGTTGGAAGTTTATTATGTTACTGGAGTGAAGATCAATCTGCTTAGTATCGGTTATCTTTTGAGGAAGGGATATGACATTCATTTTTGTGACAATGCTTGCTTCTTATCAAGAAAAAAATCAGCTTGTTGCAAAGATTGGAATGGCTGCAAAAAACTTATTCCCTCTCAAACTTCATATTACAAAGATTGTCTTGCTTCATGAGTGTCGATAATGGGGATTCCTATGTATTACATGATAGGTTCAGCCACTTGAACTACGGAAGCTTGAAGCTGCTATCAACAAAGAAGATGGTCAAATGGCTGCCCCACATTGATCTAATTGATGAAGCTTTGAAGAATGTTAACTTGGAAAGCAACATGGAACTCCATTCCCCACCCAATCATCATGGCAAGCAAAGAGGTCGCTGGAGCTCGTTCATTCAGATCTATATGGACCAATGTTGGTGACGTCTCTTGGAGGTAATACATATTTCATATCATTTATCGATGATTACTCAAGAAAGGCTTGGGTTTATTTCCTTAGGAAAAAATCAAAAACATTCCAAGCTTTTAAATAAATCAAGGCGAAAGTTGGAAAATATTCAGGTCTTTAAATAAAAACTTTGAGGACAGACCGAGAAGGTGAATATCTCTCAAATGAATTTGAAAAGTATTGCAAAGAGGCACCAATTAATGGCACGATATTCACCTCAACAAAATAATGCTAGTGAAAGGAAGAATCCAACTTTAATGGAGATGGTGAGGTGCATGCTTAAAAGGAAGAAATTGTAGCACGAATTGTGGGTAGAAGCTGTTTCATGTGCAGTTTATTAAATAAACTAGTCTCAAACAAAATTCATAAAGGAGGCACATCTTATGCGGCATGGTATGGATGGAAGCCAAGTCTTTCTTACCTAAAAGTTTTTGGAAATGCTGTTTATTCACACATCCCTGATGTGATGTGAAACAAATTAGACGACAAGTCAGAAAAATGCATTTTTGCTGGATATAGTGAGAGGAGCAAAACCTATATGTAATACAATCCGAACACAAAGAAATTCGTGATTAGCCATGATGTTCAATTCTATAAAAGTTCTACATTTGATTGTGACGAAGATAAAAGAATAAGGCTACACAATTTGGGTGATAAAGACAATGGCTCTCAAGATAAAAGTGTTCCTTCCTCTCCTAGATCCTCATTGAGTGGAGACTCTTCTCAAAGTCCAACTACATGTTTGAGAACTTTGCAAGACATATACGACTCTTCCGAGCAAGTTGAAAATGATGAAACCGTTTACTTTGTTTTCTTTGCAGGAAAAGATCCAATTTCTTTTGATGATGCAAGTAAAGAAGATAAATGGAAGCAAGCTATGAAAGATGAGATAAAGGCGATTGAAAAGAACAATACATGGTAACTAACAAACTTATCACCATATAAAAGGCCTATTGGGGTGAAGTAGGTCTAAAAGACAAAGAAAAATTTGGAGTCTGAAGTATATTTGTTTTACGGGAGGCATTACTGAACTAAACCAAATTTAGGAAGTTCTATATAACTCTTGAATAAAGTCTTGGAAGAAGATGCTAGAAAATTATTAATGATGAATGTTAGCTTTAGAGTTCCTAGGTTTCTAGATAAACTTGTTCTAGACTCTTAAATGTTATATATAGATCCTCTTGTAATGGATGAAGATTAAAGAAGAAAGTAATTCAAATGAAAGCTTAATGAGAAATATCTTATCTACTTCTTCCCCTTCAAAACTTTCGACAATTGAAGAAATGGATTAGTGATGACCTTAATCATGTTCCTCATCTTTCGCCTATTTTAGATGAAGGCTCACTTAGTTGGAGACCTATGAAGATTCTAGATTGTGGCATATGCAAGAAAAATAACAATGTCGTTATTTGTTTATTGGTATAGTGGGAAGACAACTCTCCAGAAGAAACTACATAGGAAGATTATTATGAGT
The DNA here is from genome assembly GCA_014058105.1 of Kingdonia uniflora. NCBI lineage: Eukaryota > Viridiplantae > Streptophyta > Magnoliopsida > Ranunculales > Circaeasteraceae > Kingdonia > Kingdonia uniflora. The sequence goes on along the minus strand of JACGCM010001059.1, from coordinate 225,861 downwards.
TTTGTGCCTGTTTTCCAAAGTTCCCAACTTGAAGACAAGTCAGTTTTCAAGGGCGGTGGGATGTTAGGAACCTTATTCCTAATACAATTATTTTTAATTATGTTTATGAATAATATTTTGGAACATAATTGTTTTAGGAATATTCTGATTCTAGAAATATATCTAGAAATATCTTTTTATTGCTATTTATTTAAAGAGGGCATGTAATAGTTTTTGGGGAATAATGAGAATTGATTTTTAGTTTTAATTAGTTTATAAATTTTAGTTAAAACAAGTAATCGATAGTATCAGCATCCTATCTGTTGAGAATCGAGGTAGTTAATCTCTCTTCCACGACAAGAACGATACGTGAAATAATCCCTAATAAGAGAACAATCAAACAAGAACACTAAAGAACACAAAAATTCCCAGAGGAGGGAAATGGAAAACCCTCTTGGATAAAAGAAACCACTCCCTGAACAATCTACTATGATGATCAAACAGGTTACAACGATCTCTCCAAGCTTCTCAAGCTTTAATGGAGTCTCTCAAATTCTAGGTCTCTTGAATTAAACTCACATAGAGAAAACATAGCTTAAACAAATAAACTAAGTCCCATTTATATACTTAGGGAACTAAATACAAGTAAACCAAATCTCGAGGCAAACTCAAAGTCCCAGAATATCATCCAAGGCAAACCTACGCATAGCTCGTTCGAACGACACCAAGCTCGATCAAAAGATTTTAACAATAATTTGTCTCCAGCCCTAGAAAACAACAACTCGTTCAAACGATATTCAAGCTCGTTCAAACGACTTTGACGAACCAAGTTCCAAAATGCGAAAAATAGAGATCTCGTTTGAACGCCATCAAAGCTCGTTCGAATGATTCGTTCGAACGACTTCGACAATTCCAGTTCTTCTTCGACAATTTGAATTCACATTCAACAATCTCCCACTAGAAATCGAATCCCATAACCCATCTCCAGATCTCGAAATGAATTGCTCGCATTACCCAAACCTTCAATCTTTAAGACCCAAAAAATTTGTACATGTCCTCAACTTCTGAAAAGTCAATACCTTCGTAAAAATATCGGCCGGATTCACATCAGTATGAATCTTCACAAACTTTAACACACCATCCTCGAGGAGCGAGCAAATATAGTGATATCGGATATCAATATGTTTTTCCTAGAGTGAAAAGCCAAATTATTTGCTAAGTATATAGCGTTTTGACTATCACTATACAACTTAGGAGAAAATTATTCTCTACCAAGCTCTTTCATCAGCCCTTTCAGCCAAACCATATCCTTGTAAGCTTCCGAAACTGCAACATATTCCGCCTCCGTCGTAGACAAAGCTACAATCTTCTATAGCCTAGAAACCCATGTAACCACACCGCTTCGCAATGTAAAAAAGAAACAACTTGTAGTCTTCCGCCTATTAATGTCACGTGCCATATCAGAATTAGCGAAACACTATAAACATATCTGAGAACCCCCATAACATAATGTCATATCTTGAGTTCCCTTTAGATACCTCAATATCCATTTCACAACTCTCCAATTCTCCTTACCTGGATTAATCATATACCTACTAACAACTCCCACTACTTAGGCAATATCTGGTCTCGTACAAATTATAGCGTACATTAGGCTACCAACCGCAGATTGATAAGGAACCTTCTGCATCTCATCGTGATCCTTCTGTATCTTCGGACAACAATCCTTCGATAATTTAAAGAGGCTTCCCAATGGTGTACTAACAACTTTAGAACCATCCATATTGAATAGCTTAAGTACTTTGCCGATGTACTCAGCTTGGGATAACTTCAATTCTCGCCGCTTTCGGTCCCTTGTAACACACAAACCATGAACTTGTTTTGCTATATACCCAAGTCCTTCATAGGAAACTCCCGGGATAACTGTTCCTTCAACTTGACAATCTCTCCCATGTTAGCACTTGCTACCAACATATCATCTACATACAAAAGTGGAATAATATATGAGTTTCCTGTATTTTATATAAAACAACAGTGATCCGCATTGCTCTTCAAATAACTATTTCTGGGCATTGGTTGTTCGAGCTTCAAATGCCACTGTCTTGGTGCTTGTTTAAAACCATATAAGCTTTTCGCAAGCCTACACACAAGATCTTATTTCCCTTTAACCGAATACCCTTCTGGCTGCTTCATATAAATTTCTTCATCAAGGTTAGCGTGAATTAATGTTGTCTTGACATCAAGTTACTCAATATGCAAATTTTCAACTGCAATTATATACATCATAACCTAAATAGTAGACATCTTCATAACAGAAGCAAAGATCTCACCAAAATCAATGTCATTTTTCAGCTGAAAGCCCTTCACCACAAGTCTAGCCTTGAATCTTCTTGAACTGTCATATTCCTGCTTTAGTCTGTATACCCACTTGTTGGGCAGTTCTCTCTTCCCTTTCGGTAACCGAGCTAAATCCCAAGTTTGATTTACTGATAATGACTACATCTCATCATCCATAGAAAGCTCCCACTTGCTCTTAGCTTCTACATCTAAAGCTTCCTTGTAACTTTCTGGTTTACCACCACCTGTAAGTAATAAGTGATTTAAAGAGTTAATGTACCATGCCAGAACTCTTGCAATTCTCAGCTCCTTTATAAGTATTATTGGAATATCTAGATCATTAGGTTCCTCGCCTTGATCTGGTGCATCAGACTCAACCACGACTTCTTCATCAACCTCTTGAGAGGGTTTAAATTCAAAGTTGATACTTTCCGCTGCTTTACTTCGATTTTTTTCACCAGGTACTTTGAAGTCTTTATACAAAACTTCCTCATTGAATGTTACGTTACAGCTCAGGATGACTTTCAGATTCTTCGTATCCCAAAATTAGTACCCAAACTTATTACTACTGTATCTAATAAATATGCACTTCGCCGACTTTGCATTCAGCTTTGTCCTTGTATCTGAAATATCAAGCACATATGAGGTGCAACTAAAAATATGTAAGTGAGATAGGTTTACCTCTTTGCCGTTCTATTCTTCTCAGGAAGCCATCCTGAGAAGAATAGATGTAAATACAAGTAGAACAGATCTAAATACAAGAAGAACGGATCTCATGGCAAACTCAACGTCCTAGAATAGCATCCAAGGCAAACCTATGCATCCAACCCTAGAAAATAACAATTCGTTCAAACGAAATCCAAGCTCGTTCGAACGACTTTGACGAACCAATTTCTAAAACGCAAAAAACTGAGATCTCGTTTGAACGCCATCCAAGCTCGTTCGAACAATTCGTACGAATGACTTCCATTTTTGTTCGAACAACTTCGACAATTCTAGTTCTTCTTCGACAATTCAAATTCACACTCAGCACTATCATGTGGTATCAGATTTGGTTTTCGATCTTCACAATGGTGACAATGGAGGAACTTAGTGATCTTTTGAATGGGTTCATGCTAGAATTCAACAACTACAAAGGTAAAGTTTAAGCTGAAATTGGTGGTGTCAAAACCTCCATTAAAGAACTAACCATGGCATTCATGTCTCTTCAACAAAGTATGGAATGCCTTAATTTAATCCCTCCCCAACAACCACCCCATCAATCCACTCGCCATGCTCCTTTTACTCCCCAAGCTGTGCCACGATATCAACCTCAACAACCACAATATTAAGTTTACCATCAATTTTGAGGTTAATTTCCAGCGGAGAATTTCGACCAACAACCTCAAGGATGTTATCCACATTCTTCTCACAATCAACAAAGCATTGAAGGACTTTTGCATTATGGTCGCTTAATTCAGATGGATTTTCCACATTTCGAAAATGAGGATCCTGATGGGTAGATTTTTGCCGCTGAACAATATCAATTATTGAATGGTTTATCCAATGATCAGATGATGCAGATGGCAGCAATTCATCTTACTAGTGAAGCTCGTTTGTGGCTTCGCTGGATGCACCACACCGTAGTTCCTATGTCATGGGATCAATTTACTCTAACCTTATGTGTCCGATTCGATGCCTGAGATTGCACTATCCGGATGGTGCTCTAAAAAGACTTCGTCAAGAGGGTACTATCCGTAAATATCAAAAATAGTTTGAACTCTTAGCCAATCGTACAGCGAGATTTCATAAATCTTCCTTTTTTATTACTGGGCTACTAAATGAAGTTTGTGTAGGAGCGCCAAATGCTAATACCAACGTCTCTGGCATAGGCATTTAATTTGTCTCTCTATCAAGAAGAGAAATTCCTAGTTTTATCGGATTAACGTTATCCTCATCGTTTCCGCAAAAATTTACCTTTTCTAAACCATCAACATGATATGCATCTTCAGCTCCAACACCTACTCCCACCTTGCCTAGCTTACCAACTTATAAATGACTTACTCTGGTAGAACAATAAGAGAAGCGCGAAAAAGGCCTATATTTTTATTACAGCGAACCGTTCAAACCTAAACATCATTGTAAGAAACAATATATCTTATTACTAGAAGCCACAAATGACTATGATGAATAGCCTGGTTCTACCAACTTTACATCTTCAGAAGAAGTTGAGATCTCTCTTCATACTATATATTATAGGAACTAGTTGTTTGGATACTAGGAGGATAAGTTGATACCTCAAGAAGCAACCTACAATCTTAATTGACTTAGGTTCAACACATAACTTGTTGCACCATAACTCTTGCTAAACATTGTGGTTTCGCGGTACAACATACCTTTCCCCTGCGAGTTATAGGCGCTAATGCTAGGAAACTTGGGGGAAAATTAAAATGCGAAAGCACATGAGATTGCAAAAACTTGAAGATTACTACTTTAACCTGTAGAAGATTCAAACCAAGAACAATAAATGCACACATAATTACAATGAAGGTGGGAGCTCAAAAGGATCAAAACCACCCCCACCCCACGACAAATACCATGAATTTATTATCAAATAAAAGGTTACAAGAATTACAAGAGATCTCTCACCCTTACCTCTACCCTTACAGATAATCCCCAACAAGAAACCCTAGAAAAAAAATCCTAAGAAAATTCTTTAGAGTAAAACCCAAAATTTCTCTATTTTTACTCTCTAGATCTTTTTCTCTGATGAAGGCTTTGACATCATGACCAAGTCTAAATAAAGCCCTAGCAATTTAATAGGCATCACATGAGGCCTAATCCCAAAATACGCATCACAATGTGCTTTAAATGACCCAAAAATAAGGTACTGTCGACTTCAATTCGAGCAGAGATATTTTCTATTCGAATAGATTCATGTCTGACTCTTTCTATTCAAACAGGAAGTATCATGTTCAGACAGGAACAAAAACAAACTTATTTCTTCGATTTTTAGCCGTAAACCCCAATAGCTAATGGTGGTTATCTCCAATGTATGGGTAAGAGTACTGCTCTTTAAATTAATGCATGAGGCTATGACTTTAAATCTGATGTTTTTCTTCTTTCGATAAGCGGATGTGATATGGTACTTGGTGTGCAATGGTTAAGATCGTTGGGCATTATTGCTTAGGATTTTACCAAATTAACTATGAATATTGAGATGGGTGAAATTTCTTATTTGTGGGTGGGTGACATCTATTATTCGTCGGTGGGGGATGGCGTACCATCAACTTTAGTTACAGATTATGACGAGATTCAGCGCCTTCTTCTCATCGAACGCCAAGAGATTTTTTTTCAAGCTACCTTCTATTTTTGTGGAAACAAACGAGATCAATATACCAGCCCCTATTCAGTCCCTTTTGGCAGAGTTCAATGACGCATTTTACGAGCCCCCAACATTTTTTATGGAATCTTTTTTTCTAGTAACGGCGAACCCCCAACCCTTGGTCGGTACCCTTTTTTTTCCTTTAATGGAGAACCCCCAACTATTTTTTTAACCGGTACCCATTTTTTCCATTAATGGCGACCCCCAACCCCTTTTTAAGTTGGTACCCCTTTTTTCAATTATTTGCTCCTGCCAGGGATTCGAACCCTTAACGTGGTAGTTAGCTTTGATACCAATTGTTAAAAACCTAATACCATTACACCATAAAAAATGTAGGTGCTAGTGGCGCGATACTTAATGATTTTAACCCTTAGGAACCTAGCATTTTAAGTATGGCCATGTTGGAATGGGGTTCGGTTACGATCATCATACTAAGGAATACAAAGTTATCAAAATTTCTTATCTTCATAATATCCAGTATGAAGTTATGTTGTACACATTGGGAACTAAAACTTCCTATTGGAAGAAACTCCAACCGGGTTTTCCTAGGTGTCATCTATGTTCATATAGCAAAACGTAAAATGCGAATGGAAATCTTCATTGGATGTGTGTGTCAAGTAATGAAGCGCCAGAAAGATGAAGTATCTTATCTTTTAATTTGGAGACCGAAGATTTCAAAGAGACCACGTTGCTTGCTGACTTTGATAATGATCTTAGTATGTTACTATGTTGCTCATGGTTGAAGGCTACATTGCAATGTGTTATGATAATGATCTCCACATTCATTTATAGGTCATGAAATATTATGGCGTTAAAGAGTCTTGGACCAAAACAATCTGAATTGATTTTCTTATGTCCGTCGTTGCTACAACTATTGCGATTTGTTCATGGAAAATTTTATGGATCTCTGTTATGCGAGTAATTCTTGACGAAGAGTTCGCGCAACTGTTCAAAAGTTGTGATGGATCCTTCAGGCAGTGTGTAGAACCATCGTAGGGGCTCGCCTGATAAGCTGGTAGGAAAGAGCCGGTATAGAATGGGGTTGGGCGTGGAATGCAGGCCTAGAGCGTCCTGGAACTCTTGAACATGTTCTACAGGGTTACTCCCTTGTACTTTCGGACCTTCAGAGTGTGAAAACTGGTGGGGACTTCCCTATCTAAGAGCTCTTGAGCGATCGGGTTTTTCTAAAATCTGTTGTGGATCCCTTTAGTCGGCGTGTGGGCTTCGAGCAATTCTTTGATCTACTTCTCGATATGTTCCTGAGTGACGAATTATCAAGCTGTGACAGTTGGACATGTGACGCGCCCTTCAGCAGGGATGTGGTCACCACTCCCTTCACTTAGACGCTCCTTTGCCGGGACTCGAACACTTCGAGATAGGTTTCAATCTGTTGTCTCCTGCGAGGCCACCATCTACTTCCTATTAGATCTCCTGGATCGGGGCGGGATCCAGGTCTTGTTGTTGACGGTTAGATCAAAGTGCACCTCCTGCGTGAACACCTTTCGGAGGAGGCCCGATTCTGTCATGAATGGAAATCTGTGAGCCCTCAGGTTGTACGGCTTTGTTCTTCTGGGTGGCGACATGCTGACCCTGTAAAACCTTTAGCGCATCCTATTCACTCGCGAGTTGTTGTTCCAGGACTGCACGCCTGCACGCCTTTCAGTTTCTAAGTTTAGAGTGGCCCTCAGGCCTGCTAAAGCTGCGTTATCTTCCACCTGGATGATCAACGTACTTTGACCTGAAGGTGACATTCTGAGAAAAGGTGATCCGCGGTACATGAGATAATGGGTTTGAGAATTTTGATTTCCACAGACGGTGCCAAATGTAATAGCCTAATTCTCGGATACGGACTTAGCCTTTACACCAAATGTACTTAGAGCGTTCAAGAATAATAGACAATAAACAATAAGACTATTTAGCGTGGAAAACCTTTAAATATGTTAAAACCACGACCTCTCTTAAGGATTTTGTGAAAGTGATGATCTTATTGAGATTACTAGTATATTACAATGAACGATTTGAGAATATAGGATGATAGAGTAGGAACTTTTCCATGGTGATCGTTATGTCCCTCATCTACAGTCCTCCATGTCCTCTTATAGGTTTTCTAATATGACCGTTTGATAACCATAAAGTTCCTTAATGATGGACGTTACAAAGTGAGTGTGAGATATTCTTTGACCAGATTGTGTAACGTTCCGACCTTTACAGCTATACAATGGCTTTATTGCTGACAGTGTGCTTCGCACAGGTTGAACTATTGGTGTAAAGGTCTAAAGTGATGTCTCAAACTAAGTAGAGTTGGTTACGCCTTTAGTCATACTTCCTGTATGCTGATGAGATCGAGGACGAAGTCTGAGTCAGAGATACGAAATAAGCTATTACAAGACGGCTCTCAACCAATAGCATGAGTACTATCCGGGATGAGTGGTGTTGGTTGAGAAGTTCATGTTGTATATGTTTCTGGTTGTGCCACGTACTTTGTTTGTTGAGGTCGAAAGTTTATCTGCAGCTCAAAGATGAAGCATGATCTCGAGATGCGGAATAAGCCACTCCAATAAATATCTGCGACATGGTCATGACATCAAAATCCCCTCACAAGATCTTCACTGCATCTAAGTTTCATGGCCTTTTAAACGATGGACCATCGATCTAGTGGGCCCATTCCCAAAAGCTGTAAGATAGAACATGTCATCACCGCCACGGACTACTTCACCAAATGGGTTGAACCAGTACCATTATGCAAAACAAGAGAAGAAGTAATTAAGTTCCTACGGGAGAACATAATTATAATATTTGAATGCCATCACATGATCCGATGCGACAACGGACCACAGTTCGTAGGAAATAAAGTCAAAACATTCTTGAAAAGGTACAATATCGTCCTCTCTCCATCTACACCTTACTACCTATAGGGTAATGGCCAGGTTGAAGCAATCAATAAAATAATAATCGATGCCTTAAAAAGCGTGTCGACGACAAAAAGGGATGATGGGTACAAGAGCTACAGCACGTCCTCTGGGCTTATTGCACAACACCAAGAAAAGCGATAGGTTTTACTGATTTTCTACTCTCATACAAAACTGAAGTAGTCCTACCAACTCAGTTCAAAGTCCCTACAAGAGACCCCAAACTCCTTGACAAAGAAAACGAGTTTTAACTCGCAAGTAACATGCTATGGACTACTTCATCGAGATAGAGCCTTAGCTAACCTTGGCTGATACCAAAACTCACTCTAGAAGTCATACAACAAAAGGGTTCATCCTCGCAATTTTACAATCGAAGACTTGGTCCTTCGCAGAATCACCCCTTCCTCGAAACCTCGAAACACAGGAAGACTGGTCGAATCTTGGAAAGGACTATACGTCGTATACGACAAAATAAATAAGGGATCCTACTATCTCATTACTGAAGATGAACAACCTCCGTCAAACCTCTGGAATACGATGTAATTAGTCTCTTATAATAGGAAACAGCATCATACACTTACCCTAGTTGTAACCGAAGAGTTGTAAATCAATAAAATAACCTTTTTTATTGTTCTATTACTCTCATTTTACCTGTTCACCTATAGCAATACATCATTATGAAGTTCTTAAGTCAGTCAAACTTAAGTATCAAGTCAACCCTTCGACCCGACAGATACTTGGAGGCAACCTTGAAGTTTTTCAAGGTTCCTGATTTGGGCAAACCCGAGTGGCATGAATAATTGAAAGATTAAAGACTTGAGGGCGACCTCAGAGCTAACCACGTCTGGTTTCGTCTAGGTTCAAACCCAATGATAGAAATACCCGGGGGAAACCTCGAAGCTTCCAAAACCTCTTTAGTCGATCAAACCTAAGTATCAAGTCGACCTTTGACCCAATAAATACTTGGGGGTGGCCTTAAAGTTTGTCCAAAATCTACTTAACTCGTCACAACTCAACAGTTATGAACAAAACAGCACCATACATCAATCAGTTCACTTTCAGGCAGAAAAAAGCCAACAACAGTAATCGAACAAAGTCAGAATACAAACAAAACAAGAAGAAGCTAGTCTCAACAGTTACAATCCAAAGCAGAAAAGAAGGAGAATACCACTCATCCTCACAATAACAATAACTTATTATATGAGGGGATTACTTTGATCCTCCTCATTTGTCTTAGCGGTAGCGGTACTCGGGTTCAAACTAGCATCTGGAGCAACAACCACGATCTTAACGGCCGAATCCTCCACTACCACACTTTGCTCTACCCCTTTAGCCCAAACTCTATCATCCGCCTTAGAGATCAGAAGACCATCCGAAAGATAATGCTCGAAGGTGTCTGGATCAATGCCCAGGCTGTCGATGAACTACTTAAGGGAAGTTATCACGAGATATTTTTGTTCGAAGTCTGCCTAAAACCTCGCATCATTCTCCCTCAACTTTTCCTCGAGCTCCTCTACCTTCGCGTTGCAACGCTCGACCACCGCAAGATTCCCCCTCGCTGAATTAGCTCACGACTAAAATAGTTGGAGGTCCACTTCGGCCATCTGGGTGTTTAATGACATTATAGTCCCCTTCAAGAGCTCCTTACCCTTCACTACGTCCTTCAACCTTTGGTTAAACCCCTTATGGGCTTTCTTAAAGAAATCATCCAAACATGAACCTAGAACAACAAACCATCAAGATTTCAGTAACATTATTGAGAATAGAACCCTTGATGAAGAATTTAAATGGTGGTACAACAAAAAATTTACCTGTCTCATTGCCACTTCAACATGGCGCCCATCTTTATCAGGATTAGACGTGCATAGTTGTATCATCGACTTTGCCGTAGCTCGGGTCGTATCCACTTGCTCAACTGCGAGCCTCCGGGATTCGGACGAAGTTGGTACCTCCTCTATATGATTGTGTGTCCTCTTTCGAGGTGTCGAACCAGTCGCCTGCGAACTTGAGTCATCCCCAACATTTTTACCCTTTCCCTTTTGAGTTGCCTGAGCCAACTCTGGAGGGGTCGGAGCCTGCCTACCTACGGTGGGTAAAGCGCCTACACCGGTATTCCCACGTCGAGCCCTCAGAATAAAAGTAGCCTTTGGCCTCATCAGAGTATTATAATCTATCTCACTCGAAAGTTTTTGGGGAGCAGTAATTTTTCTCTTCTTCGAGGGACCCACCGAACTCAAAGGACCTTTGAGAAGGGTATCAGTCTTCTTCCATCTCCTCCGCAATAACTTTAACCTTCGAAAGATCTTATTTATTCTATTGTCATTCTCATCGATCAGATTATCTTGGTAGTACCGAGTGTTGTCCGGTACTCCACTTTGAGGTCCTACAGAGTACATATTTTCAAGATAAGACCATAGTCGAAGGTAAATACATCACAAGGTAATCAAACAACACTTACTAGGATTAAACACCTTATTGTTTAAAGCAAGCTCCTCTTCACCCTCGAGGTACTCATAGTGCCCCATCGCCATTACTAGATCCTTATCTCACCCGCCCCCATTCGAACACAAGTCGAACAACCAGGGTTTTTCAGGATGATATTGTATGTGGAATGTCCCCACCTTCAGATTACCCTTCCTCGAGTAGAAGGCCACGATGTCCTGGCATTCTACGAGAGGCTTTCCTTCAGCCAACAATTATTTAAAGCCCCCATAACTTTTATCATCTCATAAAAATTGTCATTCATTTGGCAAGGCCCAACATCCCAAAAATTTGGCACCTTCTTCACAAGACACCGAAGGGGCAGCTGCATGTCCAGTCGAATCTGACCTCAAAATACCACAATTCCTTCTTCAGACTCATTCTCGAAGGACCACTTTGACCCACAATGAATCAAGAAGAATCCCCTCCCAGCAAGGTCATGTTTTTTTAGAAACCGGTCAAGTCTCGCTTGTTTACAAGGGGTGACGTCTACAAAACTGAAGCCTTCGTCCTCCGTCTCTTCATACCCATCCTCTAGACCACTCCCATCCTCCCCAACTCCCTCATTATCCCTCTATTCATCCTCCCCTTCCTCCCCAATAGGATTGCTCTCCACCTCTTCCTCCTCATCACTCTCCCCAATAACATACGCCTTTCTCCGGCTTTGCCTAATTGACGTTGGGTTTCATAATCGCAAGAGGAACATCGGTTGCAATAAGCAATTCCACAACATTACTAATAATCTTTTCCCCTCGACCAGAGGTACATGGCTCATCCAGTACATTTTCGATCTCATCCACTAGCCTCATCCTCGAAGATTCATGGGTACGCAATAATACCATACAGCAAAAGAGGGAACAAGTTAGCTCAATATATTCAAGTTAAAACCATCGATTTCACCAACTATTGGTGGCTGACTCAGTATTACACATCACAAATGCCCAAATCTGGCCTCGAAGGTATCACACAGGGCTAAATCACCCAATATTCTACCGTTCCAACCAACCCATCACCTCAAAACTAATCTTCGAAGGATCTCAACCATCATTTACCACACCAAATAACAACCATCTCCCCCAAAGACTAGGCATCTGTCATTAATTAATGGTGGATATCAAGCTTTCTCCACCCCAATTATCAGATACAAAGGGATCTCCATATTTTTCACTAACCGTCTCTTACAAAAAATTTCCTACCTCCTTAAACACTTTGACAACCTACATCTCCTAGCTTCGTGCTTAAATTTTCCCTTCGAACTCCAAAAAACATGCATAAATAATTAACATTACTTATTTCATCTACATAACCTTCCTTTACTGCGTCTCGAATGAATCATCTTTGGTAAACCGCAAACATCGTTTCTTGACCTCAACAAGTGGGCTCACATGAGCCTGTCACCTGTCACGGGAAAAAACCTACCACCGCCACACTCAGACATGTTGTAGCCACTGTCAGACATGAAGTATCCACTGCTCAAGACAGGCACGGTCCCATATATTAATACTGCAGCCTGCAACTGTCAGATCACTACAGTCGACCCCAACATAAACGTCGAGCAAACCAAACAAACCAGCATACAACAATAACAATCGATCCTATTCTAATTTGAATCCAAACAATGGTGACCATTTTGACTCTTACTACAATAATTTTCCTCGAAACATCCCAATACGTTCGACCTATAAAATCTTATCTTTCGATCATTTTTCACATCTTATGTTAAGGCGAATCATTCGAGTAAATTTCATCTTACGTTCGAGAGACTTATTCGAAGACTTTCGATGTGCGACAAGACTTGTCCTAAATACCATCTACAACATTTCTTTTGGCAGTTCACACAACACAAATAACCAATAACATTCGATAGCAAGTGAATTGTAAACGAGACCATTCATAAACTTCTTCATTACATAAAATGGGGGGAGGGAGAGACAAGAAAGACAAACATGAACATTCACAACAACAATAACAATAAAACAGAGAAGGAAGAAGAACCTAAGCTGTATCAACTACAGCTAGAGCAGATCTTCCAGCACCACGAACCACCACCACGCCCACCATCATCTGCCTCCACCAGTCACCATGTCAGATCCCTCAACACGGTCGATCGCTCAGTCACGGTAAGGAAATGGTGTTAGAACATCCCCCACTAGAAATTGAATGACTCCACTTCCTCCTGTTCCCAGTCGGTCAACCCCTCCCTATTTAAGTCAACAAGGTCGGGTAGGGGGGGCCATATCCCTTTGTCTAAAATACCTCTTGGTCAATTCGGCCACTTTGGCCTCCACAAGTTCCTCAGTCTTCTCTAACTGTCTCGGATAGCGCGTCTTCATCTCACTTAAACAGATGGCAAGAATGTCTGATATCGCGTATTCGACTCACTTAAACATGAATTTTAACAAAATTTATCACAATCACATACCCCATTAACTTAATCTTTCTTTCTCAAGTTTAATTTTGATTATAAGTGGTGTTGTCATAATTTTTAAATTTTGAGGATATGACTAGAGAGAGAAAAACAAAGAAAGAGAGATGAAGAATGATGACAAAAGAGAGACAGCGGCGATGATGAAAACATCAAGCGGAGTCCTAGTACTTCTCTGGAGTTTGAAGAACAAATTTGAGGAAGAGTAAAATCGTAGAGATAGAGATTGTAAAAAGAAGAAGAAAAATCATCTGAGAGAGGGAGAGAAACCTATTAGCTGAGATTTTTGTTATGATTAGGGTCCTCCTTATTTTGAGTTATATACCCAAAGAAGGACTACTCTATATAGTGCTTCTACTAAAAGGAATGGCCCGGCAAGAGATCAAAAGGGGCAATCAAGGTTTACGATTCTTTGATCTCAGAGGGTAAATCGAGGTTGATTGAAGAGATATATTTCAACTCTATTAAACCCTAATTTCACTAAAGAGACAATAAAGGTCATCCTCAATCTTCATTCACATCTCTCCCCTCTCCAGCACCACATCTCCCCATATTTCTTCTCTTCTCTCTCACCTATAACTCTCATAATCCCTCATCACAGGTCCACCTTAACCTACCTCCCCTCACCACTCCTTCCACCACACAGTCAGACTAACTAACCCACAATGCCCTCCCCAACATCCATGTAGCCTACGTAAAGATACATACTCAACCCTCAACCGGGTTACTTCCCAACTCTCCATCCATATGTCTCTTTCATCAAGCCGGCATACCCCTACACTCCAAGGCGACTGCGAGTTGGTCGACCTTATGCATCCTTGCACTACCCATGACCCTAACCCGGTCGTCGAGCTCATTCCCACTAGGTGGGCTCACCTTCAAAAACGGTGGCAATTTGCTGTGGCATTTCGATCACTATCGACCAACCAAAAAGAAAATGTCGTTTGTGAAAGAGTAAAACGCGAATGGGAAAAATTGATATGGACAATCCCTCATATCTCATACGAGAAAGAATCCCAAGTCTTCACGGGGAACTTTGATAACCGGCTTGATTTTCAAACCATCCTCTCCTCGCCCCTGGCGAACGTATTCAGTTTCTCAACACTACAACAACCCTACAATCCCCTCCTACACCCATCGGAGATGAGATTCAGTCGGTACCTTTGTTGGGTGCAAGTGGTCGGGTTGCCTTGTTGCATGCAGGACAGTTATACTCTAAAAATGATTGGTAACAAAATTGGCGAGCACGTTAAAGAAGACTTCAGGAAACGCGAAACGGAACCGCTTCGTAACAGCTTTGTTCGAATCCTGGTTAACTTGTTCACGAATAAGACGCTGATCACCTCTATCCCGGTTCAAAGACCGGGGAGTTACGGTACAGCTATGTTGAGCGTTAAATACGAGAGGTTGGAAGGATACTGCTCTCTTTGCGGTCTGATATCACATTCACTTGCAAACTGCGACAGATTTCTACGGCTCAAAAAAGACCGGGTACGACAGGGAAACGAAGAACCCATAGCTTTTCCTTATGGAAATAACATCCAAGTTAACCCATCAAAAGCCCCGGCAGTATACCCATCCTAACAGACCCATACAAATCCTTCAAACAAACAGGCCCGGAAGGAACCATTGAGCACCCTTTCACAAGTACCGTTCGGAGGACAACAGCAGAGAGGAGAAGACAGACAGTACAAATTCGGATCATTCTTGCAAAATGCCATGCAACAAATTACAAATTGGTCTCGTCAACAAAATGCAAACCATACCCTTTATCCTGGTCTTTCATCCTCGTCTGGACTGCCGACCGCTTCATGCCTTATCTCGAAGCATCTCGGGTTTGAAACCACACCGGTAACACTGTACAACGCTTCCGCCGATGATCCTCAAGCCGGAGCAGAGTTAACAATGGAAACTAGGGTTTGCATGCAGAATAAGCAGTGCACGAGAATCGAGGGAGGTAGAACGGTAAGTTTGGGGAACCCAATCGAAACATTAAATACGTATGCCTTAGTAGAGCCAACTTTTCAAATCACACCCTCTCAATCAATCCCGTATGTCTCCTTACGTGGAAGTGAGCTGTTTACCTCTTTAGCCCAAAATCACCCATACCTCCAGGGACCCACCCAATGGTTTAAACTGGACCTTAACACCCCTCCGGACCATCCAAAGACTCTCAACTCAAAATGCCCCTTTATTGAATATGTCAACGGTGAGCCTCACCCATACAAGCCTGGCAGATCGGTTTTGATCCTCAACCCCAACATAGCCCAAGCCCATGCCAACTTAAAGACATCCACCACCAACATTTCTCAACCCCCAAAACAAACCCATAATAGAAAATTGCTTTGATCGGCCCACCTATCCCGGAAGTCAACTAAGCCCTCCCACTGAGCCCAAGAAAAAAATTTCTACACCCAAACCGATTAAATCCTCCACCAAAGTCTTCTTCCTGAACCATCTCATGCCCAAAAAATACTCTGGAACCCCCCGGCTCTCACCGGACGTCCAAACTTCAGGAAATCTCCCCGACACTCGACCTCTCCTCGACAGGCAGCTCCGGATGGATCACACCATCAAGCGAAGATATTTTTGACTCTGATAGTCGGCTTACGACCAACTATAACAACTCTATGCCGCTAAGGAACGACAAAAAAAATTTGAAGTTGCTCCTTGAATTCTCTGACGAATCACCTGATCCAGACAATTACACTCGAAAGAGAAGAAGGCAAGAAACACCGGCGGACACAGATGCAGACGATATGGACCGACCCTCGAAGGTATGGGTTTACTCACCTTTCGCACACATGCACATCTCTTTAGGTAAGAACATGCATGCTAATCTTTCACTTTCTCATTTTTACTTGGGGTTTTCTTTCGAACGATGGCGAACTAAAAAACACACAGCGCACAGGCATGCACAACTAAACACTACACTTCCAAAGTTTCTTCATCGTACTAGGTTTAACATGCAGGCCACAAAAAATACTTGCACTTACCATAAATTTTGGTTGGTTAACCACTCTCCCTGCACACACCCGCACCACCTACACCTCCACAATACCCATAACCACATTAGACCTGCTGACACCCTGGCCACCTCTTTTAAAAGTGATCTCTTTAGAAGGCTGAGGCAAGATTTTTTTTCTCGACACTCGGCCGGGCATGGGTGTGATCGGCGAACATCTCTTATCCTATAAGAGGAGACAACTCATCGCTAAATCCCGCACCCTGCTTATCGCCCCTCCGAAACCGGAGAAAACTAACACTAAGCAAACTCCCTCACATGGAATCCGATCATCCCCTGTTTTAAACGGCGCTCAGGGGCACCCCCGCTCTCACACCAGAACCCAAACACACCTTTATCCTATTCAAAAATCTTGTTCTCTTAACCCCTCTCATAGAAACTCATCAAAAGTGGGCCCGACACCGACCCTCGGTTTACAATGATTATTTTCTCATGGAACTGTAGGGGGATAAGCAAGACGTCCACCTCTAGAGAACTCAGGACGCACAACAACAAATATCACCCTGATATCATCTTCCTCTCTTAGACCAAAGCCGCCAATCCTGAATCTCTCTGTAATCTGGCAAGCTTAAGTTTCCCCTACTCCCACTCGGTCAACGCTACTCCCACTCATGGAGGTGGCATCTGGTTGGCCTGGCATGACAATATCAACCTTACCATTCTCTCATCATCCCCGAGGGGGATTAACACCCTCATTTCCTCCTCCATAACTAACCAGCCCCCTGATAGTGAGCCTGCACACTGGCTTTGCTCCTTCACCTATGGTCCCCCTGAACAGCAGAACAAACTAAATTACTGGAGCGCAATTAGTGTCATGGCTCCCAATGTTAAAATACCCTGGCTGATTATGGAAGACCTTAATAGTATTTCAAACCAGAACGAGAAATTTGGCAAAATCTATTTTGACCCAACAACTCCAAACCCTTTTTACGACTTCATTTTCGACTCCGGCCTCATCAATCTCGGTTTCTCGGACGTCCCGTTTACCTGGTCAAACAAGAGGAAATGGCATGAGCTCATAAAGCAACGGCTTGATAGAGCCCTCAACTATACTCAATGGAGCGCGTGCTTCCCCGATGCCACCTTGCACAATCTCCCCATCATCGGCTCAGACCACGGCCCCATCATCCTCAACACTGAACCGAAGAGAACGGAGTTGTCCAAACAATTCCATTTCCTTTCGGCCTAGACCAAGCGCGCTCGATATCAGGATAGCATTAACCATGCTTGGGCTAAAGATCAGCCGGGATCCTGGCCGCTCTGGCTGTGTAACAAGCTCAGACAGACAAAAAAGGAGCTCTCAGCCTGGAACAAGGAAGAATTTAATCCTAACCCGATTTCCATCCTCAACATTCAGAAAGAACAACCTAGCAAAGCAAACATCGCTAGCGAACAAAACCACCAAAGCCGTCTCCATAACCTTCTTGACATTGAAGAATCCATCTGGCGTGAGAAATCGCGTAAAACGTGGCTTCGGGATGGAGACCGGAACACAAAATTCTTCCACCTTTCCACCTTAGGTCGCAGAAGGGTTAATAATATCAAGAAGATCAAGCCCCCTGACGGCTCATGGGGCCAGGGGAGAAAAGACATCAGCGATAAATTCACTCAGCACTTCAGGGACCTCTTCACCCCGTCCCACCCCACTATCAAAGTCAGTGACTTGAATATCCTAGAACCCTCCATTACCGCAAATGACAACTCTCTACTCTCGAGAGATCCCAGTATGGAAGAGGTCAAAGAAGCCCTTTTTACCATGAATCTGCATAAATCCCCAGGTCCGGGCGGGTTCACCCCCCTGTTCTATCAGAAGTCCTGGGACACGGTCAAGCACGATCTCCACCTAGCCACGATCGCCTTCTTCCAAACGGGTTATCTGCTGGGAAAATTCAACCATACCAACATCACCCTCATCCCCAAGCACAAAAACCCAGAGAAGCCAGAGCACTTCAGGCCCATCAATCTCTGCAATGTCAAGCTTAAGATCATCACCAAGATTCTAGCCACGCGGCTCTGGCCCCTTCTCGATAAGATTATCTCTCCTGCCCAGAATACCTTTATTCCTGGACGGCAAATTTTTGACAATATTATCATGGCCCAAGAAATTCTCAAGACCCTAAAAAAGAAGAAAGGTAAGTAAAACTGCATGGCAATTAAGCTCGACCTCAGCAAAGCTTTCGATCGTGTGGAGTGGGAGTTCCTCGATGACACGATGCGCGCCATAGGATTTTGTGATAAATGGTGCAATTGGGTTCAACAATGCATCTACACCACTGCGCTCTCTTTCACCATGGATGGCTCTCCTTATGGCTTCCTGAAGCCAGGAAGAGATATACACCAAGGCGACCCCCTCTCCCTCCTTCCCTCTTCCTTATTTGCTCGAAAGTCTTGTCCAGAATTCTCCTCCAAAAAGAAAAAGAAGGCACTCTTCATGGTATTAAGACTGCTAGAGGCAGCTCGCCCGTCTCTCATCTCCTTTTTACGGATGACAGCTTCATCTTCCGTAACGCTACCCTTAGCGAAGCTGACACACTCAAGCAAGCTCTGGACATCTTCACCAAGGTGTCAGGCCAGGAAATCAACTTTGAGAAATCTTGTATCTTATTCAGCAAGAACGGTCATCACCACCATCGCAAGATCATCCAAAGGATGCTGCGCATCAAGAGAGATTCCTATGGGGAAAAATACATTGGTGCCCCTCTTACGTTCGATCATGCTAAGAACCTTAACTTCCAGGATATTATCACTCGGATGTCGAAGCGGATTGACGGCTGGAAAGAAAAATTCCTTTCCCAAGCTAGCCGCATCACACTTATTAAAGCTGTTAACTCGGCAATTCAAACCTTCCTCATGTCTGTTTTCCCCCTCCCTCACAAAACTTACAAGAAAGTTGACTCGATAAACGCGCATTATCTTTGGGGATCAAATCAAGAGGGCAGACTAAAAGCCCATCTTATCAAATGGAAAAAGATTTGCAAACCCACCCAATATGGGGGTCTGGGCATCCATACCGCTGTGAACCATAACCAAGCCCTGATGGCCAAGCTCTTCTGGCGGGTCATCAAAGAGCCAGAAAAAGTTTGGACTAAAAACCTGAAAGCTAATTACTCACCCAGAGACTTTGTTATGCTGGCCCTCCCCAAACCTGCCGACCCCTGGATCTGGAAAGGAATCCTTAAAGCCCGTAACAACATTTGGTCCAAGCTCTGATGGCACATTGGAGATGGAGAAAGCGTAGATCTCTAGTTAGAACCCTGGATCCCGGGTATCAGATTCGGGAGACCAGCAGGTCTTGTCCCTGAAGCCAGAGACGTTACAAAAGTTGCAGACCTCATTTGGTCCAATAGTCGAACCTGGAAAACGCACCTCATCCAATCTTTATTCCACCCGGACGTTGCTGATTTGATCATCCATATCCCTCTCAGCATCAACCCTGCGAAAGACACCCTGAGATGGACCAAGGAGAATAATGGCATCCTTACGATCAAATCTGTTCATAATTTTTCAGCCATCACTTAACCGGGAGACATGTTCGCCATCCCCCAATCTACTCCACCTTCCATTCCTTGGAAAAAAATTTGGAAACTCAAAGTACCCTTCCGCATCCAAGTTTTCTTATGGAAAATCCTCCAGAACGCCATCCCAACCAAAATCAACCTTTGGCATGATTATGAAGACTGGGATACAAACTGCCCCCGGTGTGGCTTGGAAGAGGAAACCACCACCCATGTTTTATTCTTCTGCCCTAAGATCCGCGATATATGGTTCGAGTCCAAACTCTTGATCGACTTTAGAAACTAGAGCTACTCAACATACAAACTTTCTAGACCTAGCCATGAGGATGGACAACCTTGACTAGAAGATCACGGTGTCTGCCTTTACTAATGCTCTACTCATTGAAAGTAGGGCAAAGGAGTACATTATTCTGAATAAGCCAACAACTTCCAAGATATGGTAGAAAAGGTAAACAATTACATCGATCTGGAAAGAATGATTTCTGAAAGACAAAAGCCTATTAAATCCATTCTTGCAGCCAAATGATAAAATACAGAATAAGAGATCGAGCGCGCTACAGACGCCGGGGGAGATAGAAAACGTGTTAAATCTGAAGGAGACTGACCCCGCAAAGAAACAATCTTCAAAACTAGTCCTTCCAAACTTAACAACCAAGCTGGCAGATATCTATCTTACACTTCAGAAGGATAAATTCTTTATAAACGTGCAACCTCTCGAGCCAATCGAAAGAAGGCCGTATTGCAAACATCACAAAGTGAGACACCATGATACTGAACGATGCTACACTTTGTAAAGACTCGTAGAATATATACTAAAAGACGGAATGATGCATGAGTATATTGTCAACCTGGAGAGTTATAAAGATGGGAGCTATAAAATAGATACCCAAGTGTTTAAATCGAATAAGAGGCTGATGAGAAACACCTGTACTACCTTCACCTCAGTCACTTTATCGAAATGCATAAAATTAATAGGTCGGTCCGATTTAAAAGACGTCCAGGAAAATATTATTTTGAGTGTTATAGTGGGAGACAGTCAAATTGACTGTCTATCTACTATTATTTCTTGAGACGTACAACGCAAGAACATCAAAAGTTTAGGCTTCGTTTGGGGATTGTGTCTAAGTAACGGGAATGCACCAATTTAACCCGTTATTGGTTTATTCTTATTATTCTCACTTGACCTAGGCCCTTTTTTTTCTTTCTTTTTTGGGTGAAAAAAGGTAGGAAGAGGTGAGAAGAGGTAGGAAATTTAGAGGTTAGAAGATTGGAAAAAACTGGTGTGCGTTTGGCAGAAGGTTAGAACTTGTACTTAAAATCCTGACTTCTAACTTCAACTTCTCACTAGTCTGTTTGGCTGAACCATCTAATTTGACCATAGATTAGAAGTTTCTCCACAAAAACATCAAAAATACATATAAAACTAAATATAGAGGAAAACATTCCTCATAGTCATACAAGAAAATGTCAGTCGATCAATACCTCTAAAATTAAAATATTCACTTATTACCTACCTTACAACACACCACTCCAACACAAGCTAAAACAACACAGAAAATCCAACCATACACATCCCTCACAGCCATCCCACCTAGATCCTCTACGTCTTCAGCTTCCTCAACCTCAACAACTGGTGGGGCTTCTTCCTCCTCCAAAGCTACTCCCCCCAGAACATGCCTCTCCTTCTCAACAAATGCAGCAAACAAATGATCAGCCTCTGCCCTTGAATTAACTCTTCTATGAATAGCTCCTCGAAAACCTGAGACCTGGGGGTGTGTCTCCTCCCATGTCTCATATACTCCGGGTATACGCCCTACAAAAACCACATAATACCTAGCCATCACACCTATAAATTAGTAAATCATGAATATGTCATAACACATAATAACTTGTTAATCTACATACACTATACAATACATTAGAGACATATAATACTTAGTCATAACAATAGTGAAAACCAAAAATATAAATACCAAACAAGAGACATACCAAACAGACTTATTAAAGTGATCCCATACCATAGGCATAATAAAGGATGCAATAAAAGAGTAGTAAACAAACAAATAAAAATAGTACAAAATAGATGACTCAGGCAGGATGATAGTGTCCAGAGTTGACATACTCAAGCCACATGCTTGCACACAGGAGGTCCCTAAAATTAGTCCATGCTTTAGTTCCCCTTAATCCTCTTATCTCTTTATGAGGCATTTCTCCATGTTCCTCTTCCTATGTATTTGGGTCTTCTAAGTTTTCATGTGGATCTACCTCTATGATATGGTTATGAATGATACAACATGCAACAAAACCCTTGGTTTGAGTTTCAACATCATAATGGGGTTCTGTGCGCAAACAGGCAAAACGTCCCTTCATGACCCCAAACAGACGCTCAATGATGTTCCTTAGCTGGGAGTATCGATAATTGTATAACTCTTGTGGAGTCTGAGGACTATTCCCCTCTTGATATTCCTTAAGGTGATAGCGTACACCTCGATAGGGAACTAAAAAACTAGGAGCTTGGGGAAATCCAGCTTCCCCCAAGTAGTAATGATCTGAAATAAGTTAAATTGTGCATATTAAGATTGTAAACCAAAAATTGCAAGTAAAATATTAGGGATGATATTATAAATACATTATCATTTACCTTTTGGTACTGTAAACGGATACATGTCATCATTAACTGCAGTTCTCAAGATCCTGTTATCATGAGCTGAACCTTCCCATCCAGTAAATATGTCAGTTATTTTTATGTCAAAGGAATAAGCAACAAGTACATTCTGCTTTATATCCCCCTTCCTAGTGCGATACCTAGGTTGATCTTCAAGGGGGATTATTGCAGGGATGAATGTGCCATCCACTGCTTAAACACAATCCTAAAGAAAATAAACCATAAACCATGCCATCAACTTGTACTTAAAATATGAACCCAACCTTGAAGTAAATATATATACTTTGAAGTAAGTGTTGGCCCAAGTATGATGATTGTTTCTATTGGCAAGAGACAAGTCAGGAGTTGCATGTTTGATTAAGTCTTTACCCAACCTCAAAACATACTTTAAAACAACATGAAAATACTTGGAAATAGTTTCCAATGACCTCATGGTTGAAGCTTGGGCATGCCTAAACCTAGTGTCATGACCTACAATCAACAAGAATATTGCCACCTGTTCTTCAATATCTAAATGTATGCTAGCTCTCAAACCCTTCCCTCTCAGCCTATCACAAAAACTAATGAAGCAAGCCTTATTTATTTACAACATATTATGGCAGATAATATCACTTTCATCATACAACCAATGTAAGTTTGCATTCCTGTGCTCCCTCCTATTGACAGAAGGTGTTCTATCATATTGGGTAGCCTCAACCAACAATAATACTAGGTTAACCGTAGTGGCTGCAGCCGCAACAACGGCCTCTAATTCCAATGTTTCATCATCATATTGATCATCCTATAAACCACATTTTATTCATCACAATTCAACAAACCAACCAAACAAATCAATCTCAATTTCTAAATAAAACCCAACAATCATCACAATGTAATTCATCACATTTAATTCATTTAACCAATCATATTTAATTCATCACAATGTAATTCGTAAAATAACAAAAATAAACATTGGAGGACGGGAGAGAGGTGGTTGGAGGCGTTATTTGGGATAGAGGGTGAAGATCGGGAGAAAGGGTAAAGAGAGGGTGGGCACTGCGAGGGAGAAGGAGGAACGTATGGGAGAGTGAAGGCGCTGCGAGGGAGAGCGTTGTTGGACAGAGAGAGGGTCGAGGGAGGGTTGTGAGGGAGAGCGAAGGCGTTACGAGGGAGGCGTTATATTCCTTTGGTCGGTTTTTGTTTTGTTTTTTTGTTTTTTTGTTTTTTTTGCTTTTTTGTTTTCTTTTTAAACATTGGTTAATGATTTAGCAAGTTTGGGGAGGTAAGGGTGGTTATTGATTTGGCAGATTTCATATTTTTGGACTTGAAATGACTAAAATACCCCCACTTAAACCGTTGAGAGGGTAGAAAACGACCAGACCACGGTATAGCGGCAAAATGACCAGTCAAAGCCAAACTGGAAGTTTTTTGGTTGGAAGTCAATCCAAAAAACTTCACAGGGGGGGGTGTGAAGTTTTGAGGTTGGAAGTAGGCCAAACCTCCAACCAAACTTCTAGTTTTCATTTTTTCTGAAGAGAATGCCTACTTTTATAAATAAAAAAACAAATATGCCAAAGGTGAGAAGTTTCCAAAAGGTCACACCTCTTCTCACCCTTGACCAAAAAACAAACATGGACCTAATCTCCCCTTCTTAGGTTAGGTCTCAGATCAAGGTGGGAAGAAAGTTTGAAGAAACACGATCCTGCCCTCCAAGTGCACTCATATTTCCTTTTAAACTAGGGACATCTCAACCATTGGATCGCTTTAAGTTGAGTCATCCTCATATCACGCTACCTAAGAAGGGTGTTCTTTCTTACTCTCTAATTGTCATGTGTTTACTAGCTTTGACCACGTCGTCTAGGCATGTACTTATTCCAACGAGGTCAAGTTGTGCCAAAATAGTTAGGTACCTCGAGATTCCTATCGTTGGTCACAACGTCTAGACATGTGCTTATCCTTGCGAGATCAAGTTGTGCCAAAATAGTTGGGTACCTTAATACATGATCACCTTGAGCTTATTATCATTGATCTCAAGGCTCATTCTTAGAGTATTCACAGCAGTAAGGTCGGTTGCTTATGTGGAGGTTACCAACCCTCTTATTTCTCAACCGACCACCCAGCAGTTGGGTCGTATTGTTTAGCTGGCAACCTTTTGAGCAAAAAATCCCACTTTGATGATCGGTTCAGAAACCCACAGGGTGGGCTGTTAAAATAATCATGTCGTGCAGTTCAGAACTGCGCGGCACAAATGAAGTAATAAGGGGACGCAATGTGTCATGTTTTGATTGGTTGAATATGCCGCGCAGTTCAGAACTGCGCAGTAGACCAACTGCTAGGATGGTGCCACGTGTATGGCTGATATTCAAAGGTGGGCAACGACTATTACTTGCTTCTGAACTATGCGGCTAGGTCTGTAACAATTCTTTTCCTCATAAAACCGTCCCCACACCTCATTTCTCTTCAAGAAAATAACCATATCAAACTAAAACAAAGTCGTGTCTTCAAGCTTTCAATCTAATTCTCAAAGCCAATCTCAACTCTCCCATCCAAGCTAACAACCTAACTTTTATCCCTCCAAATTCGCCACATTTGGTTCGTCACAAATGTCGAATCCTTCTCAAGATCACCACGTTCGGCAATTATTCTCATTACTTGACTCTCCTAGTCCCTCACAATTTGATTCTCAAAGAACAATACTTACTCTAACTACAAACCCTACTACTCCCAATTCAACGTTCAATCGGGAAATCTATATTTTTCCTCACAAATGGAATTTGGCAGAGAAAATTCATCTATCCCGCCGATGCAAGCTTCATGGGGTTTAAACGACTTAAACCTCAATGTACCACCCGCTCCGGTTGTCGCTCCGATTGTCGCACAAAGTAATACGGGTGCAAATATTAATGGGATGCCACGTGCCTGTTTGTGATTGGCTGTTGTGCCGCACAATTTAGAATGGCGCAGTAGATATAGCTCGTTAAGATTGACCCACGTGGCCCTATTCAGGCGTTCATTCATGCCGCGTAGTTCTGAACTGCGTTGGGCTCAGACAACCCCGAATCGGTTTGGCACTGCTGTGTAAAAATCAAGGTGGGTTAGTGTTGATTCATTCTAGTAGGTTTAAACGGACCTTCTGCTGCAAATGCTGTTAGAACGTAAGTGGCTTCTCAGTTACTTGGCGGTTTACCCACGGTGAGTGAAAACATGCGTGGGGCATTTACCGTGGGCAGACGACCCTGTCTCTATCTACATCTACAATCCCTCTCAAAACTGAAAGAGTCAGAGTTGTTGAGTACCTGATCAGGGTTTCAAGGTTTCTGAAATGAAACTGCCTAATTAAATTCTCTCAAATCAGAATCCCCAATCTGTCTTTCCCTCTCTAAAAAATTAGGATTTACGAAAGCTCAATCAAACAACAAATCGAAACAATGGCGTCTCCTATGATGAGTCTCCCAGAGGAGTTAAAGATTGGCATCCTTCTCAGGCTTCCCTCCAAAATCCTAATGTGTTGTAGGTGCGTATCCAAACCCTTGCGTGATTTCATTTCATCAAAATCGTTGCTAGTAAACTAAACTCTAAGATCATAATGTCTCCAAATAACGCTGATCGCATCACTTTATTAGACCTCGACGCTAAACCTTGATTTACCCGCGGAGATTAAAAAATCGAATGTTTTGTGGGGTTCTTGGATTGGGTTACTTGGCTTATGGACGCGGTGGGGGAGCAATATTGTGTTATGGAATCCTACTACTAAAGAGTATGGGAGGATTCCAGATGCCCCCATTGAACTTAGCTCGAAGTATTATTCGGTTGAGTTGAGGTTCTGGTATAATCCTGGTACCGAGGGATATAGAGTTGTAAGAATTAAGTACTTTTCTAAACCAGAGCCGGAAGTAATGGTGTTCATGTTGGGAACGACGTGTTGTTAGAAAACGATATGTAGCTTGCCTAATGATATTATACGTCCGTTTAGTGATGTGCAAGTGCAAGTGCAAGTAGGGAATGGAGGTATTCACTTGATGAGTTACTCGTTTGATGATAATGTTGTGAAGTCCTTTGATTTGGAGACAGAAAAAAAAATCCAAGAAGTCCTGCTACCGGAGGTCTGTTTGACATCTACTAGACATGTTCAAATGTGTACACTTGAAGATTGTCTTTCAGTGTGTTTTTATTCTTGGGAAACTAGTGGCGAAACTGTGATGGAACGAATTCTTGTATGGGTGATGAATAATTTTGGGGTGAAGGAGTCTTGGAGTAAAATCTTGTCCTTTGAGAATTGTTCGTTTGAAAATTATGTTCGCCATATAAGTCACTATGGTCGACATATAAGTCCCTTAGTGGTTCGGGAAAATGGTGATATCTTATTGGGATACGGTAAGAATGAAGTGGTTAAATATGATCGGGTGAACACAGTGTTAGACTGACTAGAGTTCGTGGTAATCTTTCTGAGTCAAGTGACTGGTTTGTTCATTTGGAGACTCTTACTTCAGTTGCTGCACTTATTTGTGGCAGTTTAGTGGAAACACAGCAAATGTTATGAACTCGGGTGGAAAAGCAAAAGAAGAGTTTTCTTTAGTTTACCGAACTATATTAGATTTTAGTTACTTCAGGTGCCAGATGCTGCATTTTACCTACTTTTCTTATGGGTAGCTACACATTAGAAGTCGTTACTATTCACGGGAGAGTACAAGAAGCTTATTACCGTGTTGGTGGTGATTGTTAATGAAATTGGTGAATAGATTACTTTTGAGAGTATAAAGGTCGTGCTCGTATTAGTTGTGCGGAAATTGATATCTGGATAATGGAGGATTAGGACAAACAAGTTCAACCACCGGAGCATATGAACCGACTGATTGGGCTAAGAGTATCTCCAGATAGGAGTAGTTTCTCACTACAGTACAATGGCGAAGAGAAAGTAAGTTTTATCCACCTCTTGTTGAAAAATACAAAGAGAGTTTGGTTTTCCTTTTGTTTGAATGGTGGAACTAAGTATTTTTAGTCCTACATTGGATATGAGGGAAGCTCAACTCTACTATATAAGTAAGTCTAATACTTAACTTGTTGTGGTGTGTGTGAGAGTTGGTGGGTCACACACGCATGTGCGACCCATGTGTGCAAACTAGCTTGGGTGCATGGGCTACCCATAAGCTTGCTCAACCTAAGAAACCCGTTTGTTATTATTAGTCTATGATTCGCGAAGCCTTGGACTCATGGGGATTCCTTTGAATACTTAGTCATATTTTTGGGTTTGAGGTGTGAATTAGGTTGTCTTCAACAAACGCAACTTAAGGTGTGATCTTTGGTGAAGAGATACTAACTTGAGGTATGTCTTAATGTGTAACCCTTGGTGAAGAGTCACATTTGCTCTATATAACCCAACTTTGTTTTTATTATTTTTTATCAGTTTTCTTGAGTCATTTCTTCAATAGAGAAAATGTACGTAATTAAGGTTAGATAAAAATGTTCTCTTTGCGACTGATCATTGTATCCTGGGAGACAGGGGCCTACATTCCTGCAAAGCATTGTGGCAGGGGCGAATCTGTCTTAAGAAGAGAGTGTGCATACACTAGACTCGATCATCTTTTTAAGAGGTGTTGTTTGTTTATGCAGATTTTAATACACCTCTTGATGTAAATATTCTTATTATTACTTATTTTGAAGCGCTTTTTCATATGTACAACTGAAAGAAGCTCTCCGACGTCCAAAATTTCTTAGTATCATTCTGACAATATTAATGTTGTTTCGTGTATGTAATATGTGCCTTTTACTGTGTTATTCTCTAAGTTTATTTCACATGTGTGCTGAACTTGAATGTAATTGTCACTTTTATGTTTCTATTATTTTAGGAGGGTTTATCCGTTTTACTTATACTTTTCTTCCATCTTCCCACCTTTTTCCGTATTTGCAATTTTGCATCCCTCTTGTATTGCTCATGACCATGTTTCATGAAAGCCCAATGTCTGGGTGTGGAAGTGAGATAGTTCTAACGAGTTCATTACAGTATTGTTTCACATCTGCTCCCATTTTTTTGCTTTTTGGGTCTTTTTTATTTGAGTTTGTTAATAAAAATGGAGAGCCTGAATTGCTAGATGTAGGGCTGGACAGAGAAACCGGCGAAACCTCGAAATCGAACCGAACCGGGCTGAACTGACAATTTTTTTCGGTTTGTAACAGTGCCGATTTGGTTTTCGGTTCTAAAAGTGAGGAACCGGACTGCCCCGGTTCAGTTTCTGGTTACCTACCCTGGTTAACCGACCAAACCGAACTGGAGGGGGTATAATAGTAACTTAAGTAGTAGCTGCTGAGAAATGCCTTTACATTAGGCATATTTGGGATGTTATATATGATATCTCTCTCAAAGTCTCATCTCTAAGCTCTAACTCTAATTCTTCTCTATCATTCTCTCGAGTCTCTAGTATTTTCTCTGTCTTAGTCTCTCTCTAGTACCAGATCATAAGATTACTCTCTCTTAGTCTCTACTCTCTACTCTCATAACAAAGGTGGTGCAGTGCTGCTCAATTCCAATTCCAACTTACAACTTACAAGTTTTGGTTTGGGGTTACAACTTCACTAAAGGATTTGGGGTTACAACTTGCAAGCTTCCAAGTTCTAAGTAACTGCTCAATTCCAATTCCAAGGATGATGAATTGATGATGATGATGAATTGATGATCTTTCTCTCTCTAGTCTCCAATTCCAATTTCAATTCGTTCCAATTTCAACCGGCATATTGGAGACAGGTAATCTCTCTCTCAAATACAGTTTTAGGAATTTTGGGGATTTCTAATTTTAGGGTTTTTTGATTTATGGATTTTTGATTTTGAGGATTTATGTCTGATTTTGGGGTATTTAGGGATTTTTTATTACAAATTTTAGGGATTTCAAATTTTATTCGAATAGAATTGGCTCTACTTCGAATACATTTCTACCTGAGATGTTTTATTCGAATAGATTATAAATCTATTCGAATACATTTTATTCTAAACTTCAATATGATTCAGGCATTCAGCAATCAACATATATATAAATTCTAAACTTCTTGCTAAAAAAACTAATGACTTGTACTTTTTCTCAGTAATGGCGAGTTCTGTGGATGAAGTACAAATAAATGTGAATGATGTTATTGAGTCTGAGAGGCAGAGCCAACCAGTTGAATCTTCGCAATCAACAAAGCGAAGTCGGAATGGAAAAGTTACATCAAAGGTATGGGATCATTTTACTAAAGTAAATGATAGTAACCTCCTAAGGCAAAATGTAATTACTGCAATTTGTTGTTTGCAAGTGATTCATCGTTTAACGGTACTTCTTCCTTAAGAGGTCATTTACATCATCGATGTAAGAGTGCTAGTAATCCTTGTAGAGCGCCACCCGTCGATGATAAGCAACAAACCCTTAGCTTTAAAAGAAAGAATGGAGGACAAGAACAAGATCTTGTGCCTATCTTATTTAGCCAAGATTCTTGTATGAAAGCTCTTGCCAAAATGATAATTATGGACGAGCTTCCATTTAGATTTGTGGAAGGTGAGGGTTTTCTGAATTTTTGTGATCTTCTTTGTCCAAGATTTAAGGTTCCTTCACGTGTAACAATAGCTAGGGAGGCTATTGTTATATACTTGGAAAAAAATAAGAAGTTGAGTAGTATTATAAGAGCTTACAAAATTTGCGTCACTACCGATACTTGGACCTCCATCCAAAATATAAACTATATGTGTCTCACCGCACATTATATCGATAGTGAGTGGAGGTTGAATAAAAGGATACTCAACTTATGCGTGGTTCCAAACCATAAGGGTGAGACAATCGGAAAGATGGTGGAGAAATGCCTTTTAGAATGGAAAATATATAGTATATTAACCGTCACATGTGATAATGCAAGCTCTAATAATTTGGCAATAGAATGGTTGAAGAAGAAGACGAAACATTGGAAAGATGTAGTTTTAGAACATGAGTTCATACATGTTAGGTGCTCCACACATATTTTAAATCTTATTGTGAAGGATGGGCTAAAGCAATATGACACGGCAATAGCTCGAGTGCGTGATGCGGTTAGATATGTGAGGTCGTCTCCATCTAGATGGTTGAAATGGAAAAATTGTGTGAAAGAAGCTAAAATTGAATGTAAGAAGAATGTATATTTAGATGTACAAACGAGGTGGAACTCCACGTACATTATGTTGGCGGCGGCAGTAATGTTTGAAGATACATTTGCGAGATTGCAAGATGAAGATGTTGGGTATATAAAACACTTTGTTGGGAAAGATGGTGTTGTTGGCGTGCCTCTAGGGATAAATGATTGGGATAGAGCTAGATTGTTTGTGCAGTTTTTGGGTGTTTACTATCATACAACCACCAAAGTTTCTGGGTCTAAGTATGTTACATCTGACATTTTATTCAATGAGATAATAAATGTTAAGAGTAACTTGAAACAACTATCAAACCATATTGATCTTGGTTTAATGTCCATGAGTATGAGTATGATTGAAAAATATGATAAGTACTGGGACATTGAAAAGATTAACCCATTGCTATTAGTTGTTGTTGTTCTTGATCCTCGTTTCAAGTTAGGATATGTTGAATTTGGGTTGAGTGGATTGTATGAGAATGCCAAAATTGATTTGATAATTGAGAAAGTAGAAAAAACACTTTGGAGTTTGTATGTGGCTTATGCTAGAAATAACCAAAACCTAAATACAATATCAAGTTCAAGTGTTAGTGAATCAATTGTGATAGATAATGTGATGGAGGACCAGGCTACTAAGTGGAAAAAACATAAACAAAGAAATTTGGGGAACACGACAGAAGTTGAGAAGTACTTGAAGGCTACTCTTGAAGAAGAAATTGTAGGAAAGCCATTTGATATTTTGTGTTGGTGGAAAAATAATTCCACCAAGTATCCGATCATCTCTCTCATAGCACGTGATGTATTAGTTATTCTTGTGACTTCAGTTGCATCTGAGTCTGCTTTTAGCACGGGAGGACGTGTACTTGATCATTTTCGTAGTTTTTTGTGTCCTAACACAGTAGAAGCTCTCATATGCACACAAAATTGGCTCCAGTCTAAAGTAAAACCAATTGACCTTCAAGCTTCAATGGAAGAGGTAGAGCAATACGATGATATTGACACTGGTAATAATTTATTTGTTTTTATTTACATTTTAATAGCTTAACAATGTTAAGTTAACATTGTTGTATTACATTAACTCAACTATATCAATATATGATATATTATAACTTTTTTTAATAATATTTTAGAGTTTTTCGAGGGAGGAGTATCATCGATATCATTAGAGGACAACACTAGTTGAGAGCCTTGTCTTGTGGTATGCTTATTATTTGTTTATTCATTTGCATTATACAAGTTAGCAGATTTTTTTATTGTGATAAATTTCTAATCTTATAATTTATTTATTTTTAATACTGGAAAAGCAGTAATTTCATCTAGGCATCTAGCGTTGTGGACTCGTGGATTGGTATTGGTATGTGCCTATGTGGTTCTTTGGAGTTCTGTTATACTTTTTGTGGCGATGTGGATATGCCGATATGGACGGACCTATGGACTATGATTGAGTTTTGTTATACTTTCTGAGTTTCTGTGGCTTTATGATGGACTTTAGACTTTGAACTCTGGACCTATGACTATATTTGTTTTGTTATGTTGGACTTTAGACAGACGTATGCTTGTTGTCCATTTTGTTATAGACTGTTGGAACTAGTAATCTGGTAGTATAGACTGTCCATTATGTTATGTTATGTTATGTTATGTTGGACTGGACTTAGAAATTAGTAGACTATTGTCCATTTTTTTCTTTTTATAAGTATTGTGAATTTCTGATATTATGGCTGATTGGCTGTCCATTTTGTTATAGCTGTTATCCATTATGATGTCCATTTTGTTATGGCATATTGGCATGCATTGCTCTAGACTAATTTTCTGATATTATGGTGGCTGCTTTGTGATATTATGATGTCCTTTTATAATATGGGTTGTCCATTTTGTGATGTCCAATTGTCCATTATGATGTCATTTTATACTATAGGCTGTCCATTTTGTGATGTCCATTTATTAATATGGGCTGTCCATTTTGTGATGTCCATTAGGATGTCCAGGTCCTTTTATAATATGGACTATCTTACAAATGAGAGAACAAGATCTTTTTATGGGCCTAAAAGGCCTGGCCTATGGCTGCTGCATGATTCAAAGTACAAATATAAAAACTAGACCCAAAAAACTAATCCAAAACCGTATATAAAAACCGGACCGACCGGTTCGGTTTTGGTTCGGTTCTTTATGAGATCGGTCCAGTTCGTATTTTCAAAACCGGTAATGTCCGGTTCGGTTTGCGGTTTAGGGTCATAACCGGGGCGAATCGGACCGTGTACTGACCTAGCTAGATGTGAAGCAATATATAAGAACTACTTAAACGATGCTTAGTTGATTTTATTTTGCTTCTTCCTTATTGGACTAAAGTTGGAATATTCCATCATATTCTCTATTTTCTTCCGTCAAACTACTAATACATCCGAAGGCAAAGCATCATTAAGCATCCCCCCATATATGGTAGATATTTTGGATATATTGGATAACGGTGACGAGGTACGAGGAGATTTGGAACTCGTGGATCAAAGAGAGCCAGAGCTAGATATGGTTGGTGGTGAAATATGTTTCGTGGCACTTCAGCCCTCCAATGATCTCCATTATAAAGATTCAGCCCAACTCGGCTCAGACTGGTGGGATGGCTCGAGCCAATGAAACCAGATCTGCTTGTGTGACTGGTTACTTAAATCACGCATGACGTATGTGTCAGAAGAGGTGAGTGTATGCCTACGAACGACGCACGTGAAGATGCCATAGGCACCCATTGGTGTGGCCCATACTTTTGGGTCAGTAAACCCCATTCACTCACCAGTCATCAGTCATCAGTCACCAGTCACCAGTCACCACCACCACACCCTTGTGATCTTCGTGGGATTTTTTTTTTCTTTTTGCACACTAGGCGATCGGGTTTATAATTTATCACCATTTACCTGCCTAATTTGGGATGTGGGTTTGTGACGTTCTCACATGCCCCAAGGGCTAGTCGGGCAAATTGTGAACCCGATCACCCTTGGTGTGCAAACAAAGATACTAATGTGCTAATGTTTCATGATGTGAAAGCATAATATGTTGTAACGTACACGCATTAGAAAATATAACAATTTTTTGTTGAATTTTTGATAGTTTATGTTAACAGGTAGATAAAATATTTGCATCGCTTTGTCCTAAACTTGACACAGTGAGAATTTTCACACAAATATTTATGATATTTTAAACGTAGTATCATCAGAAACATTTAGATATTTCCTTGGGAAAAATAAGTACAAATGATTTTTAGATATTTAGTCGGACAATGCGAATCTGTAGAAACATGTTCTCCAATCAGGACTCAAAAGCATGGACCAGCTGGAGAGATTTTTCAATAATTAAAGGTATAAAAATCTCCATCTGGAACTTGTCACCATTGTTTAGTTAACTTCACACGCTTCTTGATAATTAGAAGCGCGTGCTAAACGATCGGGTCACCATAGATGTTTGAAAAAAATTAAGAAGTGCAGGGATCCCATCAGAAGCATCTCACCTTTCAAAAAACATAAACAAGAATTTAGAGGCAAAATGACAACACGTTAATTAATATATTTGTTGCAATATTTGCAATGCTGAAACATGTAAAAAAAAAAATAATAACTGAGGGATACGACAGAAATAATTTGAATCACAAACATTTGGTGTGTACCAAGAAACGAAACAGATATATTATTGCAGCCCATGGGGGAGGAGATTTTCGAAAAAGTTGGCAAAAGTGAGATGCGGGAGACCTGGTAGAGATAATGTCCCCGGCTTGTCTGATATTTATTCGTGGCTTTAAAAACAAAGCTAAAACTAAGTTCGGCTTATAAAGCATCAATTCTCCCCCTCCCCCCCCCTAATAACTATAAATATCTCCCTCCAAATCTCTCATCTTTACCACCAACCAACAGCTTCTCTTTGTTTCTCAGTTTCTCTAAATCCAACTCGAAACACCTTGTCTACGTCTCTCTTTGATCAAAAGTGGTGAGTTTTAATTTGCATCACTGTTGATTTTGATGTAAATCTCACAGTTGATTTTGTTCTTGTTTTGTGC
This sequence comes from Kingdonia uniflora, assembly GCA_014058105.1. Classification (NCBI taxonomy): domain Eukaryota; kingdom Viridiplantae; phylum Streptophyta; class Magnoliopsida; order Ranunculales; family Circaeasteraceae; genus Kingdonia; species Kingdonia uniflora. The sequence continues at coordinate 191,025 of JACGCM010001059.1, read as the reverse complement.
TAAAATTATGCTATTTTGATGGAGGGTATATGTTTTGGTTTGTGATTTAGTGATCTAACAAGTAATTTGGTTTTCCCACTTTGTAGATTAAAGGTTTGCTGAAATTAGATGCTAGGAGAAGCATAGTATGTTCGAAAAAATTAAGTTTTTGTGATGGGATGGTTCACCTCATTTTTTTTATTGTTTAATCTTGAAAATGAATCACTAAATCGACTTAATTAGTCGGCAAACTTAAAAATCAGAGTTTGGTGTAATGTCATGATCTACATTAGGGGTGAATTTGACAAATACTCTGATGTTTTATATTTTTTTGAATTAAAATAATAAACTGTTGAAATAAATTCAAAAACTACTCGAGAGACTCACATCTTGAACTAAGGTTGGATTATTGAACTTATATTAACCAATGGATGATTGATATATATTTTTTCTGGTAAGTTTGAACAAAAGATATATTTCCACTTAAGGGTACTTTCGGCAATGGATATATTTCCACAATTTAAATGTTGGTCAACTGCAGTTGACTACAAGTCAAATTGCAAATGTGGGGTGTATATCAAATATTTTGCAAACTGTGGGGTGTAAGTCAAATATGCCATAAAAACAAGTTGCAGCTATCTGACTTTTGGGTTTGATGACATAAAAGATTATAGTGGGGGAAGTTGCAAAGGTGTAAAGAGATTAAAATTTAGTATTACTTTAAGAGTGGTAAAACAATGTTTCATTGGGAGATCTGATCTTCAAATGGGCATTGCCATTTAGAAAAGAGTTGATTACCGATAATGCATCCAAAATGCCAATCAAAGTTTTTTTCATTATCGACAAACTCTATGCCAAGATAATTGGTGAAACATCAATACTAGTAGAGATTTATATTATCTAACTACATTCATTATTTGTTTAGAGAACATCGAAGTCTTCTTGCATCTCAACCTCAAGACTTGAAATGATACAAACAATCATAGCTAACATGAAATATTTGGAAGAAAACAAAATAAGGAACACAAGTTTTTGAATTTCTTCATCAACTGATCACACCCGGTTATAGAAACACGAGACGGTTACAGTGCTTTGGTAACATAGGTTCCTTAAGAAGAAAATAGTAAGCGGAGCTTGAGGGAATGTGAATTTGTTGGTTATTCGGCTCCTTTCTTCATTAAAGTGAGTAATGCAGTCAATGAAACATCCTTATAGAATTTGACAATATTTCTTCACAATATGGTACCCACATGCCAGGAGATGATATTCCTAGGAATTGAACACACTTGGACAATCTTCTTTTTTTGGTTAATGGAGTTTCATTAAGGGCCTACAAGTTATTTGACCCCAATAGGAATAATTCTCCGCTTCATCCTGTGGACCCAGTTGATACTCTTATAGGACATGGTGTAGTACTGTTTTCATAAAGATATAACGTATTTATTAGCTTTGGATCAAGCCAGAGTTACGGATAACTATATCACGGCCACGGGTGTACTCCTAATTGAGTACATAATGTTATTCTTATTAGCCAGTATCAAACAAATTTTGTGATTAATTCCTGCTAATACTCTTATCCTTATGTAATCCATAGAGATTATTTTATAATATTATATGCAACTTCTCTTTATTTAGGTTCATATCTGTTTGATGGTTGTATTTGAGATAGACATAGTCTAATCTATCAATGTCATGTACAGGAATGACACCCATTGCAAAACTCCGGCTTTGACCACTGCAAAATGAACTGCACTTTTCAAGGAGACTGCTAATGAGCCTTTCGAAGGTGGAATTTTTATTGAAACTACTTTAGAAAATCCTAGATAACTATGTGGGGCGGGGATATACAGAGTGATTATGGTGCAGAAGCTTCAGGATCTGTGAAGCGCGATGAATCTGAGTGGATGGCCCATTGGACAAGAACAAGCTCTAGGAAGCTCACCGGGTTAGACGTAAATGTCGGTTCAGATAATCTTATTCTTGAATACAACAACGCGTGGAGATCCCAACAAGGATCCATGGTGGTGGCATCTGATGTTCCCTTCCAATCTAAAAAAAGCAAAGTGGAATGTGAAGTAAGAGGTGAAACAGCAGATACGCCCCCGAAGTTCAACTCGAGAAGCCTAAGAAATGAAATCTGGGGACATCATAATCGACCTGTAGGTACAAGTAATACTAAGTTTTCTTCGAGACTATTTAAACTAGACCCTACTGAAATAGATTTTCCATCAAAAGATAATCAGTTTCAGCCTAAGAGTGTATCAGAAACTCCTATGCATTTTATAAAACCCTATAACAAGAAAACCGTCCAACTTTTAAACCCTTCTCAGGATGATCTTGCAAGATTAACCTCAGATATTGTGCCATATGGGCTTAAATCTGAAAGAGTGCCAATACGATCCCCTACATACCGTAAAAATGCAACTGAACAGTCAAGCTTGAGAGTAGTCTCAGAAGAACACTTGGTAAATACTGATTATGCTCGCGTGAAACATGAATGCCGTGACTATCACAGCTATTCTACATTTTTGGTTTGCGGTAACAAAACTGATAGCCAAATAATCTCTAAAAGTCTTGGAAGTTCATCTTTTGGGGTGAAGAACGGGGATCTGCAACTAAATGATACTACAAGAAGAAATGTTTATTTCCCAGATCAGGGCAAGTCAAAGCGCGAATTCTGTGGTGCTGCATTTTCAACAAAAAATGACAATTTTTGTGCATCGAAAGAGGGCAAGTCTAAGAGCGAATTCTCTGGTACTACATTTTCAACAAAACGAAGCACTTCTCCACATGTAACCAAGCTAGAAGAGCAAAATCATGGTTTTCACTTTCTACACAGGATGCCTAGTTGTTCTGGTCATGTGGAAATGTCGAGAATGCCTGCCAGTTTAAGTTCTTTGGATGGATTTCCTTCAGACCGTGCTCACTGTTTTCTGACTACAGAGAAGACTGACGTTAACACGCCTAAGGGAGATCAATTGGTTAAAGAGTCGAGATTGTCCACCAATTCTAAACGAATTACATCTCATGAAATTCTTAGCAGACCTTCCAACTCAGCTTGCCATGATAAGAGGAGAGTAGAGGCCCAACCTCAGGAGAGCTCCAAAGATGCTGAGCTAAATAAAAAAGTCGGAACTTGTAAGACTGCCTCTTTAGATGCAAGAAATGAATCATCAGCTGAAGCCGATATCATGGACATGGATGATTTTCAAGCGAAAAACTCTCTTCCTGGTATGTATTCTACCCTGCTCCACACATTCATATAAGATAGATTTGATAGTTTCTCTATGTTCGACTAGAAAAACTGCACTTGAACTATTTGGAAATTTATATTTCAAGTTTACACGCTGGAATTGTGTACTTTTCTAATCTCATTCTTAAGGATGCATTATTACTTACCTAATCAGCTTTTTTCCTGGCTTATCTTTTGCAGGTTTTGTTTCATCTCCATCAAAGAAGGTATTGTTAGCACTTACTCTGTATAGAAATATACATATACCTCGCTTCTCAGTGTTCTAGCAAATCTCACTATGATTTCAAGTTTCTTCAACTCTTATTCCTGTGTAACAGGTTCTAAGGATACACCTAAATTCTTCAAAATCTCAAGCAGCAGTGGCTTCAGCAAGGGTAAAAGTTGGATTCAGAAAAAGAGAAATTGAAACACCTGATATCAATCTAGAGCCTCCTTCCGTTTTAGAAGTAGATTGTTCAGGAGACAGGAACTTAAACTCGTTAAGAACTGAGACTTTAGATAATCGTGAGTATTTAGACCCTAAGGCTCCACGAGATGTCCTCCTAGATCACCCAAGCAATAGATTGGCAAAGCGCATGAGATTAAGTGCATCAAATTCGAAGGCAGAACTAGAGTTCTGCAGTATTGGCTCAGTTAAAGAACGTGAAGAACTCCCATTGTCCCATCCTTGGATTCGGAGATGGTATCGTAATAGGACAGTGACTCCGTGGGCTAAGTCCGCAGTACCCCTGAGATATATTGAGCCAGAAAACTCGAATGCAGCTTTGGAAGAGTTCCAAAGGAACAAATCACCTAGTACTGCTGCTATGGCATTGATGGGAAAGGCCACAAACTGTTTCCAGCCTTGTGAGCTCAGGAAAAAGGGGTCTGTAATAGTTTGGAATACAGATGGGTTTTGACAGAATACGTTTGACGTCTCCGGAGACAGAAATAATAGTATATCGGGATGGTTGTTTTAGAGCTTCATTGGATACATGCAGCAGAGATCATGTAATATTTCTCGAGGACAATGTATGATAGGCATGACCCGAGATGTTTCTCTTGGCTTCCTTACAGATGTTAAAAGCTTTCTGCTGTTGAGAACACTATAGGAAACAAATTGCATAGTGGGCGAATAATTGCATACCATGGACTAAAAGATGTATTTCTCTGCAAGCTTGGGCCGCATCGGTAAGATTTCTACTTGCTGCTATTTCCTTCCTGTGGACTATTTTTTTTAATCACTGTGACAACATGTAATTTCTATTTTTTTTAGTTTTTTTACCTTCTAAAAAATGATTGTGCATTTGAGTGTATAACCTGCGTTTGGCAAATTCCTTCCTACCTTCGTTAAGTACAGATATTTTCAATCTCAATAATAACAACATTAGCATCATCTTCTATACCCAAAGACATATTATTAGGGAAGTCTGTGAATATTAATCTACATTAGGAGTAAAGTTTGGTAAAATTTGAAACCTGTACTGCAGAAAATCACATTTTGTGGATAAAATCACGATGCATAGCCAAAACTTGTTCACCAAGCTTGACCTTGAATCCTTGATACTATATATTGTATTCTGCTTATCTTTGTTAGTTTTACTGTACACCTACATGTGTTTTCCTTGGTAAAGCTCTAGTCCAGTGTGACAATGAATGTTTTTATCACTTTGTTTACCAAAGTCTATTTCTTAGATTACCTTTTCTTCCTTAGATTTAGATTGCTGTCAGTGTGTTTGGTTTCTTGATAGCCCCTAAGGATCTTAATTCAAAATATTAAACTGCCAAGTTACATTAAACTACTAAGATAACTTTAGGTTTGAGAGATATAGGAGAAATACATGAGGCAAAAACATATATATGAAATGTAGTTTCTCAAGAAACACTGATACACATGTAGTTCTAGCATAAATGGAACACAATATGATGCTAAAAGGCATAATAGTAGATCATGGGCCACACAATCATAATCAAGGTGGGTCTTCCTGCAGAGTCATTTTCAGAATATGGGTCACTCGTGGAATGATGAGTGGCTCTTTCCGAGCACTTCACCTCTTGGTGCTGAACCCATCTTACCTCTTCTAGCCGAGTCATTACTTCTTTCATAGTTGGTCTCTTTTCCCAACCAATTTTAGACATCTCTTAGCAAGCTTAGATACAACCTGAATCTGTTCTTTCCCTGCTTCATTCACAACCCAAGCCTCAAGAATTTCAAACATACAACCTTCTTTCACTGATGAAATGAATTGCATAGCTAGATTTTGCTCTTCTTCAGGTCTAGTAAATGATTCCGGCTTCTGCCCCGTTAAAAGCTCCACAAGAACTACTCCAAAGCTATAAACATCGCTTTCCTCTGTAAATTGGCTTGAATGGAAGTACTCGGGATCTAAATACCCAAAGGTCCCTTTTACTAGTGTAGTTAAGTGAGTATTCTCATATGGTACTGATCTTGAAATTCCAAAGTCTGACACTTTAGCCTTGTAAGTTTCATCGAAGAGTATGTTACTTGATTTTATGTCTTTATGAAAGATTGATGTTGATGCCGAGGAGTGTAAGTTTGAAAGTGCCCCTGCAATCTCGTTGGAAATCCTTAAAACGGTTTTCCCAGGAGATGGATGCGATATGATCCTCTTTGTGAAGATGTTCGGAGAGGTTTCCGTTGAAAACAAATTCATAAACTGATCCAAGAGGATCTGAGGAGTTTTATGAATTTTTTGACCAAGTCGTTCAAACGAGATTTGGAGTTGTTTGAACGACTTTTAGGTTCGAATACACTTTTTTTCTGTTCGAACATAGACTTTTTCTGTTCGAACAGAGGCGCGATTCAGCCTATTGTTTAGGCATTTAAGGGCATAATTATCCTATTTTGTAACTAGAAACTTGTAACCCTCATAAAGGGGCAAGGTTAGGCAAGATTAGGCAAAATTAGAGGATGTTAGATCAATCAAAGTTCTGAGAGAGAAACTAAGGGCTTGAGAGGAATTTGATTGTATTCGATTTGATTGAGCAATTGAAACTCTAAAAGGGAATCCTCCCACCAATTTGTGTGTTCTTCGTACTATTCTTCTAACTAGGGTTTCTCAATTCGTATTGTGGATTATAAACCCACAGCGGTACTTCGGTTTCTAAGCAACAACCTAAAAGTCTTAAAATGTTTCTATGGCTGATCTGAGAGAGAATAACGAGTTCATTGATTAATTCTCCAATCTGGTTTTCGTCGACAATTTTGAATTTCTTGATAGCCATTATTCTGCCGTCAGATAACGTTCCTTTGTAAACTGTACCGGAGCCTCCTCTACCAAGGACTCGACTCTCGCTGAAGTTGTCTGTCGCACTTTCTAAATCTTGGGTAATAAATATTTTGGATTTCTCAACACTTAATTCTCGTGATGAGATTTGTTGCTCTAAAAGTAAGTCCCCATTTCTCTTGAAAAACTTTTGCTTGAGCATGATGTTTTTTCTCTTTTCTAGTTTTCCATGAACCTAAAAAGCAATTGCAACTAGAATCAATGAACCTACACCTCCGCCAAGTCCTGTTTCATTCACCACATGCAAAAAATAAAATAAAAAATACTTAGTCTACCAGAACTATTTTCGACACCCACACGTAATTAATCGACAATTAAGACTAATGAGGAGTATTTAAGTACAAAGCGCTGATGGAATTGAATTGATTACCCGCACCCTGGAGTCCACGATGCAGTTCCAAACTTTAGTTCTTTGAATAATGTCAGAAGATCCTCATCTATGAAAATGGCAACCATGGGAGACTTGTTGCGTTTGCTTAGATCAGTACAGTAAAGCCACCAGTAAGTTCGGCATACATTTATATCTTCCAAATCGGTTGTCGTAGTGGACTGATGATTCCTGGAAGCGGCTAAAATAAATTTTAAAATACAATCAGAAGATGTTTTCAGTTTAAAGCGAAAATATCTTTGATGTATATCATTTTCATCCATTATGTTGGATAGTTTATATTATTAATATTTTATGAGTACAAAGTTACAATTACTATGACCATGTTGTGACATATATCAGTCATAATTTATATACAACAAACATACTATGAACAGGATTTTCCAATATTAATTGATTTTATTGAATATGTAACGGTGACTGGAAGTACCTTGGCATCCATTAGGAAGATAGGGGTTCCCTTGATAATCTGGAAGGCACATTCAACAAAACCCTCGAACCTATGGGGAGTCATTGCAGTAGCTGTTCTCGTGGCATGTAGTGCTCCATCTTGCATGCTCGCGTGTCTCATTTCCTATCGCTCAGTCCAGCCTTGAACGTTTGGTAAAAGTCTTGTTTTCATCATAGATATCCATTTCGGCATAGATTTTCAGACCTTCCACCATAAAAGTACTGCAAAAAGCCGTCCTAGGAGCCCAAGAAGATTCGTCCTGAGTGTTTATGCTCACCGTACCTACAATGAAAGATTTTATACCTTCTGGTATAGTGGTTTGGCAGCAGCCGAAGCCAGAACAGGACCCATTGGTCTCAGGAGTATCACCAGCTCGACATACAGATACACACCCATTCATTTGGTTTTTTGTGTCGACACAAGTGATATAGGCATAGATATCACACCCATAAACCGTGAGTTTGTTACGTGTGCTAGCTAGATAAGGTGAATGGTCCTCCCTTTAGGTTGTAGGGAGTATGAGTTGTTTCTCCTGAACTGGAGTAACAGGTCCTGACTTCCCACTTTTCAACATAAACTCGCTCAGGCGATATTTCGTGCACGCGCAAATCGCCTTTTACCAGAAATGTCTCTGGAAAGTCGAGGGAGTCAGGTGAAGACTTGTTACATTTGATCTCATATCCTTTATCTAAGTAACATCCTTTGCCTATGCCGAATGGATACGGAATAGTTATATTTCCACAGCTAGATGGGCAACCAAGCTTTACTTCATTCGTAGCATACATAGATGTTGCAAACATCAATAGAAGCAAAACAGTAAAAAGTAGAAATGTTTGCTTATTCTCCATCAAATATCTCTTCTACTTGTAGAGTTAAAGATCTGTTTGCCCGTCTCTATCTAATAAAAAGGGGAAACTTGAACTCTCACAAGGATAGAGTTTCTGTCAGGAGGCCTTATTTATAGTATAAGGTTGATGCAGCCAAAAAGCAGAGATTAGAAATCAAATGGAGCCAAAGAGGCTTCAAGTCTTACAGTCATCCAAGAAGGAAACTTGTCCTTCACATAAATGCCTAACATTCTCTTTACACTTCAGACCAGGTGAAAAAATGCTCAGATTTTGGGAACAAAAGAAAAAGTGGGGGAGAAGACTTTTTCGCCCTCCCAAATTTTGAAAGATAGATTGATTCAGTTTTCACCTCCAAATCAGTAATACAATGGCGGGATCATAGTTAACAATCAAAAGAAGGTCATATATTAATCGGCACAATATATGGACTTGCTCATACTTTTCCACTTTTATGTAGGCCTAGAGCATTCTAACAGCCTCCTCCTTTGGGGAGTAGGCTCGTGTGGGATGTTCCCACGGCAAACTAGTTCGTTGATAGATTGCCTAATTTAAGTTTCATTTAATTTGAATTTCTTTGACAGCCTGTCATCTGATTACATTTCTTTGTAAACTGTACAGGAGCCTTTGCTGAGGACTTGATCGCAGCTGAAGATACTGTTGCCCGTCCTTCCTTTTTCCTGAAGAGATTTGGTGTTCTAAAAAGTAAGCCTCCGTTTCGTTTGAACAACATTTGTTTTAGCTTCGTTGTAGCTTTCTTTTTTTGTTCTTACTGTTCCGTAGATCCAAACACAAGCTGCAAGTTGAACCAACAATGTCATCTCCTATAACAACAAATATTTGAGCTTTCAATACTATTTGTTTGCAACAGGTTGCGTTCTTGTGCCATAGATTTGAAGGGAATAAAGATGACTCATCAGATTGATTTGGGAGTGACCAGAGAAAGCCAAATGAGTTCATATTCGAACACGAAAGCCAGAAATTGCATAAATAAAGCTTGCTAGAGAAATTTTGAATTGGTGACGTTAGGTTCAAACTTCATGTATCAAGTTTATTGTTGTGAAAACATTTATAGTTTTATCATATTAATTTTGAGTGTTGTAACTTTGTTGATGGATATATTTCCTCCCTTTCATCCGTTGAGGGTGAACTCGAATTGTCGAATTCGTTCGTACAAAAATGGGTGTCGTTCGAACGAGTTGGTAGTTTTTTGCGTTGGAAACTTTGATCGAAGAAGTCGTTCGAACGAGACTAGATGTCGTTCGAACGAGATGTGTGCTTCAAGGGCTGGAAACCTTGTATTGTCAAAGTCGTTCGAACGAGATGTGCGTAGGCTGGTTTTAGAAGTTCTTCTGGGACGTTGAGTTTGTCTCGAGTCCATTCTGTTTGTAATTAATCCTCTAAGTATATAAATGGGACTTGGGTTATTTGTTAGCCTATCTTTTGGTTGTAATCTCTGTGAGTTTAATTCTAGAGAACTAGAGTTTGAGAGACTCTATTAGAAAGCTTGAGGAAGCTAGAAAGATTGCTTGTAACTTATTTGATCATAGTCGATTGTTCGCGGGGAGTGATATTTTATCCAAAATGGTTTTTCACTTCCCTCCGGAAAAATCGTTGTGTTTTTTATTTCGTTTAATTTCTCAATTGGCGTTTTCGTTTATCGTTCTTGGGCGAGGGATTGAGATTGGTTACCCTAATTCTTAATAACTGGTATCAGAGCGAATGTTAGGGCTTGTGTAATTAGAGCGGTGGCCGATATGGAGAAATTAGAAATCGATGAATTCAATGGATTGAACTTTGGGATTTTGAAGGTGTAACTAAAAGATTTTTTATATGCGGAGGATTGTGATTTTCTTCTAGGAGGGATTTCAACGAAGCCGACAGATACATATCGTTTGGAGTGGGAGCTTCTAGATCGAGATGTTCTAGGTAAAGTTCATTTAGCACTCCCAAATTTTATTTCTTCTAAATTACCTAAAGTGAGTACCGTGTTAGAGATGATGGACAAACTATCATAGATGTTTGAATCAACTTTGAGTGATTTAAATTCTCAGAAGTGTATTACGAGTATTTTAAATTTTCGTAAACGGGTTACTTTTAACGACGCTGTAGAAGTCTATGGTGATGATTCTCGCGTAATACATTTTGGATCTTCGTTGTTAACATCGGGTGATTATTCGGATGTTGAAGCTAAAGGAAAGAGAGTTTCACATATTGAGAATGGAAGCAAAAGACGCATAAATGCATGGAATTGCAATCAACAAGATATTTGTAGGAATTGTTATAAAGTTGGTCATAAGAAAGAAGATTGTAGATCAACAAATAAGAGAAAATCTGTAAAGAGACGTTCGGTGACTTTCTCCAGGAAATGTACAAATTTCAATAGAGCCTTCAATCTTATTTCTAATGATTTGTGTGATATGACATGTGATATTCGGGATAAACCATGTAATGTGATTCATGGTACTCGGGATAAGTCATGTTGGTTGTCTTATGGTGTTTGTAAAAGGTCGAGGTTAGACTTGGATGATCTATTGGAAATTACGTCGGGTAAAAACGAATTGTCTAGCTATGATGAGTACTATCACATAGTAGATAATGAAGATGTTCGGATTGCATTAACGAATTTCGGACATGGTGCAAAATGTGTCTAGTATGGCTAGAAATGTGTTTTCGAGCCAACTATCAAACTTGGGTCTTTTGGCTACATTCGGCGATGATGTTTTTGCGATCATGAAGGATGTTATTATTTTAGCTTGGGACAAAAGACAAGATGCGTACTTAGGGACGTGTAACGCTAATGATGAGATTATTGGTGTTGTTACTTCGATGGTAGACTCTAGAGCATGGCATGAACACTACTAGAAAATGAAGAAAAGGCCACGGCCTATTTTTTTTTTGGGCACAAAACAATTTGTGGCTAAAATGACACAACTTCTACCGTTGCCAACTTCATAACGTTGTGGCCAAAGATATACAAGCACACACCCCTCGTACTCAAATCGTAAGTTCGTAGGTAAATAGTCTACATGCCGTGGCCATAGAAAACCAAAATTGTGAGATAAATCAAACATTCCCACTTATAACTTTGAGTTTTCCTCTCTTTAGGGTTCCTCATATGAGATCCATCAATTCCCTCTTCTACTGCCTGCAAGATTATAATCTAAATCAAGCAAAGAAAACTAATGAGAATCTCATTGTAATCTATGATTGAGGATTTCTAAAGCTAAATTGGGTACTTTCTCTATCTCTCTCTCATGTACAATCTGTTATCTCTTATTGAAATTTGATGTATCAATTTCTTTTATTAATCTAAAATTAGGGGTTAGAGATGCTCTTTTCGAATCATACCGCTTGTTTCATTTATTAAGTTCCTTTCATTATGGTTTGTTAATTTGAATTTGCTTAGTATGAGAAAATAGTAATTTGTTATTGTCAGATCTAAAACTCTAGCATAACAAGTAAAAGCCCTGGAAAATATTAAGCAACAATGGCTTTAGACCTCTTCTTTAAAAATCAGCAATGCACCACTTGTTCTTTATCATTGATGCTTCTAAAATTACCCTTTTTAAGCATAATTTTTCTAGCAAGATTAACCTTGATAATATAAAACTGTAACTGAAGAAAATGTTAACATATAAAATAAACATCATACATAATTTAAGGCCACTAATAACCTCTCAGACAAAGATGGGAGAAGAGTCTCAAAATTTAGAGCTTTTAAATTATTGCCTTTGGGTCAATCGTGGTTAGAGACATGTTAGGCAAGTTGTGGTTAAGGAATACCCCAACCAAATAATATTTCTATACTCAAGAAAACGAAATTACAGCCTAGTCTACATCTTTCCCAAACCATCCTCCTCCACTTTGACACAAGGTTTTGAGGGATGGAGCTAAGAGTTATCCTTTCCTCAACTTTGCTAGACAATGAAGTACAATAATCAACACATTGGTTTATTTCTCTAAGTATATGTGATGTTTTAAAATTTGTAAAGCTTCTTAAGCTACCAGATAGAGAGCAAGAGAAGATAACAGTTCCAAGGAAGTTGCTTGCCATTCTTAATGTAATCTACCATATGTTTAAAATCATTGTGGACACACATAATCAAGTGATACTATTTTGCGATTTACCTATTTTTGTCTCTTAATGTATTTTTTGTGCATGTTATAGGTGCACAATCTGAAATTCTTACAATCAAGTACACCGAAGACAGGCTAAGAACAAAAGATACGCTTTCTAACCAAGGTGAAGAAGCAAAAGGCGTATTTCCTTCCTAGCTGATATCTAGCTTATAACTTTTCTATATCTTATAGGTACACAATCTGAAAATCTTAAAATGAAGCACTCCGAAGACATGCCAGGAGAAAATTAAAGCTATATTTTCTATTCAAGGTGAATAATCAAAAGGCATGTTTTCTTAACTATCTATCTCCAAGTGGATATGAGCTAATATATACTGATTCGTTGATAACATAAATATTGCTTGATGTTATTATATATATTGTAAGGATTAGAAATCTTGTTTTATTCTTCTCTCTATGAGGGTTTATATAGAGTTTACAAGGAGCTGTTACAAGAGCCATTAAGTAGTTGTTGTAAGGTTAATTAGGAGTTGTTACAACATTAACTAAGTGTTGTTATACAACAGTAACTAAGTGGTCAATTATAGCCATAAGTAGGAGCTGTTATGCAGCAATAACTAGGAGTTGTTACAGCAGTAATTCAGGGTTGTTACTAGTGGCTTTAACACTCCCCCTCAAACTTGGCAGTCGTAAACAAACAAGTTTGGAACGTAGCCATTGGAAGCGTTGTTTATGAAGACCTTTAGTTAGAAGATCAGTTGTTTGGTCAATAGAAGGAACAAACTGTACCCGATAACTTCCAGAAGCAACCCGTTCCCGAACAAAATGATAGTCCAACTCTATGTGTTTTGTTCGTGCATGAAAAACGGGATTAGAGGCCATATATGTGGTACTGAGGTTGTCACAATACATAGTGATAGGTGTCCGAATGGTTTGATGCACCTCCCGGAGCAAGTAAGCAATCCAAATAGACTCGGCACATGAAAGAGCAAGAGATCGATACTCAGCTTCAGCACTAGAGCGAGACACGGTTGGTTGCTTTTTAGCACTCCATGAGATAAGATGAGAGCCCAAAAATGTCAGATACCCAGACGCAGAGCGTCTAGTGTCAGGACAACCTGCCCAATCAGCATCAGAGAAAATAACAAGAGTTTGTGGACCAGGGGATGGTCTGAAGGCAATTCCAAACTCAATCGAACCTTTCAGGTAGCGCAAGATGCGTTTAACAGCAATTAAATGAGGAATACGTGAAGCACTCATAAACTGAGCCACATGCTGAACTGCGTAGGCTATATCTGGTCGAGTAAGAGTAAGATACTGCAAGGAGCCAACGAGATGCTGATATTCAGTCTTGTTAGTCAGCAAATCACCCTCAAGAGATGAAAGTTGTGACTTAGCTGCAAGAGGAGTGGAACATGGTTTGCACTCTAGCATATTACTATGCTGAAGAAGATCAACTGTGTACTTGGTCTGGGATAGATGCAACCCAGGTTGAAGAGAAGTAACCTCTAGACCAAGAAAATAGTGCAGCTGTCCCAAGTCCTTGATCTCAAACTCCTTCCTTAACAAAGAAGTAAAAGACCCTATAAAAGAAGGATCATTCCCGGTAAGAATGATATCATCAACATACAATAGGAGAACCATAATTTGAGGACCGCGCTGATAAATAAATAATGAATGGTATGCTCTACTCTGAATGAAGCTATATCGGAGAATGAAAGAGCTGAAACGAGTAAACCAGGCTCGGGGAGCTTGTTTCAATCCGTAAATAGCTTTTTGAAGCTGACAAACATGATGAGGTTGTTGTGGATCAACAAACCGTGGTGGTTGAGACATATAAACTTCTTCTTTCAAGAATCCGTGTAAAAATGCATTCTTGACGTCTAGCTGATGTAAAACCCATTCACTATTTACAGCCACATTCAGTACAGTTCGGATAGTAGTGGGTTTAACCACAGGGCTAAAAGTCTCATCATAATCGACGCCAGCCTTCTGATGAAAGCTTTTGGCAACCAGTCGTGCCTTGTATCTCTCAATACTGCCATCAGACTTGCGTTTGATCTTGAACACCCATTTACATCCAACGGTGTTCTGAGATGGGGAAGGTAGAACAAGAGACCAAGTCTGGTTCTAAAGAAGAGAATTGAACTCTTTTGTCATAGCCTGATGCCACTGCGGATTACGGACAGCTTGGGTATAACAAGTGGGTTCAGGCATTAGAGCAACAAGCTTAGCTGCTAAAGCCTTCGGAAGAGGGTAACGCACTGTACCATCTGTACGAAGCACCAGACAATGAATGTCATCACGCAACTGGGTTGTCATTGAATGTTGTGAGGTAGGAACAACTGGAGCTGAAGGGCCAGAAGGTACGTTAGATGTTGGGACATCTATATGGTCAGATGGAGTATTCTCTGGTGGAGGTGATGCAGCAGGAGGCAATACTGTCGGGCACTGAATAGATCGCTGATATGTATGTCCATAAAAAGGAAAGGAGCGATCAGGTAGAATATGAGCATACGGAATAGAATTTGGCTGAGCTTGATCTGGTTGTAGTGCATCTGGAAGTGTTGGATCCGATTGTGTTAGATCTGGTTGTGCTTGATCTGGCTGAGGAATCATAGACGGAACTATAACTGGCTGAGCTAGTAAGGTAACAACTAGAACAAAATTCATCTCCACATACTGGGAATCTGTAGGTGCCAAAGAAGGTTGTGAAGACTGAGCAAAATTCATCAAATCTCACACGACGTGAAATATAAATCCAGCGATTAGTTGGATCAAGACACTTGTACCCCTTGTGTTGTGAACTGTACCCCAAAAAATACACTCAACAGATCGCGACATTAGCTTATTAGAAACATAATCCCCTAAATGCGGGTAGCATGCACAACCAAAGGTGCGGAGGTCTGAGTAAGTAGGTGACCGACCAAATAAACGAGAAAAGGGGGAAGCCCAATAAAGAAGTGGGGTAGGGAGGCGGTTAATGAGATAAACCATGGTAGACACTGCTTCGACCCATAAATTAAGAGGAGTATGAGAAGTAGCCATCAAAGTGCGGGCCATGTCCGCAATATGTCAATTCTTGTGCTCAACAAGACTGTTTTGTTGAGGAGTGCGAGGACAAGACATACGATGATGAATGCCTAGATCACGACAAAGAGATGAAAATTGGTGGTTTGTATATACAATTACACCGTCACTTTGGAAAAATTTAACCGAACTACTAAAAATATTCTAACAGTCACTAAAAACGTTTGAAAGTGAGTAAAAACTTCTGACTTACATTTCATAAGAAAGAACCATGTATAACGAGTGTAATCATCGGTGAATATAACATAATAGCGAAAACTAAAAACAGAAGTAACCGGGGACATCCACACATCAGAATGCACAAGATAAAAATGGATAGTAGCATGAATTTTATGAGTTGTAAAAGGAAGGTGTGTGGATTTACCCAACGCACACCATTTACAAAAATCATGTGTGAGGTGAAAATTCATACTTAACATTTTATTTGAGTGTAAAAAAGATAAAACTTTGGCATTGGGATGCCCTAATCGGTTGTGCCACAACTGAGATGGAAAGGCTGATGGTGGTGGAGGAGGTAAATATAGTGAAAGTGTCGTCCCTACATTGGCCCTGAAATAATGGAACACCCGAATGTAAATCAGAAATATGAAAACTGTACGGATCAAATGAAACTCGAACAAAGTTATTTGCGGTGATCTTAACAACTGATAATAAATTTTTACGCATGGAAGGAACATGGTAGACGTTATTTAACTGAAACTTATTAGACACTAAAGTGATAAGAATGCTACCTGTTTGGGATATGTCAAGCTTGTCACCATCGCCAAGTAAAATAGAGGAATTACCAGTATGGGGTACGCAATTCTGCAAAGCATCTGCATTACCCGTCATGTGATGAGTGGCACCAGTATCTGGGTACCAAGTTTGATCAGTTGGTTGCGACATTTAAAGACCTGCAAAAGTAGTTTGAAGAGTGTCTGGAACTGAGTATTGCGGAGAATAACCAGAATAAAGATGATCAATCCCACCACATGTCTGGAAAGGAGAACTCCCTAAAATACCCATGTTGGCTTGATTATAGTTCCAATTGCCATTGTTCCTATAATTAGGGTCACGATTTCAGTTGTTGTTATTTCCATTGTTCCATTGTCCGCGATTCCAGTGGTTGTTGTGACCATTGTTGAACTGACTATTATTCTAATTGTCATTGTTCCTACTCCTCATCCGATTCCGGTTTCTATTATTTTGATTGTTGCCTTGATTGGTCCTATTCTGCTGGTTTCCTGGATTTGGATGTTGTTGTGGGCAATTGTGGGCAGCTAGGAGAGCTATCTGAGTTACTGGAGCTGCAGCTGATGAAGAAATTTGACTTTCAAAAGAGAGCAAACGAGCTCGCAAGTCTGGAAAAGCAGGCAAAGGTGGGAAGTTGAGTAAGGCAGTGACAATCATAGAATAATCAGGTCCAAGTCCTCGGAGAACCGAATAAACCAAATCCATATTGGACATTGGTTCACCGATCGAAGCCAACGAGTCAGCCATCTGTTTGGCTTCTTGTAGGTAATCAAAAATAGGTTTTGATCCCTTTGTGATGGAAAAGAGTTGGAACCGAATGTTAGCAGAAATAGCCAAAGGCTGCTGAGAAAAATGGCACCTAAGGCAATACCAAGTGTCATGTGAGGTAGAGGTACCCACAACCATTCCAAGAATGGATTCAGACAGCGTTGCAGTGAGGTAGCTAGTAGTAAGTTGATCTGTACGGTACCATGGGAGAAATGCAGGGTTAACTTGTGCAGGTTGATCACCCTCTGTGGGAAGCATCTGGCTAGGAGCCGGATAAGTACCTTCAACGTATTTCATAAAATCATGCCCATGGAGAAAAGGCTCCATCTGTCGCTTCCATAGCAAATAATTGGTCTCCGTCAACTTTAAAAAGTGCGAGACATTAGGACCTGAAAGGGATACCATAGGCCCTGCAGAAAATGAAGAAGTGGCAGTGGTATTGCTGGATTCGGTAGCCATAGTAGTTGACATGGTTGATATTGACCAAACTCAAGATTATAGAATAACGAAGGGGTTATCTGCTGGATTGAAATTAACAACTATATATCGCGTACCGGAGAATGGTCTCGACGGCGGAAGGAATAATGTTATTTAGAGTAAACTGCAGTGGTGGTGGTTGTTAGTGCAAGATAAACTAAATTCTAAGTAAGAATGAAGAAGAAAAGTATGATCGTTAGACCCTCTGATACTATGTAAGGATTAAAAATCTTACTTTATTCTTCTCTCTATGAGGGTTTATATAGAGTTTACAAGAAGCTGTTACAAGAGCCATTAAGTGGCCGTTACAAGGTTAATTAGGAGTTGTTATAACATTAACTAAAAACTGTTATACAACAGTAACTAAGTGGTCAATTATAGCCATAAGTAGAAGCTGTTATACAGTAATAACTAAAAGTTGTTACAATAGTAATTAAGGGCTGTTACTGGTGGCTTTAACATATCTTATACTTGATGGATTATCTCATGGCCTTATTTACATGCAACAAACTTATTGCATGAGATTTTGAAGGGAAGATGAAATGCGCTAGTCCAATTTGCAATAATATTGCTATAAAGAATATGTTCTTTCTTTCCTAATGCTTAATCTCCCCACTGCTCTTTCTACTAGATGTTGGCAAATGAAGAGCTTTTAGATTGGTTTATAATTTAAACTGGAGGGACCCCCAAAATTATCGCAAGTCATTATACTGCTTCAGATCTGAAATTTCATTTACTTCAGATGGTAGTGTGGCTGAGGAGTATCTATCGTCATGTATCTTGAGTACCAAGGTAATCACCCATAAGCTTCTTAGAGAGATCTGCAACTATTTACAGAGATAGATACTCTGTCATCTATGGTGATGTCAAGTACACTTGGAATCAAAGTCTTCAATTGCGATTACCCAGTTGGGTATTTCACGTGGGGATGTTGTTGCTACACTAGCCCCAAATATACCAGCAATGTACGAGCTACATTTTGCTGTTCCAATGGCTGGAGCTATTCTTTGTACACATGACTTATTCTTTTGCTCCATCTTCTTGCATTTCTTACAAACCATATCGCGCCCAAAGCACTATAATCCGCCATATATAGTTCCAGGGGCAAGCAGAAATGGTTACTCAAGTTCCAATTCAACAAGATCCTTGACGCTTGTTAACTTTTAACCAAGGTACACCGCCCTAGTAAAAATCTGATCCAGTGGTATCTACAACCGCTTGAACAAGTGTGATATTCTTTATGTTTTTTCAAATTTTCTTCCAGATTTAAGCGATTCCGTATGTCTAGTGTGCAGCCAGTAAATGCTTAGAGAACCTTTTAATTTCATCTCCTGAATACTTACAGCCGTTTTCAAGTTCTTTTGTTCTGTTATGGGACTTCTATTTTGTTACTGACTTCTACTTTAGGACTGTAATATGAAAATAGCCAGCTTTAAAAAAAATGAAATTTGATTCTACATGCAAACTAATACATTTTAATCTTAGGTTACTGCAAATTCTGTACGACTTGTCAGGTTAAGTGCTAAAGAGGTGGCACAATGGCATTCTTTAGCAGGATCATCAGTAAACGTTGCCACAGCAAATGCCACTCAGGTTTATTCCAAACTCCCCTGAATAATACTCTTTTTAATATATTGGTAGTGCCGACAAAGCATTGTTAGCGGTGTCATGCAACATTTGATACTAATATGGTAGTTCACAATCTTTGATTCCTCTGTTTGTACAATCCTAGTTGTGTTCAGATCTGGACTATAACTTAATACTGCTTCTCGAAGTGGGGATCCCGGTGTGAAGCATTCTGACGGCTATATAGAGCTTAACGACTACTCTAAAGACATTATTATCTCCGGGGGTGAGAATATAAGCACAATTAAGGTGGAATCTGCTTTATTTAGTCATCCAGCAGTGCTTGAAGTTGCTGTTGTTGCGCGGCCAGATGATTATTGGGGGGAGACACCTTGTGCATTTGTAAAGTTGAAAGATGGCTATAATGGTAATACCGAAGAGATAATTAAATTCTGTCGGGATTGCTTGCCGCATTATATGGCTCCCCAAACTATAGTTTTTGAGGACTTACCAAAGACTTCGACTGGAAAGACCCAAAAGTTTGTGCTCAGAGAGAAGGCAAAAGCCATGGATAGCCTTACTAAAAAGAACAGCAGCAAGCTCTAATTTACATCCCCTTTATGGTTGGCTACTCAAAGCTTCTTGAGAATAATTCATTTGTGGTATGCTGATTATTATTACTTTATTTTTGAAAAAAAAAGTACCAAGGTAAAGCTATGGCTCAAATCATTAGCCATTTTTCTTTACTCGTGTTTTTCCCTCTCTTAGATTTCCAGTAAACCCTTAGAATGTGGTTTCTGATTTTTGTGTGTTATTTCCCTACATGAAACCAATTCCCTAACAACTTAGCTTGTAAACTTTCAAATGCAGTAAGAAGTTATCTCAATTGACTGTGATGACTTAATTTTTGTTTATATTATTTTTTAGAACTTGTAATACTTATAGCATTGTCAACTTTTGAGCTTTATCTTTATTGATTTTGTTGTTCCACTTAATTTTACAGATGATGTAAGGCAACATCTGGGATATTCCAAACATATATGGCCTTGCTCAATCAATGGTCACAGATTCTAATTCCAATCGTCATCCTAGGTGGTCTTGGTGGCTTCTATGCAAACCAATTCAAAAAGCTTGATATCACATAGTAAGATGTTAACCCATTATCTTTTACACTTGAACGTTCACTACTAGAAAATGGACCAACAGCCACGGTCTATATTGGCTCTGAAAAAAGTCATATTCACCTTTCTAGCTTTTTTTGTATAACTAATATATTTGTAAGCAAAATAATAAACATAAACAATAGGCTTCAACGAAGAAAAGATACACGAAGATGCTTTTTCTTTCACTGCCATTTCTTTAAGGGTCATCATATATTTACACTCTTTAGTTTTCTTTCCCCCACAAATCTACATATGTTCGCTGCTTGATTCACAGCCTTACTGCCTACACTTAAAAAGTGCAAAAGTTAAAGTAAAACCACATTACTTATTTGATAATAGTCAGAGAACCTTTTTATAGGTGTGGTTTCCATCACGATTGTAATGATTTTTAAATATTAGTTACTATAAATACGGTGTTAATGTTAATTTCTATTTTACTCGTAAGTCTCTCTGATTGAGGAGCTTATGCACTTCATTTTATAGGGTTTGAGTGGCAATTCACTTACTGGAAGTTTATCCCGTGATATGTGCCAATTGACTAATCTTTGGTACTTGTAAGTGTTTATGCAAATAAATAAATTCCACTTTCAGGCCTATGCTACATCTCATCTACAAGACTATAATATTCTATTTGTCCAACTTTACATTTGTAATTGACAGTGATGTACGAGGAAAATAATGACTGGCGGGATCCCCGACAATATTGAAAATTGTACTAGTTTTGAGATCTTGTTAGTATTCACTTTGCTCTTTTTATTGGTCTATACATACTCATTTGCATGCTTCAAATTTTCTTATATAAATTCAAAATCGTCTTTTCACTTTCAGAGACATCTCGTACAACCAGATATCTAGAGAAATTCCTAACATAGCTATTTTTTGCAAGTCATTACCCTGTAAGTTATTATCTTTAGTTTGTAATATTGTTGACAGTTTCTCTGTTTTTTTGGTTGGGTTCTCATATCGTAGCAGAAATATACTTTTTTTAAAATATTGTACTTATTTTTCATCTTTAATATTTTGTATTGTTAATCCTTCTCGTTTCTTTGACTAGGTCACTTCAAGGAAATAAGCATATTGGAAAGATCTCATAAGTTATTGGTCTAATGCAAGCACTAGCTATTTTGTAAGTGTTAATATTATCACTTATATTGTTTTCCTTGTGTTTTTTATAAAGTTTTCTTTTTCTTAGATGTAGATCAAGTGAATTTTTCTTTATTTCAGGGACTTGAGTGAAAACAAGTTGGTTGGACCAATTCCACCAATTATTGGCAATCTTTCTTATACTGGCAAACTGTGAGTTTTAGATCATTTATACAAGTTATTGCGTAGTCATTTTTTTAAATTTTTTTCTCTAATTACTTGATTCCAACATCCTTTTGGTTGATGTTCACGCAGGTATTTACAGGGTAATAACCTTACTGGGTCGATCCCTACAGAGTTAGGGAACATGACCAAGCTTAGTTATTTGTAAGAAAACCCTCTTCAAGCTGTTTTGGTTTCTAATTTTCATTTAGACAGTTCTCTTATTCTACCAATGCTTAGGCAACTAAATGACAATCAGTTGGTTGATTTTGAAATTGGGTGTTTCATTATAGGCTGAGGCAGACACGGATGAGGTGTTTACGCAAGTGACTTTGCTACCTGAGCCAAATGTATGTATTTGTCTTCTTTAGGTGTTTATTGTTTTGGGTTTTGGGTTTCGAGTGATTGTATTGACTGTACAAATGTGAAATATATATATAATTTTTTTTTTTTTTGTAAAATGACTTTTGCCACGGCTAGTTTTGTAGTTAATAGCGAGTATTAGCCATAGACAAAATAGTGGTAATTAACAAGCATTAGCCACAAAAATTATGGTGGTGATTGACATGCATTAGCCACGGGATATTTTGTGGGAAAGTTCGTAGCCAATGGAGCTATTTTCCACGGTTTATAAAGTATCCAATGTGCATTAATAGCCACGGTACTACCCGTGGCTATATCTGATTCATTAGCCACGGTCAGGTTCGTGCTTGAGCATTAGCCACACCACTAGTTGACACGACGCTGGGTACGGGTATACCCATGGCGAATGGCATTAGCCACGCCCAGAGCAGTGGCCATTGACGCTGATTCTAGTAGTGGAAAAACTTGGTCACGTGAGCATTTGGATAAAAACATTGTTCTCGAGGATAATACTTGACAAGTTAAAATCGATAGATTTATTCTTTTGTAAATACGTTGTCTTGGTGAAGTAAAAAAAAGTTAGGTTTCCTAGAGAGAGAAGAAAATGGAATATGGGATTGAACCACTTATACGATGATGTATGGGTACCGACTAGAATTAGTTCTAACAGGGGATTTCATGGTTTTGTTGTTTTCATTGGTGATTCCACCAAGAGCTTGGTGTACATTTTTTTAAGAATGAAACGTATTGGTTTAATGTCTTCATTAGATGGAAAGCTTGGGTTGAGAGTGAGACGGGTTCAATATTGAAGTGTCTTGGGTCTAACGGTGATGGTGATCAATTTTGCTGTGATGAGTTTGTTATAAATAAAACATTTATTGGGATTGAAAGGCTTGAGAAGATCTCAATAATACTACAGGAGTTTGGTATGGCTGAAAGTGTGGTTTATGAGATACTGAAAAGACGCGAAGTATGAAATGTTTCATCGAGTTGTCAAAGCAGTTTTGGACAGATTCGGTAGTTTCGGCGGTTGATATAGAGTCTTGGTATGCATTGGATTTTGAACTATTAGAAGAGATCACTTGGACGAAAAAGGAAGCAATAATTTATACTTCTTTTGTCTATTCTAATAGTAGATTATTACTAGATTATATGTTTAGTTTGTGTATGTTCATTGGATATGTTTGTGATGATCTTGGTGACCGATCTTTTGATGCGAAGAATCGGAAAATTATCCAACTTATTGATGTGATATCCAATGATAATGTCTTTTGCGAAGACATGGATAAGTAGTGTTGGAACCATTGGTTGAAAAGGTCCAACGAGAACTGTATAATCCTCTTATTGAAATGAAAAGAAGAACCATGGTTTCGAGACCTGCGGCCCGTTATCATTACTCTCGACAATGTTTGTGGCTAGGCGGTATTAGTGATGACTGCAAGGTGACTTTACAAGGTGAGGTCATGGGCAAGTGGTCGGGAGTTTGTCATTGATGATGGGTATGTAAGTCGGTTACATGTGTTAGGAAACCAAGGGGGCAAATCACAATGCGGAAGCACAATACGATTAACAATAACTTAAGATCTAACTCTAACTACGGAGAATTCAATCCAAGACAATAAAATATATACACAAGGTTTAAATTAGGTAGAAACCTCAAGGATCAAAACCACCCCCGACAAGTACGACGAATATATTATCGCTTAGGGTTACAAAAAGTTACAGAAATCACTCAACCTCACGTCTACCCTTACAGATAATCCCTAGCAAGAAAACCCAAGAAATCTCTCCAGAGCAAAGCCCTAGATTTATCCCTTTTCTCTCTCTGACTCTTTCTCATTGTACAAGGGCCTTTAACTTACACTTTATATTTATAGACTTTCTATTAGGTCATCAGCGAATAACGCATCACGAGATAAACCATTGCTTTGGAATAAATCCCTTCAAAACGAACTTAGAAACAAATAAAACATAGCATTTTTCATTCGAACAATCTAAGCCTCGTTCGAACGACTTCAACGTTAACCTTTTCGATCGAACGACTTCATTACTCGTTCGAACAACTCCCTTATTTTTGAGCCGTAACCTAACAATCTCCACCTCGGCGAAAAAACCATTTCTTCTACTACATCCGTCATGTATCCCTGTCGCGTTGCCCCTATGGGCAACTTCTCAATTAAGAGAATTACCCGAGTTTAAGCTTTTCCTAGACCCACCAATTGGAACCCACTTTCTGATCATTTTTGTAGACCGTGCCATTGCTCCACCTTGAACTAAATTCCCCTTTCGAGAAATCTCCATAGCTCTATCGGTATATGCAACCTTCATATCTCCACCCACTGATTTACCAACCAATGCATACAAGTTCCCACTTAGAACTCCCTTCATGATCAAAAAAGACTTCCAATAAACTTTCATTACTTTACCTCGCCCGGAGTAATTGTAACCCTCATTATCTAACTTGGAAAGTAAAATTAGATTATGAGTCATGCACGACACATGTCGAACATCATGAAGAACTACAATGCGTCCATCAAACATCCTCACGCGAATATCACCCACTCCCAAAATCGGCCTTAGAGAGCCATCGCTTGTCGACACAAACTTGCTACCCTCACACCTTGCATATTTGTCAAACCATGCCTTGTGTGCGCATACATACATTGTAGCTCCACTATCAAATACCCATCCTCTATCATGGTGAGAACCATCAGCGGCCACCACGAGGAGTGCTTCGTTATCATCATTACTAGTACCGTCTTCAGTTTGTTAGTGTCACTTTTGGAGCCCTTTGCTGAATTTTCTTTTTGACATTTCCCAGCTTTGTAATCCGATCTATAATGACCCGATTGACCACAGCTCTAACAAGTTCATTTTCTGAACTTATTAAAGCTTCTTTTCCTACTAACCATCATCACCAAGTTTTCTACAAAGGATTCGATACCCTTAAGCCTTTTCTTATCGGAATGAAGCGTGCTTGTAACCTCCTCAAAACTCAAAGTTTCCTTCCCATACATCAACGTAGGTTAAAAATGCTTGAAGGTAGAAGGAAGAAACCATATGAGTTAAAGCGCCTTATCTTCATCCTCAAACTTTAACTCCGATCAATTCCAATTCCGAAACGATCCCGCTCAAAGAACCTAGGTGATCACCCACGCTCGTACCCTCATCCATCCTAAGCATATGAAGTCGTTCATTGAGATATAAGCAATTCGAAAGACTCTTCGTTTGGTATAAACTTTCAAGTTTTTCCCAAAGACCCTTTGCGGTATTCTCTCCAACCATGTTTGCCTAAACATTTTTAGCGAGACAAAGGCGTATTCCGCTCGCATCCCTTGAATCTAGATCTTCCCAGTCTTCTTCTTCATCATCGTCCGCTTTGTGGGCCGCTATATCTTCAACCAGAGTTTTAGGTATAGGCTTCCCTTTAAGTATCTTGCGTAACCCGCCTTGAATCAAGATATTTTGGACTTGTATTTACCACAATCCAAAATTAATCTTCCCATCGAACTTCTCCACATCAAACTTGATTACGTTAGAGTACTTAGATCTTCCCATCTTGCTTCTCTACTAGCCCCAAATCTCTCTCTGACACCAATTGTTAGGAAACCGAAGGGGAAAATCACAACCCGGAAGCACAATACGATTAACAAGAACTTAAGATCTAACTGTAACTACGGAGAATTCAATCCAAGACAATAAAATACATGCACAAGGTTAAAATTAGGTGAAAACCCCAAATGATCAAAACCACCCTCGATATGCACAATGAATATATTATCACTTAGGGTTGCAAGAAGTTACAAAGATCACTCAACCTCTCCTCTACCCTTACAGATAATCCCCAGCAAGAAATCCTAGAAAGAAAACCCAAGAAATCTCTCCAGAGCAAAACCCTAGATTTTTCCCTTTTCATTCTCTAACTCTTTCTCCCTCTACAGAGGCCTTTAACTTATACTCTATATTTATAGACTTTCTATTAGGTCATCAGCGGAGTACACATCACGAGATAAACCATCACTTTGGAATAAATCCCCTTCAAAACGAACTTAGAAACAAACAAAACATAGTGTTTTTCGTCGAACGACCTAAGCCTCATTCGAACGACTTCAACGCAAATTTTTTTGATCGAACGACTTCATTACTTGTTCGAACGACTCCCTTGTTTTTGAGCCGTAATCTAACAACATGGATGAATAGTTACCTGGTAGAGTAACATTATGGAGACTTATACATGAGGGCTCATATGCGTGTTCAATATATACACCGAAATGACGAGGCTCGATGTTAGATATGTTTATATCATTGGTGGATTTATGAAATACCACAAAAAGCATTATTGATGTTCTGAGTTTTTTTTTTTTTTTAGAACTCATGGGTCATCCGTTCTTAGAGTATGGATGATATGCTAGTTGCGTATGCAAGTTCTAGCATGGGTGAGATTGAAGAGTCGTGGGAGCGACTATCTCAATAAAGGGTTGGACCGATGGATTGGCTAATCCTTGGCATATGGTATAGTACAACAGGAAGAACGTGAAGCAGAAGTTGTTATTAACATAGTACATTGAGACTGGTTGAAGTGTTATTTGGTAGTGCACCATTTGTCGTTACTTCGGGCTTGAGACAAGTGTTTGTTGGCTATGGAATATGATATGAGTTTAGATAGGGGGTTGCGCTCACTTGTGATGGTGGAGTACATTAGTGACATGAAAATGACTACAGTTTTGTGATATAATATCGAAGCTACTTAGGTATCGAGATGACAATGGATAATTGCTTCATTGATTGCAAAGGCATGAGTATGGTGCGACTTTGAAAGTTTGCAAGAGGATGTTTTTGATTATTTTTTTTGGGTTCAAAAATGTTCAAAATCATTATCACATGGTTTTGTGTGGTACGATAGCTTTTGGCGTAAAGAGTTCGGTTTGACATGTGGTTACTTTGAAGATGGGTGAAGCTACGGGAACCTCATATTTCAAATTTTAAGTGGGAGATTTGTTGAAGATTGTGAAATTTCGTCTGTGGGTCTTCATGAATGAAGGTCCTGGTAGTACGGGCAATTCATTGGGAGATCTAGAGATTGGTTACGGGTTCGAACGAAAATGGATGTCGTTCAAACGAGTTGGTAGTTTTCTGCGTTGAAAACTTGAATCGAAGAAGTCGTTCGAACGAGATGTGTGTTTTTAGGGCTGGAAACCTTGTATCGTCAAAGTCGTTCGAACGAGCTTAGAGTCGTTCGACGAGCTTGAAGTCATTCGAACGAGATGTGCGTAGGCTGGTTTTAGAAGTTCTTCTGGGACGTTGAGTTTGCCTTGAGATCCGTTCTATTTGTAATTAGTCATCTAAGTATATAAAGGGGACTTAGGTTATTTGTTAGCCTATCTTTTGGTTGTAATCTCTGTGAGTTTAATGTTAGAGAATTAGGGTTTGAGAGACTTCATTAGAAAGCTTGAGGAAGCAGGAGAGATTGTTTGTAACCTATTTGATCATAGTGGATTGTTCGTAGGGAGTGGTTTTTTATCCAAAATGGTTTTTCAATTCCCTCCTCCGGGAAAATCGTTGTATTTTTTATTTAATTTCTCAATTGACATTTCTGTTTATTGTTCTTAGGCGAAGGATTGGATTTAGCTACCCTAATTCCTAACATGATCCACAATGTTCATTCTTTAAATTAGTAGGGTTTTCACCCTGAAATTGTAGCGATACAATTTATAGCTATAAGAGCATCTCTAAGAGACCCCGATAGGAATTCATATTTGTATTAATCACTAAAAGTGGACTTCAACAGTGGGCTTGGAATCCAAATTCGGAGTTCGAGCCTTGGTTCAACGCTCCAACTACGGAGTGGGGGTGGAGCGCTCCAAAAATAATAATTAAGCGCCTATAATCTTTAATGATATAAAAGTAGGTGTCTAATTTAAAAACTAGATCACGAAATTATTTGGCATTTAAGCAATGACAACGCCATTTGGAGCACTTGGAAAATGTTGTTGGCTTCCACGCCCTGCTTCGAATCTGAATTATTGTCTGGATTTGGAGCAACAAGTTGTTGGAGATGCTCTAAACATTCTTTCTTTATGTTTGAACCTGGTACAGTTTCACTGTTGTAAGTAACTTGCCGGAATTAAACCGTGATATTTCAAGATGACTCACCTGTGAATGTCCAGACTTTTCTACAAGCATGCACAGATGTACCGCCGCTCATCACGTGACTTCATTCTTTAGGGCAGGATTTAAACTTAGGCTGGGCCTAACTGGGCTGTGGCACTCCTTGGGCCATTCAGGAAATGGGCCGAATTTTTTTGTTAGCCCAACCCTAATGGGTCAAATTGCAGCATCAATTTAGGTAGGTGGGCCTACCTTTGTCTGGAGTTTTGGAGCAAACAACCCATGAGGTCTTGCTGCTACATGTTTCAAGGAGAGTGGGTGCGCATATCACGCCTTAATTCTCTCAATCCCCTTTTTGAGAGAGAGAAGAAAAGAAGAAGAAGGGAAACATGTGATATGATTTCTTTTTATTTCATTGGGAGGGACCCTACAAATATTTAAGACTAGGAGGGTGATTGATTGGTACAACATCTTCACATGGTCAACAAATGCTTCATCACCCCACATACCATATAATTAGACAATTGATAGCTTAGTTTTTTTTCTGATAGAACCTTACTAGGACCTGCATCCCGTTTAACTTGATCAAGTTTGGCACACAGTATGGCTTGTCTTCTGCCAATTGGACTATATAAAATGTGGAGAAAATTGACAATACACGATTAATTAGGCTTTTTGATCGGTATTGTTCTACGTTTTGTCTAGAACATAATATGGTAAACATTAACAATGGGAACTCTTTCTAGAGAAAAGAAGAAGAGCCAAGTATCAAATACCAAACCAACCAACTTTTACTTTCACTTTAAATTTGTCTCCCTTCCTTTTGCTTTGTAATCATGCTTACATATACGCTTTGCTATAATCCCTTCTAAATTTCCTCTCCCGCGTATTTTTCTATTTCATATACTCTTAACCATAGTCCATAGAGAAAAGAGGTAGTCGCACACAACAACAAGAAAAAAACTATTGATATTGCTTACAAGAAAAGAAGAGGGGAAAAAAGAAAAAAGAAACTTAGTGATGGTATAAATAAATAAATAAAAGTGGTAAATGACACCGACATTTGGCAATATTGTAGTTACTATTTGGTTTACTACAAAGTATCTATATCTAGTTTTACAGAGACACATACATTAAATAGAGGCAAAACTCTTTAAATAAGCTCCCACTATCTCTTTCTTTATGTTCTGCATTTCACCTCTCTAGATATTAATACCACATCATCTAGTGAGGAACAAAGAGTCTCATAGAAAGTTTCAGACAGAGATGAAGAAATGGGGTTTGTTCTTGTTGATTGCTCTTCTGATGATACAACAAGAGAGTCATCTCCAAAATGTTGAAGCTGCAGGGGATGGTTTCATCCAAACTAGAGGAATGCGCTTTGTGTTAAATGGGAGCCCTTATTATGCAAATGGTTTCAATGCATATTGGTTAATGTATGTAGCTTCAGACCCATCTCAGAGAAACAAAGTCACATCTGCTTTTCAACAAGCTTCTAGGCATGGTCTTACTGTTGCAAGAACTTGGGCTTTCAGTGATGGTGGATACAGACCTCTACAGTACTCACCTGGTTCCTACAATGAGAACATGTTCAAGGTCTGTCCTTTTAAAAAAAATAGTTTTGGACATGTTTATTTCTTTAGATATTGTGTTTTTTGTGGTTGGGTGTCTCTCACTTTGGTTTATATGTGATTGTATTTGGTTGAAGGGGTTGGATTTTGTGATATCTGAAGCTAGAAAGTATGGGATTAAGCTGATATTAAGTTTTGTGAATAATTATGAGAGCCTTGGAGGGAAGAAACAATATGTAGAGTGGGCTAAATCCCAAGGGCAGTATTTGTCATCTGAGGATGGTTTCTTCACCAGTCCTGTTGTTAAGGGATACTACAAGAACCATGTTAAGGTGAGAATCAAAATATATGTTTTCCCTAGACAGGGTTTCTCTTGGATTTTTTGTCTTCAATGAATGACTTGAGGAGAAGGACTTTTACGCCTTTTAGATAATTTTTGAACTTCTCATTTTTCTTTATTTGATAATCAGACTGTCATTACAAGACACAACAGCATGACTGGATTGGTTTACAAAGATGATTCAACAATCATGGCATGGGAGCTTATGAATGAACCTAGATGCACATCAGATCTGTCTGGGAAGACCATACAGGTATGGAACCCCTTTCTCCTTGGTGTTTTACTTTATTTATAAAATTTGCTCAGGCCCCATTATTCCACTTGAATATGCACTTGTCCCCCACTGTTAGCATAAATTTGAGCATGGACCCCAAATCTCCTCTGACCACAGTTGAATCAACTGGTAATTTTTTTTAAAGTACCTAAAATACCCCCACGTGCAAATCGCGTGAACCTGGTAACCCAGGTAACACAACTTTCCTAGAAAAAATCAATTTAATCCAACGTTTTTTTTCATCTTTCTTCTAGTCACAAATCCCTCTTCTTATTCTTACTCTTAAACCCTAAGATCTGAATTAAATTAAAAACATAGTATCTTTGAAGATGAATTGAAATGTTGATTCAAACTTTTAGTCCTTTAAATTTGGGTTTAACTGATTCTTTTCGGACGGGCGATGATAAGCCATTGTTTCTAAACCTCAAGCAAAGCAGATCATCATCAAGACTATATGACACACATAAACCCAATCTCATATTTTTCATAACAATCACAAACCCGTCACTTAATCTTCTCTCTGAAAAACAACATTTACCTCCTGGGTTACAATTTCATCCCACTAATGAATAATTCATTTAGTATCTCATCAAAAATGGGTGAAGTCAACCTCAACAAATGAGGACCACGGGGTCTCCAGGTAGCCTAAAAAAACGCCCCTTCATCGATTTTCATCATTTAAACTTGTTTCTAACTTTCGGTTTTGGGGATGTTTGATTTTGTTGTTGTAGAGAGAGCAAGAGTGGTACTTATTCAGCTTAAAAGATCGACCAACAGGTCTTACAAACAAATCAACAAACAGAGCAACTGAAACTGGTTATTGGAAAATAATAAGGAAAGATCGAGAGATATGCAGTTGTAAAATTTCTTCTCTTGTTGGTGTCTTGGTGAGAGATGGGAGATGAGAGAGTGAGAGTAAAGCTTAGTCGGAGGGAGAGAGATAAACCAAGCCGTTGGATTGTATATGAGAAAAGAGTGATTACCGGTTATTTGGGTTGCTTTCCTTTTGTGGAGACTAGAGAGCATGTGAGGGTACATTAGTCAGTTTACATAAAAAAGACCTGTCAACTCAAGTCAAGTCTGTTTTGGGTTTTACATTATCAGTTTATGACAAAAACGTTAGATCCCCCACAACAGCTAGGTACACCCTGACGTGGCAGGGTAAATTCCCAATCCACCATCTTTTCCACCCCAAATCCTTCCCAACAACTAGGTGAATTCCTGACGTGGCAACTCAAAAATCCATCCAAGGGTGGATTGAGAGCCGCACGGTTCTGAAGTGCGCTGCATATATAGCGCGCGGTTCAGAATTGCGCTGCAACACTTCAGGCTAAGGCTAAGATGATGACACGTGTCCCAAGATCAATGCTTCCTATTAAGCGCAGTTCTGAAGTGCGCTGGGTTTCATCTAGTGCGCGGTTCAGAAGTGCGCTAGGTTTAATTCACCCTGGGTGGATTGGATTCACCCCAAAATTCATCCAATCCACCCTCTTAACTGCTGTGGATGCTCTTAGGAAAAAAAAATGTCCAATACTTATAGATAATCATTTGAGGGAAACATAAGGTCATAACGAGATTAAAGAGACAGTGGCTATGGACTCGGTAAAAAAACCAGGTTCCCCAAAGTTTTTTCTGATGCTCTTGCTCAAGAACACCATTAAACTCGGAAATAACTAGTGTCATTTGGGCAATATGGGTCCACATCAGTTCATGTTAATTGGGTAAATTAGTAAGTACAGACATACATGCGCATACTAAGTCTCAGGGAGAAAATCAAGATCAAGTATCAATTTTTTATATTTGATAATGAAGAGACACGCCTGGCTAAATATTTTAAGGCGGAAAACGCGGCAAAATCACAAGATGCGCCTTTAAAACAAGCAGCAAATGAATAATATATAAAGCTATTCTCTAGTAATTATACTAATATATGCAAAAGGGTTCCTTTAATCTCTGAGAGCGTCTAGCGCCAAGGAAATGTGAGACATTTTGTTGTCCAAGATGATCCAAACTATCTGCCTCCCTGAAAGACATCCTTAACCAAGGAAAAATACCAAACCTTCTTCTGAACATTTCAGTGAATGAAAGATCAGACACTCACGCTAGATAAACCTTAAGGTGTAGCAATAACTAACCAAAATCAATTTCACATCATTTAAATTTTGAGCTGTGGCGATATTGTTAAGGATTCATGTGAAAAGCGAAACTTCCCTAGCAATAAGAAGAAAAAACAGCTGAAGATGGAAGGGTTGAAGGCTTCCTATAATGAAAACAATGGTAGGATGGTTTGACAAAGCTTGTTCATGGACCAATTATATACCAACTTACCCTGCCTAGAGAGATCAAATGATAGATCCCAAGCTGGACCAGAAAATCAGAGATCAAGCCTACTTCCCACTCAGTTAAAATTACTTCCTAAACCACCAAAGATCCAGCTCATCGTAAACAATATCCTCTCCATTTCAAAGATAGGAAAAGCAATAAAGGAAAGTCATAGTCTAATCTCTCTTCGGCACATAATTTTTTTGTACCCCGTCCAAACTTGCCTTTTTATTGCTTAGTTTCTATATACCTTTCTGAATGCCAAAATAATGCAGCATTCTTGCCAATTCATTCTCCTACTGCCCACTTCCACTCAAATGAAACTTAGTCACCCCCACCACTTGATGCCATTTTCTTTCTAACTCATCAAACCCGCAAATCATTTCCCATGCATCACCTCTTTTATAATTCTAGGTTTGTGCATACAGCATACACAAATGGTACCTGGGGGAACAAACAAGTGCTTGGGAATTGGGATGGTAGCTGATAGATTATGCCTCGTGGGTCGTTTATCCATGAGGCCACGTACTTTTTATTTTCTCTTTATATAGATGTCAGTAGTTCTTTTGTTTTTCAGTTCTCTTGTTAGAGTTTGGGGTAAAACTCTAGAAATCCTAGAATTGCAATTAGAGAGATAATTTTGTGCTTCCGCAATCGTAGTAATTAACAACTTGGTACCAGGGCTATGAGCGATCCTAGGTTTGCGTTCTATGTTCGTGCAATTTTTGAGATAGTAAGATTGGAAGCGGGAGTTGTGGCGGAGGAATCGAAGAAATTCGATGGAGATGACTTGGAGATGAAACACCTCGAAGAGATGACGAAGAGAGGTTCACCGTGCGATTGATCTAGTAGGTGAGAAAGACGGAGACGTGGCGGAGAGTTCTTGATCAAAGTCACTCAA
Source organism: Kingdonia uniflora (assembly GCA_014058105.1). Classification (NCBI taxonomy): domain Eukaryota; kingdom Viridiplantae; phylum Streptophyta; class Magnoliopsida; order Ranunculales; family Circaeasteraceae; genus Kingdonia; species Kingdonia uniflora. The sequence goes on along the minus strand of JACGCM010001059.1, from coordinate 157,759 downwards.
GGAGATTCCGACTTTGATGCGAGATGTTCACATGATCTACAATTCGAATCGTCAAGAAGCCCAACCAAAGAAGACCAACCCCCATCCAAAACCCTTGCCTAGAATGCGACGAACGAAAGGAGGAGTTGATTACATCGCCAATGACGAGGGAGGGTCACCGGTGATTACGGTGGCTGGAAATCAAGAAAGAGTTCCCTCTCTCACTGCTGAGATCGGCGATAATCGCGATCTTGCATATAAAAACCCTAGGAAATTGATACAGGAGCAGGGCACGCGTGGCATGGGAATGTCGCGGCACGGAGAGTACGCACCAGAGCATCGTGCAGTGCAGAGCACGGATCAGTAAGCAGCATGTACGGAGGCAAGGGCACGAGGCAGGGCATGCCCTCGAGTGGTAAGGGCATGCCACTGCAGCAGCTTACCCCCACGATAGAAATAGGACGCGAGAACATCAAGATAGAGAGGTTGTGGATCCACAACTCCGACTCGGGCATGCCGCGACCACCCTTAGGCAACGAGTCAACAATGATTGGAGGAAGTTGTAGCTGACTAGAGCCGGACACGAGTCCAGCAGAGGGGCCACGAATTTTGACAAGACTGACAATAGAATTGGGAGACGAAGGGGTGCTACACGAAAGGGCAATCACGTTGGACCCTTTACCACACCAACGAGTAAGGCGGGGAGCACCACGGCGAGCAATCACATTGTATGGGCTACTGATGAAAGGCGATAATAGTAACCCAGTAATCAACGAGTATTGGAAGAAATATGCACTTTTTCGCACGCAGGTAGAGGCTCAGGAGAAAGGGTTGGAAACCATTATAGATGGTGGGTCGACGGATAACCTCATCTCTGAGAGCGTAGCGGATAAACTGTGGCTCAATCTCGTACCCCACCCCAAGGTCGCTACGTTGAGTTGGTTGCAGACGGACGGGAAGTAATGTGATATTTCAGTGCTATACCGTACGCGTGTGAAGATAAAAAAGGGAGAGTATGAAGAGTCCATATTATGTACTATTATCAAAATGGATGTCTGCTATTTATTCTTAGGTAGGCCATGGCAATGGGAGAGAAATGTTATACATATCGGACGACCTAATGTGTATGTCTTCATGTAGAGGGGTATTCAACATAGATGGGTGGGTGTACCGCCAGAAAAGCCTCCAGTTCGTAAGACAAGTAGTTTCCTACCGGAGGGTAGGATACAAAGACTTGGTTACGCTTTGGTTTGTGCGATGTCTACCACTCCTACAACAGTTCATGTTGAGCTACAACCACTTCTCGATCGGTTTCCATACGTGTGCCAAGAGCCCGAGCCACCAGAGCTACCACCATTACAAGATATTTAACACAACATAGATTTGATTCCGGGGGTACCATTGCCTAATCTGCTCCATTACCGCATGACCCCAGCTGAGCATGTAGAGTTGCAGAGACAGGTCGTAGAGTTATGTTTTAAAGGAGTTTTGAGGGAGAGTATGTCACCCGTAGCCGTTCTAGCACTCTTAGTCCCCAAAAAGAATGAGAGTTACCGTATGTGTGTTGATTGTCGGGTAGTTAACAAGATAACTATGAAGTACAGATTCCCCATTCCTTGATTGGAGGATATTATAGATGATCTCTATGGCGTCAGGTTTTTCTCCAAACTTGATCTTAAGAGCGGGTACCACCAGATTCGCATGCGACCACGGGATGAGTGGAAGACGGCTTTTAAGACCAAAGATGGCTTGTATGAGTGGTTAGTAAAGCCTTTTGGGCTGTCTAATGCTCTATCCACATTCATGTGTTTGATGACCGGGGTTTTACACGATTGCATTTCAGAGAGGTTCACGGTAGTCTATTTCGATGATATTCATATCCACAGTCGCACCAAGGAGGAATATCTTATTCATATTCAGAGAGTTTTAGATGCCCTACGTCAGCACTGGTTATTTCTTTCAACTAAAGAAGTATTCTTTTCTCATTGACTCAGTGCAGTTTTTGGAGTACGTTATCTCGTCAGAAGGAATCAAGGTTGATGAGGAGAAGGTGGATAGGGTCAGGAACTGGCCAGTCCCTACCTCAACAACACAAGTACAAAGTTTTCATGTGTTGGTTACGTTCTATAGGCGTTTCATAGATGGATTCAACAATATTATGGTACCGATCACTTTCTTCACGGGGAATGTGCCTTTTGAGTGGACACCTGAGGCTGATGACGCATTCCGATTGATCAAACAGAAGCATACCACAACTCATGTTCTTGAATTACCAGATTTTTCAAGGCCAGTTTTTAAGGTTACGATAGATGCATGTAAGGCGGAGATTGGTGTTACGCTTTCACAGTTTGGAAGGCCGGTCGCTAACTTCAGTGAGAAGTTATCTGGGGCACAGTTGAACTACAACACTTATGATATTGAGTTGATTGCAGTAGTACGGTCTCTGCGGCATTGGCGACACTATTTGGTTCACCAGGTAGTACGGTCTGGGAGGCATGTTGAGTTTTTAATATGATGGGTTGGTCGTACGGAAGAGGATGATTCATGGATTTCAGGGAGTCATTCGCACGGATAGATTCGACATTTTATGATGATTATATGCGGTTACAGAATTCGTAGTCGAATTCTTTTTAGGAGGAGAAAGTTGATAGATCATGCCTCGTGGGTCGTCTACCCACGAGGCCACGTACTTTTTATTTTATCTTAATATAGATGTTAGTAGAAACCCTAAAATTGCAATTAGAGAGATAATTTTGTGCTCCGCAATCGTAGTGATTAACAATAGCTAGTACCTTTTGCAACATACTTAACTGAAGTGCTAGACTGTGTCTGGGCGAGATGCATACAAGGGGTGTTAGAATAGAACATCAGGTTCAATCGAATTAAATAAGGAAATAACCACAACATACAAAGGCAATCAATAAATAAATAAGAAAAGCAATCATAAACAATACAAAAATTTATGCAGAAACACGTCCAACCAGTAAAGAAGGCCAAAATGCAGATGAATTTAGTAAAATAAGTTTCTAAAGTATTCCTGCTAAGTGCTAACGTCTTTTCATTGATACTTTGCTAACAGGATTGGATTTCAGAGATGGCTTCTTATGTGAAATCCATTGACAGAAATCATTTATTAGAGGCTGGTTTGGAAGGATTTTATGGAGCAACATCTCCGAAGAAACAGTTCAATCCAGGTTACCAAGTAGGAACAGACTTCATTGCGAACAATCGGATCTATGGAATCGATTTTGCTACAGTCCATTCATACCCTGATCAATGGTAATAATAATAAAATTTTGTATGACAGTCGTGTACTTTCCTAAGTGGATTCTGATATATTGTTCTGTGACAGGGTATCAAGATCAGATAATCAAGCCCAGCTTTCTTTCTTAAACAACTGGCTCGATGCCCACATTCAAGATGCCCAGAATGTTCTTCGGAAGCCGTTACTCCTCGCAGAGTTCGGAAAGTCATGGAAAGATCCTGGTTTCAACACCAACCAGAGGGACGTAACGTACAACGCAGTGTACTCCAAGATCTACTCGTCAGCTAGAAGTGGAGGGGCAACTGCAGGTGGTCTCTTTTGGCAACTTCTAGCAGAAGGAATGGACTCCTTCAGAGATGGGTACGAGATAGTTTTGAGTGAGAGTCCCTCTACAGCTAATATGATTGCTCAACAATCTCGCAGGCTTTATCAAATCCGCAAAATGTTTACCAGACTGAGAAATATTGAGAAGTGGAAGAAGGCAAGGGCTATTAGAAGGGCTCAAGGGTTTAACTAAAAACCACATCTGTTAATGTGGATTCTAGTATCTATAGCTGCATAATGTGGTCTAGTTTGCATTTAGGATTTTGACTTTCCCTTAGAGATGAATGACGTTTACATCCAGGGGAGTAGATCTATATATATTGTTGTTGTTTTTCTCTTTCTGTGAGATCAACCAGTTTTTTCTATGATCTCTTAGTTGAAAAAGAGAATCTGCTACTTATTCAAGTTGTTTAATTTATTGCTTGAAATGTATTAAACAAATCTTACTTTAAGAAGCAAAATCAGATCGAAACATATGATTTTGTGCATGTGCTTGTATCTGATTAAGCTTTAGTTTTAGTTAAGCAGTCATAAAAGATCATAAAGTCTTGTTACAATTACTGAATTCCAAAGGATCCAAGACTAAAATTAAAATCGATATGAAAATATGAAAGCATAGAGCCCTTTTATTTATGAAAGAAGCATAGCCCTTCTGATAGAGTTTAATATAATCTCTTCTAGTAGACAAGGATGTTCTAATTTACATATAAGAAGAATGGGCTAGAGGCATTTTGTGCAAGTGATCACCATCTCTCAGTCTTCTCCACGAGCAAAACGCGAATCTAGCTAACTTCGTGGCTAGGGAGTTTTAAGAAAACCCTGGAAGCAATTTTAACACTTCATATGACAGTGCCGTTCTTTATTGTCGCATTCTTTAGAATAACAGTGAGCCCCGACCTAATGTAGAATCCTTCATTTGGCCTGTCAGCTTCTTGAATATCCTGTAAGAAGTGAAAGCATTCGATTCAGTCAACTCTTTAATGACTTTCTTAACCGCAAAAAATACAAAAGTTGAACATGGATAATACTTACAGCTTTGTTTGCAATGACCACATCCCTTCCAATCTTAGCATTTTTGTCAATGATGCAGTTCCTTCACGAAAAAGAGGATAACCAGCTTTTAGAAAATATATGCCATTTGGAGATTCGTGTTTATATGTTATATATGTATAGCTAGCAATTATAACTGTGACATTTTGAGTGTCCATGTTGTGATCCAAATCTCACCTGATTTTGGTATTCAGACCGACACCCATCGGGACCTTTCCTTCAGCCACTAAAGATGCAATTTCAGATTCAGTTTGGTAAGTGTCTGCACCCATCATCAAGGTATCCTGAAAAAGACGGTGGCAGATTCCCATAACTCATACTACCAAGTTTAAACTTGAAATGAAATTTGTGTCAACAATTTTCACAATAGCCAAGATAACCCTATCGATGAAATACTTGTGTTCTACTTTTTCTTTTATATAATACCTAAATCTGCGAATCAAATTTTTTTTTCTTTGAAATACGAAACTTAGTGGAAAACTTAATTTAAAATGCAGTTTTAGGGAAACATAGACGTTTTAAATGTTGTTTTATGTAGAAACTAACTTTCATATGTTGGTTTTCCAATGAACAGTGAAAATGCACTAAATCTGTGAATCAAAATTTTTATTCTTTGAAATGCGCAACTTAGCAGAAAACATAATTTAAAATGCAGTTTTAGGGAAATATAGATGTTTTAAATGTTGTATTATGTAGAAACTAGCTTTAATATGTTGGTTCCTTTGAACAGTGAAAACGCCATTGCAAATGACGTAATTCTATGGCCAATTTAGCGAAAACTGAAAACTGGAGGTGGAATGCCCTTATAAGTTCTTTTTCACCAATATTAAAAAGTTGGCATTTTATCAATAGTAGAGTTAATTCTAGTTTTTTTTTTTTCCAGAAAATTTGTCTTGATATAGTAGAATGGCTATTTCCATCATAATATGTATTTAGCTAGCCGGGATGTCAATAACCATGATAACACCGTGACACACCTTAAGCTCAACACCAGACTCTAAACGGGATCGCACACCCACTATAGACTTTTTGACACTACATTCTTGCAAGAAACACCCATGTGAAATTATTGAATCTTGAATCTGCATAAACCAATTGAAAAATGAGAAGAAGAAGAAGAAGAAGAAACACGAGATGCGAACAAAAGCATCTGCACAAGCATACCCGGCATTTTTCAACTTTTGTTGGTGGCAAGAATCTAGGAGATGTGAAGAAAGGTGTCTTTGGGTTACCAAATTCAAACTTGGGAGGCTGCATTAAAAAGAAAAATAAATACAACTCAATCAGCAAAATATAATTTACAAATAATATTAACAGTGAGGGCTGGACTAGTTTTCATACGAATAAACCAACCTGTTCTGTGAGGGCTAAGTTTGCATCAAAGAAAGACCTAATAGTTCCAATGTCCTCCCAGTAGTCATTGAATAAGTATGCCTGTCAAGATTTGAGAATCAGTAAATTTTATTACCTCAGAGATGGGAAGGAGAGAGAGAGATATAGAAAGACTAAGGGACGGGAGGGATGGGGAAAACTCACTTGGACATTGTGGTCCTTAACAGCCGATGGAATGATTTCGGATCCAAAGTCGTTGCTCATAGGATACCTCCACTTCAGAAGCCTTAGTAGAACGTCTGTTCTAAATACATAAACTCCCATAGAAGCAATATAAGGAGATTTCATGGCTTCAGATGGAGTCAACCCCAAGAGAGTCGTGTCAACTTGCTGAATTGCACCAACAGAGATTTTTAGTTAACAATATGTAACATGGACACTCCATATTCCAAAAAAAATCCTTGTCCAAACGTGTCGGACACTCGGACACACCGACACTCGCGTCGACACTCCAACGGACACTTCTTGCTTAGATCATAACCTTTTTGACATAGTTTTTAGAAAGTTTTCAATTCTTATACATGTTATTCAACCATACTAACTAGTATCATTGTTTTTTGTTTGTTATTAGTCGTAAATTAACCCATAAGTATTGGGACTTGTTTGTTATTAGTCGTAAAAATATGTCGTAAATTAACCCACAAGTGTGTTAGATAGGTTAAGTAACCAACATAAGCATAGTAGAAAATAAGAAATGAAATTTTTACAGCCGTGTCCCCGTTTTTACATATTTTTGGGTCGCTGTGTCCGACACCGACACCGACACCCGTATCCGTGTCGTTGTTACCTAGACAATAATTAACACCAAAAGGAATATGTAGAGCGTGTTTTACAATAATCTTCACCATTATTTATAGCTTGAATTGAGTTCAAAGCTTTGAAAATCCAAGACTCGGATATGGATTTCAATGCTGTATATAAGATACCATTTCTTCGAAATAGAAGCAGATGATATTCCTAGTTGAGCATTTAGAGAAAGTTCTCAAGTGATGGAATATATAAGACTTTCTCTGTATGAAAAAAATGTTATTCAATTTTTTCAAGATAAATAAAGTAAAATGTAAATAATGTGAGAGATTAAATTGGATATGATTGTACCATTGCTTTCAGATCTCCGCCTTTTGGTTTTTCAGCAAATTGGGTGATACGGCCACTATTGTTAATCTTCATTAGCCCAAAATCTGATGCACGGCTGCCAGGTAACATATAAACTTGTGATTAACTCGCTAGACGTTACATAAATTAGAAAAAACACAGACCAATAAACCCTCTACATATATACAGATTTCGGCAAAAAAATTTAAAATGACATAAACACCAAGGAGAACACTGGAAACTAAAGGATGGCTATGTGGATATCAAGACACGACCTGATAAAAGTTTCGAATATGGTCTCAAAATCCACATTTCACGTCATATTTGGTAGTGATCAATTGAAATACTGTAATAAATTGATAGGCAATAAAATTCCAAAAAATAATGGATTTTTTTGGACACCATGAAAATTCATTGAAGGCCTTATAATATGAGTCATTAACCTTATACATAACATACCTGTCATCCATGGGTATGCATGACACTGTAATATCAGCATTTGTGTCAATGTGTTTCTGCAAACAAACCACATTGAATCATGAATATACAAAAATAAGAATAGTAAATAAATAAAAGGGAAGGAAACATTAAGGAGGTGAGTAGATACCTGCACAAAATCCATGTAGTCCATCCGATACAGATGATCGCCGGACAGGATCACAATATGCTCGACGTTCTTGTTCTTGGCATCCTACAAAGAATCAAAACTAATTTAATACGACTCCATGCTAAAACGTAACTAGAAATAGTCAAAAACTTAAATATCAGTAAAATTTAGCTTTGAATACCCACCTCAAAAACCCATGTAAATTGTCTCACAGCATCAGCTGTTCCTTGAAACCACTTCATTCCTGTTTCCCCTGGTGTCTGAGTAGCCGCCAGAACCTGTTTGGATCAAATTATAATGAAAGTAAGTCTTTTTTATAATCTCTACACCTTATGTATAAGGTAGATATATCTAAAAATAAAGAATACATATACCATTGATATTATCTTGATTAATTTGTTTATACTTTCAATACTACCCGTATACAAGTTATCCAGTTTGAACTTTGAATGCGCATTTGTTAATCAAATAATGTAATGATATTCGATTTTAAGAAAAAATTTCAATCAATCGGATCTTACCTCGACAAATCCATCACCAAAGTTCACACCATTTCCAAAATTGTAACAGCGAGAAATGTGGCGATTCAAAGAAGCTGAGTTAAACTGGGTGAGGATGAATATCTTGTTAATGCCACTGTTTATGCAATTGCTCATCGGGACATCGATGAGCCTATAACATCCTCCAATCGGAACCTACATATCACATAACAACATCTTACAATCCAATCCAAAATATTTTGAGTACTTAAAAACTATGTAACATGGACACTCCATATTCCAAAAAAAATTCGTGTCTAAACGTGTCGGACACTCGTGTCGACACTCCAACGGACACTTCTTGCTTAGATTATAACCTTTTTGACATAGCTTTTAGAAAGTTTTCAATTCTTATACATGTTATTCAACCATACTAACTAGTATCATTGTTTTTTGTTTGCTATTAGTCGTAAATTAACCCATAAGTTAATATAACCCATAAGTGTTGGGACTTGTTTGTTATTAGTCGCAAAAATATGTCGTAAATTAACCCATAAGTGTATTAGATAGGTTAAGTAACCAACATAAGCATAGTAGAAAATAAGAAATAAAATTTTTATAGCCGTGTCCCCGTTTTTACATATTTTTGGGTCGCCGTGTCCGACACCCCGTACCTGTGTCCTACACCGACACCCGTATCCATGTCGTTACCTAGCTTAAAAAAAAACTTTTCTAAAAATAGAACATTGGAGAATTTAAAATGGGAATTCTCCCCGATCCACCACCTTGCCGATATTACAAAATGTCTATTCAAAGTATTCCAATCTTAAGAAATTTTAGTTCCTTGAAAAGATAAATAAGGAATAAGTATTTCTTACAGCGGGTTTGGCTCTTCTGCTCGTAAGAGGAAAGAGACGAGTCCCAGCTCCTCCACCCAATATGATCGAGGCCACACTTTTGGGGTCTGCTTTTGGCTTCAGAAGAATCGGAGCTTGGCGTGTCTGAAATCAATAACCAAATGTTCAAGTGAGGACACATAGATAAGTATCAATATCAATATAGGAAAACAATAAACAAACATTGAAACTAATCTACCAACTCAAAATAGATCCAGCCCACTTCAACACAAATATCTTTTATGTAATGATGATTTGTTCAATCAAAATTACTCACCACAGTCTCTTTGCTAACATCTGAGGTAAGAACAGATGAAATAACACCAACTTTACTCCTTATAACCTCATCACTTCTTAAAGTCTTCTCCAACTGTGTACCCCAAATGTTACTCCTCAAACTCCCTCTGATCTTTTTTCCCCTAACCCCATTATCAACATCTCTCCCAAAATCCCTTTTCCCAATTTGTCCCAAATGGGTATTAACCTTGAAGGAAGCACAGCAAACATCCATTGCAGTAGTAGAGTTAGCTCCTAAAACAGACTTAAACAAACTTGATAACCCAAATATGGGATCTCGAGATTTCAAGTCAAATTCTAGAAAAATCAAAACTTTCTTAAAGTACCCAACACCCACAAAAGTAGGATCTTTCAACCCCAAAGCTTGAAAATGAAGGAAAAGGTACCAACTTTAGCACAAGGCTAAACAAAAGGTTATAAGCTTTGAGAACTCAAAAATCTGAGATAACCCCCATATCAGAATCACTCTAAAACTGTAAATCAGAGACACCCAGATGCTCAAAAGCCCAAACAAGAGAGCTCAAATGAGAAGAGAGAATCAGAGATACCCAGAAGATAAAAACAAGAAATTATCACAAAACACAAACAGGGGAGCTCAAATGGTGATGATATTAATAGTGGTGGTTGGTTTTATTGGCTTCACGAGATAAATATCTTCTTTGTTGAGTTACGGTTACAGGAATCTGGTGAGTTCCGCAGATATATAAGGACAATTTGAAGAAAGCATTAAAACAGAAACACCTGTCCAACAATGGCTGAAAACGAGGAGGGTTTTTGGACTCAAATTTCAGGGTTTATAATGGAATTTGTGAAATTTTAGGAAGGTGGTGATCCCTTATTTCCCGCCTAAGCTTGTGGGGCTAACTATGATTCTAACTTTTTATTAGGCTACTATCATCTTCGTATAAATAGTATTTGAAGCAGGAAAAACTAATTGTTTCTCTTAATAGTTTTAACCGACGTTGGCAAAATTATTGGGAAAAGTTCTTAATTTCAGTCATTTTTAATACCTTCTTCCGCATCGAACCTCGACATTCTCCAATTTTGACTATGGTTTTAACGACTGCTAAAAAAAGGTAGACAAAAAAACTCTTTGTTCAGAACGCTGGTAACTTTAGACAGACCCAGCTTGTTAGTGTGCATTACAAAAGAGATCTTACTTTTGGCAGTATGTTATTATTAAGAAACATGTGTTACAGTTGCTCGTGTACAACCCATCACATTGACAGAAATGGTAACGATTGAAGCAGTAATAAGTCAGGCAGAAAAAACTAACCGACCCATGTTAGTTTGCTTCCCATAATAGTTTTAACGGTTGATGAATTGGGTAGGCAAAACCCTCTATTCAAACGTTTGACAAAAATTATGAGAAAATTTCTCAATTTCAGTAATTATTTAAATTATATTTGTAAGCAAAATTACCAAAATACCCCCGATTATTTTTAAGGACTCCGTATCGTATCTTTGGCATTCCTTAATCTAGATCTCTAGTTTTGACCATGGTTTTAACGGTTGGAAAAAAAGGTAGGCAAAACTTTTTGCTCATTACGTTGGCAATTTCAGACTAATCCAACCTTGTCATGCTTCATTCTACAAGAGGTCCAACTTTTGGCAGTATATCATTATTGAGAAACAAGTGTTACAATTATTGGTGTACAACCCATCCAAAGTGTTACGATTGTTGTCAAAAATGTAAGGACTTAATTCCGTGGAAGGTGGAATCGACTTTACACCCAAGTGTATTTTTGGGGTTAAGTCATTATTGAGAAACAAGTGTTACAATTGTTGTCAAAACTGTAAGGGCTTAATTTCGTGAAAGGTGGAATCGACCTTACACCAAAGTGTATTTTTGGGGTTAAGCAAGATAATAAGAGACAACAATTACGTGGAGTCCTGTGAATAGGAAGTTCCACGACCTTTATAGAGGATTTTAATGTAATATGATATATATATTGATGAGATTACTGTTGAGCTGCAAGCCCGGAAGCCACAAACTCCAAATCGATTCGGGTTAACAATGAACAAACACGAACAAAGAAACACACAACACCAAGAATATAGTGGTTCGGCAAATTGCCTACGTCCACTTTCAAGAGAGAGAGAAAGTTTATTCAATGTCCCAATTACAATCACTCAAGCGCAATTTTGGATTTCTCACTCAAGAAATCCCCAAAATGTTCTCACCAAAGGATTGTCAAAAGGTTGCTCACAAATGACTTAGGTTTCCCTTTATATACTAGGAAAAACCTATTACAATCGCTCAAATCTCGAGGCAAACAAGAGGTTCGAAAACCATAAAAATCTCCACAATTCTCCACCTCAGTGAAGATTTCCCAAACCACACAAACAAACCGAAATCTGAGCTGAACTTCGCCAATCATCCAAACGAACTCAAACAAACACTCTACTCTATCAAGTGTCCCCAAAGACCCAAACATACGAACGGCCCAAGGAAACCAACCAAAACCAAGCGTCCCCTAAAAGATGACCAAATACAAACTAAGTGCCCCAAGGAACCAAAATCCAAACCAAGCGTCCCAATGAACCAATCAAACCAAATCCAAACCAAATGTCCCAAGGAACCAAATCGACTGTACCAAATCAATGGTTGCCTACGTACCTCCGCGGATTAAGTCGCCCGTAGTTCACACAATCCCCGTAAGGAGCCAAATCAATCTATAGGAAAGAGATCCTTCTCTCTATCTCTATAAATCCTCATATCAAGAGCTCGCTTGTACCGTTGTCTTGGAGACCTCTTCGAGCCGTACAACAATCTTTTCTTCAATTGACACATATTATCCTTTCTAGTAACAGTAAACCCACTCGGCTGAGTCACATTGATCTCTTCCTTCAACTTCTCATGTAAGAACGTCGTCTTAACATCGAGATGTTACAATTCTAATTCAAATTCGCTACCATGGCCAATAGGATCCAACTGGAGAAGTATTTTACCACTAGTCTTGCCTTAAAGCGAAATACCATTTCGAGATCCTTGCTTCATTTTGTAGACCCATTTACCACCAATCGCCCTCTTGCGAAGAGAATACATCTCTTCCATCTTTCCTCCCTCCCAATATTTAGCCATAAAAGGAACACCTTCGACAATCGGTAGTGCATAGGCTACCATGGCCTTCGCCTTTGTAAGCTATTTCGGCTTACCCACATTCCTCTTTGGTTTACAAGTTACAATTGACTCCGCCACCGGAATCTCTTCATTCGTACTAACAAATGCTCCACCTTCAACCGTGTCTTCATCATTTGAAACATGTACTAATGGTTTATCACCCGTTATCACACCGGTAGATGACCCTCCTCTAAGTATGAAACTCTCTGGCCAATTTGAAGACGCATCAATCTCTACCTGCTGCAATACCCCGCTGGTCGTCTACTCTGTGTGCTCAGAGCCATGTGACTTCATCATAAAAGCCTTATCAAAAATAACATCTCTGCTCAGAATGATCTTTCGATCTCTCGTATCCCACAACTTATAGCATTTCACACCCTTCTTCTTACACAGAAAAATGGCCTTCCTTGCTCGTGGGTTCAACTTACCATCCTTAACATGATAGTATGCCGGACACCCAAATATACGAAGAGTATCATAATCTATAACAGGTTCTCCCGACCAAGCCTCCATTGGTGTTTTACCCTCAATAACAACCGAATGCAACCTATTAATGAGGTAGCATCCATATACCAAAGCCTCAACCCAAAATGCCTTGCCCAACACAGAATTGGACAGCATACACCGCACCTTCTCCAATAAAGTACAATTCATACGCTCAGTTACCCCATTTTGTTGCGGTGTCTCTCTAACCGTGAAGTATCGAACTATCCCCTCATCCCGAAATACTTGCAAGAATAGATCACTAGTGTACTCCCCACCATTATCCGAATGGAGCATTTTGATCTTTCTGCCAGTCTGAGTTTCAACCAACTTCTTCTACGTCATAAAAATTTCTAGGGGTTCATCCTTCTTCCTAGTGGTATTTACCCATACCCGCCTAGAAAAGTTATCGACAAAAGACACAAAATAATGTTTCCCCCCTAGCGATGCATTCTTGAAAGGTCCCCAAACATCAGAGTGAACCTCATCAAGGGTTCCACGAGTACTGTGGATAGCGGTGCCGAACTCTACCCTTGTCTGCTTGCCCAGACTACTGTGTTCACCAAATTCCAATTTATACACCTTGACACCTTCCAATAGCCCCTGGTTCGCGAGGACTCTCAAGGACTTTTCCTCAGCATGCGCCAAACACATGCGCCATAGCCGAGTAGTATCTATGGAAGTGGTCTCCTCCCTTTCCGCGGTAACAGCCTCACCAAGAACAACCGTACCATCCAAATAATATAAGTTGTTACTTCTTCTGTGGCCCTTCAATACAACCATGGCTCCCTTAAAATCCATTCTTTTATATCACTAACACATGTACTAGAAGTTATAGTAAAAGAGTAATCCGAATCATTACCTTCCGTTTCTGTGTCCTGAGCCAAATTCACAGAAGAGCCCAATTTTCCCGCTTTCTTCGTCTTAAGCGCGGGACAATCAACTTTCCAATGACCCATTTCCTTGCAAAATACGCATTGGTCCTTACTCAATTTGTTGCTATTTAAACTGCAACCTTTCGACTTCGATCGAAGGTTGTTACCACTCATCTTTTTCTTGTCCGAAGTTCTTCCTCGAACCATCAATACATCGGATGTCGACTCCTCGGACTCACGTTTTTCCTTTCTTCGGTACTCTTGGTTTACAACCACCGTAGTCACATCCGCGTATTGCAACGAACTCTTTCCGTACGTTATCGTCGTAACAAAATGCTTGTATTCTTCGGGAAGCGAGTTCAAGAACAATAGTGTTTTGTCTTCATCGCCAACCTTTTCCTCTAGATTCGCCAAGTCAGCTAATAACTTAGTAAAATCGTTCAAGTGCTCCGACATACTAATTCCTTGTCTCATTTTGAAGCGATAAAGGTTCATCTTCAAATGGAGTCGATTTTGGATGCTCTTCACCAAATACTTCTCCTCTAGAATCCTCCAAATTTCTTTTGCCAAGGTTTCATTCATTACAAGGTATTTAATGTCACGAGCCAAACACGAGCGAATTTGACCACAAGTCTTCTTGTTCATCTTCTTCCAAACACTCTCCTCTACCTCATTCGGCTTGTCCTCCAATACCTCATCTAAGTCCAATTGACTTAGCGCATCAATAACCTCGCATCGCCACATGCCGAAGTTATTGGTGCCGTTGAATTTCTCAACTTCAGCCTTTGCATTGTTGAACATCATCGTTATATTTCTTTTCGGGGCCGAAGAACTCGATTCAGCATCGTCTCCCATGTTTCCCCTAATTTTCATAAACTAACCAAATCAAAACCAAATTGAAATTGAGAAACCTTAAGTTATCTCAAAATCGCGCACAACCGAGGAATTGACCTCGCTCTGATAATAATTGTTGAGCTGCAAGCCCGGAAGCCACAAAATCCCAATCGATTTGGGTTAGGAATGGATAAACACAAACAAAGAAACACACAACACCAAGATTATAGTGGCTCGACAAATTGCCTACGTCCACTTTTAAGAGAGAGAGAAAGTGAGAGAGTTTATTCAATGTCCCAATTACAATCACTCAAGCCCAATTTTGGATTTCTCACTCAAGAAATCCCCTAAATGTTCTCACCAAAGGATTGTCAAAAGGTTGCTCACAAACGACTTAGGCTTCCCTTTATATACTAGGGAAAACCTATTACAATCGCTCAAATCTCGAGGCAAACAAGAGATTTGAAAACCATAAAAATCTCTACAATTACAATACGGTCGAGTGTTACTAGGAGTAAGTATGGTCGAGCTAAATGCTCTCGATTCAAGAGGGAATTTCCCACCTCTTTCTAGTGCCTCACCTCCCCTATTTATAAGCTATAGGGAGGTGATGCCCTGGGGGGTAAAATTATATTAGTATCATCTGTCTAGGTTTTTTCCACTATCTAACTTTACTTTACACCTGTCTTCGGCTGACACGACGCTCTCGTGGCAAACTCGATCTGGTCAAAGCCAAGATTGACTTTAAAGTTCTGTCTTTTTTGTCTTCTAATGATAACCTACAAGGTCGATTATACTTAAGGTCGATCATTGTGCCGTACTCTTTTATCTTATAGTGATGGCCTTCAAGGTCGATCATACTTGTGGTCGATCATTGTGTCGTATACTTTTGTCTTCTAGTGATAACCTACAAGGTCAATCATACTTGTGGTCGATCATTATGTCGTACTATTTTTGTCTTCTAGTGATGACCTTCAAGGTCGATCATACTCATGGTCGATCATCGTGCCATACTATTTTATCTTTTAGTGGTAGGTTGTTGAGGTATGAATTCGAATTATGTTCGAGGTCATTTTAGCTCGAGTTATTTCAGTTCGAGGATTGAAGTCGGATTGAAAATGAGATTTTTAATGTTAAGATTCGAACTGGTTAAGATCGACAGAAGTTTGAGCTGGTTAAGTATCATAAATATTTGAACTGGTTAAGTTACTTGGAGTTTGAACTGGTTATGTTGCCTGAAGACTTGAGCTGGTTCTGTTCGAGTTGCTGAAGAAGAGCAGAAAGGAGGTCGAAGTCGTTTGAATGAGAATGGAGCTCATTCGAACAAGATTGTTAAATGTTACATTTTACTTTTAAAGACCGAAGAAGTCGTTCGAACAAGATGGGATTTTGTTCAAACGACCTATACACTTTTCTAGGCTTTGAACCTTAATCGCTAAAGTCGTTCAAACGACTTTGTGCTTCATTCAAACTAGATTTGCCTGGTTGCCTTTGTGAGTTCTTCTAAGATGTTGAGTTCTGCCTCAAGATCCGTTCTACCTTTATTTAGTCCTCTAGTATATAAAGAGGACTTAGGTTATTTTGTTAGCATATCTTTTCCTACGTGAGTTTAATTCTAGACCTAGAATTTGAGAGACTCCATTAAGGCTTGAGAAGCTTGGAGGGATCATTGTAACCTGTTTGATTAACATAGTGGATTGTTCGAGGAGTGGCTTTTTATCCGAAAGGGTTTTCCACTTCTCTCCTCTGGGAAAATCTTCGTGTCCTTTATATTGTTCTTTGTTAATTTATTACTTGAGTTGGCAATTTCCGTGTATCGTTCCTGTCAGAGAAGAGAGTAGCTACCTCGATTCTCAACATAGGCTTCTAGGTCTGGGTCGATCTGGGTAAGTATAAGGTCGACCAGATCGAGGAGGCTGCTACATTTGCCCCCTCTCAGCTTGAGTCACTTGAAGTTCGATTTAGAGCTACATGTGAGTCTAGCTAAGAAGAGAAAGATTTTAAGACTTGAGTTGTCTTTGAAAACTGTTATTAACTACCAAGTTGTTTGGATTAGTAGAAGACCTGTATAAGTAAGGTGATCGATGTATTGACCAGGGCGCCTATTTAGACAGTTTAATCGGCAAAAAATAGAAGTAGAGGGGAGAAAAATCAATAGCTAGTTGGAGGGCAAAGAAAATCAATAATGAGAGTGACTCGATCGTGAGTTAAAGGCTTTAAAGACGTACCCAAGAATAGCTCAGGTCGAGGGACAAAGTTTCATACTTGAGAAAACTTGTGAATGAAGTCATGTTAGAGGCTTCAAGGTCGATCTAGTCCAATATCGATGCTGTAGTGGTCGAGAATTATGAAAGTCGATTGAAAAAAAATAAGACCACGTTTCAAGGGATGGTAAGGGAGAGGCTAATTGATTGAAACAATGTCTTAAAATTTGCAAGCGCACGAATCCTATTGCTAGGCTAGTGGTACGTATAGCGATCAAAGTCGAATCCCAGAGGAGGTTACAAACGCAATTAAGTATCATAGTAATTAAATCCATACAAATATATATATATGTTAAAACTAGGTAATAAATACCTTATGCCCTAAAACTATCCTAAAAAGTGAACTAGGTAAAACTGTAGCTGTACATAATAATTGTTTGACAACTAATATTGTTGTCAACAGACTTATCAATTGGGATGAGCTCAGTATCCTAATAGAATAGACACTTTCTAAGGCAGTAGTTCCACGACCAAGGTTCAATAACTAGGTCTGTCAAATCATCCAAACTCTTGATGATGATGTTGAAGTAACATTTGCTTTTACTCCAATCAAACTCTCCCTTAATAGGAGTATATTTACTAGTGAAGTGGCAAGTGGGGAAAATGTTCCTTACCACGCTTCTTGCCCTTCTTTTAGGCCATCTGTGTCTAGTAAAAGAAACTCCACACCTGAACAAATCCTTAAAGGAATTAGGATTTATGATCAACAAATTTCTCCTGGAGTTTATACTGATCCCTCTACCAGCACCAGGCTAGAAGTATAAAGAGAAAGACCTACTTCTCTTACATCTGAGGTGAACTTTTATGTTTAGGTATTTATAGATTTAATCCTTAATTTATTTATGCGCCAACTGGTCAGTAGGGAATTCATTTCTTCTAGCCATGAAGAGTTTAAAACTTGGTATTTCCAAACTTTTAGTAGGGAAGAATTAGCTTTAATCAAGGAGCTATACTACCTTGAGATTTAGAAAAGTCAAAAGGTAACATTATTTTGTGATTGGTTCACAGAATGGTACCCTCACGAACCGTATCTCATCAATAATATGGAAGATTTCACCAATAAGTGGGTAAAAACATATGGCACAAAAGTCCAATATGTCCACCCTTCCCTAAATCTCTCTATTTAGGTAAAGGAAGTAATAACTCAAAGGCTTTGGAAGCCAACGCCTTTACTCGACCTAATAACTAGATAATTGATGTTAATCTCGTTATCAAACAAAACAATTGGAAAAATTTGAGTCTTCAAACGATTGGTAATCAGCTAAATCGAATAGAAGATCAAGTCCAAAGAAACAATAGTCAAAAAATTTCTGTTAATACAACGAGTGCATCCTCTAGCATGTACAAAGCTGATATTAAACCAACCCTTCTTGTCCATAACTTTAATCTTTTAGATTCTTAGGTTTCTGAATTTGTTGACCTACTTGTTGGCAGACTAAGAAAGCTTATTGTCAATACTTTGGATAAGAACTCCACATCATAAAATACATTTGGATCCTTTGAGTCCTCTGATAGTAAATTAAAAAATCAAATTCAAGCCATTGAAGCAAGCCTTCATAAAATAAAATATGAACTATCAGGCTTAAAAACTTATTATAAGAGACCTACACCTCAAGATCTTTTATTTGAAGAAGATTTTTTTCTATAATCAAAATTTATATAATGAAAGGACCATTTATAAATGGAATGTAGATGGATTATCTGAATATCAAATTTATGAAGTTATTCATAAAATACTTATGTATGCCTCTATCTGTAAGACTCAAAATTCATAAAATACCGATGTAGTAAAATTTATTGCCAATGGTTTCACAGGTAGTCTTAAAGGCTGGTGGGATAATGTTCTCACTCCTAGTCAAAAGTGAGAGATCTTTACAACAGTTAAGGTTGAAGGAAATATTAATATTCCTATTAAGGATGCCATCTATTCCCTTGTTACGACCATGATTATACACTTTGTGGGACTTTTGCCTCAGAGACATGAGAGGAATAAAAAATTGTTACAAAATCTTAGATGTCCATCTTTAACCTATTTTAGATGGTACAAGGATGTTTCTATCTGCAAGGTGATATAAAGGAGTGACGCAAATGTTGATCATTGGAAAGCCAAATTTATTGACGGTCTTTCGCCTTTGTTTGTAGAAAAGGTTCACCAAAAGCTGAAAGACTAGCATGATGGTAATTCTATATCCTACCATAGTCATACTTATGGTCTCATCAGTATATGAACTCAAGTTAGTCTCAGTATCTGTAATGATATGAAATTACAGTACCAACTTAAGAAACAAAATTTAGTAGGAAAAAAGGAAATTGGTATGTTTTGTCACCAGTTTGCTTATGACCTTCCTGTTGATTATCCAAAGAAGCATAGGGAAAGTGCAAAACATTCTTTTCAATCCAGAAAAAAGAAGGAAGAAGAAGTATAAGGATCACGATGATTCTTATTACAAAAAACCTAAAAGAAAGAAAGAGACATATGGGAAATAAATCTCATACTAGCTCTTCTATGAAATCTAAAACTCACACTTGTTATAAGTGTGGTAAAAATGGACACTTGGCAAACAAGTGTACCACAAGAAGAAAATTGCGGGAACTTCAACTAGATGAATGACTAAAACTTCAGTTGAGCAAACTATTGCTTAATACCACTTCTAAAGAAAATTCTTCTAATAGCAAGGAGGGGGTCAATGAAATTGACCAAAGTGACTCCTCCTCCTCTAAAGAAGGAACTCCTTGCAACAAGTGCTCAGAATCCAATCCACAAGATTACTGAAAAACCATTGTTGAAATGAATGACTTAAACCTTAATACTCTGACTAATACCCAAAGTGAGGTTTAATCTATTGTAAATAAATTTTTTGACCCAGAAGCAAGAGCTAAACTTGTAAGTATTTGTTTCCAACAAATGTTTCAAGATAGCTCAAAGCATAAAATAGAACCAGAACTATTAGAAGTAACAAATAGGTATTATAATTTCTGGGATGTCCTAAAACACATGGAAAATAATAAACCTATCACTATCCAAGACCTTCGTAAGGAAATTAATGCCTTAAAATATGAAATCAAGCAACTAAAGACTTTTGTACAGGCACATGATGATAAAATTAATCATCTCCAGATCTGTCAAAAGGACAAACAAAAGATTTAAATTAGTAAATCTAATGATGAAAGCTCTGAGAAGAAAGATAACCCCTATCTTGATCTTCTCCAAAAAGTTACTTATCAAAATGGTATATCAAGGTTACCCCTTGTGATAAAAAAATGATTATACCATTAAGAATGCCATAACTCTAGTTGATAGTAAAGCTAACTTAAATTGTATTTAAGAAGGCTTAGTACCCACTAAGTATTTTGAAAAAATAGTTCAATCTCTTACCTCTACAAGTGGAAGCAGGATGAATATTCAGAATAAACTTTCAAATATTTTTATCTGCAATAAAGGTATATGCATCCCATCTACCTTTCTTATAGTCTGAAGCTTACAACAACAAGTCATTATTGGTACCCCATTTCTAAATCCTCTTATGCCTTTACATAAGATTGATCAAAAAGGGATATTTTACATGTTCTAGGGTCAAGAAATTATTTTTGAATTCATTAGAGATCTTGAAACCATGATCATTAATGAACTAAGGACTATGCTTAGTTTTAAGGAAAATCATCTGAATTCCCTCAAAGATAAATTCCTAGTTATGAACATTTCTCACAAACTTCAATCCCCTGAGTTAAAGACCAAGATTAATGAAGTTGAAAAATAATTTATTACTGATGTCTGTAGCGATATCCCTAGTTCTTTTTGGGAAAGAAAATAACATGTTGTTTCTTTACCTTACAAATAAGATTTTGATGAGAAAACTCATATTCTTACTTAGGCTAGGCCAAGTCAAATGAATTCTAAATATCTTAATCTCTGTAAAAGATAATTCAAGATTTACTTGATAAAAACCTTATCAAAAAAAGTTACTCTCCTTGGAGCTGTACGACCTTCTATGTTAATAAGAATGCTGAAAAGGAAAGAGGCGTTCCTAGACTTGTGTCAATTATAAACCTTATAACGACTCCCTTAAGTGGATTCATTGCCCAATTTCGAATAAAAATGATCTTTTAGATAGGTTATATAATGTGATGTCACGCCCCAAAATCCAAATATTAGGGAATACCTAAAATATTGTCATCCGGGGTGTGCAGGTCAGGGAATCCAAAGATTCGCTCCTACAAATAATCATGCTAATAGGAAATAGCTCAGTCATTCACTATTACAATATCATCAGAGTAAAATGAATAAAGCGGAAGCCAAAAGATATATATATCAAACTGGGATATCAATACAATATCTCGATAACATACAACGTCAAAAGCTAAGATCGTACACGAAGAACTAATACAATAATAGATCTGCAGTAGCCAAAACTGAAACCAACAACTGAAGTTCTCAGTAAAACCTACAACTACTTTGCCTCTGAAAGGGGGAAAATATGAGAGTGAGCAAAACCACGGCTCACTAATAACCCAACAAAGCTAAATAACTCACTAATAAAACTGGTGCAGAGAAAAAGGATAAAGTGAATGAGATAAAGATTATAAAAGTACAGTAAATATATAAGTGAAGAACAAAATAAGGAATAGAGTATGACATAAATAAGAGAGAGGATCGGAGATGTATCGAAGTGATGCAATGAAGTAATGATGTGATGTGATATGCTTCTAGAATTTCCCTAATGATGAATGCTTATGATGTTATGAACCCAAAGGACAGACCCTAAAATAAATGTATTGGGCTGATCAGCCGCTAATGCATAATAACCTTAAAGAGATCTCAATTGGATACAATGGGTAGGATTTTTGTCAAGCTCGACCACGCTACAGATTTATCACTTGATCAGAGTGTTTCAGGTTTTTCAACCCACGGAGCCAACGTCCGAACTGTATTTACAATTCTAAGGAATTTCAACCTCATGGAGGATAAGATGGGTACCAAAAGAAAACTGTCTCATACTATTCGCATACTCCCGGATGGGTAATATGCATGATAGTACTTGTCCCAAACTCACCTACTATTTCAACCCGATGTAAGAATCTGAAATCCTATCGAGGGTCAGCCGATGTAGAGCTTTGTTATGTATCTGACCTCGTTAAGTTAATTGAATAAAAAAAAACCCACACAACAAACAGATCTTAAGGATCAAACACAACAGCCACCGACATGGCCAATACACACATAGGATAACCCCCTGCTCAAGAGAAGGGTAAAAAATCCTAACTCAGCAGCCTCAACATGGCCATCACACATATAGGATAACCACCTGCCTCAGAGGATGGCAAACAATCCTAACACAAAGTTTGCCATCCAATCACAATATCCAAACGACATCAGTCTCTACAAGTCTGGAACACAGTATTCGAGGACAAACCACGAGAATACCACCCAAATGCACGACCTCCTAAAGGATAAAAGAAAAACACAACTCTACATGCCCAACAATAGGAAACAAGCTGAGTTAACAACTATACACAGGTGAATCCAATGAAGACTAAACTAAATCACATAACACCTCAATGCCAAATGCATAAGCACTCTAACCAACACTGATTAAACTAGTAAAGGAATTTAGCAAGGAAGGGAGACTCACCTGATAAACGATAAACCTCAAACCCAAAATCAGAGGGTAACCCAAATACAACACCACAAGCCAACACCCAAACCCACACAAACAATCCAACACCTGCAATAAACACAACTTCACAATTCAGCCATCACCCCAATCGCAAACCCTAAAATCAACCCAACAAAGGAAACCCTAAAACGAAAATCAAATCAATGATACAGAAAGGAATAGGGAAATTACTCACCGAAGGAAGTGCGGCAGAGCTCGGTAAGGAATTGTGACAAATCGGTGAGCAATGGGAGAAAGGATTCCAATTAGGGAGAGTGAGTGAGAGAGTGATGAATGCGGGAGAGAGAATGAAATAAAATAAAAATGGGTAATAAAACCCTAGATAAACAACCCACATCTCGAGGAAGATCAACGGACGAGATCACGAGAAAAAACCCAACACAGGTCGCCAAAATACGCCTCTGTTCGAATAGAACATATTTCTATTCGAACAAAACAATGCAGGTAGAAGTCTATTCGAACAGGAAATGGCTTGTTCGAACATGAAAGATGTTGTTCGAATAAAATGAAGCAGGTAGAACCTTATTCGAACAGAGCAAAGTTTGTTCGAATAAAATGATGTAGGTAGAAACCTATTCGAATAGGAATAAGCCTGTTCGAGTAGAACTGAACAGAAATAGCCCGGAACTCCAAAAACTAAAGATTCTCTCTAACGGAAACCCAAAGGAGAAAACCTAACACAGATCTGCCCTGGATCACACACCACACAACAACCAAAAACAACACCACACCTCTACCAAGCCAACCACAGGCTCCCAA
The DNA here is from genome assembly GCA_014058105.1 of Kingdonia uniflora. NCBI lineage: Eukaryota > Viridiplantae > Streptophyta > Magnoliopsida > Ranunculales > Circaeasteraceae > Kingdonia > Kingdonia uniflora. The sequence continues at coordinate 134,361 of JACGCM010001059.1, read as the reverse complement.
AACCACAATACAACCTCCTCCACCCAAAAACCACCGAAACCACCGAATACAGAAAATGAAGAAAGAAGAATTCAAACCCCTGATAATTACAATGAGATGCAGATGCATGATAAATGGTAATGGATGCATGATGAATGATAATAAAAAATAAAAATAAATTGGGTCACTACATGTGATTATATTCTCCAAATTTGAGTTAAAGTTTGGATACTGGCAAATTCAAATTAAAGAGAGATAAATATAAAACTGTATTCATAGTTTTATTTAGTCATTATGAGTGGAATGTTATGCCCTTTGGATTAAAGAATTCACCATCTGAATTTCAGAATATTATGAATGATATTTTCATTCCTTATTATGACTTTTGTATTGTCTATATTGATGATATTCTTTTATTTTCAAATTTTATTGATCAACACTTTAAACATCTAGAGATTCTCAAAGATGTTATCCGCAGAAATGGCTTGGTTATTTCCGCTCCTAAAATAAGACTATTCTAATTAATAGTTAGATTTTTAGGACATAATATTATTAAAGAACAAATTGTTCCTATTAATAAGAGTATTGAGTTTGCCAATTTTATAGATGTAATTAAATAGAAAACTCAATTGCAAAGATTCTTTGGAAGTCTCAAATATATTGCAAACTACTACCAGAACTTAGCCCAGGATAGTGTTATTTTATATAATCAGCTCAAGAAGAAACCTACTTTTTGGACATCTGAGCATACAAAAGCTATTCAGCTGATCAAATTAAGAGTTAAACAACTCCCATCCTTTGGTCTTGCCAATCCACAATGGTAAAAAGTTATTGAAGCAGATACCTCTGATTTAGGCTATGGAGGTATATTAAAACAAAGAAATCCTTCTTCACAAAAAGAATTACTTCGTTTCACATTAGGAAAGTGAAAAATAGCTCAAATGAACTATTCCATAATTAATAAAGAAATGTTTTCCATTGTCAAATACATTTTAAAATTTTAGGATAATTTGTTAAATCAACCCATTTTACTCCGAATTGATTGCAGCTCTGCTAAAGATATCTTACAAAAAAATGTGAAGCATTTTGTGTCCAAACAAATATTTGCTAGATGGCAATCTGAATTATTTGCCTTTGACTTCTCAATTGAGTATATTAAAAGAGATCAAAACTTTCTTCCTAATTTTCTAACAAAAAAATTTTTGCATGAAAAATCTGAACATGAAACCTTCTAATAAAGGATGGAGTTAAAACTGAAGATAAAAGGAACCGAAGAAAACTGCTACGGATGCCCTTAAGCATGAAATCATTTATCAACAGAAAATAATGGTTAAGGAAAGCATCTTAGCCCTTTCTTTTGATGATCTTAAGCTCAATCAAGATGCTTGGGGCCTCATAGAAAGTAATTTTGCTAATCAAAATTATATGGTTTAAGACAGTCGTTACCAATATGTCTATGAGGCCATATTAACAGAAACAACATCAGCTCAAATTGATCATTATCATGTCAATCTGAAGGACATGAAAATCCCTATAACATATTCCAAGTGTTATATTACAAATGTTTTACATATATCTGAATGGGGATTAGATCATAACAAATCTAAATCTCTCAAACTAAATAGCCAGTAATATAATTATTGGGATTATATCCAAGTGTGGCACTATACTTTTTATTATCAGAATCTAATCAGAAAACATACTTTGTTTTTCTACATTAGTCTAGAGACTATCAAAAGATCAGGTTTCCCCACTTTGTTTCTTAATTGGTGGGAAAAGATGAGACCCAATTTTGATATTTTACCAAAATCCCTTCAAGAACCATTTATAATGTGGCACGAGTTTCATCCAAAAGTAAAGGGAAAAGCTGTATAATATCCACCTATCATAAGAAATACCTTATGGTATTTCACAGAATTTAAGATCACATGGATTTGGAAATGGGATCTAGAACTTTGCTTCGATTACCTGAAACTATCCATTCTTCAAAGAACTTTCTTTTATAGATATTGGGATGAGTTTAAAACTTAAAGAGTTATTTAATTAGTCAATTAAGTAACCGAAGAATATGTTTTATCTTCCAATGAAGAAGAACAGAAAGCAGTAGGAACATTAGTTTCTTCAACAAATATTTTCCAATTATTAATGGATTCCATTAAGGATCGTTATCCAAACTTACCATCAGAAGAAGAACATGTCAAAGTCTTGCAAACTTTTAAAGAGCAATTTATGGAAGTTACTATGCAGGCCTCATCACAAGCAACTACAACAAATACTTAAGAAAATAGTGGAAGCCAGAGGCAGTATTATTGCCTAGTAGGAGAGGGTCAAGACCTCTATCATGATGAAGAGATGGTATCCTTAAAATCTTCAGAGGCAACTATGGAAGATTATTGGGATGCCATCATTGAAGTTCAGGAATATAAGCAAAAGACAAAAGGAATCTGAGGAAACTTGGTACTTGGTGTGCCGACGTCGATACAGAAAAAATGGAATTTTTACTTTATTAAAAGTAAAAGATAATGATCAAAAGTAAGAGCATAAATAATTTTATCTCACGACAACTTTACTTTATCAAAAGTAAAACCATAAATGATTTTGTCTTTTACCAGACGAGTTCAACCACATCCGGAACTACACCTGGATAGCACTTGCATTCTTTAGACTCCAAAGTCTTAGAATCCACCACAGTTACTCAGTATGACTGGTTATAAAAAAGGGCTAAGGACCCATTTATTGAGCAGGTTAAGTTTGGAGTCTTTTCTTTTTATTTGAACATTATTGCATCTTCTCCAAGGTGTCTACCATTCTTGAAGAGTAGTCTTTCCCATTTCTGTAAGTATTTTGGGGTGTTTCTTTTTCTATATATTGTTGTCTCTATATATTGTTTTATTGTTGACCCTTTGTAAATATTTGTTGATCCTCTAGATATTTCTTGAGCCGATTATATAAAATAGCATTGATACCAATATCTAATATATATATATATTTAGGTATTCCAAAAGAAAGGTGTTTAAAGGGGTATTCCAAAAAGGGGTGTCCACGGATCCTCTCCTCATCATTTAGATCACACTTATAAATTATTAGGACATTCCGATATTCCTACATCATAAAGCATAATATCAAAATTGAGATAAAATTGATAGTTAAAAATATGAACAATACAATATAATTCAAATATATACATATGGGATATATATGTATATAGATCATCCCACAACTATAATAGCATGCATATATGTAACATATAGAGTAATTTTACTATTAATTTTTCATTCAACTTACATCCCCTAACAAGGTATGTAAATTGGTACCAAAGATACTCAATAATAACATGTGAAAAATCTTATCTAGGTGTTGCTAAATCTTCCTTGGTCTAGTCGATTTAGCTAACTCTAGGCTCTTCTTCATCGTATGCATCTAACGGTCTAATTCTATGATTTAGATAATAGATCGTAACTAAAGTTATGCCGTTATTTGGGTTAGTCTATGGTCAAGTACTAGCTTAATTAGCAGTCTAACTCGTTAACCTTGGGGAAGAAGAAAATTAGTAATCAATTATAACTCTATAAACTAAACATATATACCTATTCTAATCATGGGGCCCCCTCTTAGCCTTAGCTAAGGGTGATTAGTCATTCATCGTTATGAGAAACATAATCTAATTATTAGAACACTAAGTAAATAAAAGCTAAGAATAAGCAAGGAACTTAAAACCTTTATTATTTAATTGGAGCCAAAATGTTACATTTTTCATCGAATGAGAACTCTCCTTTTATAGGCAACTCATAAAACCAAAACTATTTGTTAACAGTGTATGAAAAGTTTTATAAGTCTACAAATCAAACTCTTAAAATCAACATTTACAACCAAGCACATAATTCACGTGTTTGTAAAACTATTCTCAACATTTTCGGTAACTATTCTTGACTACGCATATTTATGGCACCGGTCCCATCTCAAATCATTTTCAACAAAACACATTGAAGGTTGTTTTCAAATAACTATTTCTTACTATTCTTCACGATGTCATCAAAAACTGAAATTCATGTGTACTATGCTCGATTTTGCAATATAACCGAATATCATTGCATTTCCTTCAATAATGGAAAATAGATCTAATTAATCTACAATAAGGGATAACTAAATATTATTTCAGGGGAAATTTAGTAATTTCTCAATGCCTATCAAATTCCCCCAAACTTATATTTTTGCTAATCCTCGAGCAAAACATAAATAAAGGCAACCACTTTTGTAGGTTACTCGGTTGAATTTAGCTTATGCAACAAGCCCTTAAACCCCTAAGTATCCTTGGTGGACGAATTATAGTCTCGTGAGGGTTTTCAGTAAATATACCCACAAAATTCTAACTAAGTAAATTCTAATATTTATATTCATTTTGGTGTCGCAAAAAACCTATATTCCTCAAAACTCAGTCAAAAATTTTCTTTTGAACAAAAAAATTCTCAATCTTAATAGTGTTTAACAGATGGCAAGATGAAATTCTAAAAATAAGAAATACTGCTACAATATTAAAAAGAAGTTAACGTGTATAACATATTAGTAAGTGAGAATATAGTATCAGTAATGTCTTCATTATTTTACAAATCAAACAATTAGGCCATTCTTCAAAGCACATGATTGTGGCAAAATCAATTCTGCGATTAACTTTCTTTTCCCTTTATAGATTACAAAATTTCAAATATAGGAACTAATAATTTTTTACTTTTTCTTTTCCTTTTCATTTATTTTTTTGTTTTCTTTAAAATGTATAATGATTCTCCAGTATTTATTGGTCAATAATCCTTGCCAGTTCGCTAAAGGGTGTCAGGATGTGGTGTCCCTTCATGGCCTAGACTTCGAGTTCACACCATTACTCTCTTATTATACTTTTGTTCAAGATAGTACTACTACCTCTACTCTTATTTTGCATCTACAAATGTTAATCTATAATTTATTATTTATTTTATGCCAACAGACGTAAATCAATCATATTCTTATCCGAATTTGCTAGATTATTGTTTATTAATGCAATATGTACCTTACTTAGCTATCGCGAAGTGCAAATAATTAACATGCTATCATGATTCATTTGTCCTTAATATTGGAGTAGTGGACCAAACTCAAAAGGTTTCAACTTGTCACCTAGCAATCAAATTAAGTTAAAAAATTATTTAATTTTTAAGAAGATTGTCTATCTGATTTTGAAAGATCTGAGTTCAATTCAGTCATCAGTTAAAAATATTGGAATTTACTAAGTTATGGTTTTCTTTGAAAACTTACAAAAGTGTCTCTCTCCTCCAAACTTAAATATAACATTATCCTCAATGATGTACAGAAAAATGAAGCACAGAAGAGAATAGAGTACCAATATTACCTCAGTTGGTGACTAAAAACATTAAAGCATGGGTTGCCTCCCGGAAGAGCTAAGCGTCTTCAGCCGGACTAATGCACCCCCAAGCTTAGATGAAGCCATATTGGATACAGGAAAACAAAGCATGGATATGAATTTTTAAGCATTTAAGATAATTGAAGGTTCTCTTTCAAAATCTAGAGAACGTCAGAATAATCGTTCTCCTCATTTTCACCTGATTGTATTTAAAAATTTATTGCGTTTCGGAATGAGTCAAAATCAAATACCCTAGGAAAAATATTTTCTTTGGACAAATTTTGGGGTATTCATTTGCGATTTACTTGATTAGGTTGAGCTTTGTACACATGATAAATATTATGATGCACATTGTATACATATGGCTTATCTGGAAGATTTATAATACATGTATCAGGTGGTTTAGGACCACGTGTAGATGACTTATCTGTAGGTACTAATGCTCGCATGATTTCCCAAATGATAGGATCATCCCAATCCTTAAAATAGTCTAAACATTGGTCGACAGGGTACATGTCACTAGAGTTATCACCCAACACATCCCTAAATTTATGTAAAGTTAAAGTTCCCTTGAGTGCATTGCATACAGAAGGAGTCGAGTACATCATCGTTAATGGGGAGGAGTGAGGAAGAAGGTGCATGAGTTTGAAGAGAGGGGTCCACATATTCAGGTAAATTTGGATTTTTTTCATTCTTTTGGTTTTAAACAATGAATCATATTACAACTCCCAGGATTTGGGATTTAAGAGTTGTCAAATATATTTAATTTAATCTTCATTAGTCCCAATGATATATGCATGACTCTTGTACGATAGTTAATGAGGGCATTGGATGTGGCCAGGAAGGGATGACCTAGGATTAGTGGTATCTTACTACTAGGATTTTCTGCAATTTCAGTATCCAGTATTACAAAGTCTACAAAAAATGAAAACTTTTTAACCTTGATGAAGACGTCATCCATAACACCACGTGGATATTTGATTGACCTATCAGCCATTTCGAGTGTAATACGAGTAGGTTTAATTTCTTTGAGCCCTAATTATTTGTAGACTGAGTATGGCAAAACATTCACGCTGGCTCATAAATCAAGTAATGCCCTATCAATAGTATGATCACCAAGACGACATAATATAGTTAGACATCTGGGATGTCTAAGCTTGGGAGGGGTGAGTGTCTCAGCCAAAAAGCCTTTTTGTATACATTAAGTTTTCTCTTTTGGGTGCATAAGTCCTTGAAGAATTTGGCTTACCCAAGGATTTTATTGATCGTTACGAGTATATGACTATTGATGTGAACCTGCTTAAAAGTGTCCAATATCTCAAAGAATTTTGTACCCTGCGTTACCCAGAGTAGCCTCTGTGGGCACTTTGGGTATATAAGATTCCTCAGGGGTTGGTGTAAGCGAAGTTAGCAGCTTTTGTGATTTGTCAACAATGTTTGAGCTGCTAGACCTAATTATGTCATTTTCAATAGTTTGATGCTCACTCGTGATCGAAGTTTCTTCATCCTTGGGCAATTATACCTGATTATCAATTTTCTTACCACTATGAAAGGTGGTAATTGCATTGAGTTGCTCAGGTAGATTTTGCATTGGATCAGAAGTGGAATTAACCACAAACTGCCTCTTATGGTTTGTTACAGTCTAGCTAGGCAGTTTTCCTTGCATTTTTAGCATTCATCAGTGCTGCTAATTGACCTATTTGGGTCTCCAGTTGGAAGATTAATTGGGTCGTTAAATTTTGATGTAGCAGTGTTTGTTGCATAAAAAGATTAAGAGTATCCTCTAAAGATGGCCTTTGAGAAGGATATTGATGTGATTATTGAAAGATTGAGGAGGATTGGGTGAAGGACATTATTGGGGGTTCCCAGATGGACCCCCTTGATGCTGACCATTCTTCCATGAGAAGTTTGGGTGTTGCTGCCAAGATGGGCGATAATTATTTAAATAATTATTGGGCCCTTGTCGTTGGTAAGAATTCAAAGCATTAGTTTCCTCAATGAAAAACTCAGGACCGCGAGTATTTGATGGATACATGTTTGTATCATGAGTGGGACTTTGATAGGAAGCACACACTGCAGTTACAATTTTGAGCCTATTTGGTAATGTTTCTGTCATTTGTTTTAGCAATGCTGTTTGTCCATGTATCGTTGTTAACAATGCCGCTAAACTATCTACTTCGTAGAGTCCTGCTTTTTTTTAGAGCCATTTCTATCTATTTTACATGAGTAGTCTTGTTCATAAGAATTTTCACTCATGGTTTCAAATATTTCTCATGCATCTTTGGCACTTTTTTTCATGAGTGCCCCTCCACAAGTTGCATCTGCCATCTGTTTGTTTAATAGAAGTAAACCATCATAAAAACCTTAGGTTTGTTGCCACTTAAAAAATCTGTGGTGGGGGCATTTGAGAAGTAGCTCCTTAAATCCCTCCCAATATTCATAAAGACGTTCACCCTCATTATGGGCAATGGTGTGTAACTCACGTCGTAAGAGGTTCGTTTTATGAATTAGGAAGTATTTTTTCAAGAACTTTTTACTAAGCTATTCCCATGAGGTAATAGATTTGGATGCTAGGGAATAAAACCAGGTCTTTCTATCTTTTAAGGAGAAAGGGAAAAGACGAATGTGCATAGACTCGTCAGAACAATCTTTCTTATGAAAGGTGGTACACAAATATAAGAATTCCTAGATATGGAGGTGCGGGTCTTCCTTTTTAAGCCCATAGAATGAGGGTACAACATTGATAACCCCAATCTTAAGCTCAAATTGTTGTGCATTATGGGATAACAATATAGGATGGGTTGGACTCATGGATTGGGTTAGAAAAATCTGCGAGGGTTTTGAAGGCTACCATTGTGCCTAGAAAGGTTGATCGCCTATTTTTCTTTTTCTTAGAGTGACGATGTGGTCGTGGACCGAAAATAGGTAAAGGTTGATCTAAGATGCTTAGTCGATTACCTTCACAAGACCAATTTATCATACAACGTGAGAGTAGAAGAGCTATCCGAGAAGAATTTTCCTTCTTTTAAAAAAAATAAGAAAATAGCCTATTACTAAGCACCCGTGCAGTAAATAAATAAACACCCTAAAAATTACCTAACAAAAAATATTTTTCAATAATGGTTGTTATTTTGTAAAGTTTGTTGGACCTAAACTCAAGGTCAATTGCTCCTAACCAAATATGATTGGTTGTGCATAGTCGATAATGGGAATAGTTGGCCTCCCTGTGTCCAGAGTTCATTCAACACAACAGTCTGGAGTCAATTCTTCTTGTGTCACATGTAAGCATGTGTGAACTTTCAAATCTCCTATGAAAGTACACCCTGTATCCAGGTTGTATCTCCATTTTAGTGTTCCTAAGAGCACGTCTCCTAAGCTCCCAGTCCGAGCACTAATACATTTTAATTTATCTTTTGAGGCTTCTTGGTTTCTTTTAAGTCTAGGCTTATGATCAAGACTTTAACCAGGTAGTGAAATCCCAGGGTTCTAAGCGTGGGAACGCACGGGTGATAAAATCCCGTTGGGGTTCACCCTTAGCTAATGAAATTACTTAAAAGAAAACAATCAATAGCCAAAATAATTCTAAAACCGCGAGCAAATGTAAGGCTTATAAATATACCTATGGCGTGGGCTTTTTAGGCCTACTGGTTACGCAGCTGACACCGTTGAGTAGATAAAGACTTTTGTGTAGCTTTACTTAGTTTTTCGTTATTTTTATTGACTCTTTAGCAATTTTGTGAATCTGAAAAGAAAATTTGTTGAGCTTCTGCTTTTTTCCACAAGTCAATCTAAGATATGAACAAACAAAGATGAGAAGTTTTAAGAATTTAATATCATGATCACAAAACCAAAAGAAGAAGAAATAGTGATAAATAGTAATAGAGATACGTAATAGTAGTGAATGGTAATAATTGATAGTGAATAGTAGAAGATCAATAGTAAAAATGAATAAGGTAAATAGTAGTTATATCATTAAGTAATAGTAGTAAATAGTAAAAGATGAATAGTAAATAGTAGTAAAAATTAGAAGATGAGTATATAGTAATGTGAGAAAAGAAAGTGCTTTAAGTGACGATTTAACGCTAGCGTGTGAAAATATAGGAGCAGTTGAAGCAGTCTATCTCAATGGTGGTAGGAGCGGCCTGTTAGAGGAAAGTAAAAGCACAAGTTCACCCTTAACTTCAGCTATATCCCTATTCTTTCTGTAAACTCACAAAACCAGAAACTCAAATAACAATTATAACAACTTATATAAACACAGAGAAGATATAAAAATATTTAGGGTTTTTTTTAATAAGAAAAAAAAGGGTGTTTAAGAATTACGAGACTTATTACATCGATTGCCTCCCCGGCAACGATGCCAAAATTTTATCGATTGAAATAGTATTTTAAATTTCACAAGCGCATGAATTTTATTGCTAAGCTAATGGTACGTATAACGAAGTTGAATCCTAGTGGAGGTTAAAAACGTAATTAAGTATCGTAGTAATTAAATCAGCGCATAAAGATATATATATATATCAAAGGAGTTAGGTTGGCTTGAGGTTGTTTAAAGTAAAAGAAAACAGGTAATAAAGATTTTGAAGATTAATTAAGAAGACTAAGACTAAGGCATAGAGATCACCCTACAACAATAATAACATATATGTGAAATAACTAATCACTTGAGACTAACCGATTTCAATTAATTTTTGGCCAAAATTAATAGGTCTGAATTCCTTTGAATTAATGTTATAACCTTAACCTAATTCAAATTGGTTCAATTATCTAGTGTCAATAAGCAATTGGAAATTAACCACAAGACCAAGCAATTTTAACCCTATGGGAAACCTTTCTCAGGAGAAAAACCTACAGGTCACTGTCGAATCACCCGACAGCTAAACAATCTACTATTAAAATCAAATTACAAGTATTCAATTACTTACAAACTCGATAAGCACATCCCGTGGTTACCTATCTTCTAATTGAACTTCTCGCAGTCGATTCCACGTTCTCGCAACGTCCTTCATTCGCGCAACGCCTCACCTCGGATAACGTACCAAAGCTACAAAGCTTGAATCGCTCAAACTTTACAAATCAATGATTAGGTTTTCTAAATCTCTTCGATTAATTCAATTTGAGTTTTACTTCACGTTGAATCGCTCATTAAAATCTCTCATCTCTCTAAATATCAAGCTCTGAAAAAATAAGTTTTGGAAGAGGTGAATTATAAAAAAAGAAAGGATGTCTTAAATAGAAAAACAAAAAACACGTCCTCTGTTCAAATAGAAATAAATCTATTCGAATAAATAAAAGGCTTAGCCTTTTTATTCGAATAAAGAAAAAATCCATTCGAATAAATAAGAGCCTAAGGTATTTTATTAAGAAGTTGGGTTGGTTTGAGGTTGTTTAAAGTAAAAGAAAACTGGTAATGAAGATTAATTAAGAAGACTAAGACTAAGGCATAGAGATCACCCTACAACAATAATAATATATATGTGAAATAACTAATCACTTGAGGCTAACCAATTTCGATTAATTTTAGGTCAAAATCAATAGGTCCGAATTCCTTTGAATTAATGTTCTAACTATAACCTAATTTAAATTGGTTCAATTATCTAGTGTCAACAAACAATTAGAAATTAACCACAAGACCAAACAATTTTAACCCTGTGAGAAACCTTTCTTAAGAGAAAATCTCACAGGTTACTGTCGAATCACCCGACAACTAAACAATCAACTATTGAAATCAAATTATAAGTATTCAATTACTTACAAACTCGATAAACACATCATGTGGTTACCTTTCTTCTAATTAAACTCCTCGTAGTCGATTCCACGTTCTCACAATGCCTTTCATTCTCGTAACGCCTCGGATAACGCATCAAAGCTTGAATCGCTCAAACTTTACTAATCAATTATTACATTTTCTAAATCTCTTCGATTATTTTAATTTGATTTTTACTTCGCGTTGAATCGCTCGTTAAAATCACTTTTCTCTCTAAATATCAAGCTCTAAAAAAAAAAAAGCTTTGGAAGAGGTGAATTATGAAAAAAGAAAGGATGTCTTAAATAGAAAAATAGATAACACGTCCTATGTTCGAATAGAAATAAATCTATTCGAATAAATAAAAGGCTGAGCCTTTTTATTCGAATAAAGAAAACATCTATTCGAATAAATAAGAACCTAAGGTATTTTATTAAGAAGTTGGGTTGGTTTGAGGTTGTTTAAAGTAAAAGAAAATAGGTAATAAATATTTTGAAGATTAATTAAGAAGACTAAGACTAAGGCATAGAGATCACCCCACAACAATAATAACATATATGTGAAATAACTAATCACTTGAGACTAACCGGTTTTGATTAATTTTAAGTCAAAATTAATAGATCCCAATTCTTTTGAATTAATGTTTTAACCTTAACCTAATTCAAATTGGTTAAATTATCTAGTGTCAACAAGCAATTAGAAATTATCCACAAGACCAAACAATTTTAACCCTGTGGAAAACCTTTTTCAGGAGAAAAACTTACAGGTCACTGTCGAATCACCCGATAGCTAAACAATCTACTATTAAAATCAAATTACAAGTATTTAATTATTTACAAACTCGATAAGCACATCCCGCGGCTTCCTCTCTTCTAATTGAACTCCTCGCAGTCAATTCCACGTTCTCGCAATGCTCTTCATTCTCGCAACGCCTCACCTCGGATAACGCAGCAAACCTACAAAGCTTGAATCGCTTAAACTTTACAAATTAATGATTAGGTTTTCTAAATCTCTCCGATTAATTCAATTTGAGTTTTACTTCGCGTTGAATCGCTTGTTTAAATCTTTCATCTCTCTAAATATCAAGCTCTAAAAAAATAGGTTTTGGAAGAGATGAATTATGAAAAAAAAGGATGTCTTAAATAGAAAAACATAAAACACGTCCTCTGTTCGAATATAAATAAATCTATTCGAATTAATAAAAGGCTGAGCCTTTTTATTCGAATAAAGAAAAAATCTATTTGAATAAATAAGAGCCTAAGGTATTTTATTCGAACAACATACAATCTATTCGAATAGACATGTTCCCAAAAATATTCGAATAGAAAAGGAATCTATTTGAATAAAAGAAATGCTGAGGGAAAATGTTCAAATACTCATGTTCGAATAAATATCTGGTTTCTTAAAAAGACATACTTAATTTCTTTTCCATAATCTATAAAATACGATGGGCTTAATATTCTAGAACAAGGAGTTAGAAACCCACTTACCTGTTCAGGGTCAGTCCAGCAGTAGTCGCTCCATGTACACTCTCTGACGACGGATAATCACGGGATAGTGCTGATATTTAAACTAGACACAAAATAAAACAAACTCCAAATATGGATATTTAAATCACCCTATTTGGTTCATTTTGTGTCAAAAATAGAATTATAAGAAATGAAAATACAACTCGATGGACTGACTCAATAATTGAACATCTATACTCAAAGCTCCACTTTTATCTTATATAGCATATACTCTGGAATCCCTACACACTAAACAAGATACATCACATAACCGTTCATTTAAAATAAGGGATCCCGAAAAAAGAACATAACTTACCTGACTTAACTGTCAGGATCATTTCTCCCCATTTTTGGCACAAATGAACCAAGGGTAAATAACTAATAAAAGGAGAAACAAACCAGTAAAACAAGCTGAATAACATTCACTGAATGAGTTAAACACAAAATAATATGCATCTCCCCTTCAAAATAATGGTAACCCCTTAAAATGAAACAAAAAGAAAACATATACGGGAAATGCCTTTAAATAAGCAAGCATAAGAAAACAACACTCCCCCTAACACAAGGCATGATAGAAAAACAATGAATCTAAAATATTCTATAAAGACGAAGACATCGCCCATGTGTTATAAAACAATCACTAAATGAATTACTTGGTGTGTGTGTGTATTCATAGTCAGATAGATATCCTATTTTCAGCGTATTACTCAGCTGCAGTTAGAATACTATATTGGAAAGTTGTTTTAACTTAGGCCCCACTAGGGTGGTTACTTAAAAATTATTGAGAATTGACTAGCAAACACTCTGTATGAAATATGAATATGACTATGTAAATAAAATTTTTTAAATTTCATCAAATAAACTGCGCATTGTAAATTAAAAGATCTTACGGACAGGAAATCAATTGTCATGGATGGTGTCAAGTTAACTAACATAGTATCCCTATCACTCATCTCCACTAAACTGACTATGCTAAACTCAAGATCAAATAGGTCTTGAAATATTTATAATGTAGGCAAGGGATGGGACATGACGGATTAGGTATTTTGCAGGTATTCTGAGACTAACAATTATGCTAACTCTCCATCTTTCCACAAATTGAGTCCACCTTTTGTCATTCTCTTTTCCTATTTTTTTATTCTTATTTATTTATTTATTTATTATTTTAAAGCAAGACTCTAATTGATATACTACTAGCAAATACATTGGGGATACTTACTCAATTCTCATATTCATCTTTCCCCCAAAAATTACTTCCCCCCCCCCTTTTTTCTTCCCCCTTTTCCTTTTTTTCACTGAAAAGTCTTAGAATAAACGGGCAAACTAGTAAAGGATTTGGGTAAAAAAATGAATAACATATTTTAAGGCACAAGGGGATACAAGAAGATAACATTTTGGGTAAGCATAAATGAAGGCTAAAAAGGTGTAACAATAAAACGCCTATTATCATATCTTCGGTCTCACATAGTATCTTTTTTGTCTCGAATAAAGTATAAAAAATGTTCTATTAGACTAACTTGAACTTGAAGTTACCATCGACAATTAATTATAAAAATGAGATCAGAAAAGATGCTGAATCTGAAATTTTTTTATGAAATAACACTCAAAGATTATAAAAAGGCTAGATCCTCATATAACATTAGGTATGAAGTCTCTACAGTTATCTTCACGCGGTTTTAATCACGATGAGCTTTTGGTTTAAACAAGAGGATCAATGAGTATTGTGAACTGTGATTTTACCAAATAATTATCTCATGAATAAATATAATACAAAACAAGGTCCAAGTCAAGCAAGAATATTCTACAAACAAAAGCTTCTAAAGTACAAAGTGTAAATAAAATCAAAACAATATCCTACTGTCCTAAGAATAAAAATAAAAATAAAAGCAAACTAAGACAGGGTAGGAAACATACCTAATCAATGGAACATACTGATAACCCGTCTCAGTTGATATTCATTACCTTATCTGTGGTGACAAGTCATCCGTTCACACCCAAATAGACCGAATAGCTGTCAGTGCAACATTGTATCTTAACTAAGGTGTCAACCCATCATTACGCACCCAAATAGCTCTGATAAACTTTTGATATTGAGCTTTTTGAGTGAGTACTAAAGATTTCTTGATCATCATCTTCTTTTCTTTGGTAGGGAGCCAATCAACCCGTCTATTATATGAAACAAATCTACAATATGAAGCATAATGTCCCCTTCTACTACAAGCATGATAATAAATCACTTTTGGATTGTGTGGCTTACTAGCTCGAGTGCGAGTATTAAATACTATACTAGGTTTGGGTAACACTGTGGCTTTAATAAATTTTATAACCAAAGGGGATCTTTTATTTGAATCAACATTTTCATATCCATTCCTCCTTTTATCACTTTTAGATTTTCCTATACTTAGCATTTTATTAATGTTTATCACTCCATGAGAAAACATTTGAATTTTCTGTTCAGATGAGACTAAATCAAGTTTAACCTTATCCAATTCATCGATGGTTGATTGAATCCTCTCCTTAGCAGTATAAACTTCATTTTCTAAATTGTTTACTTTGTCAATAAGCTCATGTTTCTCGCATTCAAGTTTTTTAAACTGAAGATTTGTATTATAAGTATTTTCGTTTAATTTATGAATAAGTGTGTTAACTTGTTCTTTCAAGCCTTTGTTAATTTTCTCAAGTTTAGTACATCGCTTAATTAACCAAGTAACAATTTCTTCAAGATTAAAATTATCATGTTCAGAATCTATTAATCTTGAATAATCGAGTTAGAATCCAATCTCATGTTGTTAAGCCTCAGAACGTGGTCACTCTGATACCAATTGAAATAACTAATCACTTGAGACTAACTAATTTTGATTAATTTTAGGTCTGAATTCCTTTGAATTAATGCTCTAACCTTAACCTAATTCAAATTAGTTTAATTATCTAGTGTCAACAAGCAATTAGAAATTAACCACAAGACCAAACAATTTTAACCCTCTGGAAAACCTTTCCTAAGAGAAAAACCCACAGGTCGCTGTCGAATCACCCTACAGCTAAACAATCTACTATTAAAATCAAATTACAAGTATTTAATTACTTATAAACTCGATAAGCATATCATGTGATTACCTCTCTTCTAATTAAACTCCTCGCAGTCGATTCCACGATCTCACAACGCCCTTCGTTCTTGCAACGCCTTGCCTCGGATAACGCACTAAAGCTTGAATCGCTCAAACTTTACAAATCAATAATTAGGTTTTCTAAATCTCTTCGATTGATACAATTTGAGTTTTACTTTGCGTTGAATCACTCGTTAAAATCTTTCATCTCTCTAAATATCAAGTTCATAAAAAATAGGTTTTGGAAGAGGTGAATTATGAAAAAGGAAAGGATGTCTTAAATAAAAAAACATAAAACACATCCTCTGTTCGAATATAAATAAATATATTCGAATTTACTCGAATAAAGAAGAAATCTATTCGAATAAATAAGAGTTTGAGGTATTTTATTCGAGTAACATAAAATCTATTCGAATAGACATGTTCCCAGAAATATTCCAATAGAAAAGGAATCTATTCGAATAAAAGAAATATAGAGGGAAAATGTTCGAATAGTCCCGTTCGAATAAATATCTACTTTCTTAAAAAGACATGTTTAATTTCCTTTTTATAATCTATAAAATACGATGGGCTTGATATTCTAGAACAAGGAGTTAGAAACCCACTTACCTATTCAGTATCAGTCCCCCTGTAGTCACTCCATGTGTACTCTTTGGCGATGGATAACCACGAGATAGTGCAAACATTTAAACTAGACACGGAATAAAACAAACTCCAAATATGGATATTTCAATATGAAGCCTATAGAGTAATTTTACTATTTATTTTTTGCCCAACTAACATCCTCTAACAAGGTATATAAATTGGTACCAAAGATACTCAATAATAACATATGAAAAATCTTACCTGGGTGTTGCTAAATCTTCCTTGGTCTAGTCAATTTAGCTAACTCTAGGCTCTTCTTCCGCATATGCATCTAATAGTCTAATTCTATGGTTTAGATAATAGACCACAAGTAAAGTTATGCCGCTAATTAGGTTAGTCTATGGTCAAGTACTAACTTAATTAGAGGTCAAAGAGTGATTAACCGTTCATGGTTATGAGAAACATAATCTAATTATTAGAACACTAAGTAAATAGAAACTAAGAATAAGCAAAGAACTTAAAACATTTATTACTTGATCGGAGCCAAAAGGTTACATTTTTCATCGAATGAGAACTCTCCTTTTATAAGCAGCTCATAAAGCTAGCACTATTTGTTAATAGTGTATAAAAGGTTTTATAAGTCTACAAATCAAACTCTTAAAATCAACATTTGTAACCAAGCACATGATTCATGTGTTTGTAAAACTATTCTCAACTATGCATAATGTCATCGATAATCCGTCTCAAATCAAATTCGATAAAAACCATAAAGTATCATTTTTGGTAACTATTCTCGACTATGCATGTTTATGAGACAGGTCCTATCTCAAATCATTTTCAACGAAACACATTGAAGGTTGTTTTCAAATAACTATTTCTTACTAATTTTCATGATGTCATCAAAAACCGAAATTCATGTGTATTATGCTCGATTTTGCAATACAACTGAATGTTATTGTATTCCTTGTTATAATGGAAAATAGATCTAATTGATTAACAATAAGGGTTAACTCAGTATTATTTCATGGGCAATTTAGTCATTCCTCAATACCTATCAGAGGCAGGTCGAGATCGATCATTATAAGGTGCTCTTCGATAAGATAGGTGTAAATCCTAAGTTACTACGGCCTTAGGATACCGAGGAAGAGGAAGGTGATTGTGGGGAGGATGTTGGTGATGAAATCGATGCAGAGCCTGAGAAAGAAAATGAAGAAGGTGTTGGAAATGAACCTAAGAAGTTGGTCGAGGTAAACCTAGAGGTCAATTCTACATACGTTCCCGAGGAGCCTGTTAGACAGACCCGTCGAACTTGCTGGTCGATATGGTTGTTCTTTTGATATTGGGTCGACTAACTTTTGAAGTTGACTTCAATACTTGTACTTGTTTGCGGCTGTTATGACTTGTCAACTTTGTAATTTAATTTTTGTGTTGTGAAATGTTTAAACGTTGTTTCTTATGTGTAAGAATATGAGGGTAGTTCTTAGTGTTTTTGATAAGTATAAAATGTAACTCGAGGATCGAGCTAGCCCCTAAGAATGATTCAAGTCGATTGACTGAATCTAGTATTTGGTGTTTGCATAAGTGTAAATGTCATTCCAAGATTGAGCTCACCCCCAAGTACGATATAAGTTAATTGACTAAATCTAGTACTCAGGGTTTGTATAAGTATAAATATAACTCAAGGGTTAACTTATCCCCCAAGTACGATTTAAGTCCATTGATTGAGTGTGTCAAATGACGTTGGTTTATGTATGAAGCCAGCAATGGCTTTTGTTTGGGCCTTGAGCATTACTCAACTCGATTGAGTGAGTCAAATACCTTTAGTTTATGTATGAAACAAGCAATGGCTTATGTCTAGACCTCGAGCATGACTCAGCTTGACTGAGTGAGTCAAATACCTTTGGTTTATGTTTAAAGCAAGCAATGGCTTCTGTATAGACCTCGAGTATGACTCAGCTCGACTGAGTAGATTAAATGCCTTTGGCTTAAGTACGGCTTTTGTTTAGACCTCAAGCATGACTCAGTTCGACTGAGTGAGTCAAATGCCTTTGCTTTATGTAGAAAGCAAGCAATGGCTTCTTTTGGTCAAATGGATGAACCAATTACTGACCTGGCAATGATTTTTAAGTTATGTGCTCAAGCATCGAGCTTGACAAAGAGTTGGTAATAAGTTTGTATCCGATGATCAGCGTGAGTTCTGTGCCCGAGCATTCTTTTTGAAAATGAATTTGTAACTGGCTCGAATACCTCGACCTCGAGCACCTTATTGGATATGAGCTTGATAATAAGCTGATAATAGCCTCGAGTACGTCAACCTCAAGCACCACACTGAATATGAGCTTGGTAATAAGTTGCAATAGCCTCATGTACATCGACCTTGAGCACTTTATTGGATATGATCTTGATAACGGTCTTGAATTGAAAGCTTGCAAAAAGCTTAATAATGAGGTCGAGCATTGAGTTTGAAGCTGAGGTTGAGCATTAAGTTTGATGATGAGGTTGAGTACCGAGTTCGATATTGAGGCCGAATATCGAACTTAGTTGAGAGCATGCGAAGAGAGCTTTTAATGTGCTCGAATATCAAGTTTGACAATGAAGTCAAACATGGAGCTTAGTTAAAAGCTGGGGAAGAGCTTAATAATGTGGTTGATTATCGAGCTTAGTTAAGAGTTGTCGAGGAGCACACTAGATAATGTGATTGACTGTCAAGCTTAATTGAGAACTATGGAAGAGCTTGATGATGTGATCAATCGTCGAGCTTAGTTCAGAGCTATCAAAGAGTTTGACAATGTGATCGGCCATCGAGCTTAGTTGAGAGCTGCAGAAAAGCTTGATGATGTGCTCGAACATCAACTTTGACATATAAAATTGTAACGAGTTTGAACTTTAATCTGGTAATAAGCTTGAGAATAAGCTTGGATTGAATACTGGCAAAGAGATTGATAACGTGATCGACCGTCAAGCTTAATTGAGAGCTATGGAAAAGCTTGATGATGCTGACCTTCGAGTTTAGTTGAAAGATGCCGAAGAGCTTGATAATGTGTTCGAGAATCAATTTTAAAAATATTATGGTAATGAGCTTCATAACAAATCTGAATTGAGAGATGATGAAAATTTGATAATTAATGTCGAGCACTGAGTTCAACATTGAGGTCAAACATCAAATTTAGTTGAGAGCATGCAAATAGAGCTTTTAATGTTCTCAATCATCAAGTTTGACAATGAGGTCAAACATAGAGCTTAGTTGAAAGCAGGTGAAGAGCTTAATAATGTGGTCGATTGTCAAGCTTTGTTAAAAGCTACCGATGAGCTTAAGAATGTGCCTGAGCAACGACTTTAACCTATGAAATTATAATAAGTTTGAACTTTAATCTGGTAATGAGCTTGAGAATAAGCTTGGATCGATAGAAAGCTGGTGACGAGATTAATAATATGGTCGACCATCGAGCTTAATTGAAAGCTACGGAAGAGCATGATGATGTCGTCGGCCGTCGAGCTTAGTTGAGATTTGTATTCATATCTATAGTAGTATATTTCCCAGATTTTACAAAGAGAAGCTAACAAAACTTAGTCGAAGATAGTCCATCATTCGAGAAGATGTCATATCTGCGACCACAGTTCTCAACCCACCGAAGTAGCCGTTATGCTTGGTCCAATAGAGCCATTGCAGGTAGATCCGTGAAGTTTGCCCACTACCCACCAAAATAGGAAATTACTTTCTTTTTGTAACAGCATGTATCTACTATAAATACAGGCAGAGAGTATGTTGAACCGATCCGCAACTCTATTTATCAGACATTCTTACGTCCTTACCAAATAATAATTGTAATAACTAGCAACTTATTAGATTTTCATCAAAGACCTCCTCGAGGTCGTGATTTTTCTTAGACTTCACTGAGTTTTTATGTAAAATCCTGCGTATTTAAGCTTATTATTGCATAATCCTAACAAAAGTATTAGCAAAGATTATCCTTCTGGAAAATACACCATTATAATTGGTGTCGTCTGTGGGAAAACTATATTTTTTTTCTTTACCACTTGAGATCCTAGCAATTCGATGACCAACATGAATCTCTGAAGTGCCTCCAGTACACAGAGGAACCACGAGATCAGCCCCATACCATAAACAATTGATCTGCATAATGCAGTGATTGAACTTCAAAAGCAAATGAAGTTTAACCGAGTTCAGAGGCTAGAAGATCAGCGAATCCACGCCCAGGCTTTACAAGTCGAAAAAGACGAGAGGAGAAAAGCCCTGGATCAATAGAGTGAGACACATAAAAAAAATAGAAAATTAATGAAGACATCTAGACTAGGTCACCGGCCGACAAATGTCACCTCCCCAATCCTGGACTGATCATTGCTCTAGGGCAACTCAAAGAGAGAACCTACCAAGAGAGGTGATGAGCGCGTAATTATAACCTTTTTAAATATACCCGAACATGTATTTTAGTCTTCCATTATATTTAATTTTAGGTACTTATGTACGTTTGTTTAATTGCAGCTATTGGAGATGGATATTAGAAACCAAGCTCTTAAAGTCAAGTAAAAGTGTCTCCAATAGTTCATAGCACAAAAAGTCAAAGACACAATATATTTGGTCTTAAGATTGAAGAAATATATACACAAATATTCTTGGAGAATAAGATCAAAAAATATATTGCATCCAAGATCTTTGAAGATATTTTATATTGAAGATATATGTAAGAGTTTCCATGAAAAAAGATCTCTACATTACTTAAGGGAATTATATGCAAGAATCTTAGGTGATTGGTTACAACATTAGAATATATTATTGTGAAAATATTTTTTACAATTTAATGTATAATTTCTAAATTTGTGTTCCTCCTTCTATAATCCTATAAAAGGCACCCTCCCCCATTGTAATTGGGCACCTCATATTGGAGCAAGTTTAGAAGAAATAAAATCTTAGTTTTATTTAATTATCTCATCTCTATTTTTTTTTTTTTTGTAAATAGTTAGCTAGTTCATGCAATGATCTTGGGAATGGTAGAAGATTAATCTCTTCTAGCTATGACTAGAAACAACCCCTTACCCGAGTAACAATAGTTATATTTTAGTTCTAGGATTAGTTCTCTTTTGCAATCTTTTAAAATAGGTATAATCTACTTCTAGGCTTAACCATAGCTAGTACGTGAATTTAAACTATTTAGCCAAAATTCGGTGTTATAACCATTAAACTGGATTTTAGGGCAAACACAAAGAGAACTCGTAGGAGAAATCTGACCAAGTTTAACCATAGTTGGAAGAATTCCTCTTACATATCGGATTAAGTAAAACCTAATTTGACCAAACCTTCGATGCCTAACTATGGATCTAGGATTGACATTTACATCGAAGATGCCCTACCCGAGATTTTTGATATGAATAATTCGCCTAGTAAATCTATATAATTACTATTATTGCTTTGGTTGAGCCGAATTCTAGTCGCAACTATTCTCTTGCTAATTGTTTTTGTTATTTCTTTTTTTTAGATTTATCTCTTATAAAACCTAATTCGGCCTAGAAAGTATTTGTTTTCCCAAACCTCCCTGTAGATTCTATCTCACTTATTCGTGCTACAATTCGACAACCGTAATTTGACCGGGTATTTTGTTAGAGGCCCTAAAAACCTCTTATCAAATTGCGCCATTGTCGGGGAGGCAATGGTGAAAACAATTCTTTTTAATACCTAATTTCTTTTCTTTAAATTATTTTCTTCTATTTAAGCTTGTTGGTGCGCTATCAAGGTTAGTTGTTTAGTTTTCTAATTAGTTTTATGATTAGATCTATGAGAAAAAAATTCGAATAAATTAGATTTAACAATTTTTTATAAGCGGTTTCAGAGATATTAATTTTGGAAGAAACATACTCAGTTTTCAATGAAGAGTGTGTTCCTGAATTTTTCACGGTTTTTGAACATCTAAAATTCACAATTGCGAAATATGTTTGGTACGAAAGTTTTAGATAATTCAAAACCCTTTCCGAATTGCTATAGATCATTTTTTTTTGTTTAGTCCTCTGAGAGTTACAACCTTTTGAAACAACAGTAAAAATAGTCTCAGTAAAGGACGCCGTTGATCATTAATCACTTGTTTTGAGCGGCAAAGATGCTAAATTCTAGAAAACTTCCTTCTTAAATCTTTTTCCTTTCTGAATTATCTTTCCAAATTGATATTATTTAATACTTTCTCTCAGCCGAGCTGAAAGATATACGTATTTGAAAATTAGGATATCATAGACTACTATAAACTTGGAAATTGGATTAATATTGTTGTCGCAAGTTCACTAATTTTTTTTCTATTGTTTTGCAGGATAGTCACAAAGTTGGTACTCAGAGACCGTGAGAAATTTACAAAGTATATTGGCAAGCTTCTATCTAATCTTTCTTGTGCCCCCTAAGTGAAGGGGCACTTTCTTCCCTCGTCCCCTAAGTGAAGGGGCAGCCACGGCTTCACCGGGAAACACTTCCCGCAGGTTGGCACCTCTATAAACTCGACATCTAGAAGGGGTTCATATCCGCCCTGCCCCGGCACTAGGAATATGAAGTCATGTGAACTGTGCAAATACACGCTGCTCTTATAAAAAATATACTGTGTTTTGATTGACCTATTGCTGTGTTTAAAGTTTCTTTTCATTCAAATATTAGTAAAAGAAAAAATTGTTAGAGACTTGCGGGATTTCTTCACCCAAAAATCTCTCTAACAAGTGGGACCACCCATTAGGGATACGAATATAGGGGAGACTTAATTATTTATTCTAAAAAGGCGTTGACGTGCTAGAGTTTTAGGCTTGATTGATTTGTTTTTTGCATTGGGTGTTAATTTAATTGTAAAATGTCATATATACAAGAACATTGGAATTCATACGGCTCACATTTTGACATTCCACAATATCCTCAAAATCATTTTCAATCATGGGATTACCAAAATTATCAATACATGGAACCTTTCCAACCTCATTCCTATATACAGTCTCAGCAATCCTTTAAATCATCTAAAAATTTCCTACCCACTCCACTCAAACCATCTTTGGAAGACACCATTTCTCTTTTCATGTAACAATCAATGGAAAACCAACAACAAACGTTGCAATTTCAGCAACAAATGATGCAATTCCAGCAGCAGACTTGGGTGAATCAAACTTCTACGACCCAATCTATCTCTAGGTTAGAGACTCAGATAACTCAGTTGTCAACCAGGTGAAATAAAATAGAGTACGAAAAACTTTCAAGTAATGAAGAAGAACAACTTGATATTAAATCCTCTTGTGATTTAAAAAATAATGAATTCAAGCGTAATCAAGAAATGTTTTCCCTGTGGGGTGAATGGATACTATATTATGAGTTATATTTAGAAGATTAACATTTTAAGGTCGACGATCCTATGCCACAAGAAACTCTAAAAGAAGCAGCTAACATGTTCAATAAAATTCTTTCTCAATCATCTCCTAATTCCGCCCTCAACATTCAACCACCGATGTCATTATCCATCCCTTCGCCGTTAGAACCCCACCAATTCTCAAATAATATTATGACAAAAAGTGTGCATTTTTCCAAATTCTTAGACGATTTCTCAGATGATGAGGATGATGACAAATTTACTGGAATTGTGAATTCAACATCAATTCTTGAGAAATTATGAGCTCTATCTTTATCCCAACCAGTGTTACCTTCTTCATCTCTCTTTCTTACATCCATACCTCCATCGCCTGAGCCTGATAGGGGTACCATGACCATAAACGATTTTGAGGACTTAAATGGAAATAACTTTTGTTGCATTTTTGTTGATGAATGTTTAAATTATTTCGAGGACTCAAATGATCCTGAGATTCGTAAAATGGTACAATCATTAGCATCTGAAAATGTGTTTCAAATTGGTCATGTCCCTAAGCCAGTAAATATCCACGTCAATGGTCAAGATGAGTCCCTTGAGATAAGTTGTGATTTTAGGCACACAAATTTTAAATGTTTGTTAGAGTCAATTGTTCTATAATCCCCACATCCACAAATATGTTATATAATTTTTCTTCTACTAAAAGAAAATATCTTTTTGAAAAATTATAATTTTAGGGATGCTTTAAGGACTTACTTTGTCAGAACCACCTATCACATTTTTTGGAATATCAGCGATAATATGGGGGTTTTAAAATTTTCTAAATAAAATATCTTTCCTGGAAAATTGAGTTTTAAATCTAGTACATTTTCGGGAACAAATACTTGTATACCAATCTTATTATTTACTGCAACACGTAGTAATCACATGATTGTATTGAAAATTCTAAAGAAAAATATGATCCATAGGTATATGTTTGCTTTATCTTTGAGAAAATGGTTTTTCTTAATTTTTCTAAAAATTTTAACTTGGAATCATCAAATGATAGGAAAAAAAATTTGTAATTTTTTTTTCATTGAGAATTTGTTTTGAACTCTATCTTATTTTAAGAGAATATATCTGCCCAATTAGGGGTTAATATTAAGGATCACCATTCAGGTGTTCTTTGGTTTTTGTAAGAGAATTTGCAACCAGGATAGTACATCACCTTTTCAACTTCGTACCCTCCTAGTCATATTAAATTTTTTAAGTGTGGGGGTACATTCGTCTCGCTGAAGACGGTAAACTTAGAGCTTCTTGGGAGGCAACCCATGACACATTTAGGTGAGAAATTTCAATTTTAATCCTCCATTTTTTTATGCTCTCAAACATTGTGGGCAATGTTTCATTTAAGTATGGGGGTAGAAAACTATTTATTTAAATGTTTTTTTGAAGAAAAGTGAAATAATGGTATTTTGACAATTTACGATATATTTTTGACGAATTTCCAAACACTTAAATTGATTTTACCTTGACATAAATATTATGGAAAAACTTAAATTTTGAAATTGTACCAAGAATATACTATAATATTTTGGACTATCTTAAGCTAGATGTACTATCTTTATATTAGCGACTAATTCAAGTTAACTTGACATATTTTGAAAACGTGCACTTCACTGTAGTTTTGCAATTAATACCTTCAATAGATTTTTGCTCAATATAAGGAAAATTTAGCATTTATGTTAGAAATAGTTTGTTACAAGGGAGACAACTGCATAAGAATAAGTTCATTCCTAAGAAAAAAAATTAGCCAAATGTGCTCTAAAAAGTTTCACGCTGCAAGGCTACTCGTATGATTAAGAACTGAAAGAGGAAAAATTATCACCAATCTAGAGTTTGACCATGAACTATGGGAAAGGAGCACAAGAAAATGTTTCTTGTAAGAATCCTGAGTCTAGGTCATCATGGGGCACCACACCCCAACAACCTTAGCCAACTGGCAGGGATTGTCGACCAAAAACTCCTTATTATAGAGGCTTCATTAAGAAACAATTTACTCAAACGAAAAGGCTTAAAAGAAAAGAAAAGAAAAGAAAAATTCTAGGAAGATAAATTGACTAAGGATCTTGTCGAACTGGCCGTTGAATTTATTCCAGTAAGAACTAGACTACCAAAAATTGAGTAAATTATTATTGACAACGTATTAGGTGATAAAACTATTTTTACTGTACACTCAAATATAGCTAAAGCAAAATACTTGAATCTCTTTCTAATCTTGAGGTAGTACCTCTAGTTTCGGATAAGCTTAAAATATTATTTGGTATAGTTGGGAGAATAACAAGTTTAAGGATTTTTTATTGGTATATTTTTGTCACAACAAAGTAAGGATAAGTTCACATGAAATGAGTCATGTGTATTCTAGAATTGTTTAAAATATCATTATTGACTTTTATGGGTATAGTAACTGCAAACCCTCACGAGACAACACTCGTCCACCAGGCTAAACCTAAAGGTTTAACGGCTTGTTGCATATACTAAATGCAATCGCGCTCCCTACAAAAGTGGCTATTATTTTATTTTACTTGGGACGAACAAAAGACAAGTTTAGGGGTATTTCATGAGCGCGTAATTATGACATTTTTAATATACCCGAACATGTATTTTAGTCGTCCATTATATTTAATTTTAGGTACTTATATACGTTTGTTTGATTGCAGCTATTGGAGATGGATATTTGAAACCAAGCTCTTAAAGTCAAGTAAAAGTGTCTCGAGCAGTTCATAGCACAAAAGGTCAAAGACACAATATATTTGGTCTCAAGATTAAAGAAATATATACACAAATATTCTTAGAGAATAAGATCAAAGAATATATTGTATCCAAGATCCTTGAAGATATTTTATATTGAAGATATATGCAAGAGCTTCAATGAAAAAAGATCTCTGCATCACTTAAAGGAATTATATGCCAGAATCTTAGGTGATTGGTTGTAACATTAGAATATATTATTGTGAAAATATTCTTTACAATTTAATGTATAATTTCTAAATTTGGGCTCCTTCTTCTATAAAAAGAACCCTCCCCCATTGTAATTGGGCATCTCATATTGGAGCAAGTTTAGAAGAAATAAAGTCTTAGTTTTATTTAATTGTCTCAACTCTCTTTTATTTTCTTTTGTAAATAGTTAACTAGTTCATGTAATGATCTTGAGAATGGTAGAAGGCTAATCTCTTCTAGCTATGACTAGAAGGAACCCCTTACCCGAGTAACAATAGTTAGGTTGTAGTTCTAGGATTAGTTCTCTTTTGCAATCTTCTAAAATGGCTATAATCTACTTCTAGGCTTAACCATAGCTAGTAAGTCAATTTAGACTACTTAGCCAAAATCCGGTGTTATAACCATTAAACCAGATTTTAGGGCAGGCACGAAGAGAACTCGTAGGAGAAATTCGACCAAGCTTAACCATAGTTGGAAGAATTCCTCCTAAACATCGGATTAAGTAAAACCTAATTTGACCAAACCTTAGATGCCTAACCATGGATCGAGGATTGATATTTATATCGAAGATGCCCTACCTGGGATTTTTGACATGAATAATCTGCCTAGTAAATCTATATAATTACTATTATTGCTTTGGTTGGGCCGAATTCTAGTCTTAGTTATTCTCTTGCTAATTGTTCTTATTATTTCTTTCTTTTAGATTTATCACTTATAAAACCTAATTCGGCCTAGAAAGTATTTGTTTTCCCAAACCTCCCTGTGGATTCGATCCCACTCATCCGTGCTACAATTCGACAATCGTACTTTGAACGGGTATTCTGCTAGAGGCCCTAAAAACCTCTTATAAAGAGGAAAGAGTTAGAACTTCTCGATCTAGATTAAGGAATCCAGATAGAGCTTCTCGACATTTTGAACTCACATCCACAACATCGACAACTCAAGGAAGTCGACGCATATGCCACCAAACTCCCCCACCACCAGTAAGACGGCCAGTGAAAAATAGGTTGGGACCAGAATGACAGGGTGACTTTGATCCCCAAGTTACAGCCGCACTAAATACTCTGCAGCAGTTTATTACTTTAGATGACCTAAATAATAGGATCCAAGCCTTAAATTTTGACAATCCTGGCCAAAGGTCTGCCCATTCCAGAGAATTTCCATATGCCTAAATTTCATCAATATGTAGGCCTTACTGACCCTCTCACCCACGTCCGGTACTTCAAAGCAGCAACTGGATTATACTCCAAATTTGATCACATGCTCTGCAAATTATTTAACATGAGTCTTAAAGAGGAACCTCTCAGATGGTTTCATACTATTCCCGAAGGCTCTATTACTATATTCAGCCAGTTACAATGCCTCATTGAATCAAACTATGCGCATGCTAAGGAACGAGAAATAATAGTGAATTCTTTGTTCTACTTTGAACAAGGTATGAAAGAAACCTTGGTGAGTTTTTACAAGCGTTTTCTACAGGAAATAAGGAAGATTGGGAATTCATATCCTAAAATTGTCGTTCCAGTATTTACCTCAGCACTCCACATCAACTCCAAAGTTCGAGAAGAGCTTACTTTGCACAAACCCAAAATAGTGACAAAAATGATTGATGTTGTTAATAATTACATCGAATTGGAATGGTTTAAAAAGGATAAGATGAAAAGCTACTTAGTCATCCACTCCAATGAAGCATTTTCATTGCCACCTCTAAAGTCCGCAAGTAATGGGACTCCCAAACATCACAGGAGGAACACCGAATCACAACGTGCATAGCCATAAGACTGACAATTGTTACTCTCTGATACGGATCTTTCACTGCATACTACTCGCAGGGCGACTGCATGAGTTCCTCGAAGAAGATACCAAAAGAAAAGAGGTCGAACAAGATAAAGGTCAAGGGAAAGGCCAATGCCAAGCTCACCATCTTTACATGATCGAAATTGAGAAGGGAAAAAAGATAAAGAAAGAAAATATAATTACATCTTGTAGTAAGATGGCATCATCGGACAAATCAGCAAAACTTCTCCCCAGCTTCAGTAAAGCTAAATGTTTGTACCATATATCCTTCGAAGACTATGATACCAGTTATGTCAAGTACCTTCATGATGATCACTTGGTCATAATGCTCAAAGTGGGTTAGGACTACCTACACATACTTCTGGTTGATACAGGAAGCGCAGCAGACTTTTTATTTAAGAGGGTTATTGATGTTCTCAGCCTTAAAGATTTAGTCAAAGCCTCAATCACAACTATCACAGGGTTCAACGGTTCTAAAGAATCTGCCACGGGAGAAATCAAAATACCAGTTCAAGCGGGACCAAAAGCTACTTTTGTCAAATTCATTGCCATCGATGCTGAATTGAAGTATATGGGAATCTTAGGTCGAAGTTGGTTACATTCTATTAAGGAAATACCTTCGACATATTATCTGGCCCTACAATTTCCAGCAGATCACAGAATCTATGAGTTCAAAGAAAGTCAAGTTATGACACGAATGTGCGAAAATACCACTACCAACTCTTACACGGTGAAACTTTTAAAACTATAACAACTACAGCAGGAACCACTTCAAATATTCAAGCAACATGATACTGAGGTGGTTGACTCCATTGAACTCAATGGGTCCAGACGAAATACTTTTATTGGCTCAAAACTGTCATCCGATGAAAAAGAAATCATGATACAACTTCTAAAGAAAAGCATCGATATCTTTGCATGGTCTTTTCAGGAAATGCCAGGCATTGATCCCTCGATAGTGTGTCATAAACATAACCTCCTTTCAGACAGTAAAGTGGTTGTACAAAAGTGACGCAATTTGTCCCCCCGTCTTCGTGAAGCAGTTAATGAAGAAATTGATAAACTCCTTTGTGTTGGATTCATTTGAGAAGCAAAATATCCCAAATGGGCCTCTAATATCGTGGTTATGCCAAAGAAGAATGGAAAGATAAGAGTTTGCATAGATTTTACAGAGCCAAACAAATTCATACCAAAAGATAACTTCCCCCTCCCTCTGATTCCTCAACTTCTCGACTCCGTAGCAGGGCACGAACTTCTCTCAATAATTAATGAAGCCTCCGGTTACAATCAGGTTTCTCTCGCCAAAGAAGACCAAGAAAAAATAACATTTATAACAAAAAGAAGTATTTATTGTTACACAGTTATGCCTTTTGGGTTGAAAAATACAGGAGCCACTTATCAACGACTTGTAACTTAAATGTTCAAAGATCATTTAGGCAAAATCATGGAAGTATACATCGACAATATGATATGTAAAAGCTTACGGCGAGAAGATCATTGCAACAATCTCCAGACAATCTTCGACATCCTACGTACTTACCAAATAAAACTCAACCCAGAAAAATTCTAATTTGGTGTTGCATCGGGTAAATTTCGGGGCCATTTGGTTAGTCAGAGGGGAATAGAGATCGATCCAGCACAAATCAAAGTACTCATGGCAATGCCATCTCCTCGAATCAAGAAAGATGTACAGAAGCTTACTGACAAGATTGTAGCTCTCCACAGGTTCATTTCCAAGTCATTTGATCGATGTAAACTTATTTACCTCCTTTTCCATGGAAATCCAGCTCCAATGCCCAAAAAATAACCCAAAGAAATCATTTGAACCCCTGACTGTGAATGCTTTCCAAGATTTTAAAAGATACTTTGGGCGTTCTCCCATAATGAGTACTCCTACTGATGGCGAAACGCTAATAATGTACTTATCAACCACAGATGATTCTATTAGTTTCATCCTTATTCGAGAAGACGATGGTGTGGAAAAACCTATCTACTTCATCAGCAAAACTCTCATGCCTGGTAAGAAAAGATATACAACAACTGAAAAGCAGCTACTCGCCTTGATTCCAAAACTTTGACTTTATTTCTAAGCTCATCCCATCAAAGTCATTACCAAGTTTCCTCTTAAACTTGTACTGTCTAAAAAGGAAAAATCTTGGACAGTTCAGCAATGGTTTGTATTCCTCGGTGAATATGATATCTCCTTCGAGCCTCATATATCAATTAAAGGGCAAGTAGTAGCTAATTTTTTAGCAAATTTTCCAGTCGAAGACCCCGACTAGGAGGAACTCGAAGAAGTATTGGCTAATGATTCAATAGCAGAACTAGACGTATGGTCACGAAGCACAGGATAACGACTTTTCACTGACGGGTCCGCTGGACCTCAAGGATTAGGGATCGACATCGTCCCCGTTACACCATCCAACCATCGAATTGAGAAAGCTATCAAACTTAAATTCTATGCAACCAACAATGAAATAGAGTATGAAGCTATTTTACATGGACTAGATTTTGTTATAGCCCTTGAAGCGGAAGAAATAGTTGTTTACGCCGATTCCTTACTCGTCTCCAACCATTACAACAAAACATTCAAAATATCAGGTAAAATGGTTGATTATGCAGCTCTGGTTGAAGAAAAAATACAAAAGTTTAAAACAGCAACAATCTCCTATCTCCTATCTCCTTCGAGCCGAGAACCGTCATGCTGACGCATTAGCATATATTACTATAATGCTCGAAAACAATGAGAAAAGAACTTTGGACATCGAGGTCATCAAACATTCAAGTCTTGACATATGTTAGACAATCCAGATCAATATTACTAAAGATGAAGATCTTAAAGGTTGGAGAAGACCATTATATGCATACCTCAATTCCAACATCCTCCCAAGTAATAAGGAAGAAGCCCGATCACTCTTAGTAAAATGTCTTCGATTCATAGTTTAGAATAAAATCTTATATCACATCACATCACAGGAGGAGGACCACTTATTGAATGCATATCGCAAAAACAAACACAAATCAAAATTAGAGAACTTCATGAAGGAATCTGCACAACTTATATCTCTGGAAGATCATTGGCACAATGGGCGTTCACTCAAGGGTTATACTGGCCAAAAATGCAACAAGACTGTAAAGACTTTGTTCAAAAATGCTTTAAATGCCAAATCCATGCTAAAGGCATCAAAAGCCTGGCCTTCAACTTACATGTTAGCAATATCTTCTGACCATTCAATAGATGGGCAATAGATATTATTGGACCTTTCTACCCAGCATCGGGTAACCAAAAATTCGTTCTTGTGGCAACAAACTACTTCACCAAGTGGGTCAAAGCAGTACCACTATATTATACTGACGAGAACGAAGTCATCAAATTTCTTTGGGAATGCATCATCACCCAATTTGACTCCCTATAAATGATACGATCTAATAACAGCAAACAATCTATCAGCAGCCAAGTGCTCCATTTCCTCCACAAATACAAAATTCAACTATCTACTTTGACACCATACTACCCACAAGGTAATGGCCAAGTTGAAGCCATCAACAAAAGCATCAATTTAAGGTTGCGTAAACACCTTGAAGAGAAAAAAGGCATAGGGGTTGATGAACTACTTAGTGTCATGTGGACATATCGGACAACTCCCCCAACATCCATTGGTTGTACACCATTCATGTTGGCCTTCGGTACTGAAGCAGTAATACCTTCAGACCTCGATCTCCCAAGTACCCGAAGAAGAATCACAGATGAAAAAAATGAACTAAGATTTCTCTGCAACCTCAACTAGATCGAAGAAACTCGAGATCATACCATTGTAAACTTGAGGCTATACCATGACACTCTCAAGAAAGCTTACAATAACAAGATCATAAAATGAACATTCGGCATTGGTGACCTTGTCCTTCGACACATCTAGGATAGTACTCGACCTAAAAATTCTGGCAAGTTATCTAAAAACTGGGAAGGCTCATATATTATCAATGACAAAAATGATAGTGGGACTTACTAGTTGATGACTGAAGATGAAGTACAACATGAATATTCATGGAATACGACCCATCTGAAAATGCTTTACAGATAACTGTTATAACCGCTTTCGAATAATTCAAATAAAGACATATTTACTATCAATTACATCTTTTTAACTACACATTTGCTTAGTATCGATACATACTTGACAAGTATGCATCACAACTAACTTTCATCTCTTCGACAAACGCCTATCCAATTACAGGATAACCTTGTTTGCAACTCATTACTTATTAAACAGAACATGTCATGTTTTGTCCTTTTTTCCTTAAAAACCCATATATCCCCTCAAGGAAAAACATCTGGTCATCATTCTTCATTCATAAGAGCCATTACATGGCCCTCTTTACATCAACTCAAATTCTTGCCTACAAGCAGCAATCTACATATTATCTACATTAGTATCTAATGTTATCATTCTTGTTGAATCAAACACTTAACATATTTTTCTAAACAAACTCTATGCATATTTATCGACTACTTCAAATTTAACCATTCATCGGCAATAACTCTATCATAAATTAAGCATTCAAAAGGAAACATAAGAAATTGTATCGGTCCCATCGACCACTTGCACATTAATATTCAACAAAAAAATTTCAAAACAAACTTTTTACTCTGTAGGTAGAGAGATTGGGGTATCAACTTTGACTGGTAACCCTGGAGTAAGCTCATCCAATATTCCCTCGAGAAGAATACCCTCGAGAATGGTAATCATAGGAGCCTCAGGCGCTTCAAGAGCTTCATCCTTCACTTTAGAATCCATAAAAAATTGGCTGCCAGCAACAACCAAACCTTTATAAAAATCTTTTCTCCCCTCCAACTTCTCAAACTGCACAACAAAATTATCTTTCATCCGCTTAAGAGAGTCGAGATTGACTCGGTCAGCTTCCGCTCTTACCTCGTTAAGGACTTTAGAATGCTCTACCTCCATCACCCATCGGGAAGACAAAATCTGTTCCCGAACATTCCCCTTGAAGTTCAACTTATGCAGCGCCAAAACCTTCTATCTCTCCTTTGCCAAATCGACCTATATTTGCTCGACCTCTTTCCTCTTCTCCATGTCCCAGGCTTTTTTCACCTCGCGAATAGCCGCATCGTTTGCCTTCTTGGCCCCCAGCTTCAGCTTCTCAACCTTCGCCTCTAGGCCTTCTTTCTCCTGGATCAAATCCTTTTTCTCCTTCACCAACTCCTTCTTGATATTCTTGTATGCGAGGAACTAGTTTGCCAGAGTACCCGCACCAAGAATACGGGGTTTGGCCTCGATCTATAACTTCTTGATATGCATTACAGTCATAATATGATTTTTTGAATGAGGGATCAAATTCTTTAATTGAAGCAAAGCAAAAAAAATTATAACCTTGTTCATGTTCTGGTAGCCTTTGATAAGGAAGGATGATAGACTTTTTGCCCTCATCAAGAATTCATCGAACTCCTCCTCTAAAGAAGTTTTCCCGGTAGCATACGCCTCCATGGTTTGTTGGACCTCAGTGTCCGAATCCTCGACGAACTGCTTCTACGTCGGGACAGAGGAAACCTTCATCTTCGGCAGCAAGTAAGTGGCCGACTTGGGGGGGGGGGGGTTGACCAACAACAGACCCAGATGCGGGAACATCCACCATCTCTCCCTCCTTCGTCAGAGATCGTCGAGATGACCTCTTCAGTATAGGAGCTGGAGGAGTAGGTTGGCTGCCAACCCTCCTCTTCATATTCTTCCCGAAGGTCTCAGTCAAAAGAGCTTCCCTCTCTGCAGTCACAAAATCCATGGTGTAACCACTCAAAGAAGGATTCTCAAGGGGTAAACTCGAATCTGCAGCTCTCTTATTTATGGCCGACATTTTACTGTCGATCACCAGAATTTCAGCTCCCTTAGCTCGAGTCCTTTTTAACCCGGCTTCTTGAAATAGACCGTCCACTTTCTCTTGGTCGACAACTAAATTATTGATCCTACCGAAGTAACCCTTCCGGATGTTGTACAACTTTTCTGCAATAGTAGAAGTCCTATCGATCTCATTCAAAGCTGGACGAAGACAAACAGCAAATTAGACAACCATTTCAATCAATTCCAACAAGACAAAACTTCGACATACAAATTACCTAAATACACACCTAAGTAAAAAGTCTTTCTTTTCAGAGGCTCCCCCGGATCTTTCTTATCGAACTCGTAGTTCCCCGAAATGAGGAGACATTCTTCAAAATACTACCCCCTGTCGATACCATTTCTTAAAAGAGGGGCCTTCTCAGGAACCTCGCCAAGTACCTGCACCCTAGCTTCTGTGGGTTTTGTTTGAGTGAGTAATACACACATAAATCATCCACAGTAATAAGCTATTCCCCCCTCTCCTTCAATCGGCCATTTATTACCCCCACCACATGGAAGAGATTTTAGTTGGGATTGAATTGGCCAAGAGCCACATCAAAAAAATTCAAAAACCTCTTCTGGTCAGCTTGAAGAGGCAGCTTTAAGCCCTTTTTAATCTATTCTCGATGGACCAGAATCTCATCCAACGGAACGTCTTGATCTGTCATCTCATAATGGTATTCCTCTAACCTAATATCCTTAGGAATACCATATTTATCTTTAAAGCTCAAAATTTTACTTGTTTCAGGGGCCTCACCATAACACACCCCTTCTTCCCCTTCGACATCTTCCTCTCCACCATCACCACCTTCTCGATCACTTACCTGTAGCTCGTTATCTACCTCTATCTCGGTCTCCTCCTTGTTAGACACTTCCACCCCCCTGGGTGTAACTTTAAATTGGTCGACACTCGCCATATCTGTGCTACTCGAACCAAACCTATACCTCATCCCTAACTTTTGGACACATGTTATTACATAAATTAAAAGTGGTTCAACGTCTACGAGGTTGGCGAAGATTCCTTCTTTATCATCATTTTGGATAGGTTTAGCCTTTTTTATGAACCTGAAAAATCAGATTCCCTTTTTTAAGTTAGTATATTATCATATTTAATTTATTATATACATTCATATGTTAATATCAATATTGTTATCGAGTTTCATCTTCAACGCATCATTCCTTTTATTACTATTTGATTCTACAGTTACTACATTCACTTATCGATACTAAATATATTTAATATTTTTATTAAGTCTTTACATCGAGAACTATCTATATGTCCCTAACATTTACTACTTGAAGTATAGGATCCACAAGCTTCTCGAATAAGTTTCAGCAGTACCAAGATTTCCTGCCATTTCAAGCCGAGTTCAAAAAATTTAAATTTACGCTCTCTATAGCGTAAAATTTGGTCCATTTCACAGGAAATCCGGTGCCCCAACTTCCAAACCTCATCCAATATCACAAATCACGACAGACAAACCCCGAGTCGTGTCGTACTCACAATGATGACAAAATCTCAGTCTTTCCCCTCATCATTATACCTTAACTTCAACCCCTCGCGAACGCATTCCATAATCCCTTTAGACACCATTACACCATCCATCACACAACCATTCAATCAATATCACAGACAATTTAGCAAAAACCCTAACACTGTATTTTCCTAATTACTTCCAATACACACATTCAAACTACAATTCCTTCCTACACTATTTCCACCATGTTTATATTTATAAACTACAAAATCGCTAATATTCAACACACGTTCAACAACAAGAAAATTTTCAAAGACAGCCACTAACCTTGGAGTCGCGCTGCTTCTGTATCCCTTTGCTTTAGAAGTTTTTCCCTCTCAATCAACACACTAATCTCCTCGTTCCCAATTGTTAACAAATACACAAAAGACGAACACAAAGAATTCGCACTTAAATAAATTTTTTTAGAATCAGTGGTGTGTGAACAGTCGCCACCCACGGGGCTATTTATAGACCCCATGCGACTGTTCATCGCACCCCTTCATGACCGTTCGAGTACTCGAGCGTAACGCCTTGATCGCCCATTCTCTAAGTCTTTAATCCTTTGCTTCCTAAATGCCAACAGGCCCATACACTGCTGCTCCAACCCTTCCATATCTCCTTTTAACTCCTCTGATATATCCATCCTCGCCAAAGTAACTCTTATGCTATCGAACAGAGATTTTACATCCAATTCCTTGTACCTCACAACATCACCTATTGGAGAGTACCTCACCATTTTTCTCAATAACCTCACACACATCTTTCCATATTTAATCATCTCCTATATTCTCGGCCAGTTGTAACAATAATTCAAATTCAAATCTCATTTGACAAAATAACTACCTACACATCGAGATATCATCAACTTTACCTACCCAAGATCACAATTTAATATTAATAAAAATTCATTCAATCAACATATCACAACATATTTGAGAACATTTCTCATCATACACATCGACAACAAAATTTGGCACAAATAAACTCATTTATTTCATGTCAACCAAACACAATACAAACTTTGTTCATTTATTACAACCTAGAAGACCATGAGTCTACATTTCAAACGCTTCGACCTACAATATCATTTTCTTTCTTCACCGTCGCCTTGGCTCGATTTCTTATCTTGTTGACGCGCTCAGGAGGACTCAACGATTGTCAATGGCAGTGAAATACATACTCCTCTTCCACCTTCTTCACCTCCACTTCATTCATCTCTTCATAGTTGGGCATCACCGGCACCAACGACTACCCTTTTACACAGCTCTTGCTGAAATACCGATCTAGCAACTCCCAATACTTGGGATACACCCGGTTGGAAAACTCCTCCTTACGCAGCTGCGCCCTCGTCTTCACCATCTTCTAGAAAAACACACACATGACAGCCTCAACAATACAAGGGTATTTATATGAAAAAATCAGACTACCCAACTACCAAAAGTCAAATAGAACATTTACTTTATATTGAAACTCTAAACATGCCAGTCAAATCAAACCTTCAAGGGAACCGTTTACAGGCCCTACATAGTCAACAGACTTCACTTCGAGATCTTATTACCTCGACACAATAACCTTAATATTTCCCTACAGTTTGAAACAACTATCTCAACATCAACCTGACTCGACAAACTATCTTCAGATAATAGATTTCCATATCATTTAGAGATTGCAACAAATTTAATCAATGCAAATTCACAAACAACATTTTATTTCATAAGTTAGCTATTACATTTACATCGACAATCTTTACTTCGATTATATTACAACTTAGGCTACAAGTTACTGTACATCTAAGTATGCAATATCCTTCGGTGAAGGAAAATAACCACACCCTCCTCCTCTGAGACCACCACCATCTCACAAACCCAAGGGATTACAGAGACGACAGTGCTCTAAGAATTAGCCATAAGTAGCCCTGCCCGCCACAACATCTTCGTTCTCTACGTGAGTTGTGGCTAATTAACGAAGACACTTGATGCATTCTGAGGCTGTTAGTAATACAAAGTGAAACTAATACCAGAAAAAACACTTTGCTTTTATAATCTCCGCCTCTTCCTCCGTCAGTTCTTCCAATCTCACCACTGCCGGCTTCAGATAATAAGAGGACAGGAACAAACGACCAAAATAAAGCTCCTTCAACTCCTCGTACTTGATATTCACACACTCCAAAAACTCTTTATGCAACACCTGGAACCGAGTCATCACCATCACTGAGAACCTTACAAAACTGCCAAATAATACTTCCTATCCTTCTCCATGTATTTATATTGTACTCTTACCTTCACAGTTCCTACAGTCTAACGACCTACATAAATGTTCCTCGGGAAAATACGTAGCCAGATTCATTTGACTTTCACCTCGAAAATGACAAACAAATACTTTTACAGCATTCGACAACTTGTTCACATTCCGATGTTCTTCTCGACGTAACAACAAGCAATTGTGTCGAGAATGGGGCGATTGTAGTAGCATATTTCCCAAATTAGAGAAAGAAAAACTAACGGAACTTAGTAGAAGATAATCCATCATTCAAAAAGATGTCACATCTGTGACCACAGTTCTCAACCTACTGAAATGGCCGTTATGCTTGGTCTAATAGAGCCGTTGCAGGGAGATCCACGAAGTTTGCCCACTACCTGCCAAAATAGGAAACTATTTTCTTTTTGTAACTGCCTGTATCTACTATAAATACAGGCAGAGGGTATGTTAAACCAATCCGTAACTCCATTTATCAGACATTCTTACGTCCTTACCAAATAACAATTTTAATAACTAGTAACTTATTGAATATTTATCAAAATCCTCCACGAGATCGTGATTTTTCTTAGACTTCACTGAGTTTCCACGTAAACACCTGTGTGTTTAAGCTTATTATTGCATAATCCTAACTAAAGTATTGGCGAAGAGTATCCTCCTGGAAAATACGTCATTAGTTACCCCCAAGACGGCTGAGGTAGATCGGAGATTGGGTGCCACTAAAAAGGTGCTTAAGAAATATGATTTAGAAGTTGGTATCTTTGAATTTGAGGGGCTGCTGAGTACAGATGGTGCAAAATGTAAGGGTTTAATTTAGTCGAAGGTGGAATCGACCTTACACCAAAGTGTATTTTAGGGGTTAAGCAAGATAATAAGAGACAACAATTACGTGGAGTCCTGTAAATAGGAAGTTCCACGACCTCTATCGAGGATTTTAATGTAGTATGGTATATATATTGATGAGATTATAATATGGTCGAGTATTACTAAGAGTATGTCTGGTCGAGCTAAATGCTTTTGATTCAAGAAGGAAGAATTATTCACCTCTCTCTAGTACCACACCCCCTATTTATAGGTTATTCACCTCTCTCTAGTATCCTTTGTCTAGTTATTTTCTGTAATGGCCCAATTCCGTAGCTCGAGATAGCTCGCAATTACCTCTTACACCAAATGTACCTATGACACAAACTAATGTAAAGTAAGAAATGACATAGGTGATTTAACATGGAAAACCTTTGAATATGTAAAAAACCAGGACCTCGAGTTGAGGGTTTTAGTAACAGTAACTTTTATTACTTGAGTCTGATATCTCATTACAAGTAATCTCATGAACTAGAAATGCTTAATCTTGAAATAGGAAGTTTTGTGGTATTCAGAATCTAGAAATTCCTGTGTTTGAGTCTAAAAAATCTGGTTTTTCTTGGTCCCCCCATCTCCTTTGAAACTTTTTCTTTATATAGACCTTACCTGTAACTTGTTATTATGCTGAAGCATGTTCTCCGAATAATAGGGTAAGTGGTGGTTGACTGTGTAACTGTTTAGTTCGTGGGAGACAGGTGTCTTTGACTTGTTCATATTTTTTATTGTGCTCGATCCACGTTCTTTATCAGTTCGTGGTCTAGATGGAAATGCTGACTGCTCATGTTACGTGTGAAATGCGTGAGTCTGATACTAAGGTAGTTCAAATTTGAACTAGGTCAAGGGATAGGTCCCTACATTTTCCACAATCTGACTTTTCTTTATAGTTGTCTTCCATTGACATGGCGCTCACGTGGCAAGCTCGATCTGGTCAAGGTCAAGATTGACTTTAAAGTTCTATTTTTTGTCTTCTAATGATAACCTACAAGGTCGATTATACTTGAGGTCGATCATTGTGTCGTACTTTTTTGTCTTCTAATGATGACCTTCAAGGTCGATCATACTTGTGGTCGATCATTGTGTCATACACTTTTGTCTTCTAGTGATGACCTACAAGGTCGATCATACTTGTGGTCGATCATTGTGTCATACTCTTTTGTCTTCTAGTGATGACATTCAAGGTCGATCATCGTGCCATACTATTTTGCCTTTTCGTGGTAGGCTTTTAGGTCTAGGTCGACCTGGGTAAGTATAAGGTCGACTAGATCGTGGAGGCAACTACAAAAACTCTTTGTTCACAATTTCAACAAAAATTTTAAGAAAAAAATTCAAATTCTACTAAAAATAATTATATTTGTAAACAAAAATACCAAAATGTCCTCGAAGTTTCTTCCAGGACTCTGCATTGAATCCTCGACATTTATGATCTAGATCACTAGTTTTAGCATTTGATAAAAAAAAGTAGGCAAAACTCTATGTTCACACTAATACAAATTGTCAGGGTACATTTCACATGAGGTCCTACTTTTGGCAGGATTACAATTGCTGGTATGTAATCCATCGAAAATAGGGTGGTTGCATTGGAACAAATGGTAAATGTTGAAGTAGTAATAGGCCGGGTAGAAAAAATATACACATGTTAGTTTGTTTTGTTGATTAATAAACTCGAATTTGGTATTTGTGAATGTTCATTGGAGTTTGTGGAACAAACGAGGATCGAAGATGAAGGTAAAAAAAAAAAGATATTATTTTATGTGATTTTCTAGTGTTCATGTTCGAACAGGGCCAAGCATCTTCAAACATAGGAGGCAGAATTTGGGTC
The DNA here is from genome assembly GCA_014058105.1 of Kingdonia uniflora. NCBI lineage: Eukaryota > Viridiplantae > Streptophyta > Magnoliopsida > Ranunculales > Circaeasteraceae > Kingdonia > Kingdonia uniflora. Next base: position 93,593 of record JACGCM010001059.1, on the reverse strand, counting down.
TGGACATCCCTGTTTGAGCGGGACTTAGCTCTGTTCGAATAGAATAGCAAAAAATAGGATTTGGGACTCATGTTCGAACATGAACCTCTCATGTTCGAACAGAGCTCGATTTGCAGCTTGTGTTTATATTATTTTGTGACCGTTGACTTGCCTCGTGATTTGTGTTTTGAGCCTTAACTCATGTAAAGTTCTCCCATATTTATAAGGGATACTTAGAGTATTTTTCTTACAACCAATGTGAGTTTAATTCTAGAGAGAAAAAGCTAAGGTTTGTGAGACTCAATTGAAGCTTTGGGAAAGCTTTGAGAGTGAGCGATTGTAACATTTGATCTTGATTAGTGAATTGTTCGTGCGAGGAGTGGTTTTTTATCCGAAAGAGTTCTTCACTTCCTCCCTCCGGGTACACTAATCATATAATTTACTTTCTCATTATCTTGTTCGATTTTCTCAATTGGCAACTTTCGTGTATCGTTTTTGGCGTAAAATTAAGATTAACTACCTCGATTCTCAACATGTTTCTCATAATAGGTTTAACAATTGATGAAGTGGGTTGTCAAAACCCTTTATTTACAACGCTAACAAAATTACTTGGAAAAAAAACAAAAGATTAGAAATTGCATTTGCAAGCAGAATTACCAAAAAAAAATGGGGCTTTCTTTGGGGACTCCGCATTGAATCTCCTCAACATTCCCTGATCTAGATCTGTAGTTCTGACCACGGTTTTAAAGGCTTAAAGAGAAAGTAGGCAAAACTCAGCTTGTGATGGTACATTCCACAAGAGATTCTTCTTTTGGCATATTGTCATTATTGAGGAACAAGTGTTACAGTTGTTGGTGTACAAACCGTCGAAGATCTTCTTCGAGTCCACCCCCATATTTTAAGGGCTGATAAAAGAAGGTAGGCAAAACGGGGTCCCAACATTGATAAATTCATAATAATTCAGCCTCAAAAAGGTTATGTTTTTGTTATGTCGTCATCGGGAAACAAATGTTACAAATGGACAATCAATCAAATCAAATCAAAGGTACCCTTTATTATTACTTGGATAATCCAATGGTCAGCCTCAACGAACACACATTGTGAATGTTTTTACTATGTGTTATATGAAATAGATATTGAAGACAAATAATGGTTGTGGATGCTCTCTTAGGGTGATCAAAGGTCACATAGGCCTCTTGTGATGTTATTATTGTTAAAAAGATTCCTGTCCTTTGAACCACGTGGACGGTTCATATTTAGTGACAATATAGAAGTGAAGTCACCTAACAATAATGGAATACCCACGTATGCCCCACGTGTCTGTCACTGAATGCATATCTTTGTCTCTCCCTATGATATCAAGTCGGTACTTAGTACTTAGTACTACTCTCTCTATCAATATGAGGGCCCAACACTTTTGGATCTTGCCTTTTGGCATGTAATCTATATATGGGCCCATTAAAGATCCTCGAGTACTTCATTCTTTAATCCCATGTCTCTAAATAAAATCAAATCAAGCATCTAGCGCGCGTACGTCATCTCATTTTCTGACTTGTAGCGATATTCTCCCATCACAGCTAATACTTTGAGATTAAAATATTCCTTATTTTAAACTACACATGGGAGAGAAGCTTTGTAGCGACCCCACTATGTTTGGCGAGGTGGCCTAGTAGGTTTGGTTCATTTTAAATGAATATAGTATTGGTGAAAAATCCCGGGATATCTATGAGACTAGTTGGGCAATTTTTTATATATTATGAACCTGGATCACCCTGGTTTGCAAAATAATATAGTATTGGTGAAAAGGTGGATTAGCTAAAGAAAAAATAGTTACACATTTTAGACCGGACACTTAGTTTAGCCAAATGGTCATTAGGTGCACAAAATGAGGAAAGATATTGAATATGATGCATCTTTTGCGTTTTGCAAGACAAATTGGCACATGCAATGTTCTTGGCAAATGGTCAATTTCCATCCTTCTCCAAACTAAAACTATTTCTACAAAAACATCCAAAGGGAAGTAGACATTTTCCAAACACAAGCATCCAATTTCATTTTTTTGCTTGGCCACTCTCGCTTTAGGCAATATAAGTGACAATGATGTCCCAAGGGCTTCTAATACTTATCTTTGGGTTGGTCCCTTTATTTATTGCCTACTCAAGGTGCTATTGAGGGGAATTTATCGTGATCCCTGATAACAACTCCCAAGTAGACTACTTGGTATTCCCCGTATTTATCTTACGACCTTTTTTTTTGAGGAATTATAAAAAAAAAAAAATGGCCTTCTCAATTAGACCACATTTTAGGAACTTATTTATAGGGTCATCAAGGTTTATTTTTAGTGACACCAGATGTTATTTTGTGAAGGGCAAAAACTACTTGACCCATTTGGATGCAAATGCAAATCAGATGGATTTGTTTGAGACAAATACTAGCTTGAAGGAGCTTGTAAAAGATGGCTATCTTAAGGATGCTAGGAAGTTGTTTGATAGAATGCCTCAAAGAGATGAAGTCTCGTGGACAATAGTTATGTCTGGTTATGTTAAAGGTTCAGACGCTAGGGAAGCGTTGCGTTTGTTCTCGTATTTGTGGGTTGATGCCACAATTCGGATTGACCCGTTTGTTCTTGCACTTGTACTTAAAGCTTGTGGGTGTAATTCAAAGTTGACATATGGGAGATTGATACATGGGTACTCGGTGAAGACGGGTTTTATTAATTCTGTGTTTGTAGGGAGTGCTCTTTTGGATATGTACACGAAATGTGGGTGTGTTTCAATGGGTTGTAGGGTTTTTAATGAGATGCAGGAACGGAATGTTGTGTCTTGGACTGCTATAATTACGGGACTTGTTCATGCGGGTTATAATAGAGAAGGGTTAATGTACTTTTCAGAAATGTGGGAATCGGATGTACAATGTGATGCGTACACGTTTGCAAGTGCATTGAAGGCTTGTGCAGACTGCAGCGCGCTTCATTATGGTAGGGCTATCCACACACAAACAATGAAGGCGGGTTTGGATTCGTCTTCTTTTGTTGCAAATACTCTTGCTATAATGTATAACAAATGTGGGAATTTGGAATATGGTTTACGCATGTTCCAAAGGATGAAAAACCCTGATGTCGTTTCTTGGACAACAGTTGTTGCTACATATGTTCAGCAAGGCCGAGAAGAGCGTGCAATTGAGATGTTCTTCTTAATGAGAGAATCAGGTGTTTATCCTAATGAATATACTTTTGCTGCAGTCTTCTCAGGCTGTGCTGCTCTTTCAAAAGTCAAGTGGGGTGAGCAATTACATGCCTATGTTCTATGTATTGGTTTTGTGGATTTTACATCAGTTGCAAACGCTATCATGACCATGTACTCAAAATGTGGGAGTTTAGATTCTGCTGTACTGGTTTTTGATAAGATGGTAAAAAGAGATTTAGTTTCATGGAGTACGATAATCGCAGGATATGCTCAAAATGGCAATAGCGAAGAAGCTTTTGAGTTTTTTTCTAACATGAGGTGGGAAGGACAAAAAACAAATGAATACACTCTTGCTAGTTTGGTGAGTGCATGTGGAAATATGGCGATTCTCGAGCAAGGGAAGCAACTTCATGCTCACATTTTCTCCATTGGGCTAGAAGACGATGTTACGATAAAGAGTGCTTTGATCAATATGTACTCCAAATGTGGGAGCATTGATAAAGCTTCACGCATCTTTGATCCAGCAAGAGATGACAATGTTGTATCGTGGACAGCCATGATTAATGGTTACGCTGAACATGGTCATAGCAGAGAGGCTATTGATCTGTTTGAGAAGATGTGCGCTGCGGGTTTGAGACCAGATGATGTAACATTCATTGGTGTTCTTATTGCTTGTAGCCATGGTGGACTAGTTGATCTTGGTTTCAACTATTTCAATTCAATGAGTAGCTGTTACAACATCAATCCCAGCAAAGAGCATTACGGTTGCATGGTTGATCTCCTTTGTCGAGCTGGAAGGTTAAACGATGCAGAGCAAATGATCCATAATATGCCATTTAACCAAGATGATGTTGTATGGTCAACTTTGCTCAGAGCCTGTCGAATCCATGGTGATACAGAGAGAGGAAAACGCGCAGCAGAGTATATGCTTCAATTGGATCCAAATTGCGCTGTAACCCATATCACCTTGTCTAACATTTATTCAACGACAGGGAGGTGGAGGGATGCGGCAGATGTGAGAGGACTCATGAGATCAAAGGGGGTGATCAAAGAGCCAGGATGGTCTTGGGTTAAGGTTAAGGATCATGTGTCTGCATTTATAGCGCGTGATCGTTCACATCCACAAAGCGAAGACATATACTCCATGTTAGAGTTACTTGCTTCAAAAACAGAAATGACTGATCACTCCCAGGATTCTGATTCTTTACTGCATGGTTTTTGAAGTAATGCTGATAGAATTAACGTCTCTCCATATCCAACTGATTAATGCATATTTACAGATTTGCATGAAGAACCAGTAGAAACTGGTTGTGGTTGATATAACAACTTTTATGAGATTATGTCTAGTTATCTAGACGAGGAGGCATGCAAAACTCGTAGACAGAGGAGGATGTGTGTAACAACAAAATCCGCTTGTTCGTCTTCAATCGAAGTAATAGCAGGAGCAAGCAAACGAGGAATTTACTTGGGCAGGGGGTTCATCATATGTAGGTATTTTGAGGATTGATTGATTGTATTTTCATCACTGTTAATTCATGACAGATGAAACTGAAAATGTAAATCCTAGAAAGATAGATTTTGGTGTTTACCAGATACTGAATCCATGCAATATTTTTTATTCAAATATTTGCACACATTTGTGAAGGGTGGTATGCTCTGCGCAGAACAAGTACCCTACCTCTTATGTTGAGAAGAAATACACGCACAATGCATTATGAGAAGTTTGATGGTGAGTGGTAATTTTGGCAGACAGAAACTCCCATGGTTAAGAGGTCCATGAAATCTTGGGCCGAGGAGAGTGGTGCCTTTGACGAATTGTCAGCTCCCGAATCATTCATCCCTTTTAATTAGTTCCCTTTCGAGTATGCTAGTTTTTTTTTTTTTTCGTAAAACAATTTGAGTAAATTGCTGAAAGAATGTACACCTTCATTGTAACCCATATGAGCAATAGACTTGCTTTTTCTCTTGTAAATATAAAGAGAGTTTTGATGGGTGAATTTTATCTTATTTTCTATAAACGACACACCATAGTCTACTGATTAACCATTTCATTGATAATACTAATCTATTGACTTTTTGAATACTTCGTAGAATTTATATGATGTTAAGACTTGAGTTATGAAAACAGAAAGTACGACAGCTTTTGTAAGTAAAAGATTCATATCAGCTTATTCTTAGCAAATACAAAGAATAAAATTTACATGGTTATATATTTCATCGTATCTATAGTTCCACCTTAATCCAATGTTGAATTACGTAAAATAAAAATCCAATACATAGCGCAGCAGTGCCTACAACAACACATATCCTAACCAACAAAGAGGAAACAAAGGCTTGCAACATAACTGCATTCCAAAATTTAAACCATGCTATCGCGAAAATAGATCCCAGGGCCGCACCCACAAGGACCTGACTGATGGTGTGAAGCTGTTGCGAGACACGCAGCCATGACTGCCAAACAAATAATACAGTGATTAAGTACAAGTGACGTATGTTATGAGTCAAGAAAATAAAGCTAGACTGGCTACATGGACAAACACACTAGTGATGAATCTCTTACAAGATATGCGCCCAAAGCCAGAGTAAGCACACTGATAATCACTGTAACTTCATTGAACCCCAGAAATTTAATCACTGACACAACAAGGAACAGATGCAAACATTATGAATTGAAACAACAAAATTAAAACAATAAACTGCACATAAGTGAAAGAACAAACTTGTTGTAAGCCGTAAAAATGAGCATACGTCAAAGTCTAACCCCAAAGACGTATTGATAGTAACTATATTGCGGAAGCCATTAAACTAAATTCGAAACAAAACTCTATCGTTTATTAATCTCTTTCAAGCTCTCTCTCTACAAATCACTCTTAAATCGCGCTAATTATCTCTAGAAGGCCAAAGCCTTTTCTCACAAAAACTCACCACCTCCTTAAACCCTAACTCCCCATCCCTATATAAAGGATGAGAATCCTTTATGCTCTCCTCAAATCAAGTTCCTAACAATTATCCTACTAATTAAATAACTGAACATAAAATAAATCTAAATTAGAGAAAGACTCTGCGACGTGGAGAACGACCGTTTGTAGACGACCCCACGACCTATCACGTACAGTGTAATCAAAGTAGCTTGATCTTAGTAACTTACAACATCTAATCGACTAAAAATTCAAGATTTTTTTTTAGAGAGGCAACTGGATGATGGTGTTTATTAAAACTGATGGATCACGTGATCGTAACGATACCTACGTAGGCGTTCGTCTCTCCATTTTTCATGACCACCCTCTATTTTAGCTATTTCTATTTATTTTATTTTAATTGTATTCTAATTAGGAGAAGTCGAGAAATCTCCTAATTAGAGTCTAGCTAAGGTTTCTATTTTTGCTAGGTCTCTTCTCTTATAAAAGAGAGCCCAAGCTTAGTTTATTTTAGTAGAATTGGTTTGAGAGAGAAAAACTTAGCCTTAGAGAGGGAGTGATGTAGAGTTTGGGGTAAAACTCATAAACCTTTGGTCTTTTGGCCTTTATTTATGCGATTAAGAGAAATTTAGTAAAAGAGAGTTTTAGTTTAAATTAATTTTGATTGTTAAAGAGAGCTTCCGCTATAGTTCCTATCAAAAACTAAAGTATTTTGGTATCAATAATGAGTTAGATTACTCATACTCAAGTACCAAAGTTTTTATAGCTGATCGTCGTATACTACTCTTCCAGATAATTAAGCAAAATGCAAACTAAGTGATAAATTTTTATTAGAAGAAAAATTCTTAAGTGATATAATCCACAATCAAATTAAAGACTACCTTAAACGAAGAACGCAAGATTTGGTGGGTTAAATTTCCCAAGACGAACTTATATTACTCAATTAATTTGATTACAATGAATTACTCTTCCAAAACCCTAAGTTCTCAATTACAACTAGAATTTCTCCATATTGTATAATCTTGCTCTCTTTAAAAGTAGTCACTATAGCCGTTCGAACAGACCTATGAGTCGTTCGAACAACTAGCCAAAATAAGCCTGAAAACGAAACCAGTCAGAGTCGTTAGAACAACTCCAAGGCTCGTCGTTCGAACGAACTGATAAATTTTGCCTAAAAATCGAGGTGGCTAAAATCCTTCTTCTAGTCTTCGACTCGTTCGAACGGCTCCAAGGCTCGTTCGAAAGACTTAGCGTCTTTTTGGAAGGGTTTAGTGTTTAGATCCTCCTAGATCATGGTTCCCCCATTTAGGAGCCTTGAGCTCCTTAAAACTGGAGATGATGGAAAGTGGTCGTGCCTATTTCATCGTTGTACTACTTCGACTTGCTGGGTAGTTGACCTTTCTTCCCAACTCTGAATGACTCGATACTTCCCCGTTTTGTAGCAGTAACCTCTCTCTAGAATACTATCCTCCTGCAACGGATCTTCTCTTTCTATCTATAAGTCATCAATTGACGGTAGGCGAGTGTCGATTGTAGAGTCTTCATCTAGGAGAGACGGCTCAAAGAGTTTCAAATGCTCGGCATTAATCACCGAATACAACTTCATAAATAGTGGCAAACCCAATTGGAATGCGTTATCACCAATCTTCTTGAGTATAGTAAACGGACCATAACGGATAGGCTTGAGCTTCTTACCTTTTCCCTTTAGTCATTCCTTACCAAAATGCAACCAAACTAGATCGTCCTCTTGTTTAGTGTTTAAATCCTCTTGGATCATGGCTCCCCCCTTTAGGAGCCTTGAGCTCCTGCTCAGGCTAAAATTGGAGATGAGGGAAAGTGGCCGTGCTAATTTTCCCGTTGTACCACTTCGACTTGCTAGGTAGTTGACTCTATACTTCCCCGTCTTATAGCAGTAACCTCTCTCTAGAATACTATCCTCCTGCAACGGATCTTCTCTTTCCATCTATAAGTCATCAATTGACGGTAGGCGAGTGTCGATTGTAGAGTCTTCATCTATGAGAGACGGCTCAAAGAGTTTCAAATGCTCGGCATTAACCACCGAATACAACTTTATAAATGGTGGCAAATCCAATTGGAATGCGTTGTCGCCAATCTTCTTGAGTATAGTAAACGGACCATAACGGATAGGTTTGAGCTTCTTACCTTTTTCCCTTTAGTCGTTCCTTACCCAAATGCAACCAAACTAGACCTCCCTCTTGAAAAGTGCATTCGACCCGATGCTTGTCGTATCGAGCTTTATACTTCATTTGAGTTTTTAATTTTTCTTCAACCACCTCATGAACCTTAGTTATTTTCTCAATGAAACGCTGAGCTTTAACTTGTTCATCTTCCTCCTTCTCTAACGCCTTATCACCAAGAATAAAAGCCATATCAAAGAGGGTTTGAGGCAAGCACCCAAAACAAACTTCAAACGGAGACTTAAAAGTGGAACCATGAATCGCCCGGTTAAAAACAAACTGAAGATACGGTAAACTCTCATCCCAAGTCTTAGGATGTTTTGAATAGAATCTCAATAATAAATAAACCAAAGTGCGATTGACTACCTCTGTTTGCCCGTCAATCTGCAGATAAAACGCGGTACTTCTCTTCAACTTAGTGTCCATCATCCCCCATAACGATCTCCAGAAATGCCCCAAAAAGCGGCTATCCATATCAAAAATAATATAAGGGACCTGAAATACCTCCAAACGTCTTTGAAAAATAATTGCGCTGCTCCTTCCCAGGTAATAGTCTTCTAGCATGGAATAAGAATTAACATCTTGTTGAATTGATCTGCAACCACAAACAGATAATCATTCTTACACGTGGTCATGGGCAAACTGCCCATAAAATCCATCGATTTGCTCTCAAGGTCGGTTAGGTACTGTTAACGATAAGTACAATTCCAGTTTATGATCGAAAGGCTTCGATATGTTGCAAAGAATGCAACTACAAGCAACATCCACCTGTATCTTCAGCCAATAGACATAACGCCACAAATTCAAAAGAGTTTTCTCAACCCCAAAAATGGCCTGCAACCCGAGAATAATGAGCATCTCTAATCTAATGCAAACGGGCTCCACCCTCATAAATACATAATAGACTTCCCCTGTAAATCAAACTAACATTCAATTCATACTCACATGTCTTACCTTGCAGCAACTTCTGGTGAATCACATTGAGCTATTTGTCATCGTCATACTCTGTAACATACTCATACGGAACAATAAGTTGTATCTGCATAGCTACCAACAAAGTGAAAATAGTTGGTAATGGGGGTCGAGATAACATGTCAGCCATTTTTTTGTCCACTCCTTATACTTGATAATCAAGGTAAATTATTGTAGATATGACATCTACTTCATATGACAAGTTTGTTGTAACATGGACTGTGTAGATAAAAAATGTAACGGTTTGTGATCGGAATGTATCACAACCTCCTCTTGCAACTTCCCCATTACGGTTTGTTGCTTAGGAGACATTGCCATAGTAGACAACACTTTAGCTGACGTACCTTCTTGAATCGGTCGTACCAATAACACAAACTTGCCGCTCGCATTAACAAACCTCTTCACCTGGGTCACCGTTACTAAATTCTCCGTTGTGACAATCGCCTTCACGGTAACGTCTTCGATATTCGCCACCTTAAAGAGTTTCAACTCCCTTCTAATGGACTCCGACAACCAACCCGTGTACTTCATAAACACCTCATACTCGTCTACATCGATGTCTAAAACCAAAGCTTGGCTATGAAACTCCGTAGTGTACTATTGTACTGATTGTCTATGCTTTTGGCGCAAATGATGTCATTTAAACCATCTCCCCTACTCATACCAAATTGGATAAAACTGTTTTCGAACCAACACTTTAAATTCTTTCCAATTCATACTTTTTATAACGTGACGTTTCTTATAAGATTTCCACAACGTGAGTGCATGACATACAAATTTTAATCTCAAAAAAATATTTTCTGAGCATTTGAATATTTATATATTAAAAAATAGGTATCTAACCTATCTATCCAGTCATCCAATTTCTCTGCATTAATTGAGCCGTTGAATACTGGAATTTCAATTTTAAAATCAATACGAAGATTACGCATAAGATTCATGAACTTACCAATAACCAATTTTTCTTTCACAAATTCGGCATCACTAGAATCTTCCTCTTCCTACTCGTTATCCTTGTCCTTCTCCTCCTCCGCAACTCCTTTCTTCTTGCGTTCTTGTCACTTCGTCGAAGTGGATGCCTTAGAAAGGTTTGCGATAACTAACTGTTCTAATAACTCCCTTTAAGCAGTAGTTAGGTCAGAAACTTTAATTTCAAGCTTCGTGAGTTGATCTTCTGAATCACCCATCTCTGTATTTACGTTCTTCTTCGAATTAGGTTTTCTGTGAATCTTTAACGGACTCACAAGTATCTCCTTCGTTTGCTTAAGTCGGTCACGTGCAGATACCATAAACCAACAACCCCCCGAGAATCGTAACTCCAAAATCTGATACCACTTAATCAAAAATCGAATTATAGACTACCTTAAACGAAGAATTAACGAATAACACAAGATTTGGTGGGTTAAATTCCATGAAGAACTTCTATTGCTTAATTGATTTGATTACAATGAATTACTTTTCCAAAACTCTTAAGTTCTCAATTACAACTTAGATCTCTCCATATGGCCTAGCCTTGCCCTCTTTATAAGGTTACAAGTTTCCTAGTTACAATAAAGGACGAAATTGTCCTTAAAACAACCTAAATTAGAAGTAATCACTATAGCCGTTTGAACTGACCTAGGAGCTGTTTGAACGACTCCTAGGTCAAAATAAGCCTAAAAACGAAACCAGTTAGAGTCGTTCAAACAACTCCAAGGCTCGTTCGAACGAACTGGGCAATTTTGTCTAGAATCATCAACAAAATCTTTGGCTTGACTTTCCTTCTTCTCGTTCGAACGGCTCCAAGGCTCGTTCAAACGATTTGGCGTCTTTTTGGAGGGGTTTAGTGTTTAGATCCTCTTGGATCATGATATATTCAATAACTTATTTATATAAAACACTCTAAAATAGTTGGTAAGAATCATATCAGAATGGGGTTGTGTAATCTGACACACATCCACTTGTGGCATTCAGCCAGGAGACCAAGACTAAAGGCCCAATAAATGTGAATTAATATAGTCGTGTCATTCATCTAATAAGAGGTCAATGTTTATTTGATGCTTGAAACTTCTTCAAAGCTTGATATTTGAGAATCTAACTTCTCTGCAGTTTATACGTTTTAAAGGTTTACATTACAGTTTATAATAAATTAAGAATCATTTTAATCTTATTATGAACATCCTCTAATCAGGCTCCAAGACAACTGGTTAGAAAGAATATTATGTTTAGTTTTACCGGCAAGTATTGTAAAATTACTGGACATGGACTGGGGCGGCCTCTGCCTTGTTAGATTGACTTCTGGTCAAGTTGTTTAGAAGTGGATATATGGAATAGCTTACATGATATGATCACAAAAATGACACCATAGAAGATAGCCTGTGCATGTGAAGATGGCATCCCTGGATCGGATCTCATAGTAGACACAGGTCGCTCTTGATTGAGTATCTTCTTCAGCGCAACTGAAAGCACAGCATTAATGACCGATCCCATTAAAGCCCATATAGCCTCAACATCGTGCCTCCAAAGAATTGCAATACCAAAAAGAACAGTAACTAGCCACTTGCTCTACAAAGTAAACAATAGGGTTGTAACTTAGTGAACATATTCTCACATTTTCAAGTCCCAATTTTTTTGTAAATATACTTTGACAAGACGACATGACCAGAGCAAAAGTGAGCCTAATAGGAAAATGAAAAACAGGAGAAATACAACAATTTAAAGAACTTCTATACTGATTAACAAATAAAGGATCAAAATGTAAACAAAAATATACATGGAAAGTACAAGAGAGAAACAAGGTCTAGCTGAGATCAGATAACAAATATAATAGAATCTATTGCGTTTGATTTGTGGAAAACAAACGGAAAAATAAATAAAAAATCCTGAAAAGGCGGATCCATTAAATGGGAGATAATAAAATCATGGAATGTATTCTCCTTCGCTTTGTTGGACATTGGAAAATAAAGAAAAATATCCAAAATATATTTATTTGCAATATACAAAAAAGATGTTTGTGAAAAATAGTTGTTTTCCATTTTACGGCATCACCAAGTTCCCTCGGGTTTCCTATCAACCAAATATGCTCTCTTTAGACTTTTCTGCAAAGGTTTTCGCAGTCCCAAATTTTTGTTTATAGATTCTCCCTGTCCAATTTCTTTCCTCCAAATTTCCTCCTTTTGCAAATAGTCTCTTTTAATTCTCTCAATCAAAATTTTCATTTCTTCAGATTTCTCCCAATCCAATTTCTTAGGGCTAGCAATTTAACCTGCCCCGCCCCGCCCTTAATGAGGCGGGTTTGGTATGACTATAGCGGGTATGGGGCGGGTTTCGTTTAAAAAAAAACCATTTATTTAATGGGGCGGGTCTGGTTTAAGGCTTAAATAAATGGGGACTCATCACCCGACCCATTTATACATGATATGACGTGAATACCCTTACATACAAGTTAAACCTAATTCTGATTTTTGAACTCTGAAGACAGAAGACATGTTTCTTCCCCTCTCCTCCAGTCCTGCCTTCATAACTTCATTTCAACCTCCATATGTCCATCAGCGTCTCTTCTTCTTATACAGACCTATCGAAACTAGCTGACTTCATTTCAACCTTATTCTGAAGACATATTTTCAGTTATGGCTCAATGCAGAAGTGAGGGTTAAATTGCATCTGATCCTCAGTTGGCTCAAGTGAGGGTTAAATTGCCTCTAATCCTCAGCTCAATTTTCCTCATTCTATTGAAGATTAAATGAAGAATTATCTCAAACTTATTCCTAGTAGCTCATTTTTTCTTTTTGTACAGGTGATTTATGATTTTTAAACGGGTGTTGGGGCGAGTTTGGTATAGGCAAATTTAAACGGGGCGGGTTTGGGTATTCCTCATTTAAGTTAAATGGTATTGGGGCGGGTTTGGGGGTAGGGTAATTTGGGGGGTATGGGGATGGTATTGCTCCACCCGCCCCCAAACCCGACCCATTGCCGCCCCTACCCCTTGATTTACATTTTCTATTAAATTCCCTAAGCCAAATTTTCCTAACAATAGTTTACCGATCTAAAAATATTTACATATAAATCTTCTATATATATTTCTTATGTAGAGTATCTTACTTCGAATATGAACTCTAAAATTTTTTTCTCTCGAGATTCTCCCAATCCATTTTTTACTATAGATTTCCTCCCTTTAGGTTCTTTCAATGCAAATTTCCTCTCAGATTCTCTAAAGATTTCCTCAATACGAATTTTCTTTCTAGATTTTCCAAACACTATTCAATATCCTTCAATAAGTGCGCCATCGGATCATCTATTAGTACAATCTTGAGATAACCAAATGCCATTTACGTAAATCTATGCATCATCAGAAAACACTAAACTAACCAAACTAAAAGCAGGCCAATAAATTTAGAAGATCGTGTTTACCCTTTTCATTCATGGAATTGCCCCTAGGACATTCTCCGGCAAAATGACATTGTCCTTCACAGTTGTGGCATTGTCCACAACAACTGTATCTTCGCCACCCCCAAACCTTATACCAACTAATCATGTTGGCCTTCTGGCTACATCCCCTGCCATGTGCTCTGGCTCCTCGCACTTCTGATGAACATCACCACTACTGCCACTACCTCCTTTACTACTTCCAGTGTTACAATCCTTAGGCAGAGTTCCATATCAATGCACTTACAATGAAGTTCAACTCATATTAATGAGCTCTCTATTTCATCCAATTCTTTGAAAAAAGCCGAGGGTGCTGGAAAACAGGAATCGTCAAAGTTGAGAAGATTCATGAAAACTTGGTGAACTGAAGCAGCTTCAATGAGACCTGAGCATATATTAGATCCACCAGGAAGGTAACTCTTCAGATTGACTCTTCGGATTGACAATTATACATAGGTTTGGGATATGCTGCAGTTGTGGGTGGAGGTGGGGGTGGGGGAGATCATTTTGCAATAGAATGCCATTTGGGACAGTTCCAAGAAGTAAAATAGAGCAGCATGATACTTAACATATTTTTCCTGCTTTAATTAGGTTAGTTTAGTCTTTTCTAATGACACGTCTGATTGTTAAGCGTTTGTTTCTTTTGGCACAGTATCACACCATAATCTGGTCTCTTTTAAAGAATGCTGGTGTCTTCTTCTCTTCAGTTTGATTTTAAGGTTATGGGCATTGTCTTTTATGATATTCCTCTCCCATCTTTTATAGATATATCATATACAGTAAAACCCCTATAAATCTAGGTAACACCGACACGGATACGGGTGTCGGTGTCCGACACGGGTACGGGGTATTGGAAACGGCAGAAAACTGTTAAGTACCCTGTAAATAGTGTTGAAAACGTGTGTCCGAGTGTCGGGGTGTCGGACACGTTTTATTTTTTTTAAGTGAAGTGTCATTGTTACCTAGCTATAAATTAATAGCTTCGGGACCAAGGAAAACTTATTAATTAAGCGAAGTTTTAATGAACTAAAAATATTACTTATTTTTCTTTTAATGAACTAAAAATTCAATTTTTTGCCGTTTCGCGCAAAGAAGCTCTCAAAGTGACAATGACATGTGAATAATTCTTTGTTGCAATACGAGAACACCACACCAGAAGTTCTTAGCGTGTTACGAAAAATTAGAAATGAGATCCAACTCGACTTCAATTTCAAGAAAAAACAAGCAACACTTGATTCATATTTTATAAAACATCCTTGTCAATGTGATATGTATTTAGTATTAGCAAATTATTACTTTATGTGCTAAGTGGGACATATAGGAACCTTTAAAAAGTTTTTTATTATGTACAATAATCTTATAAATTTAGCGAATTTATTAATTTAGTCAATTGGCCCAAGTCGGGACTAGCAAAAAATATTATTTAATCGTGATTATTAATTTATCGCACATTAACTTATCGGGGTTTTACTGTATGTAGTTTGATTAGTGGACTTAGTTTTGTTAAGAATGAATGCAGGGTCAATATACTAAATGTTCTTACATAGTCTGATTACACGTTTTAACTTGGGTATATGATATTGATATGCTCTCTTATTTTAGTTCACAAGAGTATCTATAATTGAGCACAATTCTTTGGCTGCGTGTTCTACACATTCAGGGTAGTTAATGGTACGAGGGTCGTGGAAACCGATTTTCTTTATAAACAATATACACCAATAACGCATCCAAATTAAAGCAATACACAACTTAATTTACTAGCTAAATACATCATACAACCAAATTATGGAAGCACTACGCAACATAATTCACTAACTAAATCCAAATATCCTTTCGTCTTTCAACCTTTAAATACTCGTTGATAGGTCGTAGGTCACATCCACGACCTAGGTACACGGTTTTGTGACCGGTCTCTATTTTTGTTTCCTATGTTAGTTTATTTTAGGATATTATATTTTGTTCTAGAGAATCCTCTAAAGTAGTTTCCTGTTTTAGGAGTGTAGAAAAAGATGTGGAGATCTCCTATATATATGAGATTCTAAGGTATGAGATATGTTATGTTGAGTATTGAGAGAAAGGGTAGAACACTAGGAGATCTAGAGAGAATAGAAAAAACTTGTAGTAGTATTTTGATTAAATAACAGAGATCGTTATTCGTTAGTGGCTTCCGCACTCTTAGTTTCTAACAAATTGGTACCAGAGCAAGGACGATTTTGACAGAGATTATTTTTTCAAAGATGGGGAAGAGGACTCCAAAGAAACCAAAGCAACCAACACAGAGTGAGCGTTTGAAGACGGTAGAAGATTCCACAGCATTACTGATAGTATCCAACAAGGAACTCACCGCTTTGAACAAATTAATGTCTAAGCAAATAGAGGCGATGATAGTCGCAGTGATGTCAATGCCGAACAAAAATTCAGTAACCGATTTTGAGAATAGTGATCAAGGAATAGAGATCGAGGGAATTTGTGGGAACAAGAAGAACTCAACAATGGGTAGGGGCCGTGAACTTCCGATGGGTGTTTTTATGCGTGACAGGAGGAACACACATGTAGATCCAACAAAAGCTATCCCGCTTCGTGCTGTAGGGCGCGGAAAAGAGTCGACTATGCGCCGAATCTAACATGAACGATCTGATTCAGAAGGAGAAGGTACCCGAGTATTCAACACCTTTGAGGGGTTGCACATTGGCGTGGAAAACGCTGATAAATTTGTGGATTATCACGAGAACGAGGGTTTCGGTGACGACGGAGAAGTTCAACTCTCACGAACAAACCCTATTGCACCCAACGACGAGATTCGGGAAGTCGTGCAAGTACGGGATCGACCGGAACAACGGCTGGAGAGTCGTGTCGTCACAGAACCCATGATTATTGGCGAAAATTGCGAGGAAAGGGAGAGATAGTGCGAAACGCAACCCGTACGGAAACAGGGCGCGTATTGGGTACAGGGCAAGGCACCGGGCACGACATAAATGAGGGAATGTTAGATCACGGGCAGGGCATGCTACAGCAGGGCGTGCCAGGTGACACGGGCCAACTTAAACACAAGCTTGGTACGGCACTCAAGGCACGTGCCTCAAGTAAGCCTAATTATTCGTCTCTTTCAATTGTCTTTTTAACACAATATCACATAAGATCACATAATCTTAAGGCAACACAAACACTGTACAAAAGGTCATTGCAAACTTCATTTCATTCATTTATCAACAACAATTACAAAGCCTTATTTCCTTCTCAGATGTATCGGAGTCATATTATCCTCTACATAATAGCCACTATGTAAATAGCTTACAACTAAAATGAAACATCAAAGTTGGAGATGAAGCGTACTCCCCCTTTTGGCTAACCTAAACTTTACAAAAATAAACTAACTTTTTACAAGGCTTTATTACATCCTAAAGTTACTATATATAAAATATTGGCTTGATCCGCTAAGGCGTCACACTCTCCCACTCAGCTTGGAGACGCCTCGTCGACTTCTTCTTCCACATCTGCCTCTTCTCTTTCCTCTCATGTTTGGCCTCAATCTTCCTGAGTCGGACCAGTAGGGGATTAGAATCTTGGTGCTCCCAGCAGGCTTCTGTCTCTGGCAGATCCTTCCACTTCACAAGGTACTCGTAGACTTCCTCCTTGGTGTCCGGATCAACATAGTCACTCTGTAAGCAAGAACACTCTTTGGAATTTGGCCTGGGTTGACTGGCTTGAGAGAAACCTGAGGTCTGACGGTATTTCGGCTTGGATCTTCCTTGTCTTCGTGGTAAGGCTTTAGGGCGCTGGCATAGAATACTGGATGGGTGAAGCGAAGATGGGGTGGCAGTTGAAGCTTGTAGGAAACATTTCCAACTTTGCCAATGATCGGCATCGGACCTATATACTTGGGTACCAGGCCTTTGTGTGCTCTGTCACTTTGATGCTGGAGGTGGGAGGTCTTGATCAAAACAAGGTCTCCAATCTGAAAAGGCTCTAGTCGCCTCTTCTGATCTACCCATTTCTTCATTCTGGCATATGCTTTTTCCAAATAGGCCCGAGCAATCAGTATTTCTCTGCCATTCCCTTGCAAACTAGTAGGCTCCCAAAATGTTTCCTTTATAACTGGAGACCACCGTGTGCGGTGTGAGGGGCTGCTGTCCCAACAGTATCTCAGAGGGACTCTTGTTTGTTGATGAACTCTTCTGCAGATTAAAGCAAAATTGTGCTACATCCAAGAGTTCAGCCCAATTCTTCTTGTTCGCCCTGACGAAGTACCAGAGATATTCTTCCAACATTACGTTGAAGCATTCGGTATGACCATCTGATTGTAGGTGGTTACTGGTTGAGAAGTTGAGAGTAGATCCCAATAATCTGAACACTTCCTTCCAAAACTTCCCAGTGAATCTCGAATCTCTATCGCTGACAATGCCCTGTGGCACGGCCCAGTACTAGACAATGTGCTTCACAAAGAGACGCGTTGTTTCATCTGCCGGGTAAATAATTGGGGCTGGAATGAACGTTGCATACTTAGAGAATCTGTCAATGATTACGAGAATGGAACCATATCCTTCAGTCTTAGGTAACCCGGAGATAAAGTCCAGAGAAACGCTTTCCCAAGGTCATGTCGATACAAGAAGTGGTTCAAGCTGTCCAAGTGGCAAGTCCCGATCAACTTTGTCTTGCTGGCAAATGTGACAAGTCTACGTATAATCCATCACTTCGTTTTGGCCATTGGGCCAATAGTAACCTCTGTGCAACAATGATAGTATTCTCCGCCAACCCGGATGGCCTGCCCAAAGATTGTCATGGCACTCCTTTATCAGCTCCCGCCTTAGTCCTGCAAACCGAGGAATATAAATCCGTTGTCACTTCGTATATAAAAGACCATCTTCTACCCAGAACTATTTAGTCTTCCCTTGTTTCACCAAGTTAATGATGACCTGGGTCTGAGGATCCACTGCCAACCCTTCGCGGATCCTATCTTGGAGAGTGCTGGTAACATGAGAGTGAGACTGTTTGGCAGCTATAGAGATGGCCGCTAATTCAGCTTTACGGCTCAACGCATCTGCTACATTGTTCATCCTCCCTGGCTTGTGCTCGAGATCTAAATCAAACTCTGCTAGAAACTCTTGCCAACGAGCCTGCTTCGATGTCAACTTCTTCTGTGTAAGGAAATGGCTTGCCGCACTGTTATCGGTCTTCACCAGAACCTTCATTCCCAACCAAAAGTGTCGCTATACTCGCAGACAATGTACAATAACTAGGAGTTCCTTCTGTTGTGTTGAATACCGCCTCTCTGTATCATTCAGCTTTCTGCTTTCATATGCAACCGGATGCTCATCTTATAACAACACTCCACCGATAGCATAATTAGATGCATCGGTATATACTTCAAACGGCTTGGTAATATCTGGAAAAGTAAGACTGGGTTGCTAATCACCGCATGCTTCAGATTGTCAAATGCTGTTTGACATTTCTCGGACCATGACCAAGATAAGTCCTTGAGAAGATCTGTAAAGGGTGCCGCGCGCTTCGAATATCCATCGATGAACTTGCGGTAGTAGTTCACGAGGCCAAGAAAGGAACGAACTTCTGTAACCTCCGTGGGAGCTTTCCACTCCTCAATAGTACGGACCTTTTCCATATCCATGCGGATCTGTCCTTCACCAAAAATGTGTCCAAGAAACATAACTTGTTCCTGGCAAACGAGCATTTCTCCAACTTAACATAGAGTTGGTTCTGTCGTAGAACTTAGAATACTAGGCAAAGATGTTCAAGGTGCTCCTCCATAGTGTGGATGTAGATAACAATATCATCCAGGTACACCACCACAAACTTGTCAATATATTTCCGGAAGAGCTCATTCATAAGAGTACAGAATGTTGCAGGAGCGTTGGTCAAGCTGAATGGCATGACAAGAAATTCATATGCCCCATACCGAGTAGAACAAATCGTCTTCGGTTCATCCCCGGCAACAATACGGACTTGATAGTAACCCGATCTCAAATCAAGTTTAAAAAAGTACTTCGTGGATGTAAGCTGGTCAAATAAGTCGGCAATGAGCGGTATTGGATACTTGTTCTTCACCGTTACCTTGTTCAGGGCTCGATAGTCGACACATAATCACAGACTTCCATCGTATTTCTTCTGAAATAAGACCAGGGCACCATATGGCGCCTTTGAGGGATGAATAAAGCCTGATTCCAACAGTCCATCAAGTTGCTTGCAAAGCTCTGCTAGTTCAAGCGGACTCATCCTATACGGTGCTTTGGCAGGAGGTTTGGTTCCAGGTTCTAACTCGATCTGATGATCGATCGGCCTTCGTGGTGGTAACACCTTTGGCAATTCCTTCAGCATCACATCCTTGAACTCATTAAGTACCCGTGAAACTTCCTTCGGCATGGCACTGTGATTTTGATCATCCGGCTCTAACCGTAAGGTAGCAAGGTAAGTCAACTCCCCTCGCTTCAGTCCCTTCTCCAACTGAAGAGTTGATAATATTTTGCCCACATCTCTATGCGTGGACATCTGTATGATTGAGGGATTGTCACCAAAAATCCCCAAGGAATTGACGAACGGCATCGGCACTGCTTTGTCGTAGCGAAGAAAGTTCATTCCCAAAATAATCTTGAAATCATCCAACGTCACTGCGAGAAGGTTAACCTTCCCACTCCACTTCCCATCTTAACTGGAACCAACTTGGCAACACCATGTATCGACATTGCGGCAGAGTTGACGGCTTTCATCCTGCTAGAATCTTTCACCAAACGCAGTCCCAAACGATTCGCTTCCTAAATGGCAATAAAGCTATGGGTAGCACCTGTATCAACCATCGCTAAAGTGCTCTGCCCATTAATACTGAGGTCCACGTACATGAGTCCCTTCTTGGGCTGTCTGCCAACTGAGTGGTCACGGCATTGAGCAAGTAAAGAGAACCCAAGTGAGTTTCACCGCTAGCATTTCCTTGCGCAGTGTCATTGGCTTGGTCTCCTTGCGATGCCATGAGAGCATTCAAGGCCGTCTTTTGAGGGCATTGATAAGCTTTGTGATTCCCTCCACAAAGAAAACACATTAATTTCCCTGGACGTCCTTGAAACCTGGACGAGGAGGAAGCGCCACCACTGTTTTGCGGCCTGTGGTACTCCTTCCCAGGATTGGAACTCGAGGCACCGCCCGTATTTGTTCCACCACCTCTACCCTAGCCATGGCCTTGGCTTTGACCTTGGTCTCCCCCATTTCTAGCTTGGTATTTCCCATTCTTGCCCTTGTAATTATAGGAGGATCCCGTCCTCTACTGTGACTGGAATTAGACTGAGACTGGGTCGGTCGACGCTCACCCTGTATAGGAGTGTAGTCGTTGATGCGCTCAACGGAGGCCATTGCGGATGCCAAATCTTGAACCCGTTGCCTTTGTAGTTCATTCTGGAACCATCGTTTCAAACCTTCCAAGAAACAGAATAACTTGTACTTTTCAGAAGTGTCGTGGATATCCAACATTAGGGCTGAGAACCGCTTTACATACTCACGGATGTTGTCTGTCTGCTTTAGTTGCCTTAAACTTCTCTGAGCAATGAACTCAACATTCTCGGGTAGGAATTGATTCTTCAACTCTTTCTTTAAGCCATCCCATGTGCTAATAGTACCGTGACCGCTCTAGATCTCGGCATACTTGGTGCGCCACCATAGTTTAACATCACCTGCGAGGTATATGGTTGCCATCGACACCTTTGCACCTTCGCTCTCAGGCCTGACTACATTGAAGTACGTCTCCATATCAAAGAGGAAGTTTTCCACCTCCTTTGCGTCCCTCACCCCCTCGTATACCTTGGTTTCGGGGACCTTGATTCTGAGCCGTTCTATACCGCTGCCCAAAGGTGTTGGTTCACCAGTCCCAACAACTTTAACTAGGAGATTCACCTTCGAAGATAGTTCAGCCACTTGATCTAAAAGTGTAGCCATATTCCCCTCAACTACTCCTAGCGTAACGAGAAGTTCACCCATATAGACCTAATCATCTGTGCACCCGTCCAACCGTTCCTCCAATGTCGTTATTTGATCAATAATCCCACCTAGAGCTTGCATCTTATACTCTAATTGGTTCAACCGCGTTCGGGTGTTTGGCCTGGGATTAACGGGTGGTCCTACCATCTGAGGGGCAGAGGCAGGGTAAGCAACATTAGGACCCTCCGCCATAGCTACAAGATCGCTTTCCAACTAAAACGTCGCTCTAATACCAAGACACAGACCAACTTAAACACAAGCTTGGTACGTGTGGCACTCAAGGCACGTGCCTCAAGTAAGCCTAATTATTCATCTCTTTCAATCGTCTTTTTAACACAATATCACATAAGATCACATAATCTCAAGGCAACACAAACACTGTAGAAAGGGTAATTGAAAACTTTATTTCATTCATTTATCAACAACAATTACAAAGCTTTTTTTCCTTCTCGGATGTATCGGAGTCATGTCCTCTACATAATAGCCACTAAGTAAATAGTTTACAACCAAAAGGAAACATCAAAGTTGGAGACGAAGCGTACTCCCCCTTTTGGCTAACCTAAACTTTACAAAAATAAACTAAACTTTTTACAAGGCTTTATTACATCCTAAAGTTACTATTTACAAAATATTGGCTCGATCCGCTGAGGCGTCGCACCATGGGATAACATGCCACACGTGCAGGACACATCGACATAAGCACTGTTGGGGCGCGTTTATCCAATCTCCACCTCCAACACTTGAGTTCTACAAAGTTAATGGAGGACCGACAGAGAGAGACCACGACAACGATGATTCATCCCGTGAACACAACCTCGACGCGGGAACTACCGGAGGCTCCCCAATCTTCTCCGAGGTCAGCGGAGAGAGAGGGACTCCGACGCTAACTCAAACATCGGTACTACCCTGTTCCTGACCACTCAAACAACGTCTCCAACCGGGAGGAACTCCAACTATACCTTCGGCTTCTATCTTCGTAGAGGCAGTGTCTACGGGCTTCCCAACGACAACAGGAACTCCGATTTCTCTACCCACCGAACCGACAATGCCTACTCTTCGGACAACGCAAGCAGGTATAACGGTCCAGGGTTCTGCACAACGAGGGTTTGTTTCAGAGGGTTCACAAGGGGATTCAGGGACTAGGTTTAATGGCGTCAACAAAAATGATAACGGGTTTGTGGAAATCAACAGCGGGGATTGGCGAACTAACGGACAAATATCAGTGGGAGCAACACCTTATGTACCTCCGCGACTGTAGCGGCCACCTACACCACCTCAAGGACCTCGTTATTTTGGACAGGGTGTTCCACAGAGACATTAGAATAGTGGATATGGATTTTTAGCTGAAAATAGGCAACGGGATGATGTTGAGCAGAGGGGATCGGAGGACAGGTATGGCTTCCATGACAAAAGAGGTAGAGGTCGTAGCAATACTCTGAATAACTTCGGTACACGTTCTCGCACAAACAACTATTAACCCAATGCGGGTATTGGAGGTACGAGGTACGAACAACAACCACAATACGGTACTCAGGGGTATGGCTACCAGGACAACACGGAGAGTCAGATCGCGAACGCCATTATTTCTGCGTTCCAGAATCTGAACTCTGATGTGAAGATCAACATGCAAGATTTTGATAGAAAATCAGATACAGATGATTTTATACATTGGTTAAAAAGGATTAATAAGATGTTTGCATTCAAGAAGTGCACAGGGCAGAAGGCTACCATTGGTATAGACAAATCTGACATGATATGCACTAAATTGGTGAGAAATTATTCAACAGTTGCAGGTATCCAGGTATCCAGCGGTCATGATTACATCACAGATTGGGAGGTTATAAGGGGCGAGATGATGGCTCGTTTTATCCTGAGCACTTACGATGATGAGAGTTTTGCTAAGCTTCAAACCTTATGCCAGGGATGCAGTCAGTCTGTGGATGATTACGCTAGTGACTTTTACATATTATCGTCACGTGTTGTTTTATCCGAGTCCGAGGCGCAACGGGTTAGTCATTTTTGTTTCGGTCTTACAAAGCGCATTCAGGACGAGATGATTTTATTCTCTCCACAGTCTTTATCAGAGACAGTAGAGATGGTTCGTCAGTTGAGACTAAGCTAAAGCCATTGGGATATCTGTCTTTTTCAGCACCAACTCCAGTGACCCCAACACTGACTTTTATAACGCCAACAGTTGGGGGCAAACCAGCAGGGATTGTCAGGACAACCATTTGTTACAACTGCGAGAAGATAGGGCATATGAGACGTGAGTGTCCTAGCCCACGGAAAGTGATGACGCTTATTTCCCAGCAGTTACATGATCACGTCGATGAGGCCCTGGAACAGTTATTTAGTCAGGAGTATGAGGACACAGAGGTGACATCAGGTGATCTTCCGTCTCCTTGAATTCGTGGACGAATCCTTCAAGGGGGGGGGGGGTTGATAGGTCGTAGGTCGTCACACCCACGACCTAGGTGCACGATTTTGTGACTAGCCTCTATTTTTGTTTCCTATGTTAGTTTATTTTCAGATATTATATTTTGTTCTAGAGAATGCTCTAAAAATAGATTATTTTAGTAGTTTCCTATTTTAGGAGTGTAGAGAAAGAGGTGGAGATCTCTTATATATAAGAGATCCTAGAGTATGAGGTATGTTATTTTGAGTATTGAGATAAATGGAAAAACTCTAGGAGATCTAGAGAGAACTTGTAGTAGTATTTTGATTAAATAATAGATATCATTATTCGTTAGTAGCTTCCGCACTCTTAGTTTCTAACACCTGTCTTTCTTTTACAGAATCCGCTCTGAATACTTCGTTCTTTAATCAATTTAAGCAAATATTACTTTATCCCAATGGTCTGATATACACAATCAACCAAAACTCCAACTAAATATAACTCAATATCTATTTATTAAATTTAACGAATCATTGTGCTAAACTATAAGCTCTAACACGAACCAGCTCTAACCCTTTAACAAATGTACTCTAAATTTCAATCCCACATATCAAATTATGTAAACGACGAATCAAAATCATAACTTCAAATATAAAGGGTCTACAAAAATCTTCACGAACCAATTTATTGAGTCACTAGAAGCCCAGTATTTGAATGAAATCCCAAAGGCCCGTTGCTAGAACACTTGTTCATGGGTTGTTATTTCTCTAAGGAAATATGGGCCAAACTGTTTCAAAAATGTCGCATTGCTAGAAACGTTGGTGATCTGGCGATTGATTGGTTGGCTACTTTAGGGTATGATGATATAATGACCCAATAAGTTATGTGTTACTTTCACTACCTATGTGTATCATATTTGGAGGGTCAAAAATGATATTATATTTTGAAATGAGAAGAAGTAGGTTTACCATGATATACAGGCATTGTTGTTAAATCATGAATCGTAAGGTGAATCGCATTTATAAAAATCGTTGAATCATGAATCGTTTGAATCGAATCATGAATCATATCATTCAGGATTCATACATATGTATAACATATGTTATTTATTTACTTAAATTCCTTCAAATTCTAAAATACCAAAAAAATAAAAAACTTATAAAAGCTAATTAGTTATCAGTTTTGTATCATTAGTAAGTGTATATCATTGTGTGGACTAGTTGGGAGAATAGAATTACCTAGAGTAGGTTTTTCTTCAAAGTTAAAATTTAATACTTACACTAATTAAGAGTAAAGATTCCTAAAAAAAATCGATTAAATAATAATCAACCAAAAATAGAATACCAATTTTCGCAATAGGGTTTTATTTTCTATTAAAAGCTTCGAATTTAAGGATTTTCTAACTCGTATAGGGTTTTATTTTCTATCAAAAGCTTCAAATTTAAGGATTTTCTAACTCGTATGATTCACTTATTTGTGATTTGAATCGCCGATTCACTCGATTTATGGGTGATTCACGATGTATAATACAGGTCAGGTGAGACTCAAGTATACCATTAAGAAAATGCCTGAAAATGCTAGAAACAGAGTTATATAGTTAGATTGGAATGTGAATCATGTCTTCACAATCAAATAACCCATATATGCACCTGGGCACCTCCTCATGCTTCAGGTAACATGCTCAACACTGGTGGTTCTTTTACCTGTGATAGAGGTGGGTATGAAAGAATTATGAAGGACTCCAATGAAGTGCCCTTTTTCGGATACCATGGTACGGATGAAGCCAAATCTGTCACATATCATAAAATGCAGACTATTGAGAGAGGGCTGCAATTGTGTATTCAGCAGGGTATTACCAAACTTTGTGTCAACATGGACTCTTAAAATATGATAAGCTACATCAAGCATGGCAAGAAATCCCCATGGAACTTCTTCTTTCATCGGTCCATCAAGAACCACATTAGGCAGTTTAGTGAATTTGAGATAGCTCACATATTTAGAGAAACTAATCGCTCTGCTGATGAGCTTACTTCTATCTCTATAGATATTGGGGAAAGTGTTTTAGCCCCAAGCTCCTTGTCTCCAAATTTATGTTTAAAATGCTAGGGAAAGGCACAACTTTAGGTTGTAATTCTTCCTATATTCATATATATACAGCTGGTCAGCTCAGCCTTAAGCCCAGCTTGCCTGGCAATAAAAAAAGAGATTTGTGAAAAATAGGTGTTTCCCTTTTACTGCACCACTAAGTTCTCTTGGATTTTCTCTCAAAACCAACTTTCGCTGATTAGACTTTTCAGTAAAGATTCTTTTGATCCAAATTTTCTCTTTATAAGTGCTCTTCATCCAAATATTGTGTCCAAATTTCCTCCATTGATTCTCCCTTACAAATTTTTTCTATTAGTTCTTTCAATCCAAATTTTTCATCTCTCCAGATTTCTCCTAACCCAATTTCCTCTGGAATTCTCCTGAAATCAGGATAGAGAGAAAAATGATTTTCCCTCGGCATATGTTTTCTATTTAATTCCCTTGGCCAAAATTTTGAAACTAGATCTAAATTTTTTATTTTTTATTTTTGCTAGGTAAGCAGATTTTTTATATATTAGAAAAAAGGAAAGATATACAGCAAGTCCACTAAAAAATACAAAAGTGGAAGAAAAAAAAGGAAAAGATCTAGGGGTGGGTAGCATCATTGAATCTAAAAAATTACCTATATACATTCAATTTATATTTTATATGTGGAGTATTCTTACTTCAAATCTCAATTCTAGATTCTTTATCCAATGTTTTCTCTAGATTTCCTCTCTAGGTTCTCTCAATACAAATTTCTTCTCAGAGTCTCTAAAGATTTCCTCGATATGAATTTTCTTTCTAGGTTTTCCATTTACTACATTCTTCTAACCCAAATTTTGCTTTTAAAACAAAAAGAAAAGGCTGAAGAAAAAAGAAAAACGCCACATCTTTTAATAAATGCCATCGGATCATCCATTAATACAATTCTGCGATAACCAAAAGCCGTTTATTCAAATCTATGCGCCATCAGAAAACACTATACTGACCAAACTGAAAAACAGGTTAATAAATGTACAAGAATGTGCTCACCCTTTCACTTTATGGAAATGCCCCTAGGGTATTTTCCGGCAAAATGACCTAGTCACTCCCAGTTATAGCACCCTCCACGACAACTGCATCCTCAGCCACCCCCAAAAACTTATACCAACTAATCATGTAGGCCTTCTGGATACATCCCTTGCCATGTGTTCTTGTTCATCGTAGTTCTAACGAACATCACCACCACAACCGCTGCTTCCTTTACTACTTCCTCCCGTGTTACAATCCCTAGCTAGATATCCGTATCTATGTACCTATAACCACCACTGAAGTTCCACTCATTTCAATAAGCTCTGTATTTCATCCAATTCATTGAAAAAGACCAAGGGATCTAGAAAACAGGAATCGCCTAACTTGAGAAGATTCATAAAAATTTGGCAAATTGAAAATCTTTAACGAGACCTGAGTACAAATTAGATCCACCGGGAAGGTAACTCTTTAGATTGACCTAATAACCTATTCGGCCTTTACCTTGATGGAGTCATATGAGCATGGGATTTTCCGTGAAAACTACACCTTTTTTATTAGAATTTAAAAATCATTTTCAAAGCATCACATATTTTGGTCCATGCATATGATTATTTGATTGCTCGTAAGTTGAATTGAGTTCAAAACTTCAAGGGCTAAAACTTTTATATATTGAATTCCTCTGCCGATCCACTGCCAATCGGAACCACTCAACTATCGAGCATCATATCTTTTGATTAATATATTTATTGATGATCCATCACGCATGTTTGATTAGTTTGAAAGATAAACCTTTTATTTCTTTCAGGAAGTATGGTATGAGTCTTGTAAATTATATGAATACTCATACCATCGACCCTCCAATACCAGGGTGAATGTGAACTGTTTTATCAAATGTTATTTTGCTTTATTTTGGGCAAAAAATTACCACAATGGATTTCTTAGCCCCTAATATCTCTCACATGTATACGTAGGTTTGGGATATGCTACAGGTGTAGAGGGGCATTTTGTTATAGGTTGACATCGGGATAGTTTCAAAATGTAAATAGAGTAACATGTTACTTAACATTTATTTCCTTCTTTAATTAAGTTAGCTTCGTCTTTTCTAATGACACATCTGATTGTTAATGGGTTTGTTTCTTTTGGCACATTCAAACCATAATCTGATGGTCTCTTTGAAAGACTATTGGTGTATTTTCTCCTGAGTTTAACTTTAAGGTTATGGGCATGGTCTTCTATGATATTCCTCTCTCACCTTATACAGATATACATGTAGTTTGGTTAATGGATAGAGTTCTTAATTCTGTTAAGAATGAATGTGAGTCGGTTATATACTAAATTTTCATTCGTTTCATTACATGTTTTAACTTGAGTATCTCTTATTTTAAAGGGTGATTTTTCTACTAGTAGTTTGCTTTTTAGCTCATGGGAGAGTTTGTAATTCACTATAATTCTATGGCTATACGTTCTATCCATTCAGGGTAAGACAATGATATCATAAAGAGTCCAGAAAACTTGATCAAACACTAAAAGACTATTTCATGAAGACTGGCTTTCTTCATAGGTATAGCAATAACACATCCAAGTGATGGAACTTGGAAGTACTACGTAACTTAATTCTCTAAAGTAAATCCAAATCTCCACTTTTTCAATCAAGGGTGTTTATTTTTGCATCTAATTCGACAAAATCACTTATGGATGTGAGTTTTGTTGTTGTTGTTTTTGCCACTAATTAGTAATTTTGTCAAATTAGCGGTAAAAACGAGTTAGCCCAAAGCCCCCCCCCCCCCCCCCCCCCCCGGTTTAAGTAATCTAACTGGATTTTTCTTCCTCAAATGCCCTCAATAAAATTTTAATATTCTCACCATTTACCCTTTAGCCCTAAAGCACAAAAAGAAAGTTATCGCTATAGCTACTACAACAAACCTCACTCATCTCTCCTCCCTCCTCCTCCTCCAATGGAAATATATGATTTCATGTTCGTTATTCTATTTCGTTTTTTGAATCAAGTTAATTGTTTTTACTTTGATTCAGCATGAATGAACTTTTGAACCCTATAATTCATTGATTGTTAATCTTCCAATTCTTCATTTTCTGCAACTTTTTATTTTGTTATCTTTATGGTATCCATTGAGATTTAATAGTGAGTTTAGTAAATTAGTACTACAAAATATGTTTTTATTTTTAAATAGATAACAGGGGCAATTTTGGACAACATCCACTGACTGAGAAAAAAACTTAACACAACAACCACTGATTGATTTATAGTCGAATCACATATTCAGATAGTTTCACACCCACTCAAATATTCAGTTAGATTAAGACATTTTAAAAGAAAAACAAACAACCCCTTAGATACCCATTTTTCTATTATAGAATCTATTCTCAATTCTTGGTTCTTTAATCAATTTAGACAAATATTACTTTCCTAATGATCTAATGTGCACATTCAACAAAAGTCTGGGCCTATTGGTTACATTTAACAAATCACCATATAAACTATAAGCTCTCACATATATTAGAGATAAGTCTCCTACTCAAGGAGATAACTCATGATGATGCTCTCTCTCTCTTATCTTAGATATAGTTGTAGAGTTGTAACCCGATATATAAGGGAGTGTTATCTTTGCTAGACTTGTACTTATCTAATAGTGACTATATAATGCCCTGTGAGATTCAATATAATCACAGTTGACATTAAACCTTTCATGGAATCTAGAACCTAAGTTTTACAACAATTTTTTTTTTTTTGCTTCACTGTTAAGATGCCTCTTACCTCCTCTTCTCCAACATTAAATATTTCACATCTTGTCTCGATCAAACTTGATCGCATAAACTATGTTCTGTGGCGCGCACAGTTCCTTCCACTCCTCCAGAGTCATGATCTAATCGGCTATGTTGATGGAACAAAGCCGTGTCCGTAAAAATTTTTGGATGGTACAGATGGAAAGCCTCTCTCCACCATTAATGATGCTTATCTTCAATGGCAAAAGAAAGATCAGATCTTACTAAGTTGGATCAATTCTACACTTAATCCAAGTGTGTGTCAACTATCGCTCGTTTCACTACCTCCGGCGAAGTATGGGCGTCGCATCGTACCCGATATGCTTCGCAATCTCGCACCCGCATTTCACAGCTTCAAACTCAGTTCCATAATACAAAAAGATGTAATTTGTCTATCACCGATTATATCGACAAGATGAATACAATTGTCGATAACTTAGCACTTACATGAGAACCTATTAGTGATGATTCTTTCATCAATGTCTTGTTGAATGGCGTTGTTCGGACATATGAAGCAATTATTAACTCTGTCCAAGCAAGGAAGATCTTGTTTCTCTTGATGATCTTATTAGGTTTCTTCTTGGCGCTGAATTACGGCTTGAAGAGCATAACTCTATTTCGGTTGAACTGTCGCCTTCCATTGCTTTATATACCCCTAGAACTCTGAATTTTGGTCGTGGCCGAGGAAATACATATGGAAACCAACCACCTTATGGCCGGGGATTTTCTAGAGGGTCTTCCACTCCATCTAATGTTTCACCTCACCAACATCCTCGTTGAACCCTACTCGCCACCATGTTAAATATGTCATCGTCCGGGACACTCCGCCATCAACTGCTACCATTGTATGGACCACGCATATGAAGGGTGCATTCCTACTAAGAAGTTATCTGCTATGGTTGCATCATCTACCGTTTCGCGTGATAATCAAACTTGGTTTACTGATAGTGGAGCATCTACTCATATTACTTTTGATATAGCAAATCTCTCGGTTCAGGATGAATATCGTGGCCAAGATAAAGTCGGTGTGGGCAATGGTATAGGTTTTCATATCTCACATATTGGTTCGAGTATCTTATCTCATAATTCTTCTGATTATCATTTGCGTAATATTCTGCATTGCCCCTCAATTTCTGCTAATTTACTATCAGTTCACCAATTTACACGAGATAATAATTGTTATTTTATGTTTTTTCCTGATTGCTTTTTTGTGAAGGACAAAACCACGGGGAAGACGCTTTTCCAAGGCCTGAGTGAAAATGGGCTCTACCCAATCCACCTCCGGCGTTAGTTACGTAATAAATTGAGTCTTCCATTTGCCTTCCTTGGTGAACGTGGGGCATCTCTCACATGGAATCAACGCCTCAGGCATCCAACATTTCCTATTTTAAGTCATTTAGTGAATAAATAGTGTATCTCGCTACATGGATCACTAAACAACAATGAGTTTTGTGTTTCTTGTTACCTTTTCAAGTTTCCTTGTCAATTGCTTTTAAGCCTTTAGAGTTAGTGCATTCCGATGTTTGGACTTCTCCAAGTTTTTCAATTTTTGGATCAAAATATTTTATAGTTTTTATGGACGATTATTCTAAATATTCTTGGATTTATCCTATGCGTTATAAACATGAAGCTTTTGATTAGTTTGTAAAATTTAAGGCCTCTTCTGGAAACTTGCTTTCGTATAAAATTCAATCTTTGCAAGCAGATGGTGGGGGTGAATATGTTAATACTAAGTTTCAACAATTCTTCGCTCACCATGGGATTTCTCACCGTATGTCATGTCCAGAGCAAAAGGGTGCATCTAAACACAAGCTTAAACATATTGTTGACATAGGTCTTACTCTCTTGGCTCAAGCCGGTATGTCAACTTCTTATTGGGTTGACGTATTCAATACTTTTGTTTATTTAATTAATCATCTTCCGAGTAAGGTCTTAAAATTTGTGTCCCCTATGAGAAATTGTTTCATCGGTCTCCAAATTACTCTACTTTACGCGTTTTTGGTTGCGCATGTTTTCGTTACTTACGACCGTACAACAAAAACAAATTAGAGTTTCACTCCAAACAATGTGTTTTCTTAGGGTATTCACTTCATCATCAAGGATATCGATGTTTGGATATCAACACTGGTCGAGTTTATCTTTCTCGCCATGTCATTTTTAACGAGTTTGGGTTCCCTTTAAAGCATAATACGCCAACTCTGCCTAATTTCACTCGGACCGAGGAATCGTCAACTTCGGGGGTAATGTTTCCTACACCTTCACGTCTAACTCAATTACCTACTTCATCTGATATTATTGGCCAACTTAGCTCTCCACCATCTTAGAACCCATTGATGCAGCCTAATTTAACTCCTCATAACCCTAGCCCTAATGGCTCCCATGATTCACCTCTTTTTCTATTAGCACTTATGCCACCTTCATCACCAACTCCCCAAACTACATCATCACCATCTTCATCACCAACACACCAAGCTACTCCTGCCTCAAGCAACTCCAATCAAATACAACCCGTTCCTTCATCACCAAACAACTCCAGTCCATTACAACCCCTTCCTTCATCTAATATTAAAGCCCATCCCTCTATTCCACCAACTCATACTATGGTCACACGTGGGCAAGTTGGAGTTTTCAAACCTATTCCAAAATAAGCTTTTGTCTACGACTATTTCTATTGAACCAGTTGAGCCTTCCTATTTTACACAAGCTCAAAAATCCGTTAAATGGCAAGATGCTGTGTTATGAATTCGACGCACTTCAACGTAATGGTACATGCTCTCTTGTACCGCCGTTGAAAACCATGAATGTCCTTTTTAATAAATGGGTGTACAAGATTAAAAAGAATTCCCACAGCACCATCGAACGCTACAAGGAACGGTTAGTAGCAAACGGTTTTCATCAACAACACGGGATCGATTACTTGGAAACTTTTAGCCCTGTTGTTAAGCATACCACCATTCGGGTTATTATTTCGTTTGCTATGCATAACCGTTAGCCCATACGGCAACTTGATGTGCAAAATGCTTTTCTTTACGGGGTTCTTACCGAAGAAGTATACATGAAACAACCTTAAGGGTTTGAAGATCCTAATTTCCCCAATTATGTAAGTCGATTACATAAGTTGTTATATGGCTTGAAACAAGCATCTCGTGCTTGGTTTCAAATATTATCAAATTATCTTGAGGATCTTGGATTTGTTAGGTCTAACGCCGATGTTCACATACGAGCATGGTGGCATATTTATTTTACTGTTGGTTTATGTGGATGACATCCTTCTTACCGGAAGTCGTTCATCTCATTTACACATACTTATTTGTGATTTGGGTAAGTTCTTTGTTATAGGATCACGAGAAGTTACGATACTTTCTTGGTATTGAAGCTACTTTCTCTGGCAATAATGTTTATTTAACTCAAACCAACTACGCATTGGGTCTTCTCAAGCGTAATCTTATGGAGGAGACTAAGCCATATTCTACACCTGCTATTAGTGGAAAGAAACTCGGTCCTTCTGATGGTAACTCGTTACCTAATCTTACTACTTAATGTAGTATAGTTGGGGCACTTCAATATCTAACCTTAACAAGGCCAGATCTCGCATTTGCTATTAACCAAGTATGTCAATTTATGTATCATCCTACGACGACACATTGAATTGCTGTGAAACGGATTCTCAGGTATTTTAAAGGAACACTTGATCATGGGCGGCTACTTAAATTTGAAAGCTTATTCTGATGCGAATTATATTGGAAGTCCAGACGATCGAAGATCCACAGGGGGGTTTTGCATTTTTCTTGGCAAAAATTCTATCTCTTGGAGTGCTAAGAAGCAATTAACGATGTCTCGTTCTAGTACAGAATCATAATATCGACAATTGGCTCATACAGAGATTTCATGGTTGAGAAGTTTATTTCAAGATTTAAAGATTTTTATCTAGACTGCTCCACTAATTTGGTGTGATAATATTAGTTCTATCTCTGCGGCTTCTAATCCGATATTTCTGATCCAGGAGGATTTGAAGATCGAACCTCTTCAAAAGACGCCAACTCGTTCGAACAAGTCTTGGAGCCGTTCGAATGAGATATGAGAGGAACGACCTGGAGTTCCTAGAAGACTAGTTCGAGCTGAGTCTATTTTTAGGCAAAAATAGTCAAGTCAAACGACATTTGGAGTCGTTCGAACGACCTGGAGTTTCTAGAAGACCAATTTACGCTGAGGCTATTTTCAGGCAAAAATAGACAAGTCGTTCGAACGACCTGGAGATCCAGAAGACCAATTCACGTTGAGGTTATTTTTAGGCTTAATTTGGCCAGTCATTCTAACGACCCATGGGTTCGTTCAAACAACTATTGTATTATTTCATTATTTTAGGCGTTTCAATGGCATAATGGTCATATTTTGTAACTAAGAAACTTGTAACCCTCATAAAGAGGCAAGGCTAGGCAAGATGAAATGATCTTAGATCAATCCAAGTTTTGTAAGAGAGACTTAGGATTTGTAGAGGAATTTAATTGAAATCAAATAATTGAGCAATTAAAGCTCTAAAAGGGAAATTATCCCGCCAATTATTTGTTCTTCGCATTAATTCTTCAATTTAGGTTACTCTCAATTCGATTGTGGATTAAGTGGTATCAGATTTTTAGTAACGGTTCTCGGGAGGATTGTGGTTTAGTCTCTACACGTGACCGACTCAAGCAAACGAAGGAGAAGCTAGTGAGTCCGTTGAAGATTCACCGGAAACCTAACTCGAAGCAAATGGCAAATTTGGAGATAGGCGATTCTGAAGATAGACTCACGATTTTGGAACCAAAAGTTTCTGACCTAACTACTACTCTATGGGAGTTGGTAGAGGAATTACGTCTCGCGAACCTCGCAAAATTTTCCACTTCGGTGAAACGACGATAACGCATGAAGAAGAAAGGGGTTGCGAGGGTGGATAGAGACAGTGGTACCGAGGTGGTAAATAGTGATTCTAGTGATGTCGAATCCGTCGATGAGTGATCGGTTATTGGTAAGTCAATGAATCATATGTGTAATCTTCGTATCGATTTTAAAATCAAAATTCTGGTATTCGACGGTTCAAGCGATGTCGAGAAGTTGGATAATTGGTTAGATAGGTTAGAGACCTATTTTTCCGTTTACGAATACTCCAATGCTAAGAAAATATATTTTTCGACATTAAAATTCGTAAATCATGCACTCACGTAGTGGAAGTCCTATCGGAGACGTCACAAAGTAGGAAGCTTGGGTTGGAAGGAGTTCAAGGTGTTAGTGAAGAAGTAATTTTATCCGATTGGGTATGAGCAAGAGAGATGGTTCAAATGGCATAATTTGTGCCAAAAGTATGGGAAATCCGTACAATAGTACACTACGGCGTTTCATAACCAAACTTTGGTTTTGGACATCGATGTGGACGAGTATGAGGTGTTCATGAAGTACACGGGGGTTTGCCGGAATCCATTAGAAGAGAGTTGAAGCTCTTTACTGTGGCCAATATCGAAGACGCTACCGTGAAGGCAATTATTATTTATTATTGAAGGCAAATACTTGAAGAGTGACAAAGAAGACAACAAGAACAAGTCGGGTACAAGTCTAGTTGGAAGAACGAGCATAAGGGAGTCCAAAGGAGAAGGGTCTTCATCCAAAGAGAATTATTGCAGTCATTGTAAGGCGGGTGGGCATATTCAGATAAATGTTGGAAACTTCACCCGGAGCTTAGGCCGAAGGAGGAGAAGAGCAAAAAAAAAAGATATACACTAGCCGTATCAGTTGTTGACCTTTCGTATTTAGATAAACCAAATCCTAAGCTAGCTTTTAAGTTTCAGCAGACTATGGCTACCGAGGAGTCGAGAAGAACTTTTTCATGTTAATATTCAGGTGAAGCAGAGCTTAGTAGAGGCCATTGTTGATCCGGGTAGTCAGAAAAACTTGATTTTTGAGGCGCTGGTGCAAAAGATGGGTTTACAGCTCATCCTAAACCGTATAGTTTGGGGCGAATTCAGAAAGATGCAGATTTGATGATCACGAAGCAGTGTACATTCAAGATCACTGGAAGGTTTAATGACAAGGTGACGTGTGAGGTGGTTCCTTAAGATGTATGTCAGATCATCTTGGTAGCCCTTACCTTTGGGACCGAGATGCGATTCTTTACCGTAGAGCTCGCAAGTATCGTCTTCTGATGGAGGGAAAGGAGTTCCATATCAATGCTTGTAAGGAGCATGTCACCACGAATAATTTAGTAACGGCAACTCAGGTGAAGCGGTTGGCTAATGCGAGCGGCAAGTTTGTGTTATTGGTGCGACCGGTTTAAGAGGGTACGTCGGCTAGAACGTTGTCTCCAATGCCGTATCTACAACAATTCTCCTTGATTATATCAAATATAAGAAGAGAATGGACAATAAAATGGCTGACAGGTTATCTCGACCCCAATTACTAACTATTTCCGCTATGTCGGTAGCTATGCAGATACAATCTATTGTTCCGTCGGAGAATGTTGCAGGATATGATGATCACAAAATGCGTAGTGTGATTTACCAGGAGTTGCTGCAAGACACGACATGTGAGTATGATTTGCAGGATGGTTTGTTTTACAGGGGGACTTTTCTATGTATTTCTGAGGGTAGAGGCCGTTTGAATTGGATTAGAGAGGCTCATTATTCCCGAGTTACCGGTTATTTCGGGGTTGAGCAGACTCTTTTAGATTTGCAGCGTTATGTCTATTGGTCGAAGATGCTGGGGGATGTTGCTCGTGTGGTTCGTGGTTGCGTTATATGCAACACATCTTAAGTGAAGTATAAGGCTCGACACGACAAGCATCGGGTTGAGTGTACTTTTCAAGAGGGCGACCAAGTTTGGTTGTATTTGGATAAGGAACGACTAAAGGGATAAGGTATAAAACTCAAACCTATTCGTTATAGTCCGTTCACTTTCCTCAAGAAGAAGATTGGTGACAACACATTCCAATTGGACTTGCCACATTTTATGAAGATGTATTCGGTGATTAATGTCGAGCATTTGAAGTTGTTTGAGCTGTCTCTTTTAGATGAAGACTCTACAATCGACACTCGTCTACCTTCAGTTGATGACTTATGGATGAAAAGAGAAGATCCATTGCAGGAGGATAGTATTCTAGAGAGAAAAGTTCATGCTAAGACGTAGTATCGAGCCGTTCCAAGTTGGGAAGAAAGGTCAACTACCTAGCAAGTCGAAGTTGTACAACAGGGAAATGGGCACGTCCGCATTTCCTCATCTCCAGTTCTAGCTTGAGCAGGAGCTCAAGGATCCTGAAGGGTGGAGCCATGATTCAGGAGAATCTGAAGATCGAACCCCTTCAAAATACGCCAACTCGTTCGAACGAGCCTTGAAGCCGTTCAAACGAGATATGAGAGGAACGACCTGGAGTTCCCAGAAGACCAGTTCGAACTGAGTCTATTCGACCAATTCGAGCTGAGTCTATTCGACATGGAGTTCCCATAAGACAAATTCGAGCTGAGTTTATTTTTAGGCAAAAATAGTCAAGTCATTCGAACGGCATTTGGAGTTGTTCAAACGACCTGGAGTTTCTAGAAGACCAATTCATGTTGAGGCTATTTTCAAGCAAAAATAGGCAAGTTGTTCGAACGACATTTGGAGTCGTTCGAACGACCTGGAGATCTAGAAGACCAATTCACACTGAGGTTATTTTTAGGCTTAATTTGGCAGTTGTTCGAACGACTATTATATTCCTTCGTTATTTTAGGCGTTTCAAGGGCATAATGGTCATATTTTGTAACTAGGAAACTTGTAACCCTCATAAAGGGGCAAGGCTAGGCAAGATGAAATGATCTTAGATCAATCCAAGTTTTGTAAGAAAGACTTAGGGTTTGTAGAGGAATTCAATTGAAATCAAATCATTGAGCAATTGAAGCTCTAAAAGGGGAATTATCCCGCCAATTGTTTGTTCTTCGCATTAATTCTTCAATTTAGGTTACTTTCAATTCGATTATAGATTACTTTTACTCTCGCATGAAACATCTCGAAGTTGACTACCATTACGTTCGCAAAAAAGTTGTTCGGAAGGAACTTGATGTTCGATACATTAATACAATCGACCAAGTTGCTGACATCTTCACAAAGGAACTCTCACACAATCGTTTTAATTTGCTAAAGGGCAAGCTCATGGTCCGCCAACGCCCCATCAGCTTGAGGGGATGTATTAGAGATTAGTCTCCTACTCGAGGAGATAACTCATGATGATGCTCCCTCTCTTATCTTAGATATAGTTGTAGAGTTGTAACCCGATATATAAGGGAGTGCTATCTTTGCTAGATTTGTACTTATCTAATGGTGGCTATATAATGCCATGTGGGATTCAATATAATTATGGTCAGGGGCGAAGCTAGGGGGACCAGTGGTGTCAAATGACCCCACTGGATTAGCCAGAAATCCCTTACCAGATAGCTAAAAATTATACATATATGTATAATTTGTATATATTTTATCTCACTCACTTCTAATCATATAATTGCTATTGGTCTAGTGGACAAGTATGTTGGTTTTGACTACTTAAACAAGGGTTCAAGTCCCCACGGCCTCATTTTTATATTTTTTGATTATCAAGTTATACTTATCATTTAACATTACTTTTAGGGTCTGTTTGTTTGCCAAGTCTCACACGTGAGACATGACAAGTTGTGGTAGATGCAACTCCTACTAGTGTTTGTTTGACCAAATCTTATAACATTGAAGTCTCCGCGGGAAATCTGAAAGCCACTTTGTTTTCTGTTCAGTTTTCCACCATAATAGGTGAGATTTAAAAATCTTTCTCTTCGTGGGAGTTCGTGGGAGTAAGAAAAGGAGATAGACCCCGATAATATATTTCTTTCTAACTCTCTGAAGCTTTTTACACAAACTATCATTTGCTTTCATGTACGAATCTCCTCTCTTAAAGCTGTGATCTCCTCTCTCAAAGCTGTGATTCAGGTTCTTTTTTTTCTCTCTCATCTTCTTTCTGCAAAACTAAAATGTGGGATTGCTGGATTTTGGATTTTTTATGTTTATATGGCAAACTAAAAATGGAGTTTGTTGATTTGAAAGTTCTTTCTTCTTCTTTTGACAAACTAGGAAGTGGGGTTCGATGATTTAGGAGATTCTCTTGATCTTATCCCCATGTTTTAATCACTATAATTTCCTTTTATAGATAGACTCTGACGATGATGATAATCTTATTGCTGCGTGCACTATACTAATTGTGGTATGCGCGGCAATTGCATTAGTCGAATCAATGAATTATGTAAATAGGTTGCCGACTATCAATAGAGATGATGAGAGACATCTTTATTTGAGAAGATTATATGAAGAAAGTGATACAAAATGTCACGAAATGCTTCGTATGAATCGAATGACATTCAATCATCTTTGCGCTAGACTAGAGACCAAAGGGTTGAAGAAATTACGATTTGTAGATGTTAAAGAGCAAGTTGTTATGTGTCTTCTAGTAATTGGGCATGATACACGAAACTCTCAAGTTAAGTTTGACTTGATCCGATCAGGTCACACAATCTCTTGATACTTTCACAGAGTTTTGCGAGCAATTCTTAAGTTAGGTGTGGATCTTATTAAGCCTGCAACTACCGATTTTTCTCCGACAATGGGTAACGATAATAGGCCATGGGCAAACCATTATTTTAAGGATTGTGTAGGGGCAATAGATGGAACTTTTATACATGCCAGTATACCGGCGGAAGATCGACCAAGGTATAGAAATAGAAAAGGAGACATAAGGCAGAATGTGTTGGTTTCATGTGGATTTAACATGAGAATCACATATATATTGGCTGGGTGGGAAGGTTTGGCTCACGATAGTAGGATGCTTAGAGCGGCGGTAAATGATCCAAGAGACCCTTTCACTATCCCTGCAGGTATTTTTAATAATCACTTATGGCATGATCTTAATTTTTTTTTTTACATCGTATTTACTATCTTTCATTTTATTAGGTAAATTCTACTTGGGTGATGCCGGGTTTGCTAATGTCCTTGGTTTTCTAGTACCATATCGTGGTGTAAGGTATCACCTTAAGGAACATGATGGAAGATCCCCCACTAATGCAAAAGAGCTCTTCAACTATCGTCATTCATCTTTGCAAAATGTGATTGAAAGAACATTTGGCCTGTTGAATAAACGTTTTGCTCATCTCAGATCGTATCCTTTTAATAACATTGAGACCCAAACAATGATCGTAATGGCATGTTGCATTATTCACAACTTTATATTAGAAGTAGACCCATATGATATGGGTGATAAATGGGTCACACCTGAAGAAGAACCACATGAGGATTTTGGAGAACGAGAGGGCATACCTGCACTTCAACCATCTGCAACATGGACGGGATTTAGGGATCATTTAGCTGAGACTATGTAGAATGAATATAACCATCATCCATAGTTTAGGATATTTACCAAGTATATTTTGCATATATATTTGGAAGTATTTGTGTTATGTTTTAATGAAGAAGGTATCAACTTTAATAGATGTGATAATTGGCGTTAAACTTTCTTGTGTTTTGTTTTTCTTGTGAAACCGCATGTCTGAGGTGAAAAAATATATGGGTTTACATGTAGCTAGAGATGTAAATGTTATATTCTTATGTTACATATTTAAATTTCTTTTCATCGTGGTGATAGGTATGGATTCAGAGCCACATGTCTTTATAAACGAAGATGGTGAGGGCGATGGAGAAAAAAGTAAGGTTATTGGGGATGATATGATGGATCGCATTCTCCTAAACACATTGCATGAGCAATTGGCTAAAGGCGGTAAGAGTGACAATGGGTGAAAATTGTCAGCTTATAATGTCGCAGTATTTAATGTAAACAGGGGATTGAATATGGAGATTACTACGACCAATGTTCGAAGTCGGTTAAAGACTTGGCGGTTACATCATAATGTTGTGAAGGAGATGAAGAATATTAGCGGTTTTGGGTGGGATGAAGAAAGAAAAATAGTAGTCGCCGACGAGGGCTTATGGAAAGAAGTTCTGAAGGTAGCCACTTTATCTTAAAGCATCACATCCT
Source organism: Kingdonia uniflora (assembly GCA_014058105.1). Taxonomy (NCBI): domain Eukaryota; kingdom Viridiplantae; phylum Streptophyta; class Magnoliopsida; order Ranunculales; family Circaeasteraceae; genus Kingdonia; species Kingdonia uniflora. The sequence continues at coordinate 52,662 of JACGCM010001059.1, read as the reverse complement.
TGAAAGAAAGTTCACAAGACATACACCTGTATTTTACTTTCAAACAAAGTACTTTTTTTTCATTGAAACCATTTACCTCTATAAAGTACTGTACTATGATGATTAATATACACCGCTTTACTTGTTTCTAAATAGACGAGGAAACACTTGAAGATATTCAAAGGAAAGCCTTTGTCTAACTATGAAGAGATTGCAGAGATACTTGGCAATGATCAAGCCAATGGCTCACATGCGACAACTATTCGAAATACGAATGTTGATTTGGGGGAAGAACATGATCACGACTATGCCCCTGAAATAGGGAACCAACCTCCCCAAGTTGAATCACCATTTCCAAAAGTTGTCACCTCTCCAAATCCATCAACATCTAATATTGCCCCAAAGAGACGAAGAAATAGATCATCAGGTGAGTTGGTATCTAAGCAACTGAAAGGGCTTCAAGAATGCGTTTCTAAGGTTGCAGATGCAATGATGTTCAAAAGCCGTGATCAAGATGCCCTTATGGAAAAAGTAACCGAAGAGCTTGAAAAGTTGGAAACGTTAGATCTTGAGGCAAAAGTGAAAGCAATGGAAATGTTTGCCACTAACACAGGTATGGCAAGAATGTTTCTTGCAATGAAAGATGATGCTAAGGAGTTTTGGCTAAAGACCCGTTTTCTTATTATTAATCGTTGATGAAGGATTTGGGAGGGAATATTTTGACTACATTATTTATGTTGTTTTGGTATGGCCTTGTTCATCTTATAATGATCATTTGCTCTTGTACAAGTCTTTTGTGTTCTATCTTCTAGCAAATATTATTGAGTGTTTGTTGTTTGTGTTCTATTACAGGTTACTAGAGTGAAATTTTGACTAAGTTATGCTTTACTTTATGGCTGAAAGTTGCAGGTACCCAAATGGTTTATACACTGAGAATTTTATGAAGACTCGCTATAGGTTGCAGATGTTATAGACACGAGCTTCAAACCTCCTTATCCAAAATGCTATATTTAAAATTTATCTCTCGCTATAACAATGTCTCTTAAATTTGGAACTCGCTGCCATACTTATATTTTCTAACTTAGCCTTTATGCATCTTTATCAAATTATGCATTATGTATTGGTTCTTTTTTCAGGTCTCTTAAATTTGGCGCAAGGATAGACGCGAGTGTATAATACCACAGACTTCATATGATGCTTACTTTTCTTTGTTATTTTTAGTTTGGTCAAAATGGTTGTTGGTAAGGGGAAGTTCATTGATGATTCTAAGCAGGTACTACTAGAGATCCAGTTTACTTATCTTAGTTTGTGTCCAGGAAAGAAGTAAAAACTAGAAAAGAAGCCGAAAGCCATTGGCAACTGGAATGTATTTATGGCAGTAAGTTCTTAACCCATGTAGTTTCATTATTTAAACTCCGAGGTTGTTATTCTGTTTATGTGGCTTGTAGAACATTGCCAAAGTTAAGCAATTCCTTGCTAAATCAGATATTTTACGTCCACTAAGAAAATAGAAACTAAATATTTTACATATTAATTTAGTCGTTTTCATAGTATACTACTTGATCCTATTGCTAATGGTATGTTGGAAACTCTGTAGGATCGATCAGAATGCATGAAAATGAATGCAAGATTAACATATTCCATTTCAAAACCATTTTTCCGGTGTCTAATGTCCCCATTGCTTAAGGATTTATTTAGCTGATATGTTGATGTTTTATAACTTAGTTGTTGGGTATTCGCTTGCTTTCTTATGTGATATATTCGTAGGATGGAAATTGTATTCTTATTATCACAGAGGTCTAAAGTCCCTATCAAAAAGTATGTACAGAGGACCTAGATTTATAAATCTCATGGTCAGCCAAACGGCGAGAATGAGATTTGTTGGGAGTTTAAAGTCCAACTCTCATTGGCAAACCAAACACATTATTGGGAATTGCATGTCTCAGGAATGCAAGTCTTGAGACATTCAACTCTGAAAACATAGCTTAGAGTTGCAAACAAACGTAGCCTTAGATTGGGGACTTCTAGGACTTTCTTTTTTTTAAACTTGGCATGAGTTGTAATATAAGCGATACTAAAATACCCTAATATGTTTCTCGTTTTGTTTTTTGACCCCAGTGGACTCAAGTCTTGGCTTCGCCCCTGATCATGGTTGACATTAAAACTTTCAACATAAACCAGCTTTAACCCTCTAACAAATGCACTCTAACTTTCAATCTCAAATATCAAATTACTTCAACTATGAATAAAAATCATTATTTCAGCTATAAAGGCTGTAAAGAAATCTTCACTAACCAATTTATTAAGAGTCACTTGAACCCCACTATCTGCCCGAAACTCCAAAGACCCATTGCTCAAAATTGCATCACTTTCCCCAATCTCCAAACTCACAACCCCGTCACTGCATCTACCAGATGAAACTCTAATCAACTCTGTCATATGTTTTTGCCCAAACCCCTTGTTTTTTTCATAAACAACTGATTTTAAGTTTGACCCAGGAAGGAAAAACGACTTAAACAAAATGGGGTTTGAAGATTTGAGATTGGGAGTTGAAAAAAGAGGGAATCTAAAAGTAGGGTTGTAAAAGAGTGATGTTGTTGACATGCTCTTCTCTCTTGAGCTCAACAGAGTGGTTGAGGTTGAGGTTGAGGTTGAGAGGGGGCATATTTTTTACCAAGAGGGAGAGATAAGAGCTCCACAACATGTGTTTTTAATCAAACATGACGATTGGTTTGTAAATTTATCAGAAAAATCCAAGAGGGAAGCAACTAGCATATCCATTTGATTACTTAAACGCATCTCCAATGGTTGTGTTAAGATCTAACATCTTGTATCCACTTGTATTTTCTTAAGCCTAAATCCTTGATATTCTTAAGCCCAAATCCTTGTATTTTATTTAGTGGCATAGCGATCACCAATAATGAGAACCAACAATACTATTGTGGGTTTGAGTATAGTAGTTCGAACGGGCCTCATAGCCGTTTCGAACGAGACTCAATTTTTTCCTAAGAACTGACCCAGTTACAATAATCTGTTGAGGCTCATAGTCGTTCGAACGAGCCTCATAGCCGTTCGAACAAGACTTTTTTTTCCCTAAAAACTGACTCAGTTATAATCTTCATTTGGTTTGCTTGAATCCGTTCGAACGAGACTCATAGTTGTTCGAACGACAATGCGGAGGTCTATTTTGAGAGGTCATTTAGACCATTGATTTTGCCTCGTTATTGTAATAAGTCTCCCAAAGGTATTTGGTAGCCATCATTGGTGAGATTTTATTGTGAGAAATATTTTGAAAGAAAACCTTGAGAGACCTCAAATTGGTTTGTGATTGTAACATTGGATCATTGAATTAAACTTTTTTTTTTCTCTCTCTATTTTGTGTGGATGTAGGCAATTCGCCGAACCATAGTAAATGTGTGTTGTCCTTTGATTGTGTGTATTCTTTTAATTTGTTCATCCCTAATCGGATCGAATCGGTGGTCGGCTTCCGCGACGTGTCTCGACAGCTATTGCGTTCTTGTCGAGAGATATGACTCGACAACATGTCATAAGGATACATAACCCAATAGTGATGATGGTTGTACTAGGCAAATTTATTTAGTATCTGATTAGTTAAGCTCATTGGCTTTAGAGTACGTAGGAGTTATATGTTGGGATCTCACTCTACTTGACATTGATATTCCAAGTCGCCATAGGGGATTGAGTGGTGAAATAAGGACAATATTTCATGCCTTTAACATCTACAAAATTCGTTACAACTAGTTTTGCTTGTGAGAAGAGGAGAAGAGAGGATGTTGAGTAATGAAATGATCAGTTATATTTTAGTTTTGGGTTTTTAAGCAAAGTCAAGTTTACAGGCCAAGTTGTTTTACTCACGGCCTGTCATAATGCTTTAAGATGATAGATAATTCTTCCTTTTGTTGTATAATTAATGTTTGCGAGTTTTCCGTTTATCATCAAAAACTTTATGCGTATGAAAACATCCAAATAATAATTGGGCAATCTTACCTATTTCAAAACTATTTTAACCTCGTAACACATCTAGTAGTTAAGTAAGCTAAGGTTTGTTAAACTTTAAGCATACAGAACCATATTAAGAGGTTGCAGTTGAAGTACAACATCTTATTTAGTAGTAGATAAAGACTAGAGAGTATTTAAGACTAGTACTACCCGTGGCTCGCCACGACGATTACGTCGATGCGCCTTCGGAGCTACATAATTATCCATTAACACGCCTTCGGCGCTAAAGAACTTGTAGATGTAAATAATCCAAAAAAATCCAGATAATGATATGATAAATCATTAAACAATGTAATGTATGATATACCTGACATCCAATATCTTGTATAAAGATACATGCACTTTGAGATATGCAGGTCCCCTTAGTTGCCTCTCGCGTTCTCTTTCTCTTCTACCACGTTGAGCTAAAGTTCTTCTTGAGAGGCCATTCTCAGTTGAAGGAGTAAGGAGACTTGGCGACGTAACATCATTGGTTGTATGCACCCTATTTGACGGGGTATTATCATTTGAAGGTGTTGATCGTATCACCATTCTGCCGGCAGGAGGAATATGTGGTGATCCCTAATTAGTAATTCCAAGGAGTATTGGGTTATTTTGTTCATCGTTCAAATTTATAGTGTTTTATACTTTTACGATAGTACAATTATAATTAGTCAAATATGGAAAAATATAGGCTGTAATTTTAAGTAACTAATTTTAATTAGTTACGAAAACAGAGACAAAATAAATAACCAATTGCGGAAGATGGAAATATAGGCTAAGCACAATTGAGAAAGATAAAGCTAAGTACATTGACGAATAATGTAATGCGAGTTACCTCAGGAGCATCCATAATGAAGAATAGTTGTTTCGACCCTTTGACGGTATAGTGAAAGGAACTTACTGTAAATTCAACGAAACTTTCATTATTAAGAGTATAACAACAAGTATAAACAAAACCCTAAGTATATCACAAATTAGAAGAAATCAAAACATCAAGTATAAACAAAACCCTAAGTATATCACAAATTAGATGAAATCAAAACAACAAGTACCAACAACAAGTATAACATTACACCAACAACAAACATAACAGCAACTATAGTTTGTTAATTACTCATGTGAAATGGAAAAGATTAAGGTTAATGCAATTGCATTATTAAAATACTACTCTAAAGCAGGCTTAATAATCAGGCTTGTTAGTATATAAAGTTAACAATGAAGAAAGGACTGAAGTGAAGGAAATGGATATGCCATGACTCACACATTCAAGATAATTGCGGAACAATTGGACAGTTATCTGTATGTAGTGTTTGAATAAAACAGCAGTTTGCAACACAGTTAATAGAAGGATATCGAGAATTCCATCAGCTTTAAAAAGATCTCACCAAAATACCCGTGGCTCGCTGCGGTAAATATGTCGACGTGCCTTCGGGACCAAGTCACGGTAAATATAGTGACCTTGGTTTAATTACTCGAACCACAAAACTACTGCAGCCACTATAATTATTGTAACCTTATGATATTTCTTATAGTTTTGAAAGTAATGCTGATGTTTGAGATGAAAAACAAACCGCTATAAACATCTTTTGATCTTCCCTCTTGGGACAAAATAAACCATTGAGACAATGTCTATAAACAAAATCAATCCAACATGAAGAAGAAAAACGAAAGCATACTTTATATTGGCTTCCAAGGAATTCATTCAAAAGTTCCATTTACTTTAACTTATCAAATATTTATACAGACTATGAGTTACTAATGTTTGATTTTGTTAACTTGAATCTATAAATTATGCTTTTCGTTGGCTTATTTCCTTCTCAATCTGGCTCCAGGTTCATCTTCGTTGAAACCCAAACAAAAATAAAACCCATTCGTAAACTATTGAAAACCCTAAATGTTTGTGAAGCGCATATATTTGAGGGAGAAAGAGAAATACAACAAGCATGATTCATAGATTAAAATATGTACCAACAAAACCCTAAGTAATACAAACTCTGGAGAGAGATGCAGCAACATAAATGATAACAACATTAACCTTAAAAATCTAAAAATCATAGCAAGTATATACTTATATAATACTTATGAAACATTCATTTTTGGAGTTTGCTTCATTTAGTATCGAGAGTAGACGTCAACATTTTCTCGTGGTTATCTGGCGTCAGTGAGTACACGAGGAATGACTATAGCTGGACAGACTGACTCTGAACAGGTAAGTGGGTTTCTAACTCTTTGTTCTAAAAAGTCAAGCCTATGCCTTTTACAGAGTATGAAAAACTAGTAAGAATGTCTTCCTTTAGAAAATAGAGCTTCTATTCGAATAGACTATTTTCTATTTGAATATAGATGGAAAGATTCCTTCTATTCGAACAGGATTCTGTCTATTCGAATAACTTACTTCAGCGTGCTTAGATAGATTTCTTCTATTGGAATAGGATTTTGGTATATTCGAATAACTTACCTCAGCGTGATTTCAAAGCTTGGAAAAATTTCTTTTATTCGAATAGGATTCCTTTATATTCGAATAACTCACTTCAGCGTAATTTTTAGCTTGATCCTATTCGAATAGGATTGTCTCTATTCGAATAGAGCCCGTGTTTTTTGTTTCGTTATTTAAGACATACTTACCTTTTTTTCAATCTCACTTCTTGAAAACCTATAATTTTAAGGGATTGCTTTTGAGAGTGAAGAAAGATTTTCTTTGAGCGATTCAAGAAAGAATCAAATCACTAAAATCTTGAATCAATTTATTAATCAAGAAACCCTAGTCATGCATTAAAGAACTTGAGCAATTCTAGACTTGAAGCTTCGACGAGAGATTGAAGCGAGGCGTTGCCAGAACGCGGGATTGATTGCAAGAAGATTACTCGAAAGAGATAACCATGAGAGGTGTTTATCGAGTCTGTAAGTGATTAAATTATTATAGTTCTTTTTCATATAGTGGATTGTTTAGTTGTCGGGGATTCGACAGCGACCTGTGGGTTTTTCTCCTGAGAAAGGTTTTCCCACAGGGTTAAAAATCGTTGCATGCTTCTTTAATTTCCAACTACTTGTTTGACATTATATAATTGGATTAACTTGATTTAAGTTTATCTTAGGCCATTAATTCAAAGGAATTAGGACCTGACGATTTAGACCTAAAACAATTGAAATTGATTAGTCTCAAGCGTCTAAAAATTTTAATTGGTATCAGAGCGGTCACGCTTTGAGGTTTAACAACCTACGCGTAGATCCCAGATAGTTCACTTGAGAGTAATGAGTTTTGAGAAGTTTGGAGGTCCTGTAAATCACCCTCCACTCTTTGATGGCAAAGATTACCCATACTGGAAAGTTCGAATGGTTGCATTCTTACAATCAATCGGAGAAGATGTATGGATTGCCATTGAGGATGGTTGGTCGCATCCTACAGAGATGCAAGGAGCACCAGCTGATGCCATAGAGGTCCGAAACCTAGGAATCAATGGACAAAGGATGAAAAGGATGAAAAGGATGCCGCCGGCTATAATTTTAAAGGCCTCAATGCAATCTTTATGGCTGTGAGCCAAAGTGAGTTTTGACATCTCTCTGCTTGTACCACTTCGAAAGAAGCTTGGGACATTCTAGTTCAAACTCATGAGAGCGATGATATAGTTAAGGAAAGTAAGCTACAAATGCTTGCTTCACAATTTGAGAATATCAGAATGATCGAAAATAAACCGTTTGATGAATTCTATGCGAGGCTAAGTGATATTTCAAACACTAGTGCCGCATTAGGAGCTCCTTATTCTGATGTTCAGATTGTTCGTAAAGTCCTAAGGTCTCTTCCTAAGAGCTTTAGGTCCAGACGTGATGCTATCGAGGAGGCTTAAGACCTAAAAAACTTAAAGCCTGATACATTAGCTGGAAAAATTGCGAACGTTTGAACTTGAGATGAGGATGGAGAACCCTGAGAAGAATAAGAGTGTTGCTTTCAAATCTTCATCTTACTCCTCATCTTCCAAGGGTTCTAGAGAGGTTGATCACTCATTTATCTCAGATGATGATGAAGGTTCGGATATAGATTCATCAATTGCTCTTATTAGCCAGCAGTTTCAAAAAATCTTGAAGAAACGACAGTTTCAAAACCAAAAACAAAAACAAAAGCAAGGGCAATCAATGAACTATAAACCACGACCTCTTGATCGGGTCAAGACATATAACCGGTAGACCAACAGTGATATCGACCTTAATCAAGTTGAATGCTTTAAATGTCACAAGTTTGGTCATTATGCCCATAGCTGTCCTAGTAAGAAATTCGGCATTAATCATAAAGCTATGAATATCAGTGTTACTTGGGATGATAATGATGATGAACATGATAACAATGAGATTCATTCCCAAGTAGTTGATAACGAAAATTTTATTGCTTATCCTATTTTTCTTACTTGTGGCAATAGTAATTTTGATGTCTTTGAACTTGAAAATTTTGATGAAAATTAGAGTAATCAAGAACAAGATGAGTTTGATGACCCGACTCTTGAGGACTTTTATGCTCAAACTCTCGTTAAGTGTATGAAACTAGGTAAACGTAACAATATCTTGAAAGACCAAGTTGATACACTTACATGCGAACTTCAAAGCAAAACCGAGAGTACAAGTCACGAGATAGAGGTACTTGAGAATGAGAAACAATGCCTTAGTGACAAAGTTGTTTTTCTAGAAAAAGAAGTTAATGATGTTAAAGAGAAAATGAAATCAACTTTGGACGAACTTCGTTTGGCCAAGCTTGATGTAGTTTTATCTCAGCAGAAACTTGAGAAGTTCTGTCATGGGGCCAGGAACATTGATAAAATATTATGTATGGGAAAGAGAGACAGTGACAAAAGGGGTCTAGGATATGAGGAATCTCTTCCTAGTACCAAGACTCCCCAAATCGCAATGTTTGTGAAAGCAACTGCTACTACCTCGTTTCCTAAACATGACATGATATCCACTACTTATGATCATGCCCAAAGGGTTTCTTACTCTCAAATTTACTATTATAGTCTATGTGGTAGAAAGGGACATATTGCATCGTACTGTAGATTTGTTGGACCTTATCAATCATATGTTCGCCCTTTTGATGGATATCGATATAATTCTAATGCAATGTCTACTAACGTGAAACGTGAGAATGTATCTAGATGGTTTGCTCAGGAAACTACAGGTTGAAGAACTCTTTGGAGCATTTGGGTACAAAAGATAGATTTGATACCTCAGATAAGGTGTAATGTTACACTAACTGCCATGAATGCTTTCAAATCAGTTCAATGGTATATAGATAGTGGGTGTTCCCGTCATATGACTGGTGATGAATCCAAATTGTGTCACCTAGAGAGTATTCAGGGAGGTGATGGAAGCACATCCCCTGTGGTTGGAAGGGGACAGGCCGAAGGACTTGGTACTCCGGTAATTGACAATGTTCTCTTGGTTAAGGGGCTGAAGGCGAATCTTCTAAGTGTCAGCCAACTATGTGATACGGATCATACTGTTACATTTTCCAAAGGTGGATATGAGGTTTTGAACTCTCAAGGACAACGTGTGATGCATGCTGCTAGAACCGTTAATAATTGCTATGTTTTTCAACAAGAAGTTATACTATGTAACAAAGCAAAACTGAATGATGTGGAGTTATGGCATCAAAGGTTGGGACATATAAACTTCAATGATTTGTCCAAGATTACAAGTAAAGAGCTGATTCAGGGAATTCCAAAGTTGGGAAGATTGAGCAACGTGGTTTGCGGTCCATGTCAAGTTGGCAAGCAAACAAAGAGCTCTCACAGGAAGTCTAATATTATTGCTACTACTCGGAATCTTGAGCTGATACACATGGATTTGATGCGTCCTATAAGAACGGCATCCTTGGGAGGTAAAAAGAACATTTTGGTAATGGTAGATGACTTCTCTCGGTATACATGGATAGCACTTTTGAGAGAGAAGTCTAACACATTTGAAGAATTCCGTACTATGTCACTTCGAATCCAAAATGAGAAAGATTGCTCTATTGATAAAATTCGAAGTGATCGTGGAGACGAGTTTAAGGATACTGGGGTGATTGAGTACTGTACTTCTAATGGGATTAAACATAAATTCTCTACTCCAATCACTCCACAACAAAATGGAGTTGCAGAAAGGAAGAATAAAGTTCTTCAAGAAATGGGACGTGTCTTTCTTCATAGCAAGGATCTTCCGACACACTTTTGGGGGGAGGCCATTCATACTGCGTGTTATACTATTAATAGAGTATATCTACGTCCACTTACCTTAAACACGCCTTATGAATTGTGGTTTGGAAAGAAGCCGAATGTCCATTATATCTGGGCTTTTGGAAGTAAATATTTTATCTTTAGAGATCGAGAAAACATTGAGAAATTTGACTCTCGGAGTGATGAAGGTATTCTTTTGGGCTACTCAACAAATAGTAGAGCATTTCGAGTCTACAATTTGAGAACCAAAGTGATGATGGAGTCCTGTAATGTGGTAGTAGATGATACTTATACCATTGGTTCTACAGATGTGAGAAAAGATGACTGTACAACGGAAACTCTAGAACCATCTACTGATATTCTTGCATCGAGTCCCACATCAAAGAGTGATTCTCCGTTGCCTACTCCACGACTTCCAATTCTGACATCCCCTCCCGCTCCAAGTGTACCGCAGCCCGGATGTCATCAAGTTCGTAAGGATCACTCACATGCCGATATTATTGGGGATGCTACTTCTCGAGTTCAAACTAGAAGCCAACACCATGAGACGATTCACTGTGTTTGTTATGTCTCGGTGATTAAACCAACCACGGTAAAGGAAGCTATTTTAGACAAATATTGGCTTTATGCAATGCAAGATGAGCTTCGGCAGTTTCGACGTCAAGATGTTTGGGATTTGGTTCAACGCCTTTCAAGTACAAATGTTATTGGAACTAAATGGGTTTATAAGAACAAATATGACGAACTTGGGAATATAATTCGAAACAAAGCTCGATTGGTCGCTCAAAGGTACAATCAAGTAAAAGGGATTGATGTTGTTGAAACGTTTGCCCCTACTGCAAGACTCGAGTCTATTTAGTTATTGTTCGCTCTTGCTTGCAATTAAAAATTCAAGTTATATCAAATGGATGTAAAGAGTGCATTTTTGAATGGGCTCTTAGAGGAAGAAGTGTATTTGTCTCAACCAAAAGGGTTTGAAGATCCTCATCATCCCGATCATGTGTTCTACTTGAAGAAGGCTCTTTATGGTTTGAAGCAAGCTCCTCGCGCTTGGTATGAACGACTTTCCAATTTCCTCTTTGCTAAGGGATTTGTTCGAGGGGGAGTTGATAAAATATTGTTTATCCAATGGGAGGGAGGCGCGATACTAGTTGCCCAGGTATATGTAGATGATATTGTGTTTGGCTCTACTTCAAGTTCACTAACCTCTTCTTTTGCAGCTTTAATGAAAAGTGAATTTGAAATGAGCATGGTTGGGGAACTAACTTACTTCTTAGGTATCCAAATACGACAAATGGATAGAAGAATATTTCTTTCTCATTCTACGTATTTTAGGGATCTTGTGAAGAAATTTGGTCTCTCTTCTGCAAAGCCTGCTAGGACACCCATGAGTACCACAACAAAGCTAAGTAAGGACTCGACAGGTAAGGATATTGATCAAAAGACGTATAGAAGTATAATAGGGAGTTTACTTTATCTTACTGCTACTCGTCCTGATATTATGTTTAGTGTATGCATATGTGCTCGTTATCAAGGTAGTCCGAAAGAGTCCCATTTACAGGCTGTTAAGTGTATTATTCGTTATGTATATATGACTTATGATTTTAGCTTATGGTATTCACATGACACAACCTCTGAGGTTATTGGGTATTCTGATGCAGATTGGGTAGGTAATGCAGATGATAGGAAGAACACTTCTGGTGGATGCTATTATATTATAAATAATCTTGTGGCTTGGCCGAACAAGAAGCAGAATTGTATTTCCCAATCCACAGCAGAAGCGGGGTATATTGTTGCGGGTAGTTGTTGCACTCAATTGATTTAGATAAAACAGATGGTGCTTGACTATGGAATAGTCCAGGGGACAATGTCAGTGTTTTGTGATAATACGAGTGTGATCAATATCTTCAAGAATCCTAAACAACATTCCAGAACCAAGCATATCGACATTCAGTTCCACTTCATCTGAGATCTTGTTAAGCGCAAGATAATCAGTGTTGAGTATGTTCCTACAGAGAATCAATTAGCCAATTTTTTCACCAAGTTGTTAGATGTTATGAGGTTTGAGCTTTTGAGATGGTCGATTGGTGTCTGCTCTATTGATTAGGTATGTCTTTTACTTCCATTTTACACTATTTTGGTAGATTATCACAGTGATATATGTTTGGTCAGATACATTTTCCAATTTAATGTTAGGACAGTTCAGTATAGTGTTTACTTGGATATTAATTTCTCTCACGATACTTAACTCTCGCATACTTAGACAGATAGGCACTCATTGATATTATACTTTCAGATACATGTAGAGACTTCGTACATAATGTTATGTGAGGATCTGGCCTTCTTTATTAGCTTTGAGTGTTATGAAATTTACTCTTCCTTTTGATCTTGTTGCTTTGATCTCATTTCGTTTCCTTACTCAATTGTCAAACGGTAACCTCAAGTTCAAGTTAGTTTATTAGAACATTCCCTATTTTTATTCGAGGCGAAAAACTGACTGTGTTCAGCCGAAGATATGATAATAGGCATTTTATTGCTACATATTTTTGGCCTTCGTTATGTCTAACCCTATTTTTATCCACTTGCATCCCTTTGTGCCTTAAAATATGCTTTTTCTTTTTTACCAAAAATTCTTTGCTTTTTACCCATTTGTTCTGAGACTGTCAAGTAAAATAAATAAATAAATAATTAAATAAAATGGAAAAAAAAGTATATGAGTAATTTTTGGGGGAAGATGCAGAGAAGAATAAACTGAGATCCAAAATGACTTTTTAGTATCTCAATTCAAAAAACAAAAAGCAAAAAAACAAAAAGAGGGAAGAAAAAGATTTGAAGAGTTATATACAGAAGATGCTTTTGACTTTAAGTGAGAAGGGGAGTTAGTGTTAATGCAGTCTCAGAGTGCCAGCAAAACACCTACTCCATCATTTACCTACCCGTGCCTATATTATAACCTTTTCAAGACCTGTTTGATCTTGAGTTTAACACAGCTAGTTTAGTGAAGATGTGAAATACGGAGTCTATATTAATTAACTTGACACCATTAATGACAATTGCTTCCTTTCCATGAGATCTTCCAGCTCACAGTGCGCTGCTTATTTAATGAAATCTGAGTCTTTTTTGCATATTACTCATACTCATATTTCATACAGAGTGTTAGCTATTCAATTCTTAGTGAATTCGAGTGACCACCAATGAGAGGCCTAAGTTGAAACAACTTTCCTTTTAGTATCTTATTTCTGAATGTTGGGTCTCGAATGCATGGTACTGTTTTATGTTGACTGCGCACACACACACTCTGAATAAATACTTATTATGTCTGAATTTTCTATTGAATGATGTCCTATCTGAGATTCATATACCCTATGATTATTCTCTGATATCGAGTAGACAGGGGAAGTATTCTATTCTTTTTCTTTGTGTTGCTTTGCCTTTGGTTTTCCTTTTTTGTTTCTGTGCCTATTGGATGAAAAAAAACTATGTAATAAAAAAAAGGGGTTATTTCTATTCGAATAAGAATTTCATCCTATTCGAATAATCTGCCTCAGCGTCATTTTGATTCAAAAAATTTCATTTCCTATTCGAATAGGAATTTTCCCTATTCGAATAATTTTCCTCAGCATTTTTTGGTCTTCAAAATTTTCATTTTCTATTCGAATACGATTTTTCCTATTCGAATAATTCAGTTCAGCTTTGTTTTAAAAAAAAATTAGAGGCAAATTGTTATTCGAATAGGGTTTGATCCTATTCGAATAGAGCTCGTTTTTTTTGTTTTTTTTCTTTGATATAAATACCACACTTTGTTTTTTTTTCTCACTCCCCACTCAACTCTCCAAGGCTGTCTCTCTCTCTACTTTAGATTTTTCCAATTGCGTTAATTCCTTGCACAAATTACTTGTTTATATCAATCGCTACTTGGATCGTGCGTAATTTCTCATCTTGGATTCTCAATTCGACAATTTCGGTGAGACAGTCGTAATTCTAAGGTTAGTGTTTGGGTTTCTCTTTGCTCCTTCATGGTTAGTTTCACCCTCTTTCTCTTGTTATACACTTGATTCGTCGTACATTGTGTGGATTGGTGTTATTTTGGCTTGAATTTGGAGACATTTATTGCACTGCTATTACTTGGGTTGCTGCTGTGATTTTGAATAAACTGGTATTGGGTCTGTTGTTGGTGGAGATTTGGGTGATTGAATTCAAGGAGGTGATTCATTATATCTTGGGTTCCCCTGCTTAACTGTGTGGGTTAAGTTTGGGGAAATTGGGGTTTTGTTTGCAGGATTTTACGGAGTTTGTTTGGTTGTTGTGTTCATTTGGTTACAGCGGATTCTTCGCACGATATTTGATATGGCCAGAGTGAAACGTCCTCAGGAGGATTCTTCTGTTCCCAACCCGGGCAATACAGCAAAACAGGGGCGGACAACTCGAGGCACTAGAACGGGTCCGCCTCGCACCCTCCCTAGAGTAACTAGCGGAGCGGGGGTGGGGGTCTTGTATAGGAGCACGTGGTCATTATCCTCCAAACTGGGAAACTTCGAAATCAGGTTTTAAATTTTGCGGATATCAGAAAGAGGTGACTTTGGATAGAGCAGAGCTGTGTGCAAAATATTCCAATATTTCCATGATTTTTGAGATTTTTGATATACATGGTTGGACGGGGATTATGGAACCAAAGATGTCGTGCTACCCTTGTTTAGTTCGACTTTTCTATTCCACTATCCGGATTGTCCAAGGTACGGGAATTAACAAGACATTCTGCGTCACCATCGATGGGACTGATTTTCATATCGATTCGGATGATATCCGACATCGTTTGGTCTCGGAGAGCCTATCGTCTCAGATGTGCTACCTCTGGAGTGGCCTCCGATTATTTAAGAGTTTCCACCCAAGGAGGTGATGGAGGAAGAGCTTATTATTTCGGGAAGGAAGAAAGGAACATATCTAAAATGCAAGAACGTGAGCCCATCACTTTGTCTCTTCCATATGGTGGCTCACAGAAACATCATTCCCCAACTGGGGAATAAGAATGTTCTCGTGGGCAATATGATTTATTTAGTGTATCTTTACGCTAAAGGGCTGCGCATTGATTTAGTTCTGATTATTCTACATGAGATGTTTGCCACAGCAAACCCGGACAACCAGACTTGTCCTTTGCCTTACAGCAGGTTCATCGCTCAGATTCTGACTGATTTGGGTTTTGTGATTCCTCCTGATGAGGAGATTGATGAAAAAACGAAGTGATTAACTCTCGGTATTGGGAGAAGAGCAGAAAGCATATGCTTCCAATTTTGGAGTCAGAGACCGAAGGAGATGCAGCAGACTCGGGGACTGAGTCTATACCTGCTAGGCGAGCTGCGAGATTTTCTACTTCTAGGACTGCTCCTACCGATTTACCTGACCCTTATGCTTCTTCTCCTACTGAATTGGTTCCACTAGATTTAGCTGCTTTGCACTCTTACATAGAGACTCGTTTTACTACAATGGAGACACAGATCCAGTTTTAGTTTCAAATATTCACAGATGCACTTGGTCGGCTTCAGATTTCTATGGATGCTTTGAGCAGTGGTCCTCCAGCTCCAGATAGAGATGAGCAGTCTTAGACGAGCAGTCTTCTTTTGTTTTTTTTGTTTTCTTAGTGTTTCTCATCTTTGTGACTGTTTCAGACTATGCTATCTTTACTGCGTATTTTTTTTGGGAAGTCATTTTTTGAATATGCTATGTATTAGCAGTTTCTTTTCTAATGGATGCTCTAACGGTTTCATGATATTGTTATTCTTATATTTCCATTTTTTGTGACTATATTTTATTTGGCATATTTCATTATTCTCTCTTTGTGTCCACTTACCCTTTGTTCTTCTGTGTCAAAAAGAGTGAGAGATGTTCCTGACAGGTAATTCAGGTAAGTATTTTTTCTTAGTTCTCTGAATCCATTATTTTGAATGTGAACGGTTACGTGATGTATCTTGTTTAGTGTGCAGGGATTTCAGAGGATATGCTTTTGAGGATGGGTGTTCAGTGAGTGAGTCAGTCCATCGTGTCTGTAATTTGTTCTTTGATTACCTAGTTCATGTTTTGACACAAAATGAAACAAAGGGGAAGATTGAAACATCCATTTTTGGAGTTTGCTTCATTTAGTGTCTAGAGTAAGCGTCAATATTTTCTGGTGGTTATCCGGCGTCAGTGAGTGCACGAAGAGTGACTACAGCTGGACAGACTGACTCTAAACAGGTAAGTGGGTTTCTAACTCTTTGTTCTAAAATGTCAAGCCTATGCCTTTTACAGAGTATGAAAAACTAGTAAGAATGTCTTCCTTTAGAAAAATAGAGCTTCTATTCGAATAGACTATTTTTTATTTGAATATAGATGAAAAGATTCCTTCTATTCGAACAGGATTCTATCTATTCGAATAACTGACCTCAGCGTGATTTCAAGCTTGGATAGATTTCTTCTATTGGAATAGGATTTTGGTATATTCGAATAACTTACCTCAGCGTGATTTCAAAGCTTGGAAAGATTTCTTCTATTCGAATAGAATTCCTTTATATTCGAATAACTCACTTCAGCGTGATTTCCAGTTTGATCCTATTCGAATAGGATTATCTTTATTCGAATAGAGCCCGTGTTTTCTGTTTCATTATTTAAGACATACTTACCTTTTTTTCAATCTCACTTCTTAAAAACCTATATTTTTAAGGGCTTGCTTTTGAGAGTGAAGAGAGATTTTCTTTGAGCAATTCAAGAGAGAATCAAATCACTAAAATCTTGAATCAATTTATTGATCAAGAAACCCTAGTCATGCATTAAAGAACTTGAGCGATTCAAGACTTGGAGCTTCAACGAGAGATTGAAGCGAGGCGTTGGGAGAACGCAAGATTGATTCCAAGAAGATTACTCGGAAGAGAGATAACCGCGAGAGGTGCTTACCGAGTCTGTAAGTGATTAAATTCTTGTAGTTCTTTTTCATATAGTGGATTGCTTAGTTTTCGGGGATTCGACAGCGACCTGTAGGTTTTTCTCCTGAGAAAGGTTTTCCCACAGGGTTAAAAATCGTTGTATGTTTTTTTAATTTCCAACTACTTGTTTGACATTAGATAATTAGATTAACTTGATTTAAGTTTATCTTAGGCCATTAATTCAGAGGAATTAGGACTTGACGATTTAGACCTAAAATAATTGAAATTGATTAGTCTCAAGCATCTAGGAATTTCAACTTATACGATCAACATAAAATACTTGCATAATCAAAACCCTAACTGTGCTTCAGTAAAATTCAAAATCCTAAGGATGTTTGAAGAGCAATGGTCGAGAGAGAGATAGAGAGAGATAAGTACCTTACTTCACAAAAAGAGATGGAGAATTGCTGGAGAGATGAGAGAGAAGGTCTTGGAGAGAAAGACGTAATGAGAATATAGAGTCAGGATGAGAGGGTAGTTTAGGTAGTTAATGATAAGACTAAACTACCCATTTTCTGTGTTTTGTCCAAAGTACCCATAAGTATGAGAGTTAAATAAATCTAGGTCGTCCATCTCTCTCTTTTCCACAAATCCCAGCCCCTCTTTATTTTAGGGACAATGACAGACTTGTCTTTACTAAAAACATCGTTCTCTAATGTATAACAGAACTAGGTTATGAACCCGTGCTACGTACAACTGCTTAAATTCATCATATTAGATAAATGTATAAATGAGAAAGATTTTCTATATGATCGTTAATAATCAACATTTTTTTATAGGCTCTGTAATGTACAATTCATATGCTTATATTTCCATTTCAGATGCATAAGTTCTTATCTAGAAAAAGGATCTCCTATGTAGTGTTTGGAAGTGTATACATAATTTTTTTTTTGTTATCTTACAGTTTTTATGGAATTATTTTAAATGCAATGCACTGTATGTTCTTAATCATATGGCAACACATGTTGTAATAATCATATGGAATTATTTTTGCTCAACATATAATCTTGGGGTCGGCCTAATTATGATGAATTGCCGAATCTAAACATTCAAATGTTGTAATAGAAAGACATATATGCATCTGTCTTTCATGGAAAACTCTAAATCAGATAAACACACTAATAAACATAAAATATTTTATCTTGGAAGATTTGAACCACCATCACTTGAGAAAATTGGAATTTCATTTCCAACCCAAGCACTCTACTATTTAAGCTAAAGATCAAGTATTGTTCTGATAACAAAAAAATGCCAAAGATCTAATATGCAAATAATCAATAAACAAATATGAGCAACTTCTAATGCATGCATAACACACATTTCTAAGAGGATGGGGAGTAGTCAAAATGAAAGGGGATTAATGTTTATGGTCACACTATATTTTTTTTATGCTTTAGTTAAAGAACACATGCAAAAATCATATGACAAAAATACATGATATAACAGCCACAAGCAAAGAAATTCTACATAATTAAGAAAGAAGAGACTAACTAAAAAAACCTCAACTTTATTGTACCCTTGTAGCCTCTGGCTATGCATATATGCTTGTTGGTTGCATTACCTAGTGCTTCAAGTCAAATATAGGCACGATGCTAGGCTTGAAATATAACAATGAACACTTACAACATCAACTTAACCTTTTGCGCCCACAATATTGGCATTGCACTCAAGCAACTTCTTTATATGTTTCTTGACAAAATTTTAAACATATTTGTCAGAAACATGGCTACAAATAATATGAAAAAGAACACTTTCCTGCACTAACAAAGAAGATTAAACTTCAGTCTAATCGTTACCTAAATAAAATCACTCACTAAAAAAACTTTTGGCTTTACATCCTAACCTTGCATTAATTAATGCTCCCATTTTGAAGCGGTATTATAACTATCTTAAGCTTTTTTCTTTTGAGTGTTTCAATCAAACTATGAAAGCACTTTTATGTAACTTGTTTTTCTTACTTTCACAGTACTTTACTTGTTCGCTTTCTAATGATGCGGAAATATCCAAAGACCGAAATTTGGGCATAACCTTTATACCAATAACCTCTATTCATTGGAATAACAACTGGAACCTAAATAAAAATAAAAAGAGCGATAACCTATCATAAAATCAGAAGCACACTTAAGATCTCAATTAATGCACACAATTCAACTAATTGGTTTATGGATTTCTGCAAATACTTCGACAAATAATTACAAATTCAAAGCAAATTTTTGGAAGGTTTCTATAAAATAGTACCTCGTGAAAAACTAATACCACTGAAGTATCTCTTTCAATCCTTGCCTTTAAAGACAACAAAACTAAACCAAAAAGCTCGAATGATATACATTCATGAATTTGAATCAACATTAATGGAAGCGTAAATAAAAAGACCAAGTATATATTGACTAAAACAATATCGATTTCATTAGTAACTTTGGGTTCCATTTAAGCCTTGACCCCAGAGTCATGGTAGCTGCAGAATCCTGATAACCAATAATTATAAACATATATTAGATATAATCTCATGCATTATTAAGCTAAACTATCAATGTTGAGTTTTCATAATTTGGGGGATGAGGGTACCCATCATTGAAATCTCCATATTCTTGTGGTTGAGCATACCTGATGGTATATACAATGCTAGAATTTTTTTTATAAACAACTCATTTTAATAAGAACAATTTGGATAAAATTAATAACAAAGTGAAAACATAAACACGCAAGCAAAAAAGGAGAGGATAAATTTAATTGCTAATTTTATGTGAAAAGATAGGTTAAGCTAATAGAAAATAATCAGCCTTTAGATTATATAATCAAGAAGGGTGATGAAGATATGAAGGCTTCTCGATTCAGAAAGCTGAAGAAATCCCCGCATAAGTAACAAATATATGTTGAAATAAAATTGTAGGAAGGAAAAGAGGTATAAAATGATATTGTCGATCATGGATTTGGGTTATTCATGAATTTGAGTTTCACCTTTGTTTTATAAATTTTTTGTAAGAAAATATTAACAACACTTGAAGGTAATAACTTTTATGTTTCAGAATTAGAAAAAGAGGAGACATAACCTCTTTATGGACTTCCAATATGCTATAACACGACCCATTTGGAAAGACCTCAAGAAGAGAATCAGTTAGGGGGAATTCTTTTTTCTTCACGGCTCTTGTGCAGCCCCATTTCCAGGCGTGCTTTGCACGCTTCCTCCGATGCTTTACATGCTTACTAATTACTATGTATGCAAAAAGCTACAGTTATGGGGATGTGATGTGAACTTTGGCATCATTGAGAAGTGATTCCGACACCAGCACATGCAATCATCAAACTCATTATACCACCACTACCACCACAACCACCACTATGGCCTCTTTAGTAGTTCCTCCACTGGACCACCATCACTACCGTCAGGCCCGGCCATGAGGGTGTACGACGGCACAGGGTCCAAAAAAAAATTTAAAATTAAACCTAAAAATTTGACCACAAAACCAAGCATCCAAACCCATTATTCAACTTCAAATTACAAGGCCCACAATCACAAACCAAATACCCAACCTCAACTTCTCTTAGAGCATCTAGTGTAGGCTCTCTACAGTTAAAATAAATAGGAAAAAGTACTAAAAACCATGTTTTTAGCCTCCCCAATTGGGTAGTTATTTTAGGTTTCAATACTCTCTATTCTCAACAATGAGGACAGAGAAAACAAAATTGGGTAGCCACCTAGGACAACTTTATTACGTGGAAAACCTTTTTTTAACTAAAATAAATAGTTAGAAAGTGTTTGAAAAATTTAAACTACTTTTTTTAACCTTTTTTGTTTACACGTCATACTTTTCTTTTGATATAGAGTAGTTTTTGGGGAGTCTGTTTTTTTTACTTTTTCAAATATTACTTTCCAACTCATCTTCCTAGCTATACTTTAGCTAGGCTACACCTGATGCTCTTAGAGCATCTCCTAAAGTGCCTCACTACCTTGGAATTCAATGTGCCACCTAGGATTTTCATCCTCCAACAGTGCCTCACTGACTTGGATTTCACCCTCCAAATCCAAGGCTGAGTCTTGGATTTTAATACTCAACCTTGAAATTTAATATTGCGATTGGGCGCCTAAGTGTTGGGCGTTTGTTCTATTTTAAAACAGGCGCCTAAGTTAATTTTTTTTAATTAGGCGCCTAACTCTTAGGCCTCTGTTCCACTGAGTAAATTCGTTGGAGCTTCTAAAACTAAGTTATTTCCCTCTCTTCACCTCTTAAACAAAAACTACCTCCAATTGCACCACAACTCATCTTCTTCACTCAAATTGTTTGAAATTGTGAAGCTTCATCTCTCAAGGTAAACTTATGTTTAATTTTACCATATCCCCTTTAATTTTATAGATTACAATATTATAGGGTTTTAAGTTTTTTTTTATATTAAGAACGCCTTGAAATTAATAGATGAGTTCTACGAATACTACGCAAGATAAAAATTCCACTATCGAGAGTAGTTTGAATCAACAACAGCAACAACAAATCTCACCTAATTTGTTACAATTTACTCATTCCCCTCAACCTCAATCATCTCAATCATAACCATTTCAATCATTTCAATCGTCGAACAATTGGGTACAACCCTCTCAACCGTTCATAGCACCCAATAATTGGGGACAACCCTCTCAATTCACCTTTCCCGCTCAATTCCAACGTCCTTCTCCATTTGTCAATTCTTTACAATCTCAATCACAAGCATCTCAATCGGTTAACTTATCTCAATCTGAAGACGTCGGGGCTGTTGATGGATAAAAAGGCAAAGGCAAACGTCACTTGACTAAGAAAAATACTAGTGGAGGGACGGGGTTTCAGGTTTTAAAATGAACAGGAATTCAAAACAAAATCTTACAAAAGCTTGGATTCGTGTCTGGGAAGATATAATCAAAAGCAACAACCAACAACTTGATTTTTTGGGACTCGGTTTTGGATGCATTTCATGATTTATGTGAACAGGATGGTGAACGGGTTGAGCGTACAGTATCCTTTTTGAAAAATCATTGGTCGGATATGAATCCTGCTTGCAAGGTTTATGGTACTTGTTTAAAAAATGTGATGCAAGGCCCCATAAGTGGTATGCAACAAGGAAATTTGGTAAGTAATTTAACATTCGTCATTACTAATAAATTATAAACTCTTTTTACCAAATCCATATATTTTATTATTATCTTAATCTATTTTATAGGACGATGCCGCCAGAACAATTTATGAATCACGTGGTAAAGGCAAATGGGTGTATAAAGAAGCTTATGAGGTTTTAAGTTGTCATCCATGTTGGAAAATCTTGCAAGACCAACACCTGGACACTTTAGCTCGTAATATACGAATGAAGCAAACTTCAAGTTCTATCCCGGGAATGTCTACTCCTGCAACACTCGACACACCCATTAGCTCGAACAACGACTCTCCAGTACTTATCATGGATGTGGAGACGGAACATCCCGGCGATATCAAAATTGCTAAACTAAAGGAAAAGAATGAAAAAAAACAAAATCTTCTCATTGAACGCCACACCTTGACCGAATGGAGAAAAAAGAAGAAGAGTATATTGCCGAGAGAGATAAGAAGAAAGAAGAGTATATATCTGAGAGAGATAAGAAGAAGGACGAGAAAGAATCTCATATTACGGAGTTAAAAGAAAGGAAGATAAAGGCCGTGGTAAATTTAGAAGCTCAATTTCAAGCCCAAAACGAACAAAAGGTAATGGCGATAGGCATGTCTACTTTGGACGACACTTAAAGAGTTTATTGGGAAGCACAACGTAATGCAGTTATGGTGAGAATGTTTAAAGCTAATAATAATAATGCCTAAGATGCTCTAGCTGAAGAATCTTATTTTGGAAGTTTGGTATATTTTGGTGATTCTTGTTTAAGAAGTTTTATAGTACATTTTTGTTTAAAAACCTTGTTTAAGAAGTTTGACATATTTTGTTTAAAAACCTTGTTTAAGAAGTTTGGTATATTTTATATAATAGAATCTTGTTGAGAAAGTTTTGTTTTTTTAATTATTTTCTAATTAAATTTATATTAAAATTGAAATAAATTTCTTAAATAAATTTCATAAAAGTGTTTAATTGAAATTACATAAAATTGAAATAAAGTTGCGTTTACATTAAAATTATATATAATTGTTTTTATGATGCTTCCACAAATGTTTAATGAAATCATTTCGAAGTGTCATATACTTATCCGAACTTGTCATCTTATCGTACTTTGCAATGTATCCTTATAAAGTAACTTCTTCCCGATTCAAGTCAATTGGGTTAGGGTCTAGGACAAAATGCTCGGTTAGTAAGCTTACTCCGTACCTATTGCGTTCTTCTTCGACGATCATGTTATGCATAATTATACACGTTTTTATTATTTTATCGAGGTTTTTGGGTGACCAACTTCTTGCCGGACCTTTCACAATTGTAAATCGAGATTGAAGGACACCGAAAGCTCGTTCTTGATCTTTTCGATATGCCTCTTGTTGTTTGGCAAAATATTTATCTGCATTACCTCGGGGAAATCGTAAGGTTTGAACAAGCGTTGCCCATTTCGGATATATACCATCCGCCAAGTAGTATCCCATATCGTATGATTTTCTATCAACTTCAAAGTTGTAAGGTGGAGAACGACCAAGACAAAGATCTGGAAAAAGATGTGATTGATCAAGAACATTTACGTCGTTGTTGGAACCAGGCATTCCAAAAAAAATGTGTCATATCCATAAATCATGAGATGCCACCGCTTCCAAAATGATTATTGGTGTTTTCTTATTCCCCGTGTATTGACCCGCCCAAGCCGTAGGGTAATTTTTCCACTCTCAATGCATGCAATTCAAACTACTTAACATGCCGAGAAATCCACGCTTATCGACAACGTACACAATCGTTGTATATCGTCTGGAGTTGGCGATCTTAAATACTCCGCATCGAATTGCCTGATCATCTCATTGTAAAATCTCGTAAGGGCCTCAATTGTTCTGCTCTCTGCAACCCGAGCATATTCATCACAGCTATCCGCCGACACTCCTAATGCAAACATAGGAAATACTACTATAAGTTTTTGTTGAGGCGATAAGCCCAAAACATTTGCACAATTTCGCTTCAGTAAAATTTTTGTCATAAGCAACAACTACATTTAAAATATGCTCGAAAACACCTCAACTCATACAGAATCTTCGACGGAAATGTTCACTTTCGTAAACATTTTTATCACGGAAGTAGTCGTGCATGAGTAGCTTATGATAAAATACACGTGAGCGGCTTATGGTTTTATGTCTGACAACTAAACCAACACGACTTCCTGAAGATTCTGTTTCTTGTAATTCATCAATTTCGGCTTAATTGCTCAATATCTCCATTTTAATCGCATCAATAACATCGTCATCACTATAATCGGTTGAAGATTCATCGATATCCTCTTCCTCTTCCTCCTCTGATGAAGATTCGATCAAAACATTAGGAATCGCCTTGAAATTCATCAGACAATTGAAAATATAAGAGAATATAGCCGTATGAGCCTTGGAAATTGGTTATGAGATAGTATGAGCCTAGTAATATGTCTATATATTTCATTCACAAAATATAGTCGTTGGAAAAAAAATTAACTCAGCGCAACAGGCGCCTATTGCGCTGAGTTAAATTTTTTTTTTTGGTTAAACTAGTTGAAAACATACCAAACCATAGGCAATTAAAAGATTGAATCAAAACAATTATAAAAAACCTTATGCAATAAAAAGGGAGAATCAATACCATTATACCAAACATCAAAAGTGAGAATCAAAAGCTTAGGCAATGAAAGTATTAAACCATTAATACCATTCAAAAGTGAGAATCACAAACAACGACATAAAAGCCAATGTCATTCACTAAAGTGAGAATCAAAATATAAAATAACTTAAAATATGTTCTCTCATTGATTTAGACTTAACATGAAACAACTAATATCATTTACTCAAAAGATCCCCGTGTACGTCTTGATCATCGGGGAGGAGCGGCCCCACCTTCAGATGCCCTTCCTCGCGAACGCCTCCCCCGTGAAGTCCCCGCTTGAAAAATTCCTGCTTCACCTTCATCATCTTCCCAATCATCTACAATCCCTTGAAACATACAAAATGGGAATATTAATATTAATTAAAGCTACAAATATTAATTAAATGGAAAATATATCATAAGATGTTTAAACAACTTACTTCTCCATCTAAATAGTCATTCAATTGGGAAAGACGACCCTCTACACATCTTAAGTCCACCGTTAAATGTGTAATACGACTCTCGTCATGAAGGTGTCGAGCCTCCAAATCTAATATCCTATCAAGTGTAAGCTTCCACATACCCTCAGTCATAGTGAAAAAATCATATCTTGTTGGTACGTCTACAGTAGAGGTCGTAGTAATAGAGGGAATGGTATGCCACGTGGTCCCATGTGGCGACCCAAACTCCATAATCCATCCAGGGTAATCACCAAGATGTGAGGGAGGGATTTGTGTCTCCTGAGTAGAAAAATCTCCAGTGGGAAACTCAACATGTAGAAAAGTAACTCCGACTGTTAAAGCGCCAAGGCCTGGAATGTCAATGCTGCCACACCTTGTAATGTCCGACATAAGTACACCATGTGAGACATGCCTCCAGTAGGCATCGTAGTCGACATGGTGACCCATAATATAATGTTGTGCTTCGATCCAACCCGCTGCTCAAAGGGAATGAACCACATCGAGACTCAGGAAGTAATGGAGTTTTTCTGGAGGGTCGTAAGGTACTCCCCGATGTTCTAGTTGAGCCCAACAACGGTCCCCAAGATACCACTCATATTCACCAAATGGGCTTTGCAGGAGTACTCTTTTGCAATTGATATTACCTCCCGCTTTAGTGCATCCTTTATATTTATAAAGGGGCCCCATTGCATGTTATTCATTATACGCAAATCCAGTTGTTGCCTCATCAGTGCTAGATGATGCTTCGCCTTATTTCCAGTAAGTTTTCATCTTTTAATGTGCCAGCCTGACATCCTTGGCCAAAAATCATCCAACCTATTATCTATCAAGATATGATGGCCTATCTGACAATACTCGTAGCACTGATACTGTCGTAGATAAAATATATATATTAATTTTCCAAATGAACTTGAATAAACAATAAATAAATAACTAGAACTATTAATTAAAAATAATATACCTCGATCAATTAGAAAAGGTCGCCGATGTATTTTACCTCCTGTTTTGATGTTTGGTCAAGGCAGTAGTGGAGCTGTCCTAATGTTGCGGAGCCGAAGTCGATCGCAGGTCCCTTTTTTTCTATGATAGCAATTGAACCCAACAATTCTAGTCGAGCCCAACTCTTCGAGTTCCCAAATAAGACACCTCCAAAATACAATAGCATAAATGCCCTAAAGATTGTATTAGTATTAGCCGAATCTTTGATGCTTACTCTGGTATGGTCAAGGTAAGTCCGGAGGTGAGCAAAACTAATACATCCCTTTTCATAATCTTTAGACTCCATATCGGGAAAAATTCTTAAGACGTTACCATATTTTGTGTATGACTCATCCAATACCATCGGCTCTCCTGTCCCGATACCTATCCCGGTATGCACTGTAAAATCTCTAGGACTGATCCCTAGCTCTCCACAAGGTAGGTGAAATGTACGAATGGTTGCCCACCGACGCTCAACCATCGACACTATTACTTGGTTGTTGGAGTTCCCAATTTTACAATCAAATAAACTCATCTAATTGGTAGCCTTAAATTTATGTTTTAAGTGAGGTACCTCAATAAGAATTAAGTACGTTTCGCGGAGCTTGACTAACACCGATCTACATTTAAATCTAACCCGAGCCTGTAACAAAATTAATAAACACAAATAAGAATACTTTGAAATAAGTTTAAATTCAATAATTTACTAATTTGCGTTGTTTCAACTTACCGATGTAGTAACAACTGATGTTGATAAATGACCCTTCCCATCTGATTGTGTGAGTCGCCGAAAGTCACGTGGTTCATAATTTTGCAGGAGAAGTGGAGAAGGTTCGGTAGAGACATTGAGTTCTTCGTAAGTGATTTTGCTTCTTGCCCGATAAAAATCGCATTTGGGAAACATAACCTTCATTTTCATCGGACTCGAATTCCAACTCGTCGTTGGTTCCATCATATTCTTCATCCACTGACGACATCATCATATCCTGCATGAAAGTTAAATACCAATTTATATAAGCCAATTTATACTAGAATAGATCAAGTATGAATCAAGCCTAAATTAAGTAGAGAAATTCAAGACAATTCAAGAATGAATCAAATACTCCAAAAAGATTCCTTGAGGTGGATGATGGCTAAAAATATTAAAAAGGACACCCAAAGGACCACCAATTAATTAAAAACTTCACTTGGAAGGTAAGCATGGGGTATACTTGTGGGAGTAAGCAACTACTATATTGCATTAGCTTGGACTATATGGAAGAACCATAGAATAGCAAACATACAAGGATAATCTACATATGGAATCTTTGATGACACTAGTAACTATGAAAGAAATAAATCGATTTAAGGCATACCAATAAGGTAAGTTTAGCAAGTAACTAACTAACTAACTAAGGCATACCAAAACGAAGCATTCCAATAAGATCAAGTAGAAGAAACAACAAATAAATCAAGCAAGAGAAGCCAAGAATCCTCAAATCAGGTTCAACTGGTTTAATACCATTTATCCAACAAATTTAATAGTTGTTCAACTAAAGATGGGTGTGAATCATGCATGGGAGGGCAGGCAAATTCCAACAAATTCAACTTATCCAACAAATTCAACAAATTCTACTTATCCTAAATCACAAAATTTGCCTAAATTAGAGAGATAGAGAGAGAGAGATACCTGGGATAGTAAGCTTTTTCCCCTTTTGATTTGAGAAGAGTAAGGTTTTTTCATTTTTTTTCGTTTTTCCCCTTTTGATTTGTTTGGATTTGTGTAAAATGTGAGAAGAGGGAAGACCGATTCGTCTTTATAGCTTCAGACTATCAGGCGCCTAAGTCTTGGGCGCTTGATTTTTTTTTAAAAGTTGGGCGCCTAAGATTTAGGCGCCTGTTTTAAAATAGAACGGGCGCCCAAGTGTTATGCGCCTAATAAAAATTCAAGTCAGGTACTGTTGGAGGAAATAAAGTCTGACTGACTTGGATTTGGCCTTTTTTCATCGTCAGGTACTTTAGGAGATGCTCTTAATCTTTTAAGTTTTATACTTTATCTCCCTCCTCTCTCAGACTCTCTCCAAACACAAAAACACTCTTTGGTTCTACTTCCCCAACGACTCCTTATGTTTAGTACTATAAAAAAAATATCTAAACAAAAAAAATAATCAAATAGAAAAAGCCCATTTTAATTCTTCGCACATGGCTCAAAAATCCAGGGCCGATCCTGACTACTGTCTTAATTAAGGCTATTTGTGATATTAAGAAATCAATCACAAACATTTCCATTGTCCAAAACTGAGTTGGAGCCTTAGTGCATTACTGAAAAACATAAAACCCTCATTTCCACTTGACAATAGTAACAACAAATCTCCCAGAGTATTTTAATCTAGACCATTGTTTCCAATTTGTTTCACAAAACCATATTTAATGAAATGTTAATTACCGGAGATGACCATTAAGATCTCATCGTAGTGAAAATCGATTACCCTGTGATAGAACCACCAACACAAACAATACCCATAATTTTTAGGTCAACAAAATCCCAACACCAAAAGTGTAATCGTGAGTACGACCTAAGAATCACAAAACCCCATGCATAATTTAGGAACACCAAAACCCTATATCTAATTGATTTACTGTGATTAATTGTTCCAATGGATTAAAGAAATTAGGAATTGCAAAAATTTCAAAATCTCAATGCATAAACTATTCACAGTAAATCTGAAATCAACACTATAGGATCGCTATGGCGGAAAGGCAAAATAGATTTCGGAATTAGGGATTGAAAAGATTACAACCCACTTCTCTTTACCGTCAAAAGAGGCGGATAGCGAGAGCAACACAGATATATAGAGCGAGACAAACGCAGAGGCCAAAAGACCAAGGGAGAGATTGTTTGAATTGGGTTTTATGTTAAGAGGGCAATTTCGTAATATTATACGACGACAAAAGCGTCTAAACGGCTCGGATAGAAAGTGGTTATGGAAAAGTTAAGCAAAAAATTGCATCTGTTTTGTTTGATAAAAAGGTTGTTGACTCGACTTATGACTGTACTTATGATGGGAACAGACCCCTCCAGGTAGGACAACCCTCCTCAATTGTAATATAGACTATTACTACTAGGGGTGAGCACGAACCGAAAAAACCAACCCGAACCGACCTAAACCGAACCGATCAGGTCGGTTTTTTGGAGCAACTCGGTTCGGTTTGGTTCTTATATATTAAAACCGATTAGGGCCGTGTCGGGTCGGTTTTCGGTTTCTTTTATTGGTAACCCGCAGAAACCGGACCGAACCGATTTTTGACCTAACCACATAGTTTAACCCTGGTTAGTTGTTTATTATGTCACCTCACCTCACCTCACCTCTAAAACAAAAGTAATAATGATGATAATGGTAATAAATTAATGTTGAAAATATTAAGTCTTATGAACCTGTAAATAGCTTTCCCTTCTTGATTGAACAACAGCAAGTATAAATTCAGAACAGTTGCAGCATCAAATGAATACAGTAGAACAACAAGGTATTGAGGCAACAAAGAGGTGTTTAGCGCAGCAACGTTATAAGCAGCAGCAGCAAGAACAACAACGTTATAAGCAACGACAACAAGAACTGATTACAGTTTCAGGTCTGAATTAGAGGTAGCAGCAGCTATACAACATATATGAATTTGAGGTGAGCTTACTTATATAGTAGAGGACTAAACACTTAGTTCTACCATTCAAACCAAAATAAAAATTAAAGTTCTCTTATATTTTCAAACAGTTGAGAGAGTTGATGTAATGATGCTAGAGAGAGAACTTCATAAACAAAACATTAAACAACTCCTCCACCTCTTGAGAGGGAAAGACAGTGTAGTACAATAACCTCCTCCCATCATGAAGGTGAGGGTAAGACTTTAAATTGAAACCCCATTATATTTCTCCTTCATTTTCCCCTTTTGTAACAAGATGAAGACCTTAGAACCACTAAACCTACTATATCCTCTAGTTGCTCTATTTACATCTCTGTTACTATACTATACAACAAAATCGAGGTCAAATACCCCACCGGAACCACGACGATGGCCTATCATCGGCCATCTTCATCTCCTTGGAGGACCAAGCCTATTACATGTAAAACTAGCCAAGCTCGCAGAAAAGTATGGTCCTGCCATGCTTCTCCATATCGGTGCCTGACCCACACTTATTGTTACCGATGCCAATACAGCTAAAGAATGTTTCACTATCAACGACCTCACGTTTGCTTCTCGGCCTCGCCTATCCACTAGTAAAATCCTTGGGTACGACTTTGCTGGTATAGGTTGGGCTCCATACGATTCTTACTGGCGTGACCTTAGACGTATTTGTACCATTGAGCTTCTTTCGTCTCATAGAGGTTGTGGTGGTGAGGGACCATCTGTTGGATATGGTGATGTGTACTATATTGCGAATGGTGAGTGTCCGGAGATGTTCGATCTAAATAAGAAATTTTTTGGAACCGATTCGGTTTTCGGTTTAGATTCCGGTTTGGGCGTAAATTTATCGGCTCGGGTGGGGTCTAAAACCGATTGTGTTTCGGGTCGGTTCGGTTTGTAACTTGTGGAACCGAATATGGCTGGTTCGGGTTCAGTTTGGATGCCGAAACGACCCGTGCTCACCTCTAATTACTACCAAGACACGCGGAATGGGTAAATCAAGATGAATACGTCGACGCGCATCCAACACTATTTTTAAAGTACAGGGCAAATGTACTATTCCAATGGTGTCAGCGTGTCATCCGCTCTGAGCCTGATAGAACCATTGATCTGCTATAATTGATGTGCTTTCACGACTACAACCTAAGTTGAACCCTCATATTCTCTTGTCCAAAATCTGATACAACCATTTATGCATTTTGGTTCAATGCAATGGACTAACGCGAGTAATTGCCATCACAGGACAAAAAACTATTTTCACATCTCAACACTAAATTTTTACTACTCAAAGTTCAAAGTTAAAAATAAAAGTAAGAGAGTCAAACTTTGTTAAAATGATGAAAGTACTACTTAGCGGTACAAAAATTACATTTGATGGTACATGTTAGAAAAAAAAAATACAATTGTCCACCACTAAAAAGCAAGCGAGTATATTTGGTGTCGTGATATGGAGTACTTCAATCTCCGCAATAAGTTGCATTTGCTGAATCTTGCTCACTCTATCAGTTTTGAGAACTTGTTTCGTGTACCATAACATATTCCATAACAATGCCTCATAGGCACTTTACAACCATTTCCTGCAATTAAAAGATGTAACAAAAGAAGAAGTCAGTTCTCTAATGCAGATTGACGTGAAAGCTCTAGAGAAGAATGTAGCAAAGCTTTAAATATGATCGCAAGACCTCTATAATGAAGATATATTTGGTTGGTGCAACTTCACACAAATTTAAATCAACAAGCAAACCAAATGAGTCAAACTATATTCTCATTATACATAAGTATTATTATGAGCTCAAGTAAAAGATTGCGCTAAAGAAAAAAAGTAGAGTACACTCCAAATTAATTAAAATCACAATGTTGATTCCCCTCGAAGTAATTTATATTTTTGACATTAAATAATCTTCAGCAAAATAATTCCAATGAACTTTTCAATTGTACGCTTCAAGTCAAAAGAGCAATATTGGAGCTAACCATCTATACTACTAAAGGAATAGCTATGCCATTAGAATAAATCTCAGCTGTTGATCACCCTACCCTACACATGTTGAGAAAAATTTATACTTAAGTTTATAACACAGCCGTTAGATCATGAGTATTATTTAGTCTACTCTCACAATTTTTTTAATCCTAAAATACCCCCATTTCGTATATACCAAATCCCATCCAAAATAGGCATCTCAATCGTAATTAGGTAATGAAAGAAGGGGTATTTTTGGAAGTTCAACCCATAACTTTTCGTATATACGAAATTAGGGGTAGTTTGGGAATTCTAAATACGAAATTATGGTCATTTCTGTAAATCTTCTTCTAAACATATTGTCTCTCCCAAACGAACCAAACTTCTCTCTTCCAAACCCACCACCTTTATCTAAATTCCACAACTATTTCACTCATCTTCTACTCAAAAATCCCCAAAACGAAATCGCCCAAAACCTAGAAATCCAAAATCCCCAATTACAAAGTACCAATTTCACTTCAATTCTCCTTCAATTCTAAAATTTAAACAAGATAACACAATGAAGGGTTGGGTGATTGCTGAAACTGGAACCCCAAGTAAAGAGGAGAAGAAGAAGAGCAAGCACAAAGGTTTACCTTTTTTTTGTTATTTATTGTGATTTGAAGAGTGGGGTTTGACAAATATTGAGAATTTGATTGTTGATTTGCAGGGTTGTTGAGGTTTAGCTTTGTGGGTGTTAAAGCTTCGGTTGCAGTAATGATTGTTGCCATTGTTTGCAAAGGTACTTCATTTCTCTTTGATGTGTAATGGGGTTTTAGTTTAATTTATACCTATTTGTCTGAAAATTATATATTATGACTCATGAGTAGTACATATGCATAATTTATCAAAAAAAGAGTGGTACATATGAACGAACAAAGAGGTTTCGATGAGATCTATGCCATCATCATCACCATCTCCATCATCACTATCTTCACCATCACCATCACCCACATAATCACCTTCTTCTTCTGCTCCATTTCCTTCATCCTCAGCAATCCCCTCACCATCCAAAGGGGCAATATTCCCCTCAAAACACAAACTGCAATGGCCAATTTTGTTTGGAGCTGTTGGGGGTCTTTTGTTTTTCTTTCTCTTTTGGTCCTCCTCTTTTACCGAAGTAGCAAGGTAGTTACTGTCAAACCTTGGGCAACAGGGTTAAGTGGGCAGCTGCAGAAAGCATTTGTAACAGGCTATATTTCTAATTCATTTATCTTCCTTTTGGATGTTTGTATACTGCAGAAATCTAACAGTTCTTATTATTAAGAGTAAAGGTGTTGTGGTCATTTTCTCTGAGCTCCATTTTCTGAAAATGTGTACTCTAAAAAGGTCGTTTCCTGACATCCATTCAGCATCTGTAACAAATAAAACTTAATGCAAATTCTGAAATGGGTAGGAGGACCTCTCTCCGGTATCCACCTTAAGCTTGCATTACCTCTGCCATGATACAAACATACAAATAAATCAGTTTTTGTTAATCACCTGAGGATGTTTTTCTTTTCTATGTAACACACTGAATTAATATTAGTTTATCAGTTTAATTAGGTCATGGTATTTCCGTAGTTTGTAAAATGTTACTTATGATCCACTATCCTAGCTTGTAATTGTCGCTTATAATGCAAAAATATAGTGAATATTATTTGCAGGCACATTTATTTCAAATGCCGCTCAAATCCAATTTCCTAGCAGACGTCCTCCAATAAGACCTTTTGGCCATTTTCAAAATACATAGTGCTACATAGAAAGAATCCATAATGTCTGGACCTAATGACAGGTTTCACTGTTTTCTTTTTACAAGGACAACTTCGGCATTTGTACATCGAATGGTTGTGATAATCTGGCTGTGTCAATCTGCGACTTGCAAGATATCCCATAGAATGAAGGCTCCTAACTTAGTGCATGTGTGTCAGACCATATATATTATCCTCTATGATTGTATTAATGTTTAAAGGGCTGCATTTTAGGAGTACCGAAACTCAAGCGAGTAGAGCTTCAAACAGCTTGTGAAGATTTCAGCAATATAATTGGTTCTTCTTTGGATTGCACAATTTACAAAGGAACACTATCAAGTGGAGTTGAAATTGCGGTAGCATCTACTGCAGTCTTATCTGCCCATGATTGGTCAACACAGTTAGAAGCGCATTTTAGAAAGAAGGTTAGAAAAATAGAACACTGAAAATATATGAAAAATTGTCTTTTTTTTATTGACATTTGTTAATAGCAAAAAATGTTTCATAAGCCATGCATTTTTTGTTCCATCACTATAGTTGATAATCTGTATTGACAAAAATGCTCACTATTTCAATGAAGGGCATTATGTGTCAAGTGATTTTTATAGAGATTTTTTTTAACAAGAAATATTAGTAGTTCCAATTCTCTTTTGATGGAACTTGTGAAACATTTTTGCTACTGATAAACATGAGTGTTCTTGTAATCAAGTTTTCAATAAATATTTAGCTACTATTCAGTCGAAGTGCTCCTAATGTTTTCCTTTGTATACTGATTTAGATAAAGACATTATCTAATGTTAACCATAAGAATTTTATGAACCTTCTCGATCTTTGTGAAGAAGAGGAACCTTTCACTAGGATGATGGTTTTCGAGTATGCTCCAAATGGAACACTCTTTGAGCATCTGCACAGTGAGTATTCCACTATCAGTCTCCATGTTTTTTTTGAAAGCACCATAAGAGCACATGATATTTTGCTTCATATAAACAAAAGTATACAATGAAATTTGGAAAGTTTAAGTCACACATGTTTCTCTAGGTAAAAAGGGGCAATATGCACGTGCCTTTGTTTTTTTATTACAACATTGTTTGTCGCCTACAATGAGTGCACTTTCCCGATTTGCAGAACATGTTACGAGTATGATAAGGAAGTCAAGTCTGCCCACAATGCAATTTTTTTAATCCTAAAATACCCCTATTTCGTATATACCAAATCTCATAGAAAATAGGCATCTCAATCGTAATTACATGATCAAATAAGGGGTATTTTTGGAAGTCCAGCCCACAACTTTTCGTATATACCAAATCAGGGGTATTTAAGGAAGCCTAAATACAAAATCATGGGTATTTTACGAAGTCCAAATTCTTTAGAATTTACTAAATACCCCCCAACATTATCTAAATTCCATGCTTCAAACTCCTCTTCGTCTCCTCTCTCTTATTCTTCTACGACGATTACCCTCTTGAAAATCATCCTCTTTCTCTCAATAGCAACCACTTCTCCTTTTTCATCCATTAAATCCCACTCACCAGTTGTAGTAATTCTCTAACCTTGATTTCCTAATATTTGTATCACTCCTTCCAACAATACAATTAAGGATTGCTGCTTTGGATTTGACAAAGAGTAGGTCTTTATCTCCTTTTAATTTCTTCTTCAATTTGTTATTTCATGGAACTTGATATGAGTTTGGTGGGTTACTTTTCTTTATTAGTATTTTCTTTTGAAAATTAGTAATCCATTAATTTTATTTAACTTACATAAAAAAGGATTAACTAAAATAGATTTTGCAGTGAGATGATTGTTATTCAAACAAGTAAATTCGACTAGTTTTTTGATTCGGTGTTGGGAGAATAAGTGCAAACCAGAATTGTACTGTTCAAGAAATATGTTACTGTGCAATTTTTCTGTTTTGTTTTTTATAACTACTTTCTCTGCTACTTAATTGTGTTCATACATCTAAATCAATGGGTCTGACTAAGTTTCTGTTTTTGTAGGTTCTTCTGCGTATGCTTCCAAAGTACCATGATCATGTTCACACATATGAGAACACATTGATAACAAAGTTTTTTGGCCTTGACAGGATTAAACCTTCAAGTAGTCAAAGGGTAACAAAGTGATATTATAGATAAATTTTATTTTTTAATTTTCATTGTTATTCTGAGAACTATTAGATTGTCTTTGTAGTTATTAAATAAGATAATTTGTATAAACTAATTTTGATTATGCAGTTTTGCTTTGTAGTAATGGGCAACATGTTCTGCACGGAGTTAAGGATACATAAGAGATTTTATATAAAAGGATCGTCCTTAGGGCGTTCTGCTGACAAGGTTGAAATTGATGAGAACACAATACTTATAGATTTGGATTTGAAAGACTGCTTTTACTTGGAGCCATTTTGGCGGACGGATCTATTAAAGTAAGATACTTTAGTACCTCTTCATTTTAAACAAAATACCAACTTGGGGAATTGATAATTTACCCGTAATCATAAAAAAAAAGTTTTTATATTCATTGTTTCATAGTTTCTGGCAAGAGTTATGAGCTTTTGGAAAATAAAGGGATTTTTAGTCTGGAACGTTAGAACTCCCCTTAGTAGAAATTATAGTTACATGCTTAAAATTATTTAAATTTTTAGTGGACCAAAATTTTACCAAAAGCATGTAAACTCCTTCTATTGTAACATATTTCGTTAGAGTGTACTATAAATAGCTGCGACCATTTCCTGTACTTTCACATCAGTAATTTATTATCTGTGTTTTTGCAGGAAGATTGAGATTGATAGCGAGTTTCTGGAGTCACAGTGTATAATGTATTACAACATATTATTAGATGTTCATTATTAAGCTCCTCATCATTTAAAATCACTATCTCTTCTGCAATGTACATCAATCGATGGATTGGGGGTTCTTACAGAAGAAGGTAAGTTCAAATTAGCAAATGTCTATGTATATTATGCTAAGGAGAAAAAAAACTATCTATATGAATTAATATGCAAAACAAAGGAAATAGGTAGAAACTATAAAGTAAATTTATGGTTTGGAAGGTCGACGAGCATATATCATTAGACATTCTACTTTTGAAATTTTTCTAATAGTACATATAGGATTATTCTTTAGAAAAGCAAGAGAATCAATGCTTATCGTTAAACGTGTCTCATAGATTTCCCGTGTTATTATACCCCCATAATAGGTGCCTCGGACACTCCACTTCACATGCTTCTGGAACTTGGTTTTGCTCAATGTGCCTTGGACACTTAACTCTACTCCTTTTTAAGTATCCTCATCTAATGTTTATCCTCATTTAATCAAATTCCAGCTTGTAAGTTTTGAATAAAATAGAGGACAAAAGACAACTGCATTACTAACGTGGCATAATTGACATGTACTGTACATTAGATTTTTTTTCTTGACATAATCCATGTGTAGAATAAATATATCACGCCTATAGGTAGAATTGTGAAGGTTTCAGAGATGAAGATGATATAGACGTATGGATTATATTTCATAATTGAAAATGATAATCTCTTCGTATAGCTAAGGTACCCAAACCTCTTTTCCCCACTATATTTGATTACCTCACTAAATGAAGCACCAACCAACTTAAGTGGAAAATTTGCAACTTTTAAATATGGACAAGTTAAGGTATCCAAACATTATAGGCCACTACACTTCATCAACCAGAGTCTAAGTTTAAAATGGACTTCAAATTTCTATTATGATAATTCGTGAATATCTTAATTCAATTTTTTTTTTGTTGCGAAGTATGTATATACTACAGTTATAAAGAGGGATTGATCACCCCCAGAGAACACACTTCGGCTCCTAAAGTACTTATAATCAACTCAGGGAAAAGAAGCTTCATCTAAAATACTCGGTGCACACTGGAATCCATTGTCTATCAACTCCTGCACATAAAAAGGAATAAATATATTACACTTAAGTTTTCAGGGATCTAAAGAACTTCAGTTATTCAGGGTCATCCATTAAGGGATCAAAACTATATTTGGAAAAGATCAGGACTCTAATTGTTTGCATTGTATATCATCTCTAACCAATATCCTTATGCTACTATAGTATTAGTGTTGTTCATCAAACCAATATTTAGACTCTGTCTTATCGAGATGTTTAATCCTATAATCCATTTCCTTGTAATATTTTTCCTCATCAAATAAATCATCCGTCAAAGTTGTTAGAATGCCTATTGCTTCCGCTCGACAAATCAGGCATCTTAATGGCTTGTCTTTTTCCATAATCCTTGCATTGTAACTACATCAAATATGAAATATATGACAACATTTGAGTTTGCGTAAATATCGTCCTTCACTCATTTTATCAATACATATATAACAACACTCCTCTTCGCTAACGGATTTCTCGGGTTCGAGTAATTAGTCCATATATATATACCACTCCCATATGTCAAGGGGGGTTGTTTAATAATGAAGTAGAGTGAGTGGTATTTTACCACTTTCACTTCTAATATTGGTAAGGAACCAATCTTTCTTTCTTTGTTTTGTATACTTATAAGCTAGATCAGATATTGAGTTTTGTTTGATTTGTTATAATATTGACCCCCATTTGGTTAGAAACAAAGGGTTTGGGCTAGATCAGAGATTGGGTTTTGTTTGTTTGGGTAAATCTAGAAACCCCATTTCTTTGGAAGGTGGATTTTGGGAGGTTTTGAGGTATTGGGTGTTTCTGTTTTGGTGATTTTTGGATATCTTTTTGTTTGAAAGAGAGGATTTGGACATTTTGATTTGATGGGTAATTGTTGTGTTAGACCACCTGTGGTTCAATTTGATGATTAGCAGATGATTAGCAGAGGAAGAAGGGGAAGAAGAAAGCGAACCCATTTTTGGTTATTTATGGTTTGAATATTGGAGGTGGAGGGGGGAAGCTTTCGGTGTTGAGCGATCCGGCAGAGAAGGATATTTGTATTAGTTATGAGTTGGGTCAAGAGTTGGGGAGAGGGGAATTTGGGATCACATATCTTTGTACAAATAAATCTATAGGCAAGATATTTGCTTGCAAATCAATATCAAAAAAGAAGTTAAGAACTGCTGTGGATATTGAAGATGTTAGGAGAGAGGTTGAGATCATGAAGCATTTGCCACCGCACCCGAATATAGTAAGATTGAAGGATATGTACGAGGATGATGTTGCGGTACATCTTGTGATGGAATAGTGCGAAGGTGGGGAGTTATTTGATTGGATTGTTGCGATGGGGAATTAAGGGAACGTGCAGCTGCCGTTGTTACTAAAATGATTGTGGAAGTTGTTGAGGTTTGTTTGCTCTCAAGTGTTAGTTTTCATATCTTGCAATATTTAATTGTTAACTTATTTCGTTTTGTTTCCTATTGTGAGTTTATTGTTCGTGTTTCCCTCTAATAAATGTTTTACTTCTTTTGTAGTATATGGTTTGTTTTCCTTAAATCTTAACATGGATCTTGTTTTAATGATCTTATGAAACTATCACTAGAAAGAAGTAAAAATTATCAGAAGATTGTATAGGACTGTTACCTACTTGTGAAGAACCCCCCTTGCGGATTGTTTTTATATTTTGTACTTCATTTTTGAGATGTTATTGATTATCTGTATAACTAATTTGGCTCTAACTTAAGAAGGAAAGTTTATCTACTGTGAAGAAAGCTTTTCGAGATGAGCCACAACCAAATAAAAAAACTCAAAGAGAAAGTGAAACAAGTAAAAGGATAATGAATGACCTGACAAGAAAAGGTTAGGAGCCGCTATATCATAATGAGATATTCGGGTTTGACCTTCAAATTGTTAAGTCATATTCCACAATGATATCTTTCGTTGTGTGTCCTTAGTCTAAAAATCAAAGCCATAGCATATCTTAACTTTTCCATTAAAAGTCTGTCTTACACACTGTAAGATGTAGCACTAGCTATCCTTGATTCGAAGTGCGAACTTCATTAAGGCTAAGATATTATCCCCTATTTAAAACATATAATCTCATGTGTGTGTTTTTGGGATCTTCAGGGTCCCATGGCCCTAACTTTAATAATGTACTGCCCTCCGTCAATCGCATTTCATTTTACTACTAAGTAGTATTGCATTTTGGGCATTCTTTGTTTATTTGAAGTTTAATAATCTGGCTTTCTTGTTTTGCAGAGTTGTCACAAACACGGTGTAATCCATCGGAACTTAAAAGCCGAGAACTTTTTGTTTGCAAACAAGAAGAAAATAGCTACCCTTAAAGCGATTGATTTCGGATTGTCAGTTTTCTTTAAACTTGGTAAGACCTTGCACTTAAATTTTCTTATAATATAGGATATATAATTAATAGTTGCCATCATTTTAACCTTTGCTTCTTTGTTCATTTCTATACAACCTTCGCTAAAACTTACCTTTCTATAGGTGAGCATTTCACGGAAATAGTGGGGAGTCCTTACTACATGGAACCAGATGTTCTAAAATGAAACTATAGCCCAGAGTTGACGTCTAGAGTGCTGGAGTGATACTCTGCATTTTACTTTGTAGGATCCCATCTTTTTGGGCAGGTTGCTAACATTACTTTTTGAAACACCATTATTTCTTAAATATCAGTGAGTGTGCAAGCTTATTCGCCTCCATGAGACAATAAGAGTTGACAGCCATAAATGCAACTTTTTGATATTTTATTCTCATGTCTGAAAAACAAGTATTTTCTTTGCAAAAACTGAAACAGGAGTTGCACAAGCAATTATTCGCTCTGCTGTAGACTTTAAGAGAGACCCATGGCCTAAAGTCTCTGATAATGCAAAGACCTGGTAAAGAAAATGCTTGATACAGACCCAAAGCGTCACCTGACAGCTCAGCAAGTGCTTGACCATCCTTGGTTACAACATGTGAAGAGGGCTCCAAATGCCTCTCTTGGTAAAACTGCAAAAGCAAGATTCAAGCAGTTTTCCGTGATGAATAAGTTGAAAAAGAGAGCCTTAAGGGTAGGAATTCAACTCATTTGTTGCAAGTATATGAAGAGTTCTTTCTTAAAAAATGATTTTACTGACATTCTTTGCACAAGTTCAACTCGCAGGTGGTGGCCGAGAATTTTTTCTTGTGGGAGAAGTCGTGGCATTAAGGATCATTCCAATTGATGGATGTTAACAACAATGGGAAAATCACCCTCGGTGAACTCAAGGTTGGTTTGGGTAAAATTGGCCATAATGTCCCAGATGTCGATCTTCAGATGCTTATGGAAGCTGTAAGTAACAACCCCACAACCAACTTGCATGTTTCTCTCTCCTATAATTATATATACATATACACACACACTTTATTTAATTACTTACAGAGAGTTTAGTCACTCATAAATTTTGTGCAATTAATCATGTTCCCCAAAATAGCAATTCAAGATTGTTTTTACAGGCTGATGTAGATGGGAATGGAACTTTGGACTTTGGGGAGTATGTTGCAATTGCAATTCATCTCAGAAAGATAGGAAACGATGAATATCTACATAAAGCTTTTACATTCTTTGATAAAAACAAGAGTGGATACATAGAGATCGAAGAACTAAGAGATGCTTTGGCAGATGAGGTGGACACCAATAATGAGGAAGTCATAACTGCCATTATTCATGATGTGGACACAAAAAAGGTTAGTCATTCACATCGGTGACATTAATTTATATATCCCCACCATTCCTATAAAATAGAGTTCTTTGGAGATACCTATTATGTTTTGAGGTTATCTTGAGCGGTTATTACAAAATATCCCTAAAACGAAAAGGGTATCTTCAAAAAAATTATGAAGATATTTGCTTTGAATATTTATAGCTCCCTTATAATCATATTCATATTTTAATAACGTGCATGATGGTAAAATAAGCTACGAGGAGTTTGCCACAATGATGAAGGCTGGAACAGATTGAAGGAAAGCATAAAGACAATATTCATGAGAGAGATTTAATAAACTCAGTGTGAAGTTGATGAAAGACGGGACATTTGAAGTTTGATTCAGATAAAGAAAGGTTGTATGATGGGCATAGAGAGAAAGATCCAAAGGTTCATGCTGAGAGTGACACAGACAGTGGAGGGAGTTTGAAGGTAGAACCTGAGAAAGAAGGTGAATCTGAGGAAGATGTGTCTCAAGATGTGTTCGAAGAGGGGTCTGATGATGAGTCCGAAGAGGAGGAGGAATATGAGGTTTAGAAGTTCTTTAGGGTTTGAATAAAGTTGACTAAGCAGTTTTAGTGTAATTTTCACTTTTCAATGTTATGTTTGCAGCTTATGTATGTTATTTATCTATGTTATATGCAGTTTATGCTTAAAGATGAAAGTGTATCTTTTAATGTGTTTTGTTATTGCTCTTTCCATTTTCGTGCATTACTCTTGATTTCTTGTTTAGATTTTTCCTCTGTGGCTTCTGTTTATTTATGTGCATTTATAAAATGTTTAGATGTTAATTTCTAAATCTCTATCAACATCTAAGAGGTCATTCTCTAAATTAGGTTTTAATATGTAGGAAATTTCGACCACTAATCTGTCTATATGTAATTATACGTATGTGTGTATGTTTGTTTGTGACCTGTATCAGAAGTATAAGACTTATCTGTTAGACTATTTCATATTCATTTCTCCTTTATTTGCTCCATTATTTCTTATCTTAAAGTTGTTGATTATATTCTTTTACTGCTACTGCCAGAAATTATGTTGTCTATGGATGTGATATTTTATCACATCGATATCTTTAAAAAAATCAAGTCATTTCGACATTCTATCAACATTGAAAAAAATAATTGAAGTATAACATATTGTTCTGATTTTAGTTATCAATATCTTTTCTGGTACTTCTCAATCTTTCTGCATTATAATCTATATGAGGAAAGGTACGTTATCAAATAATGAGTTATGAGAAATATTATTTTGATGTATGTTCTGAATGTATCACTTTTCTTATAATAATAGACATATTTATTTGTTATTTGAAAACAATGAATTTTTATGTTCATGACTACAGTTGAAAAGTATTGTTAACCTAGAAAAAGTCAGTGAATCGTATTTGTGAAATGGTGGTGGAGTTCCAGTGATGTTGGAACTCGGAATTTGAACACGAGGAAATATGGTGGGGGAAGTTAGTGAGGACAAAGCACAAAAGCTACATTATTTTCCCTATGGTCTTAGCGGGCGTTGACTCCGCAACCTCTAAACCTATCAAACTCAAACAAGATTCATGTACATATCATTGAGTTCATAAAGGTTTTGCGCCTATACTTTTATCTAGTTTTTCTCATCTTAAGTTATATTGTAAAATTTGAGGTGATTTGAGGCATACCGGGTCATTTCATTGATGGGTCAGCTCAATCCCTTGCATCTAAACCCTGTATTCAGAAATTCCATGGATTATACCTGAGTTATATATAGATTGGTTGGCTTTTCAGCTTCTGTTTTCCTCTATTTGCCAAACTTGAAGAAATGGCGAAGGCAGTGTACAGTTGGGGATAAACTGAGAATCATAAGCAAGACTTTGGAACGTGCAGAGGAAAGAGTTATTAGATTTCAAGAAAAACATGATTGGTTGTTCAACCATATTTTTTTGTACTACTGCCACCAGGAGCCTGAACAAGCCATGTATGAAGCTCTTGTATGTTCTTACTCTATGACAAATACAGATGAAGAAGATGCGCTCTTACCCAGATGAGATTCCTGATATCTTCATGTTAGATAGTTCTCATGGAAGGGCAGGTCATTCAAGAAATGCTTAAATTTTCCTATGTTTGTATACAAGATTGCTGAGAAATTAATAAGTTCTTAGGCTAAAATAATGCAATGTTTACTAAAATTACAAACATTGGTTTTGTGAGAGGGAGCTATTTTCAGCTGCACCGAGATTATATGTTATATTGTAAAACTCTCTGTGTTTTTTCGAGTTGTGGATGGGTTTTCATTACATGTAGGTGTGTGTGTGTTCTGTAAAATTATAGTACATATTGTTAATATTTGTAGATGTGTTTATATTTGTGCTAGTCACCATAATCTTCTCACTATAAGTTATAATATAGGGACAATGCTACTTATAGCAATCGTGTAATTTAATAAGATTGTATCGGTTAAGGCCTACATTTGATGGCAAGAACAAGTTTAAGTATACTAAGGGGTTCATTTTCAAAGTCGGGACATTAGGCTTAGTCTAAAAAAACCTACTATTGAAGACAAGGTAACTTCAAGTTTTCCTATCA
Organism: Kingdonia uniflora; assembly: GCA_014058105.1. NCBI lineage: Eukaryota > Viridiplantae > Streptophyta > Magnoliopsida > Ranunculales > Circaeasteraceae > Kingdonia > Kingdonia uniflora. The sequence goes on along the minus strand of JACGCM010001059.1, from coordinate 8,784 downwards.
TTTTTAAAATAAAATATTTTGTCTAGTCCGATAATAATATAATTATAAAAAATAATAAAAAACCTTTTAAACCACATTGAATGTGTGAGGATGTGATCGCTCATTCAAAACATGATCTGCTTTGCCTTTTTACTGTTGTCTACTATACTTGGAACCCGGCAATCGCCAAATAATGGGTGGACTATATTTTGACTAGGAGGGTCTTCGACCAAGACTGACCGTATATGTACTCATGTCATTACTAAAGTAGATATTTATGTTCAGCCAAAGTAAGTGATTTATAGATAACCAAATCAACTGTTGAAAGCCTGTAAGTCGTGTTCTGTCCAGTATATTATGCTATGAGAAACAATTTCCAGGGTTAGGTTTGAGAATTGTGAAGAATAAGATTACCCTTGACCCAATCCCGGCAAAATCTCGATGGCAACTATAGTTATCGGACACGTGTCTTCAACAGAAAATAAAAAGACGTGTGTTTCAGCACTAAATAAAAATAAAAAATGCCTTCGATGGAGGAAACCAACATTACAAAAGTCATAAAAATAAGACTATAAAAAAAACCTAGTGTGTTAATAGTTTTCAATTCTCTAAATTTTTTTAAACTTTATTGTAGGCACACGAGATGCGTGTGCACGATGATAGTGTGGAGAAACATTATTAGTGTGTGAAATCACCTGGCCAACAACTTGTCTTAATAAGCTCGACAAACTGGCGACTGATCAAAACTGTGGCACACCAGTGGTCACCACTTGTATAAGATGAGCATCCAATGGATCAGTTCTCTCGTACAATACCTTGTATTAACAACTTGGGTTGATATTTGTACGCTGACTCGACCAAAAGACAGGGTTACCGTTAGCTCTCTCACTCTAAATCTTTTGAGTTATTTTCAAGATCAGTTATATCATCTTCAAACAAGGATATGTTATCAATGTGCCTTAAAGATGTTGGGAACACAAATCTCGCTATGTAGAACCTGAACAAGCTGTTTCATTGCTTTGCCTTTTGGCCGTATACAAATCCGTAGCCCCTTATATACTATTCGATACTGATTTTCGAAAATGTTGAAGTACAATCTGTGTGAAATAACACATGGAAGAAATCATCGATTTATTCATGAACAACTGTCTCACATACAGAAATGTATATGCTGATATATTAATGTAAAGTCTAGAAAAGACTTTTAAATTATCTCTGTAATCTTACTGTTTTACAGTATGGGGGGGTGGGAAACTTAAAAAAGTAGAAATAAGCGGAATGTACCGTCTTGTAATAGAAATAAAAATATGAATTAACTAATGAACTACACTTACTATTTACCGGAAAGTTAAATACGAATTAGGATTAAGGAGGAGGAATGGGCTTGTTCGGCAATCTCCTTAAGGATATTACTGCCATGTCTCGTGCAAACAGATCTCTGGAAGGTAGTCTCCCAAGATACAAATAGGTCCGGTTACAGGACGTAGCCTGCAACTGGAATACGTGTTTCTGTGTGAACAATTATGCGACTACAGTTTAAGAGAGAGAAGATTCGAGGGAAGCCACACGGAAAAAATTAGTGAGTGGATTGATCAGATTGTCAACACTAACTTATAGGCCTAAACCCACACCGCCACAATAGGTGCAACTACTTGAAAAGGCACCTTTACAGCAGGTGTATTTGTTTAAACAAGGAAGGAAAGGACACCACATTTTACGCGAACAGTTTGAAGTGCTGCCTTTGGGACAAATTACTCATTATCCGAACAACCGTTTTGGGCGTTGAATTAATTTGGAAAGCCCCGGAAGATGATGCGCATGGTACTGGAAATATGCATTTCGGACATCGGGTCCCACCTCAAAGTGGGCCCGAAAAATGGCAATGTAGGACCGCCAAAAATCTGATGTTTACAAAACGGGTGGCAACAATCCCCCATCCATGAAGGAGAATTGTCTCTCTAGAATAAACGGAAGTATTTGAAGAGCATCTGGAACAATGCTGCTCGAGATGTGTGAAATATTCATCTTGAACCTTCCTGATAGTAGGAGCTTACGGGATTTACTTACGCCAATGGCGGGAAAAATTCATCTTGAACGTCGGCTGTTTGTATTATAACCAAGAAAATAAATTTACACAAGATTAACGATTCAGATTATAGTTCTCGGTTGTGTTCATTTTGGCCCTGAAAACTTGGTCTGGTGAGTGTACTAGGAATTCTCGACTTATAAGAATTCTATAGAGCCGTTCTCAGCTCTACACTAATAGGGATGACGCGTTCTATAAAGAGAATCCTACTATGACTCCACTGGTACTGACAAGGATTATAGACGTCATTAGACGCATGCGTAACGATCCATCCGCTGTAGGTTGCATTCGTTGCATCATAGGAATGGCAACGGATGGGGTAAATCTAGTGCAACACATTTGAGTTACCGAACTGTTGTCCTATTGAACGTAGTCCCTGGGATCCTCCATCGCTACGTGAGTTTCGTATAATGTTACTCGGCAGTTTTAGGCTTTTAAACCCCATTCTCTTGTGCGCAGTAGTCATTTTCTCTCTAGTAAACCTTTAGTAAATGGCTAAGCTCGGTTATCTTGTGATTTCACAAATTCAATGGTTCGCGTCCATTTGAGGTACACTGCTCACGGTTTGTGTCGCGACGAAGGTAGTCGTGACTTACCAGAATATATTCAAAGGTTTGAGCTCTATACATTGTTGCTGGGTTTATGCAGTGGTATACATATGGCGAAACAGGTTTTAGCCCTAAAAGGAATATTTAAAGAAGGTTGCGAAGCAACTTGCTTCTTCACCCGATTTGATTTAAAGCATAACACTCTATCATTGTGGAACGAAGCTATGAGGGTTTGGTTGGAAGATTTCATGAGAATGCAGCTCCTGCTAATGTAAACCATTCCACTCGTGGATTGGATTCATCGAATCAGATATCCAATTGCAGCAATTGTACCCTCAGAAGGACAGCTGGATATCTTCATAGTTAATCAAAATTAGGGAGTCTTTTTTAGATATCTTAAGAATCTAAGTAGCGCCTCCTAGGCTCTTACCTGGGTTTGCTTGTGTATCTACTGTTTATTTCTGGACATAGGGCTCTGTCAGGCCGTGTAAAGTTCATGAGATACATGAGAATGCCAATTATTCGCAGAGTACTCTAACTGGGATACGCTATCCCAGTATTTTTTTTGTGTAACAATAAGGATGGATAAAAGGATTTTGCCCTTAATGCGATAAATTTAAATCTCTATAACACGTATCAACATTAGTGAGATTGTGTAATGGTATTCCGTTAGTTGGTTTTTATTATTTTAATCCCTAAAATAATACTGCAACACCTGGATCTTTTCATATCAAGTGCTTGAAGCATTTCTTTGTGGATGTAATAAATATGATTATTCCCAAAGCTAGCATTATCACTAACGTATAGAGGAAACAATGACACCACCATGGTCTGTTGCGTAAAAGTAGACACACTTGTCACTTTTCAATTGATACGCAAGCCATTTTTCTTATGGACACTGTCAAAGTTTTGTGCCATGTTTTGAGCTTTGTGTAGTCCATAAAGAGGATTTAACAAATGTTACCACTTGTTGTCTTCTCCCTTGACGTAAAACCCCTCTGCTTGCGCCATCTAGATTTTCTCATTTAACTCACATGAGGAACGCAGTTTAGACATCCATTTGTGGATCTCAGGTTGTATATAGATGCTATGGCTATTAACATCGATTGAATAATTTATGTTACTGGGGAAATGTGTCAAAGAAATTCAGCCTTCCTTTTGACGATAGATCTTAGCACTGCCTAGACTTGTACTTCTCAATTGAGCCGTCAGGTTTGAATGTCTTCTGAATATAATTACATCCAAATTGCGTTTACTTCTGGAGGAAGGATCTACCAATTCCCAGTTATGATTGCGGATAATGGATTCAATTTCCTATCTAGATTTTTTCCAGTAAGAAGCCTCGAGTTTTGACATGAGTTCTTGTATTATGTGGTTCGCTTTGTAAATGTAAGTTAGAAAGTCTGGACCTAAAGGATTTTAGATGTTTTTAGAGCTCTTACTCTCCTCCTTGGTTCCGTCTTCAATTTTAAGGTTATCTGAAACATCCAGTGGTTCAGTAAATCTTGTGTAGGACACCCAAGTGTTCTGTTAGATGCGGAGTAAGAGGAAAGTACAGTATTCCTTTTAGGTGGGAACACATCTTCCAAAGAATACGGCATCACGAGATTCTCATAATTAGGTTTGACATGAATGTACCATTATCAGATTTAAAACACCAGAAATCTGAAAGCACTATATTTGCAGGTTGCCAAAGAAAAATAGAAAAATCGACTATTTGGAACCCAGGTTAGTTCTCTTGAGGGAGGAACTGCAATTGCTAAAGCACCCCCACAATTTTAGGATCTGTATAGTTAGGATTCTTCTTTAACATCGCATATGGAATACTATCAGTCTTTGGGAGGGGAACTCTGTTTAAAATGTATTAGACATATATAGAATCTTCCCCACAAGGTTCTCAGGTAAGCCCAAAAAACTTAAAAGCTAGAAGTTTTTTATCATATCTTTAAAGTTCTGTTTTTCCGTTTCAACCAATCCATTTGACTGAGGGGAGTATGGAGCATAGTTTTAGTATGATACCACGTCTAAACATATTTGTGCGAAAAGGAGATTCATACTCTCCACCCTAGCAGATCGAATGATCGTGATCTTCTTGCTCAGCTGATTCTCAATTTAGCTTATATTGGTTGAACACGTTGATGGCTAGTCTTTATGGTAAGTTAAAGACACATAACAATAAAGGTGCAATCATCGATAACTGTGATTAAAATATTTTACCTCTACGTGTTGGAGTTGATTAAAAATTACATTGTGGTGTGCATGTACTAAGCCCAAGGGCCAGACTCCTATCAACCGCAGGAAATGGTTGTTAACAAAATTGCTTCTACAAAAGTCAACATCTTGTGGTTTTTTATTCAATCCTAAAATTGAGGAATTAATCCTAAGTTTCAATTTATTCATTTCTGAAGTTGATGTGTCCTATCTATCATACCATAACATTAGGTGGATCAAGCAAGTAAGACGAAGCAACTTTATTTAATAGTAGAGTACGCATGGTTCTGCCGGTTACACAGCCATTGCCTTTAAACTGCCAGCCACCATGTATCCTTACTTAACATTACACACCACCTTGGTAAAAAACACATGTATCTGACTCAAAGGCCATTCTAAACCCTTTTTGCTTAGAACAGATCCAGATATAAGTTTTCCGAATGTCTGGAACATGAAGAAACCTTGTTTAGAGTAACATCCTTTCCAGAAGTGAATTTTAGGTGGACTTGTCTTTACCTTCAACGCCTAAAACTGAGAGTTACCCATGAAGAGCTTCTCTTCGGGTGTCCAGTTTCTCTTGGTGGCAAACATGGATTTGTCAGAACAAATGTGCGAGTTGCCCAGTGTCCACCCCATCTCGAGTGTTGCTACAATCAGGTTCACTTCGACACAACAACAAATAAGATGAAGCTTTCGATGTCATGAGCAAATGTTTCACCAGTAATATTTGCTTCAGGATTCTTGTTATCTTTGGACCTTGTGAATGAATGCAGTTTTTAGCAGCATGGCCTGGTTTCCCACAGACAAAATAGTCCTCCCCGAACTGGCAGAGGAACTTCTGTTTCCCCGGTGGGAGAAAATTATACCTTTCGCTTGTTTGTTTTTTCTTCTGTTGGTTGGGCGAGCTGTAAACCACATGCACTTAGCTCATTTACTGGTGAGTTGCTTTTTGTTTGGTACCTTGTTATCTCTTTGATCTTGAGTCGAACAACAAGTCTTCAAGACTCATTCCTTTCGCTGTGCTGCTTAAGGGGGGTCATACTTGACGTCTTTTCATGCGACGGAAGCTTGCCATGATAGCAGTGGACCTGGAAAAGATTCATGATAACATGCCATTCTGTAATGATATCTGAAGCATGATTTGGAGGAGTTGAGTTGATCAACCACGATTTCCCATCAACCAAAATCTTAAACTCCATGAATTTGTCACGACAACTTCCAAATACCCGCTATCTCCATTGTGTACTGACTGGGTTCAAGAGCTCCCACAGGAGTTTTGTAGTCTGATAGGATTATACACTTGGACAGTACCTCGTCAAGGGAAATTTAGGATGTAATTCTTGCAAGGAAGTCAGAGTAATTCCACGAATCAACAGAAGGACGTTCCTTTGCTTCTCTAGAGTTTCTCCTCCTTAGGTTTTGGGAGTCTTTAAGCAGAAAAAGAAAACTAGCAATCCCAAAAGTGGTTAGGTAGACGAGCATATTACTCTACAATGTTTGAGTTCACACCCTTGAACTTTTCAACGTTCTTTGGGGCGTGAAAATCTTTGGAACACACTACTCACAGAGGGGGTTGAAACAATTAGTCATTTTATCACAAAAAACGACACTCTGGTTAGTTAGTTTAGTTCAAACAATATAACCCAAACAGGAAAAAAACTTATATTGTATTAAGATTGTTGGAGTACAATATGTGAGAATTAACACGGAGAAAAATCCCGATTTATTTATGTAACATCGTCTCAATACAGGACTGTAGTGCTGTTTATTAATGTAAAGTCTAGAAAAAGACTTAGAATTTTCCTGTAATCTTAGTTTACAGTCTGATTAAGTAGATAAAAGAGAATAGTACAGGTCTGGTAATAGAAAAAAATATGAATTCACTATGAAACTACACTACTGTTTACGAAAGTTAAATACGAATTAGGAGTAAGGAGGATGAGAGGCTTGCTAGGCAATCTTCTTATAAGACAATATAGCTGCCCGTTTACATGCAAACAGGAGTCTGGCAGGTTAGTCTCCAAGATACAACCGTCAGTACGACGTAACTTGCACGGCAATTCCGGTCTCTGGGGAACAGTATACGAAACTGCTCTTCAACAGTTTAAGAGGCGGAGGATATTAGAGGGTAAGAAACACGAAAAAATGACTGTGGTGAATGATCAGATTCAACATAATTTATAGGCTAATCACACATGCTCACAACAGGGCAACTACTGAAAAAGTACCTTTACAAACATTGATTTGTTTTCAAGTAGCCATTGGGAGGACGAAATTACCAGTCATCGACAACCATTTTGGTTCGTTCAAATATCACGGTGGAAAAGCACTCGGAGAGAGTTTCACAACAGGTATTACGGCACAACATGATTTCAGACATCGGGTCCCACTCAACGTGAGGCCCGAACAGGCCGTGTTAGACCTGTCAGAAATCTAATTATACAAATGTTGTCCAACAAGAAAATCCTTGCCCATATTATAGAACTGTATGACAACTTTTAGGGCTGAAATGGCTCATCAAGGGATGTAGCCTAAAAACTATTAGCGCAGGGCACGTACCATTACTGCGTCTTAATCACAAATCTTAGCAAGAAACATTAGTGTTATATAGTCACATGACAAAAAGCCGAGATCTTATGCATAATGCAATTAATGCTTGAGTACCTCAAAAAAATAAATCTCTAATGGATAGCAAACCTTTCATTGTCCTGCAGTTCAGGAAGGATAGTCCAAGGCCCTTATTTCGTGTTTAAATTGGATACTCGCTACGACATTACTTTATTAACGCGCGCCATAAAAAATTTGGCCCCGAAGAGTGGGGCAACTACTGTAACCATATGTGTTTTGTACAACTTGATTTTAAAGTTCCATATAGAAAAAACTACCATTTTATGTTTATATATGATCTTGGTGGGTTAGTAAAGGCATCGAAAAACTAAAAGTGGGAGAATAAAGATGTGGCGTACAGCGGGATTTGCGAATATGTTTAAGAATGGATCCAGGCTTAGGCACCAATTGTTGTTGATATAGCTAATCGGTGTCCTTGCACATCACATCTTTTTAAGAAAATTCAGCCATAAATGGTAAATGAGTACCACAACCAATTGAAGGTTAAACACATACTTTAGATAGCTTTTAAGAATAACATCAACATCAGATCTAAACTGGCTTTGGTTGGAAAGAAAATAACACAAATAGAATTCAGGAAGTTAAGATAACAATGAATAACCCAAACATACAAAAACAATTTTACTAAAAAAAGTAAGTCAGATACTCCTTTAAATTTACTAATGAAAAAAGAAAACCCTAAATGTGGAAGAAAGTTAAAACCTAATAACCGATATTTCAAGAAAAAATTCCTGAAAATAGGTTCAATTTATTTTTCAATGTAATTTTAGATAAAGATTTACATCAGAAAGATGCTAATAAAACAGATTATCAAATTCATGAACTGAAATAATAGACTTAAGCCTTGTCAATTGAAGATTGTCATTCATTGGTTCGTGTTTTTGTAATTGAATTCAAAAGAAAATACCCAATTTCTTTACTGCTAGATTGCTCTAAAATAGGATTTCACCTAAATCAAACTATGGGTTAGAGAGTTTCTAAACATCAAACAGGGATTCGGGATGGGTATCAAGAATTCTTAGCAACACTAAGAAAACCTCAACTTTAATTACAGTGATTCCCCATAACTGACAGGAGAGAGAGAGGGAGCGAGTGGAGAGTGTGTTAGGAGTATGTTTTTTGGTTAGAGGAAGACATAAAAATTGATCGTTCGAACTTCAAGGTGGAGGCTAAGACAGCAGGGAGCGACCCATACACTCATACAACAATCAAATTGATGAAGGCACACATAATGCCTTTCTATCACCAAACCTCACTACACAACATTTTACTTATATACGCGAAGTCCCTCCGACCCTTGCAATGTCTATCTTCACCCCTCCCACTTTCACC